>OZ025298.1:219778918-221028918 GCA_964019185.1 Maratus speculifer
TAATCTGCAACAACTTATTTCAAGTTCTTAATGAATCTGAAATTTGATGAAAATCCGTGTATCAGTATTTGAGATAGAATCATCGCAGAAATTGTAAAGAAACTGGATAGAAGCGCCACCTATTGAGAGATTTACTCAAAAAACTAAAGAATACTAATTTATATCAGGGACTAACTGAATTTGAAATTTGATGAAAATTCGTGCATTAGATCATGAAATAAAGCTATTGCAATAATCATGAATAATGCCGCATAGAAGTGTCACCTGTAGAAAGATTTACATCAAAAACTTAAAAATGCTAATTTATATCAGGGAATAACTGAATCTGAAGTTTTACAAAATTTCCTGCATTAATTCCTAAGATAGAGCTATTTCTATAATCATGAATAATACCGCATAGTAGCGCCACCTGTTAAGAAATTTTCATCAAAACATAATCAGAACCATATTATATCAAGGACTAATAGAATCTAAAGTTTTATGAAAATCCGTGCATTAGCTCTTGAAATATAGCTATTGTGGAAATCCTGAAAATTTTAGAATAGCAGCGCCACTTGTTGGACGATATACACCAAAAACTAATCAGATCCATACGACTTGAAAATTTCCAACTGAGCGAAAAATTGACCAGGCTGGGAATCGAACCCAATTCCCAGCCGAACCGAACCCAATTCATATTTTTCGATTCGTATGATTACTTTACCAATCAGTTAGATTGTGTTAAAAATAATAGTATATCTACGTACCCATCGTCATATGGAGTTCCATTACCTGCGGTCTATTCTGTTGAGCTGTCTAAATGACGACCAGATGTTATGATTAATAAGGTTATCTGAACGAAAAATCCCAGCTGGCTATCGCCCAGGTCGCTTAACAGGTAAAGCATTGGCCTTGTAAGCCAAATATCTGGGTTCGATTCCCAGCCTGTTCAATTTTTCGCTCAGTTGGAAATTTTCAATTCGTATGATTACTTTACCTATCAGTTAGATTGTGTTGAAAATAATAGTATATCTACGTACCCATCGTCATATGGAGTTCCATTACCTGCGGTCTATTCTGTTGAGCTGTCTAAATGACACACCAGATGTTTGTTATGACCAATAAGGTTATCTGAGTGAAAAATACCAGCTGGCTATCACCCAGGTCGCTTAACATGTAAAGCATTGGCCTTGTAAGCCAAGTATCTGGGTTCGATTCCCAGCCTGGTCAATTTTTCGCTCAGTTGGAAATTTTCAATTCGTATGATTACTTTACCAATCAGTTAGATTCTGTTGAAAATAATAGTAATCATATCCATTTTATATCAAGGTCTGAATCTAAAATTTTGTGAAATTCCGTGCATTAGTTTTGAGATAGAGCATCCAGAAAATTTATTTCGTATACAGACAGACTGACAGACAGCGGACTCACAAACAGCCATTTTGTAAAAACATGTTTTTTGGAATCTCTGACCCTTAAAACGTATAAAACCGTCGAAAACCGGAACTCGAAAATTTTCACGAATAAAATATTTTCTTCTTGCAAAGATAGAAGAAAGTAAAAATACGTGGAATCTGAATAATGCCTTAATTAAACTAGTCAGATGTGGCAATCCCAAAACTTTCTTCTATCTTATGCATGATAATACTTCCTGAAAAATGCAGCATAAAAGCGCCACCGGTTAGGAGGTTTAAACTATAATATAGTCAGCAACAACTTATGTCAAGCGATTTGCACCATAATGCAATCAACACCTTGTGATATTTTGCCTTAATAATAGTTTAAATAAAGAGAGAAATTCTATTTAAATTTACTGGTGGAAGTTTCTCCCAGTGGTAATCAACCCCTACGAAAGCGGTATCAGTTGAAGCTTTACTATAGAACAGTTCACATCACCTGACTTTTACCTTAGAACAATGAAAAAAGCTGTAGGACACACAAATAGAAAAAGCATTGATAAAGGTAACGATATCTGTCCCACAGCAGCAACAAAAAACTGTTCATGACGTCACCTTGCACTTCTCTATTATAAGGATATGTTATTTCCTTTTTATTAATAGTTCCATGGTTTACACACACACACATACATAAGGACATTACCGTAAATATAACAAAAACAGACTCTGAAGACTTTAAAACGTAACAAAATTTCAACATATGCGTATTCATACACACATGCATACAGGGCCTGATTAATGCATGGGCCTCCGGGGCCTCGGCCCTGGGCCCACCAATTTCAGGGGCCCAGAAATTATGTGGCTGATTTTTTTCCCTTAATCAAATACTTTTCGAATAATATTGTTTTATAAAATATGAAACATAAAATTTAAACAGTCTGAATGATTCAATAAAATTTTTAGAAGTTTTTATCCTAGGCACTTTTAACCCAAACAACTTTGTCAACTCATCAAATAAATCTTTTTTATGTGAAAGTATCGCCGAAAATGGGTAGGTAGGGGGGCCCAATTTTTTAGCAGGCCCTGGGCCCAACTTCAGCTTGATCGGGCTCTGCATGCATATAGAAAGGATTTTAAAATAACGAAAACGGATTTTGGGTATTTCATAATGAAAAATGTACTATTTCCATAATTGGGTTTTTAACATGATTACTGTTCTTTACACCGCATGTGCACTGAAAATGAAAAAAGTTCTGGAAAGTTATACTTATTTTTTATACTGTAATGCGACATTTTCAGAACGTCTTCAAAAATTAACCCTAGTCTAATGTCATATAGTAAAGGTACACATAATAATAATATTCCTTAAATTTCGGTAAATGACACATTCGCATTTTTTGTAAAATGTAAACTATAATATTATTAATAACATTTGAGTTATAATTGCTGTTATGAGTATCAGCCATTTAGTTTCCACCAAAATAAAATTCTTAACAAAACATTACAGACATGGAAAAAATATTATTGCCTATTAGATAATATCATAGGAATGTTTAAAGTGACCTAAAACTGTTGCGTAGCAAGATTGTTCAGTTCTCCTCCTTCTTTATCATGCCAAAAAGCACACAACAATCTGAATTTGAAAAAGGAAAAGATCTTGCTTATGGAAAATGTGGAATGAGTGGACGTGGAATTGCGAGGAATATAAACAGATCTAAAACAGTAATTTATAATTTGTTGAAGAATCCAAAAGATTATAGCAAAAAGAAGCATAAAAGTAGACCAGTTTATCTGACCATGCTTTAAAAATATATGATTGCGCGTCGAGCTTCCTAAAAAAAAAAAAAAAAAAAAAAAAAAAAAACTGAATTCTATTCAAATTAAAACAGAAATGAATCTACCATGCATAGCTGAACAGTACGTAATGTTCTGCGAAAGCAAGAATACCAATGTTAAATATGTTAAATTGCGGTTACGTTTACCACATAGAAAATTACTAAAGAAGCCTCGATTAGAATTTGTTTTGGAAACATGTTTCTTTTGAATTGCGCGGGGATGATTTAGTATTTTCGAACGAAAAAAGTTTACTTTGGATGCACCAGATGGTATTCTTCATTATTGACAGGATTTGAAAAAAACATAAACCTCTTTTTTCGAAAAGCCAATTCGGAGGAGGTTTTCTGGTTGCGTTGGCAAGTTTTGCAACCAATGGAACACACACCAATCTTGTCCATTCGAAGTCACATGAATTCAAAATCATATGTGGATACGTTAGCAGAAAAATTACTGCCCATTATCACAGCTAGTGTTTACTTGTTTCGAAAAGACAATGAAATTTTAAATGTGCCATGTTCATGCAGAGCCCGATCAAGCCCAGGGCCTGATAAAAAGTTGGGCACCCATTTTCGGCGACACTTTCACAAAAAAAGAAGGTTTATTTCACGAGTTGACAAAACTGTTTGGGTGAAAAGTGCCTAGGTTAAAAGCTTCTAAAAATTTTATTCAGTCGTTCAGAATATTTGAATTTTACGTTTCATATTTTATTTGAAAAGTATTTGATTAAGGAAAAAAAGCAGCCACATAATTTGTGTGCCCCTGAAATTGGTGGGCCCAGGGCCCCGGAGGCCCGTGCACTAATCAGGCCCTGTGTTTGTGGTTCGATTCCAGTTCTGTCTAACTTTGGATTGGCCACCAAAAAACCCTGATTTAAACCTCATAGAGATTCTGTGAAGTATTTTAGCTAGATAAGTGTATAAGTATAGCACACAATAGGCAAATTAGGCAATTCGATATCAATTATCCAACTAACACTGAAAAACATTTCTAAACAAATTTTAATTGAACTTTCTGAATCAATGACTGCACGATTAATAAGGGTCGCTGAATATGAAGGTTATTTTGTAGAATACTAATTTATTTGAGAAATATTTTATTATGTCCTTAAAATGTGTCGCTTGATATATTTCTATTCATCTGTGTTTTATAAATTTTATTGTAATTCAGTTTCATATTAATAGGTCCCTAATGTTTGCTAATTACGAGTAGTAAATAATATTCGATGGTGGTTTCTGTTGATGTTTACTTTAACACATATTACTCACTTTTCAACGTGTCCTTATAATTTTTTCCATGGCTGTAATGAAAACAAGCATCTGATAATAATCAGTTTTCATATCATAAAAAAAAATATATTTCCACATACAAATTCAACTTATAAAGTATAAAAGTGTATATTAAACAAGTATTTAATGAATACCGAAAAAATAACATACCATAGGGTTGTAAAATATCCATGGCTCTTTCGTAATTCATTCGGTACAGGTAGATGAACAATTTCTTAACAGTACCATTTTTTCTTTCACTAAACTCGTCAAGAAGTACCGAAGACGGACTTCTGCCGCAAGCTTTAGCTTGGTAAATGCGCGATAAACTTTTTAATTTCATATGCTGTCTTCCTGAAATCATGCAGTATATTCAATAGAGCAAAAGTTATTCCATATGCTTTTAAAATTAATTTGTATAAAATGTACAATAACATTGAAGTTTGAACACCAGTTTCCTTTTTTTGCCCCATTCAGAAATAAAACGCTTCGCAGCAACTAATGAAATTTCGTCAAATGCCTCCTGACAAACATTGTAAAAAAATAACTGGATATTAAGATTTTTTAGGAAACTGGGATTCTTATAACTTTTTATGTATCAGTAACAGCAAAAATTCATGTAACAAAATTGGTTATGTGAATTTTTACTGTTATTGTCACATAAAAAGTTCTAGGATTCCCAGTCTCCTAGAAAAAATTTAGTAACTTTACATTTTTTTTTTTTTTTTTTTTTTTTTATGCATTACATACATATACATAGTATTCCATAAGTTCGTTTGTATTTGAAATGTTAATAAAAAAAAAATTAACACACTATCGTATCGATATGTGTACCGTATCTTTTGCGGTAAAAGAAAAAAAAAATAAAGCGAAAAAAGATATTACGTATGTCTATAATTAGTTTTTGTACAAAATAAAATTAATATCATGTCAAGTTCCTTGAAATATGCTT
This sequence comes from Maratus speculifer, assembly GCA_964019185.1. NCBI lineage: Eukaryota > Metazoa > Arthropoda > Arachnida > Araneae > Salticidae > Maratus > Maratus speculifer. Next base: position 219,784,348 of record OZ025298.1, read on the forward strand.
TAAATTAGACTATTATAGGAATTATATTTCATTATTATTTAAGGTTTCATTGGTTATGTTACTTCATAACAAGGAAAGTATCCCTGTTTGGGGAGATGGGGCAGTCATCCCGATTATGGAAAGGGAACGAGGAAACCATGCAATGGAATTATCAGTTGAAAGCTGTAAAATTCTGTTTCATCTGCAAATTGAAAAATATTATTGAGAAATATTTTCTCGATTTTTACATAACAATTAATTAGTTGAAAGCACTGGATGCGTTTCACAAGAAATGATATTAAAACGAAAAATAATTGATAAAGGCTTTTTTTGCGTCGAATATCGACGGGTTTCATTTCGTAACTATAATTTTAGTAGATTCATTTGTATACAGATTTCTGCAACTTTACAAAAATTAGTTTTGGAGGTTTACATCTTTTCTTGTACTGTATACATATAAAATGTTAGTAAACATACAGATTTCGGCAATTTTACATTTGTAGAATTACATTTTTTTTTTTTTTTTTTTTTTTTTTTTTTTTTTAAACCAAACTTTGTCTAGGAAACTAGAATTCCTAGAACTTTTTATGTGACGATAATAACAAAAAATCCATGTAACAGAATCGGTTATATGAATTTTTGCTGTTACCATTACATAAAATGTGCTAGAAATCCCAGTTTTCTAGAAAAAATTTAGTAACTTTACAGATTTTTTTTTTTTTTTTTTTTTTTTACAGTGCATACTGAAGTGGTAAGCAATACTTGGGTGATAGAAGGTGACAAAACATTTTCAAAAACAGCTCAAATACGTCATGCCAGACTAGAAACAGCGTGTGAGTGGGTAATAAAAGATTCACTGTAAAATAAAAAATAAAATAAAATAAAATAAAAAACAGCAAAGTTATACCCCCTGACTGCCTTTCAAAAGGGCAAAAGTGTATAGTTTTTTTCTCCTCAATTTAATTTAAATGCTAATAAAAGAGGGATTTTCTATCATGGTGTAATTTTTTTGTTACGTATATGCTTATAAGCCTTGAAAGTATCAATCATAACTTAATTTCTTAAAACTGGATTATATTTATAGAATTATATTAATTTAAATAAAGCTTCAACTGCAGTGAAACCTGCAGCCTAGTGAACGGATATATACGGTTGCGGCAGAGTGGAGGTTAAACTTTGTTTAGGAAAATGGGTTTCCTAAAACTTTTTCTGTCAGGTAACATCAAAAATTCATGTAACAGCTTCTGTTACATAAAAAGTCCCAGTTTCCTAGAAAAAACTTAATAACTTTACAGATTTTTTTTTCCCTTAGTGTTAGAATGAAATTTAACCTGACTTAATTCAAAAGTAATGTAAGAAATGTAGTACATTCAACAATCTAGATAGAACGAAAGATGATTACTTATTTATGGAGCAGAGTAATCAATAATGGTGAAAAAGAAACAAAATTTGATTATGTGCACTGAAAAAAAAAAAAAAAAAAAAAAAAAAATCTAAGATTACTAAATTTTTTCTAGGAAACTGAAATTTCTAGAAATTTTCATGTAACCAATTCTGTTATATACATTTTTGCTATTACTGTTACATAAAAAGTTATAGAAATTTCATTTTCCTAGATAAATTTTAATAACTTTACAGATTTTTTTTTTTTTTTTTTTTTTTACAGTGTGTTTTAAAATATATTATGAGTCATGACCGACTCAAGACTTGAGTACAAATTACGAAACAACAAGCATATATGAATATCTTTTGAAGATGCTTTTCATGAGCTCATTAAAAGGTGCAGATTTAACAGAAAATAATTTTGTTACTTTGAAACCGCAAACGTGCTTTATTTTTTATTTTGAGAAATTTTGAGTACTATACTGATCCCTATACCATATATGATCACTTACAAATATTATCATAAAAGGTTTATTGAGAATTTATCTTAAAAAAAAAAATATATATATATAGATGAAATTCATATAATTAGAAAATCATTCTGTGTCATTGATGAATTAATTACAGATTATTTTATATGAAAATAAAAACTTTTGATCCATGAAGAAAAACTAACAAAGCTTTTTGGGGGGATGACGTAAGCAAATATTTATTCAAATATGTAACTTATGGATATTTAAATCTTTAGACTAAACTAATAATAGTTATAAATTATAAAAGTAGTTAATTTCAGTTAATTTAACTGCAGAATATTAACGAACTTAAAAGATGTGTACATTAAAAAAATTTTAAATTCATTATTGATTTTTTTCTTCATTATTTAACTACATTGTTAATTAGTCATTGATAAAGGTCTGTGGTTATTGGTTGTCATAAAGTAATAAAAAAAATTGTATTAATCATTTATGTTTTGTTTGAAACTTATACACATATATATGTATGTTTGTTAAAATTGTGTTTCAGTAATTAATAACCGTATAATTATTTATAATTCTGTATATTAATATTTAAATTAGTAACTTAAAAAATTTTGGAAATTTTTGTTTTCGTTTTTGTCCAACAATTGGGAGATTACCGAAATTCGGCTTAAAAAACCTTTTTCGGTCAATCATTACTGTAAACTATATTTTTAAAAAAAATTTAAATTATTAACATATTTCTACTTAAAATAAGTGAATAAACGCAGGTTGTGCATATATAAAAGTTGTAGTTTGTAATAGCTGTAAGCTAACACTAATAATATTATTAATGGATTTAAATAATATTTTAAATAATGTGTAATAAATTCATCAATAATGGCATGAATATTAAATATTAATTTTAATTATAATATAATAAGTGAGAATTAGTATATTATTTATAAATGATATATGTTTTACTAAATATTTTTTATTAATTTTTATTATTATTTTCTATTAAACTGTAACTGATAAATTTTTATACTAGTGGTAAAATTTACATTATTTGATGGCATGTATCATATGCAAATGCATGAATTTAACAACTACATTATTTTATAGAGTAAGCTGGTATAAATTATTATTATTATTATTATTATTATTCAATATATATTAATACTTTTCAAGTTTAGCCTTGTTTTTCTGTTTCACTTGGTTTTTTATCTAGTTAGCAGAATGCATAATAGGTCAAATTTCTTAGCTAATAGCTCGACCTATTACAGAAACTGACTGGATTGTTGCTTATATTTGTAAATTATGTACTCCTGACGAATAATTTACAATGTGAATTTTCTGTTGTTTTTCATCCAATTGCTTTTCATATATCTGTTTATAATCATTTCATAGAAATTCATAATTCTAATGGTGATCGGTACTGTTTAAATAGGCGATTACATTTTTCTTGTCATTATACATGTTTAAATACAGTTTATTAGTTGATCTTACTGAATTTTAAATTTTGGTAAATATCTATGTTGCATTGGATATATTTATAAAAAGTATAGTATATAAGTAAATAAATAAATAAAATTAGCAGGGTTAAAAAAAAAAAAAAAAAAAAAAAAATCTGTGATTACGTTTTGTAAAGAAGTTGAAACAACTTTTGATGAGAAGCGGATTTTCGTACATCATAAATTAAATGAAAGAAAAAGGAGAAAAAAGAAAACTAGGAATGCCTTTAATGTTCTTTCTAAGGTAAAACAAGTTGGAAATTGTACATGAAGCGTAGCAAATGAGTTGCGTTCGTACGATAACGAAGTTTTAAAATATTTAGATCTTGCTGATATAGTAGAGCGTACTTTGGATACAGTATAGTGGTCGAAATCTTTGTGTTCCTGTAAATATACAGGGAGCAATTTTTACTACACCTCAGCAACGTATATCTTATTCCTAAAATGTGAAGTAGTTTAATATAATTAAAACACGCCCCAAACAATGTTTTCCCGTATAACATTATTTAGTGGAATACATTTGTGTGACCCTGTATTTTAATAATAAATATTCTTTGCATCGCAGATTGTACAGAATATATATTTTAGTACATACTTCATAGATTCATGTCAATTCTATTATGTTTAAATTAGTGTAACACCATTAAAATGCATTTGAAACTTTTTTTTCCCATTGATCGTAATGTAACGGAATATTTTTGATTGTCCCTGTAATTGATCTAAGTATCCGATTTTCATAGCATTTGAAATGACTTGACAAAATTATGTAATAATTATACGTTTTAAATTTCAAACGATTAAAATGTATTTGAAACATTTTTTTCCCCATTGACCGTAATGTAACGGAATCCATTTGATTGTCTCTGTAATTGATCTATCCATCCGATTTTCATAAAATTTGAAATGACTCAACAAAATTATGTAATAATTATGTATTTTAAATTTTAAACGATTCGGTTGGGTAGTTTTTACGTTGTTATATGCGGACAGACAGACGGACAGACAGACAGACGGACGGACGGACGGACGGACGGACTGAGCGACAACAATAGGTGATACGTATTTACATAATTACGAACGCACCTAAAAACGATTTAATTGATACCTTTATTTTTTTCTTTTTTAAATAAAAGTCATATTAGAAAGTTATGGCATTTCTTAATAAAAGATAAGCCATTTAAATAGGGATATTTTTTGAAAATTGTGCTTGAATTCTTTCCTGAATATTACGTATATATAACAACATTTCAGACAAGAAGAAAATTACACACATTTTTAGAGATAAATTATAAAATTTTAAGATGCACTCACCTAATTCTTCCCATTTGTTGTCAGCATCCAGAATATCACAAAGTTTTCTTCTTGAATCTATTCGAAGTTGGTGAACATATTCTATTGCAGATCCCATGATTAAATGTAAATAAACGAGTGAGAATATTCAATAAAAATTATTTACACAGATGAGTTTCACAGAAGCAAAAAATAATATTATACATTCCTGGTAATTAAATAATCATTATTCTGGTGCTGTGTGCGATATCACCAACTAGAAAAACACCTATTGGTTGAGTCATTTATCAGTCAAAATCAAAAGCAATGTTCGTTGTTGACTGCTAATTGTCTCTGATAACGAATAGCTTTTTCCAAAGAACTTCTTTTATCTTTACCCAGTTAAGATGGAGATGTTGTCAGTAAATTGTAGTTATCCTTTCTGGAGGAAAGTTCTCGCTAGATAAAATATTTAAACGATTGAATGGTGCTGAAACATTTTTGTTGCAAACAAATTTATTTGAAAGTGTGTAAAAGTTTATCTTTATGTAAATATACATACAATATATATACAACTAGCAAAAGTCATGCTTTGTTTGGATTCGCGAAGCATTTTTTCATAAGATAATTATTTGAATTGAAATTAACAATATTTTTCTTATATTAATAGGTACTACTTAATTATCCCGTCGATTAAAAAGGTACCGCCAATAGTTTGGCGATTTGTATAATTGGCGAAATCGGCTGACGAAATAACCAAGTATTACCTATTATTTTTGCAAAATATTTAAATAAAAATTGTATTTCATGTTTTGGCGCATTTTAATTTTTTAAATGTAAATTTAGCCAAATAATTGAAAATTTCCTTGGTATTTTTTTATTTAGACATTCAACTGGTATAAATACATATATCTTCAAAGCAAAATTTGACTTTTTTTTTTTAATTTTTAACTAAAAGCTCTTTTTTAAAGATTTTTTTACCTTTTCCATCTTGTTTTCTAACAAAAATGGGTACTACTTGGTTATCTCGTCGACCAATTTCGTCAGATAATACAAATCGCCAAACTCTTAGCCAAATTGTACAAATTGAAGCATTTTTTTTTAAATAACAAAAAACAAATAGATTAGTGAAACATTTATAAAAATACAAATAAAAAGTCGAATTAAAAATCACTTGGTGACAAAACAAACCCGTGTTTTATGCTTGTGAAATAATGTGACATTTACAATAATCCATTATTGGCATTTAATCCAGTAATTTGGCGTTAGATTTTTGGTCGACTGGATAACTAAGTAGTACCCAAAAAATGTATTTTGATATAGTATCTATGGAATGAGGTAATGAAGTACAAAATTTTGTAATATATTGATGAAAATTAATAATTTGCCCACTGTATTCAAGCTGACCACCTTTAATGCGATAAGCAGTAATTACTGGATGAACTTAAGCAGTTAATTTCTCAAGTTAAGCCAAACTCAATTTCTCAAGTTATGGACCAGATTCCATATTATCAGCTACAGAAAAAATATTAAGTAAGTATTACAGAAAAAATGTTATTATTTACTATGCATTTATGGCAAGTCTTACAAGATTTGTCAGATTGAAATGCATGCAAAATCAACGACGATGACTAATTTTACAAAAATATAATTTTAAATTTTTTGTGCATCTTCGAAATTTAAAGCATTTTTCCGAGCACATGCATTTTCTGACAGATGAGATTAGAGGTCTGCTCGGGCCGATTTTCAATAATGACATTCGGGCCTGGCCTTACTTCTGAAGACTCGGGCCAGGCCGGGCCTAGTCACTAATCCTTTCGGGCCGGGCCGGGCCGGGCCGGGCCTAGTCACTAATCTTTTCGGGCCGGGCTGGGCTCGGGCCTTAATTTTTTTGCTGAAGTATCGGGCCGGGCCTAACTTTTTTTTCCGTACGAAGCCGAGAATGATTCCATTCTTCCTAGTTTTCATGGACCAAAATAATCAGTTCCTATTGAATCTTCCTATATGAAAATCCTTTTCTCGACTTTTTATAAATCAGTAATATTTGGCTTTGTCCAAAAATTTCTGCAAAAAAAGCTTTTAAGCCGTCATTATTCTACAATTAAACATTAGAATTTATTCCTTTTTAAGAATCGTAGATTACTAGGCGTTTTAAAATAGAATTAAACACACACACCAAAAAAAAAAAAAAAAAAAAAACATGATTATGACGGAATTTTTTTTTTAAAACTGAAAACTGAAAGTTTCTTTTAAAATGTTCATCCATGCAAAATGAATACAACAATACGGGAGAAAAAAATACATTAAACATTTACATCTGTTATGAAGGGAATCATTTTTTTTCGTTCCAAAGCGATTTCGTCTTCGGAAATTTTACCATATACCGCTTTTTCGATTTTTTGTCTCCATTACAGAGAATATGGATTAATAATACTAGTGATAACTAATACATTTACATACAACAAACAAAGATTCATTTAAAAGCATAAATATCGCAGCCTACAACACTTCTGCATAAATAGAGATTATAAACATGGAAAAAAAAAAAAGACTAATATAATTTTTTTGGTCAGAACTCTTCCATAAGATTAAAGATCAATGTTCTGTAGAAATTCACTCGAGCCGGGCCGGGTTCGGGCCGAATTTTAAACTTTTTTCCGGACCGGGCCGGGTCGGGCCATCATGTTTTTCGTTCGGGCCGGGCCGGGCCGGGCTCGCGCCGAATTTTTAACTTTCGGGCCGGGTCGGGCCAATATTTCTTTCGTTCGGGCCGGGTCGGGCCGAAATTTTAATTTTCGGGCCGGGCCCGGGCCTGGAAATTTCGGCCCGTGCAGACCTCTAGATGAGATTCGCCATGTCGTCATTTTGACACAGATGTCATATACGCACCATATTGGCGCTATTTTGTTTCAGACACCAATGTCATAGACACCGGGATACTCAATTGGCGACAAAGTGTAGTGTGGTTATTTTGATTGACATGGTAACCCTGATGTTGTTTATTTACTTTTATTTTCTTTTTTAAAATTATATGAATTGTTTTGTTCTACAGATATTAATTAAACTTTAGGCACAGATGTCAGTCATATACGCACCACATTGGTGAGATTTTTTTTCTAACGTTATTTTGGCGAAAACTTTGTTTTCAAATACCAGTTACATGTATATTTTTTAATTAGTTTCAATTAGTTTAAAAAAAGAAACAATAATAAATATAAAAGTTTAGCTAGTAATTATAGAACAAAACAATCTATATCATTTTTAAAAAAGTTTTAAATCTAAATAGACAGTTTCTTTTAATAACCGGGATCCATGTGAGGCATGATTCTTTTTTAACAATCCTGTTAATGTGATGCGTATATGACATCTGTGTCAAACTTTTTTTAAAATTTATTGTTATTCCATTTTAAAAAATAGATGTGGTAATTGGCATTCGAAAACGAGGTTTTTGCTCAATTGACGTCCGAAAAAAAATCGCGCCAATTAGGTGTGTATATGACATCTGTGCCGTCTTTTTTTACGCTGATATCTAGTTTCTTACCTCAAAGCTACATCATATTTGCGTTCTTTTCAACCAGTAAGTATATGTTTTCTGGGAATTTTTTTATAATAGAATTAATACATTCTATAAATTGTTTTTAAACGGCAAACTATTTAAAAATAATACTACATATATCAAAATAATAATATGTTTCATTTGGTTTAATTTTCAACCTTCGAATTCAAATAAATCTTTATACAATAAATTTAACAATTAATTTTACTTGTTTACAATTCTTTTGTTGCCACTTCACGAAAAAAAAAAAAAAAAATAATAATAATTATTTTAATATGTGTAAGTGTTATCAGCGTAAATGATTTTGTTGGAATAAAGAAAATACACTTTATTTATTTAATTGATCATATCTTTAATTGTTAACCCCATGATTTATTTATTTTTCTGAAAATGTACATGGTTCATTTCTTATTTCTAAAAATGCGTCCGTAATGGAAAAAACATGTAAAATAAATTAATTAAAAGTTTTTTTACAGGTTATTTTGTAAAAAAAAAATATATATATATATATATATATCCTACAAATCTACAGATTAAGGCCACCTTATCATAATAACAAGGCCTAGGCCTCGCATTCAGGAGAAAATTTATTGTTGAAATTGTTCATATAGTTGCCAACTTATTATATGACTTTGTCTCATAAGTAACGCCACCTGGTGCATACTACTGCTAATAATTCATGCACAGATTCATAGGAAAAAATTCAATTTCTCACATTAGATGGCGCTACCAACGGGAAAATAGTGGTTTCTGACAACGTGTACTGCGGACAAAGGAAACTTGATGAATGACAGGCCTTGTTATTATGATAAGGTAGCCTTGCTACAGATCATAATTTATTTTTGAGTTTAATTTCAAGTCAAAATATTGTCTATTGAATAGTTTTTTTGTAAAGTGTACGACAAAATGTAATTTGAGTGGCCTACTGGAGGATTCGCTTTGCTCATCCTAATTATTTTTATTATTTGAGAAGGAAAAATCTGTTAATTTTCAATCTATAAATTATTTTTAAATTACAATTATTACACTGATAAACAAGGTTTCTGTTTCTAACTAAGTATGTGGTGATTTTTATATTTTAGGTGGTGTTGTGAAAGAATATGCCATTAAAAAGTTTCGATCACCCACAGTTTTTTAAAGAATTCAAAATCTTAAAAATTGAATATTGTAGTATTTATTAAACACATACACCTTATGAAATTTATCATTTGGTAATTTTAGTAATGACAAACTTTTAAATAAACACTTATAAAGCTTAAAATTAATAGTTAAAACACTGACAGTATGCATTGGTTAAGTTTCAGAAAAATATAGAACATTTTTTGTAAAAAGAAATGATATTAATAAGAAATTTCATACTTTATGTAGCAGTAAATGTCTTATCTGTGGCTGCTCTCTTATAGGCCATTATTCCGAGTTATATTGACAATTTAAAGCAGACATTAAGCTACTTATATCATTACAATGGCATAAATCATCTTTTCTTGAAAAAAAAAAATGTCGAATATTTCTTATGCCAATCTCGATATATTTATCGATATTTTTTTATATCTTTGTATTGTTTTTCAGGAGATTCCAACCTTGCAATCTTGATCCAAGTAATTCTGAGTTTTTACTTGATAAATTTAAGTCTCTCACAAAATCATTTAATTCTTTTTGAGTAATTGGGTGTGGTTCTTCATTTATGCCAGGAGATCAGATGTAAAGGAAGTTTCAGTTTCATCAATTTCCATTTCCACTGCTGCATCGTCATATCTAAAATTCTCTGGAGGTTTCGGTACTTGTAAATCATCATTATGTAATGATGGTCACATTGCTGAATCTAAGTTCGTGTACTTAGTTTTATGCTTACTTCTTGCAGAGAATCCTTAAGTCACTTTTTTGTACTTTTCATCCACGCCCGGAGGTTTGTAGCACATCGTGTACGTCTACGTGTACAACAAAAATGAAGTGCAATTTCTTATCTTGCTCACCTACTTTATATCCAAAATACATATGATAGGCGGTCTTTATTAATGGGGTGAAAGCGCATTGATGCTTTTTCAAAGTTAGCTCCCCGCACACATAGCAAAAAAATCGGGTTCGTTAATGCTTCCTCTAGACATGTTTTACATATTGTAGAGGAAAATAGGATAGTTATAATCAAAATTTAATTAAAAAGTCTTACAGAACAAAGAAATAGTAGTTCACTCGCCCCGAAAGTTTCAACTGTCACGGATTTGCGTTAAAGTCAAATACTGTGGGGGTTGTCTGTGCAAGGTCGCTAACATAAAATTTATTAGGGGGACATCTGTTTCTACTCTCTTTCTGTATCTTCTATCGTTATAATAAGAAAAAGGAATGTTTGTGTGAATCAAATACATGAAAGAGAATAATATAATATAATTATAATGCCTATACGATACCGACATACTCCAAAACGTATAAATAAAATTTCTCAAAATTGGAGGGTGATAGGAAATTTTTACAAACATATTCTTTTTCAGTAGCTTGAAATCTATAAGAAATACCCAACGTATACAGGGTGAGTTATAAATATCGAAACAATAGGCTATCTCCTTAAATATTGCCCCTAGACCTATACTTCCAATTGCAAAAATTCATTAAAAAAAAGTGAAATTTTTGATGAGATAAGTTGCAACTCCATGGGGGGTCTATTTGAAAAAATGCGAAAATTAAATTTTTATACGGCCCCCGTAGGATGAAAATTCCAATTAGGAAAACTTTCCTTATCCAGTCCTGAATAAGACACAAAAAGTTGCATCTTCATATCTTTAATACTCTCGAAGTTATAGCCGTTTAAAAAATTAATCAGGTTTTAAGGGATTAGACACAAATTGAAATGTGCGCAATTCAAAAAATAATATTACTTTAACATTTCTAGGAAACGTGTAAAAATCTATCTTTTGAGTTAGAGTTTTGATTTTTTTTTTTTCCTTTTTTGTGATGGTAAGCCATATAATTTGCGAAGAAAAACACATCCTAAAATTTTTCATACAATTTATAAAATTTTCACATGGTTAGTAAAGGTTTAAATGAGATAATTAAAAATCTTTATAACTCGAAACATTTTTTATAGGATTTCAATTTCTTTCCATTTAATTAAAGATGAAAATGTGATCATAGTTTTGTTCCAGGGATTTTGTTTTTTATTATTAATTTTAAAACTATTATAAATATTTATTGAAAAAATAATATAACTTAAAAAAGATACTATTTTCAAAAGTAAATATTTTTTTCAAATTTCTCAAAACAAAACTAATGTAAGATAATCAAAAATGACATGTTTCAAGTTTTTTTTTTTTTTTTTTTTTTTTTTTTTTTACAATCGCTTAACTTTTAATAATTTAATGACAAGAAATAGTGGGGGAAAATTCATTATGTAGGAAAATGAAGTGTACTGTTTAAATGTTCGTCAGTTATTTAAAGGAATGAATTTTCTAAGATGCAGATTAAAACTTTTTTTTATTTAGCTCTCACAACTTCAGGCTTTTTATCGTCCTGTAGAGGCTGTTAATCGCTTTTATTTTACAAAAAAAAAAAAAAAAAAAAAAAAAAAAAAAAAAAAACTTTAAAATTCATTTGTTTTAAGGACTAGTATATTTAAAGGCAAAAAACTTAAATACGATAAACCTGGGAAAAAAATCTGCGTATGACGGAATTCTGTCTTAAATGGATATCGTGTTGATCCATGCAAAATAAATACAATAATACCAGAGAAAAAAATAAACTCCATTTACATCTCCTAGGAAGGTTATTTGTCTATAATGTATTTTTTCTTTCCTATGTGATTCCGTCTTAAAAAGGGCCCCACCAGTGGCCGAGAGGTTCGGACCTCTCAACTGGTAGACGGCAGGTGCTGGGTTCGAATCCAATCGCGGCTGTCGGCCTAACCGTTCGGAGTTTTCGTGGTTTTCTTCGAACCTTGCGTAAATACGGGTTAGGTTCCCTTAGAAAGACCCCCACGAAGGGCATTCCCCCCCTGGTCCTATATCCCTCGCGTAGATAATCGGACGTCAAAAATCAACCAACCAACCGTTTTAAAAAGGTTTTAGTGTATAACATTTTTCAGTCTCCAAAGCATCAAATATGGATTAACCATATTAAAATGTAACTGAAGCATTTATATATAAACAGAAATTCATTGATAAAATAAATATATCACAGTCTTTGGCGATTCTTTAATAATATAAAGTATAAATATGTAAAACGAAAGCTATAATAAGTATTTTTAATCAGAACTCCTACATACGAAACAATTTTTAACCACACTGAAGTAAAAAACTATGTAGAAATTCACGGCTGAGCCGGGCTATAATTTAAACTTTTTTCCAGGCCAGTCCGTGCTGTGATTTTAACATTTTTCCAGGCCGGGACAAACTTTTTTACCTATGGGTCGGTTTGGGACCGGAGCTGAATATTTCGATCCATACAAACCTGCAATGTAGAGTACCAACATATTTTGAAAACAAGTTTAGATTTAATTCAATACGCTGCTTTGTTATGTCCAAATAAGAGGCACTGTCTTAAACCGACATATAATAATGCACAATTTATGGACGATCCCTCATCTGCTCTCAAAACGCGATAGAAATTCTTCCTTACAGGCATGGTTAAGTGGTGTAAGTCACGAATTTTGGAGAATTTTGGATTTTAAAATCTCTGTCAAGTTTTTAGATATGGAGATATTTTTTTTTTTTTTTTTTTTTTTTTTTTTGTTGTTCAATTTAGGAATGCATAAGGAATAATTTCCTAATTGGGAATTTTGCTCTACGGGGGCCGTATAAAAATTTAATTTTCGTATTTTTTCAAATAGACCCCCCATGGAGTTACAACTTATAAGAAAATTCAACTGTTTTTATGAATTTTTGCAATTGGAAGTATGGGTCTATGGGCAATATTTAAGGAGATAGCCTATTGTTTCGATATTTATGACTCACCCTGTATATACATAAACAGAAAATTCGTTAAAATTTGTTTATCAGTGTTATTAAAGAAAAAAATGCGTTCAGTATCAATCTATAAATTATTTTTAAATTACTATTATTATTAAAGAAAAAAATGCATTCAGTATCAATCTATAAATTATTTTTAAATTATTATTATTATAAATTATTATCATTAACCCCTATGCGGCGGGAAACTTTTGCGAAATTTTTAATGTTTTGAGTTTTGTCACCAGTTTTTAAACACAGAAATTTGTTCCTTATTAAATCGAGAAAATGCTCCAATTAAATAAGACAAATTTTACTGGTAGGAATAAGCAATGGTTTTTAAGCCTGTATCAAAAGTAAATGTCAAAAGTAATTATAAGAGCTGGTACTAATTAATGTACTAATGAATGCTGCAATTGCAATAAATAAACTCTGAATGTTTTGTGAATTAATTTAAACAGTGCCAGAGGACCAGAGGATCATCCCTTCGGAAAAATAGGATAAACTGTGTAAATAGTTTGGCACAAAATACAACAAACAATAAACTGCCATTTCATTGTTTTCTCCTTCAAACATTCAACAATTATTTTGTAGCTGACTATATTTAGGGATATTCCATGGAAAATGATATCTAGTATCTCTAAAAATTCTTTGTAACTGTAAAGTTTGATATATCATTTTGTTCTGTAGAATTTGAAGTTTTAGGATTTGAAAACAGTTTTTCAAAAAAACATCTGGCCTGATTTTTGTTCTTAAGAGAACACATGCATGTATATGAAAATTTTGGAACCCATTTTTTCCCATTAAGCTCGCAACTTTTTTGTTAAAGTTATCTTCATTTTTTATGTTAACTGATTACATATTATTAAAGATTGTTCAGTTTACTGCTTATTAAAAAGATATTTTGATGGTTTCGTCTGGGTTAAATATATATAGTTAGATAAATTTTTGTAAAGGTATAACTTTGTCATGCAGTGATGTCGCTGCACTTGAAAACTCCAGGTTCCCGGGGACCCAAGAATTCTAAAATTCTGGATACCTTTTTTTTTACAAAAGTGGGTCCCCACGAATAAGTCATATTTTAGATGCAAAAATTGAACTTGTTCATTTAGAAAAGAAAAATGGAATACAGTCAGTATCGGTTATATAGTCACCCGTGCGGTCCTGAAAAATATGACCTTATAAGCGGGGTGACCTTATATGCGGTGTAAGCAGGAATTTTACTTTAAGCAATAAAATATTATTAATAAGTTAGTTAAATTAGTAAAATAATATACAAATAAACTATAAAAATATAATTAATAATAAAGTTATAAAAAATTGTTTTTCATTTAAATTTTCGAATTGATGAGTATACTCGTAATAGTAAAACAATCTTTTTTGCAGGTTTGTATTCATCGTAATTGTTAAAACTGCTTTTTTTTACTCAAGCTTTCTTATTTAAATTTTTTTTATTTAAAATTCTCTTATTTAAAATGTTCCTCTGTGCATTTGTGATCAGTAAAAAAATCTGAGAATATTTAGTGTTATCGCTTCACTTTTGCACTTATTGTAATTATTATCGTTTCCATCAATGTTTATATTTAAAACATCAGAAACGATTTCTAATATAGAAGCTTCACAATGGCCTTTACCCATGTCACGTTAGCTGCGACTATCTAGGGGAAAAAAAAAAAAAAAGCAATATGCGGCTTTCTCTCGGCCTTAATTTTTTTCCTGGAGTATCGGGCCGGACCGAGACTAACTTATTTTTTCCGTACGAAGCCGAGACTGATTTCGTTCTTCCTATCTTCACGGACCAAAATAATCAGTTCCTGTTGAATCTTCCCGTATGAAAATCCTTTTCTCGACGTGGAAAAATCTATTCATAAATCAGTAAAGTTTGGCTTGGTCCAAAAATGTTTGCAAAATAGGCATACTTTTAAGTCGTTATTATTCAACAATTAAACATTAGAATTTATTCTTTTTTAAGAATCGTAGATCACTAGGCGTCTTAAAATAAAATTAAACACATAAAAAAAAAAAAAAAAAAAAAAAAAAAAAACATGATTATGACGGAATTTTTGTTTAAACTGAAAACTGAAATTTCTTTTAAACTGTTCATTCATGCAAAATGAATACAATACGCGAGAAATATATATATATTAAACATTTACATCTGCTAAGAAGGAAGCATATTTTTTCTTTCCAATGTCTTAGAAGATTTTAATTTTACCATATACCATTTTCTTTTCTTTTTCTTTTTATGTATTAATAATACTAATGATAACTGAAACATTTACATACAACAAACAAAAGTTCGTTAAAAGCGTAATAAACGCAGCCTATGGCACTTCTGCATAAATAGAGATTATAAACATGAAAGAAAGAAAAAAAAAAAAAAAAAAAGACTACGATAAGTTTTTTTGATCTGAAGTTTTCCGTTAGAATAAAGATCAATGTTCTGTAGAAATCCACTCAAGCCGGGCCGGGTTCGGGCCGAAATTTTAAATTTTTTCTCGGCCCGGGCCTGGAAATTTCGGCCCGTGCAGACCTCTAATACAGTGCCCCATTAGTAACAACAACAACCTTGCTACAGCTGCTTATGCCAGTTCGTCCTGCATTAATCAAACGGCATTCAATATTTTTTACGTAAATTCAAATAGCGGTACATCATCGTCATAGTCTTCAAACGATAATTCTTCATATTAGAGAAACGAAGGATGCCTAAGACAATCATCAATTGTCTTCATTAATACCCTATTCCAAGTTATAGCGACAGTTGAGGAGAAATTCCTAGAGCTTTGGGAATTCTTACCGACAGGGAAAAGTGTCGAGGGTGACGCGCATCTATCATGCAACATTATCGCGATCTTCAAGGCTTCGCTTAAAAAGAAAAAGGTCACCACCCTTTCTACAGCTATAAAAATACTAAATGGTCTTTCTTTACCATACGGAAGTTCGTACTTGAGGTTTTTAACACAAGCACGGAAGATTCTGCGATTAGGAAAAACAGACTAGAAGGAAAATGTTCCTTCTTCAGTATGACTATAAACTTCTTTCTAAAGCTATTAAAAAATGAAAAATACCGCGTGACCAATATAAAAAAGTCAACAATTGAATATAGTTGAATGATCTGTCCATTTGGCACTTTACACTCTAAGAAGAAAAGGAAAAAACTTAAAATTATAAGATAATTACCAATAAAATGGGAGAGAAAAGGTGACCAATATATCCGATAGAAGCCATTAGAAACTGACCATGTGAAAAACTGGCGACTAAATGTGAAAAACTGGCGACTAAAAATGTGGAAAGTACCGGCCAAATGCAGGATTCTCCAAAAGGTGTTTTGTGAAAAGAAAAGCGGAAAAAAAAAACCCCTGCGAATTTTGATAAAAAACTGAAAGAAAACCCAAATTTCGAAAAAAGATCGCGGGAAAACATGGATTTTGTGTAAGTATCGCGAAAAGACATCGTCTAAGGATCGCACATATTGTCAAAGAACCGTAAATATCATTAGAGAATTGCAAAAAAAAACGCGTATTTTTTTTTTTTTTTTTTTTGTCAAAAAATCAACAAAACCAAACACAGTTTTTGTCAAAAAACATAAAAACAAACATAAAAAATGCGAATTTTATTAAAGAAACATGCAAAAAATGTGAATATCATTAAAAAATCATGATAACAAATGCAAATACCGTCAAAAGATTGCGTTAACAAATGCGAATACCCTCAAAAAATCGCAATAACAAATGTGAATACCATCAAAAGATCGCGTTAACAAACGTGAATACCATCAAAAAATCGCAATAACAAACGTGATTTTCGTCAAAAAATGTTAAAATGAATGCAAAAAACGCGGATTTTATCAAAAAAAGCGAATACCGTAAAAAAAATCGCGATAACGAACGAATACCATAAAAAATTGCAATAACGAACACAAATTACCGTCAAAAAATCGCAACAACGAACGTGAATACCGTCAAAAAATCGCGATAATGAATGCGATTTTTGTTTAAAAGTTTCGAAAATAAAAGCGATTTTCATTAAAAAATCGTGAAAACGAACGCAAATTTTATCAACAGATTGCAAAAAAAAGAAAAAAACGCACATTATATCAAAGGATTGTTGAAATATTGTATAATATTAGTTTCATGAGAGGACCCCCCCCCCTTTTTATTTTTTAGAAAATTTGTTGTGAATTTTTTTTTTCTTAATTAAACCTGCTAGTTGGTGGATAAATATTTTTTCGGGGGTTACATGTTAATTCCAGACAAATAATTACAAAAAAGAGCGTTGGGGTTTATTTATGTCGTTAGCTACGAAAGTACCAAAACATAGTTGGACTTGTGTAGCTAACTGCATACAGAGTTTCCCCCAGGTTTTAAAAAGGGCAGGGCGCTACTGTTCTGAAAAGGACACTTTTTACATTTTTTAGGGCACTTTTTACATCTTTCAGGGCACTTTTTACATCTTTCAGGCACTTTTTAATTTTTAAAGGCACTTTTATAGAGTTGAATCTAGAATCTAGCGGTTCAAAAATTCATAAAAAAAACAGAAATTTCATCAAAAAATTGAAAAAAAAGGTAAATTTTGTTAAAAATCGCGAAAAAACGTCAAATTTCATTAAAAAAATCGCGAAGAAAAAGGCAAATTTCACATAAGATCACATAAACAGCAGTTTTTGGCCAAAAAATCGCAAAAAACGGCTTATTTTGCTAAAAAATCGTGAAAAAACGGCTTATTTTGCTAAAAAATCGTGAAAAAACGACAAATCTCTTGAAAACATCGCGAAAAAACGGCTTATTTTGCTAAAAAATCGTGGAAAAAACGACAAATGTCGTGAAAACATCGCGAAAAAAAACGGAACTTTTCACAGAATTTTCCGTTTTATTGCGATTTTTGGACGAAACTTGCCGTTTTTTCGCAAATCTTTTCACGAAATCTGCCGTTTTATCGCTATCTTTTTACAAAAGTTGCCGTTTTTTGCGACTCATTTGACAAAATTTTCCGTTTAATTGCGATTTTTGGAAGAAATTTGTCGTTTTTTCACGATCTTTTGAGGAAATCTGCCGTTTTGTGAAATTTTGTGACAAAATTAGCCATTTTTTGAGAATCTTGCCGGAAATTAGTCGTTATTTCGCGATTTTTGACGAAACTTGCCGCTTTTTTAGCGATTTTTTGACGAAATTACCCGTTTCACGGGACGTGTATATGAGGCTATTTTTGCGTTCCGTCGCCGATTTTTTGCGTAATTTACGCGCTATATGGCACGTTCGGATCATCACTCGAGGGCTGCGTTTTTTAAATGTGGGCAAGAAGGGCGCTATTTTTTTTAATGAGTGACAAGGGAGGGCGCTAGTTTTTGGATTAGGGGCAAGAGGGGCGCTAGTTTTTAAACTAAAGGGCAGGAGGGGCGAAGCGCCCCCCTGAAACCCTCTAGGGGAAACTCTGCTACATATGCATGTTACGTATAACTTTGCTGTTAATTTAAAATAGATTTGAAATTAGTATCTCAAGTTTATTCCAAACAATATAAATTAAAATATTTTTAACTAATTTATGTTTTACTTATTTAGTCTAAGTTCGTATATGATATTCAGTAACATAAATGCACTTACTGGCTAATAAAGAAATAATTCTCACTAGCCAATAACTGGCTACTAAAAAAAGACAACATACCGGCCAGTGGCCACAAAGTAAAATTCCTTATTTTCATCTTTAGATGGAAAGCAGTTAAGATCGATAATTTACAAAAAGCATTAAGTAAAGCAGTTAAGTGTTTTAATATTTCTGGAAATGAGTAAATTAGAGATCCAACAAATTCAATTTGTACCAGCATAGAAGTTTTAAATATGTTATGAAATAAACAAATTCCTGTACAAATGTTTAAAAAAAAAAAAGCATTTTTGGTTGAAAAGTATTGAGAGATTCTCACAAATCAGAAATTTCATTATAAGAATGCTTATTTCCTAATGATATTTTCCAAAATTTATTTTCTATCATCAGGAAGTAGTTGCCGTAATACACCTTAGTCTGAGAATATTGTCTACAAATACTTGACACACAATATAATTTTTTAAATAAATGATTTTTAATGTATTTTTTCTTCTACTCTAAAATTGTAATACAAAAAGTAGATCATGTATGTACAAAAATTTAAACATTTATGAGATATTAACAAAATATATGTACAATAATAAATAAATGTTAAAAACTGACAGAATCATTTAAAAAACTGTAATTTCACTCCTTTAAGAAGAGTGCAAAATTTCATTGCAGGTTCTGGTTTTAAGTTCAAAAATTCTTGAACACTGCACATTTCTAGCAGCAGGAGGGCTTGGCCATCTATTTCCTAAAATAATATTAAATAAAGCATTCAATAAGAATAATAAATACGGAAACTTATTTTTAAATAAGATATGTTATTTAATAAAATAAATGTTACTTAATAAAATATTTACAGAATAATGCATTTTTTACAGCTTAATGTATTAGGCTATTTACTTCAAAATAACAATGAAAGTTCCACTTTTAAGTATATTAATAGTAAGGTACCTGTACCCAATATGGACACCCTAAGAAAAATGTATTTTTTTCACCCCCATGTACAAGTCATAGGACTCCAAAAATATGTGACCACTATCCTTGGACTATTGACTATCATTATTAAAATTAGCGACCTTGTAATTATTCTGGTTTAATTTAAATGATAAAAACAAAAAAATGGTTACAAGTGTCCATATAAGGAACTCCCTGTCCCTATTATGGACAGGTGTTTTCTTATTGACTTTCTACACAGTGTATATGGAAGAGCCACTTTTCCAAGGGATTTTAGAGGAGAGGGAATAAAAAAAATGTATCTTAAAGTATTCCGAGGAGGAGGGGGGACAGTTAATATCTTCAGAACATGAATTTTAGAAAGGGGGGGGGGGGCATTCTCGGCTTTTACCCTTCGAAGACCCATGCAAAGCCCCTTAGTTACTAGTAAATATTATGAAGTAATATTGTTGGTTTTGCTTAGCTTTATTGCATCTGTCTGCGAATTTACATCTGTTATTACTCAGTCCTCACAGCATGAACAAATAGAAACTTTTTCACCATGGGCAGTAAGTCCCACATAATCCTCATGAACATATCTGCCACATGTGATGCATGGAAGCATGTTTGAAAAAGCATCAATACTGCAATAGAAGCAGTACCAGCTCTTCTTTGTTGAGGAAGTCATACCATTGGTACCTACAATTTCGCCAACAGATATCCTACTGGGCGGGGGGAGGGGGGGGGGGCTTCTTTTTATTTTTCTGCAAGGGTTTTTTTGGAGGAATGTTTTTGGGGGGATTGTTCAAATAGCATCTTGTTGAACACAAAGATTTTATCACTTTGATGACTTTTCAAGTTATTGCTTGGCAACGTTGAATTTTCTTCATTTACTTACCCATCATACGTAGTATAGGGTAAGTCTTGCAATCGTTTTGAAAATCGAAATTTTTTTTTTGACGGATTTACACGTTTTAGATAGTGGAGATTCCGAAAAACATATTTTTAGAAAAAAAAATTGCCGTCTGTCCGTCTGTAAACGCTCTATCACCCGAACAAATTGAGATAGAGACTTGAAATTTTGTGTGTAGTTAGTATGTAAGAATGGGACGAACCCTATTTAAAATCAGCAACCTCGATTATCCGGAACTATTTTTTTCGGACTCTCGAAAAATTCGTTCTGATGAAAGGTATATAAAAATTTTTGAATTTTTTTGTTCTAAGGAATGGACGTAAAAGGCAATAAAATAACACACATTTTGCATATAGAACGAAGTCGATCGGATTATTAGTTGCCGAGATATTTGTAATCTTGTTTTCCACATTCTTCGATTTTTCATGACCCTGTATTTCATTCAAATTTCAATTCAGAAGTATATTTTAATTGGAAATGAGACGCTTAATCCGACACAGTTAATTGTTAGTTAATAGAATTATTATTTTTGGAGTTATAAGGATGATTCTTTTACGCAGTTCGGTACTACTTGAGTAGTTTGACGTTTTATATAATTTGTCGAAATTGGTACATCAGCAGTTCTTTAATATAGCATTACTATGTACATTAACAATATTTAAATTTTGTTTATGAATTGCAATGCATTGTATAAATAGTTTCACATGTTTTATTTTCATATACATATCCATGATGGGTAAGTATTACGGTGGCCTTCAACAACTAGTCTTACAGTTGTAGTCGATGAGGACATAAGCTGTCCATATTGGGAACCGGGCGTAGTTTTACTAAATCTTGTACTAAATGAATAAGGAAAATTATTTTAAGCAAAATATGCAATAGCAATCGAAAATATGTTTTATTAGCTTTCTAAAATATTCCACTTTTCAACATTCAATGTAATTTTACCATATATAATAAGAATTTAAGCTTACAAGTAATTAAGATCTGCACATCTCGAAATAAGAAGTTTCCTCCTAAATGGCGAACAGCGTGGTTTTTTACACTTTCCAGACTTAATTATCTTTTCAACTGCTCTTCTTCGCGAAAATGTTTAGCTATCTCTCGATCAAAATCATTACCTTTAAAAATATTAGGGGTGTCCATATTGAGAGCCCTGTCCATATAGGGTACAAATACCTTATATATTAATATTTAAATATATTAATAGGTAACAAAACTTGTTCGAAGCAGAATAAAGCAGCTACACATGCCATCACTGCATTGAATTCACAACTGATATTCAAGGCATAGTTAAAACTTTATTACTATACCAAAAAGGAACTGATTTGCTGAGTCATATATTGGTGTAAACCACATGGAGACCCAATTTTAAAACCAGACTGGTAGGTTTACCAATGTTTTCGAGCAAAGAAAAGTATGAAAACATGGAAGATAGATTGCATGTAAACACAATGGTAAATATATCAATTAGTCTTAAAGATAGATCGATAGTTTTTAGCAAGATATAACTTGGCAGGCCAGTTGCATTTTAAAATGTTAACAAAATCTTTAATCCTGGAATTTTAGCCACAAATTCCTGCTGTGCACACTATCACCTTATATTTTATGCTACATTATAGTAATAATAATAATAGCACATTATAGTAATTTTAATACATACCTTATCTAAGATGGAATATTCAGAGCTGCCACAGGAGACTATTTTTTAATTCTATTGCGCACCACTTTTTAAAAACAAAAATCTTTTACATACGCTTTGAAAACATTTGAAAGAAATATACACTATAAAATGTATTTTTCTTTAATAGTGGTACAAACATAACATAAAAATAGTCGCCTGTGCAGCCCTGAATATTTTCTCACTATTGACATTCTTACAATAATGCATGCTGTAAAATTTTGTAGATTTACCTTTCATCATAGTTACACTACACTATGTTTAGGCTTAAACACGTCAAAAACAAGAAAGAAAATTCATATCAGTTAAAGACACTATATTTCTCACTGAAAAATGTAAAACTTTCTCTTATTTTTAAACATAAAACCATGATACTTATAGGCATGATTACAGAAATGACTTATAATCAAACAGTTTTTTTTTTTTTTTTTTTTTTTTAAGAAAAGAAGTAGAAAATTCTCATAAAGGCTGAATTGTGTGATGTTGAGCAAAAGGCTCAGGTGTGACATTCCTAATAA
The DNA here is from genome assembly GCA_964019185.1 of Maratus speculifer. NCBI lineage: Eukaryota > Metazoa > Arthropoda > Arachnida > Araneae > Salticidae > Maratus > Maratus speculifer. The sequence continues at coordinate 219,807,069 of OZ025298.1, forward strand.
CAATGAACTGGATCTTGAGAATTCATTTGTATAAAAAATTCTTCAAGTTCTAAAAATACCAAGACTTATTTAGCTATAGAATGGTCATCAATTCTTTACAGCTCTGATATATGTACACAATTTACTTTATTATATATTTTTTTTATTATTTTCAAAGATTTGTTAAGCAGTCTTTTTTATTTAATAAATAATTTTTAACTGATCTGAAGAAGAAAATGCATGTCATTTACTACTAGTCTTTTTTTTTTTTTTTTTTTTTTTTTTTTTTCATGACATCTTGAGTTAGAAGAGATTAACTGTTTCAGGACAGCAATTTTTTTTCTTTCCTGCACCGTTGCTTGCAGAATTTTACTTCTAAATCCTAACAATAACAGCAGTTTCTGAAAAATATTCCTACTTTTATGGAAAAAGTAGTTCGATTATACACTTTCTTAATAGGTTGGTTTTATTTATGATGGCCAATTATCAACACGAGGGATAAGGCCCTATGGGGGTGGCCTCCGCAGAGATCTTTCTAAGGTAATCTAACTCATATTTATGCAAGAAAATCCAAGGTTTGAAGAAAACCATAGAAGATCATTAGAAATACAGAAAAGTAAAGCCTTTTCATGCTAGACTTGTTAATATACTTATTCTATAACTAGGTTTAATGACAAGTCTTAAAGTATGTATACAGTCGAACCTCCTTATCTTGACACTCTTAGGACCAGAAAAATGTGTCATTATAAGTGGAGTGTCACGGTAACCAGAGTTGGAGAAAAATATGTTTATAAGAAGCTACATTTTTAATTATCTTAAAGCAGTTTTAAATTCACAACTTTCTTGCATTTTTAAGCAATAAAACATTATTATTAAACAAAATAAACACAAAAAAGAAATTGAAAAGAATAAAAATCAGATTTTTGATGTATAACTTTTTTATTGTTACATGAAATACTGATAAATTAAAGTTTGTGTATATCTAGATGTGCTATCAACAATTCTTGTTATATATTATATAATGAACTTTGAACAATATCTGTCGTTTCAGAAATAGATGTTAGATAATTTCTGATCAGTTCAATGCAATGCAATGCTTTGGCTGTAGTTGGGGGCTTGTTTTGTTCTAGTTCCATATCATTTTTGATTCCCGAGTCTGAAGAAATTTGTATTTTTATCTTTTACAAGTTCAGAAATTATTGTATCTGTCAATATGGTGACGTCTTTTTAAAAATCAATGTACATATGGGTATACCCCATTTTATCTGTTTCATGATCTCAATTTTTAAACAATATAGGAAGAGGGATGTCTTCTTCCTTTACCTTCTATGCACTCGAGATCTGATGAACTTGGATGACACTAGCATGCTTGAAAGAGTTATGAACTGTCAGACTTTCTTGTAAACAGTAAAAGAGTAAAGTGTGGAAATGAAATGTTTAACACTCCCAAAGTGAATACATGTTTCACTGTCAGTGTGAAACACAATAGAGTATTGTGTTTCACACTGAGAGTGAAATAGATGAGTATTTGTAGACTGGAGGATAGAGAATGCGTAGGAAGAAATCCCGTCTTCACTAATTCTGTTATTCATTACGTATGGGTTTTTTAAATTAAGATAAACGAATGAAATAAAGTTTCTCTTTTAGATCAATGGACATTTTAAAAATTTTTGTGAAACGTTTGGCTAAGACAATTCTTATTGCTTAATTTCAGAGCTTGTAATATGGATTATGAAAAATGGACAATTTTTCTAAAATGCCAAGCTATCCGGTGTTGGAAATTATTCAACGATGTAAAATACGGAGTTTATTTACATTAAAATCATATACAAAAAATTGGGGCATTGAAAAACTGATGTGATAAGTGGAGTGACATAAAAACCAGGTGTCAGGATAATGAGGTCTGACTGTATATAGAAAACTTTGCTCTGAGTATAAACAGTTTTTAGAAATGCTGATTTAAATGATAAAAATTTTTATTAGTGAGGTATCCCCTCTAGAAGATTTGAGATTTTGTACTTTCAATGGTCAAAAAGTGTAATTTCCCCGCTGAAATACAATAATGTTTCCTCTCCCTCAGAACCACAAATGTCCCTCCTGATGAAAAATGTCAGATTTCAACACTGCATGAGCATATAACATGATGGAGAAATTCTTCAAACATGGCATCTCCCAATCTCCTCCCCTTTCCAGCCTAAAATCCCAAATTATGCATATGCCCACATACTAATCCAATTTAATCTCTAGAAAAAGAGGATCACAAAAGAAGTTATAGAATTGCATTTATAAATGCTAGTAGAAGTTTCATTATGAAAAATATATTTGCTTTCATCTTTAAGAATTTTCATTAAATAGTGAGTATCCTTGAACAAATATATATATACAGACGAGTCTCTCTATAATGAAACTCTATCCAGCGAATTTCTCTATTTAACGAATTTTTTGTAGGAATGGTCAATTTTTTTCATGATTACATTAAAAATAATATCCATATAGCGATATACATATCTCTATTTAATGAATTTTTTCAAAAAATGTTCTTTCATATGTTCAGAAAACGCTTCAAATTATTTGTAGAATAAATTTTTTTTCATTGATTTCTGGTTTATATTTTATAGCTACATTCCTCTATCTTATTCCTTATGTCCAAAAAAAGGCATTCAATCCCCCCCCCCCCCAAAAAAAACATCTTTTTTAGATGGTTACACTTGACTTTGTTTTAGCCAAGATGAACATGCGTTCTTGGAAAAGACTGAAATATTTACTTGCTACTGGACCGATTTGCAATAATCGCAAAACATCCTAAAAAATAAAACTATTCCATTGTCGTCTTGAAAATGATGTTTGTTCCTTGGTTTAGATAATAAGGCAGGAATAAGGAAGGGATGAGGGGGCAGTTGCAGAAAAAGTCGTTTTTTTCAGCATTTTTTCATCTACCTAAACTTTTATTAAGTTTAGAGTTTAGAGTGGTTGTTTGAGGTGACTTGGAGCATTTTTTGTTGTGAGAGGTCATTTGAACGAAGAATTGTTACTAAATGTCATCTAGCTGGTGTTATCTTCTACTGCATCTGCATAAAATCGCTTTTAGGATAAGCATAACTGTTTCTGATAAAGTAATTTTGAAAATAAACAATAAGACATTGGGAAAAAAAGGAAGTGGCAAAAATGTTTATGATTCTGGAAAAATTCACTTAAATATTTCAATAAAGAATACTGCCCAGTTAAACTGAAGGCATTGAGCTCACAGGCTACAAATACTAATTGCACATTAAAGCTTTATATTTTCAAGGGTTAATTCCGTTCGAAAAAAAAAATTAAGAAGGGGAAACAGCTTTCCCCTTTTCTCTTTTTTTATACTTAATCATTGAACCTCCTATACTATCAAAGACATGCTTTATCATATAAAAAATCTATATCCAAAATTCAGAGCAAATTAGATAATTCTTAATAAAAACCCATTTAGCATTTATATAATTTAAAAAGAGTTATCCCCCTCTTTTATACTTAACCATTAAACTTCCAAAACTATTCAGAGATTTGAACGAAATCTGAAAATTCTGCTTGAAAAACCCATTTATATAAATTAAGGGGGGGGGGACATTAGAACCCCTGTTCCCCTTATTTATACTTATTCAATGAACACCTAATAACAGTCACGGAATCGCCTCATCAGAATGATCCTAATCTAAATTTTGAACGAAAATTAATTCTGCATGAAAATCCCATTTATATCAACTAACGGGGGGGGGGCATTAGAGCCCCTGTTCCCCCTATTTATACTTATTCAATGAACACCTAATAACAGTCACGGAATCGCCTCATCAGAATGATCCTAATCTAAATTTTGAACGAAAACTTAATTCTGCATGAAAATCCCATTTATATCAACTAACGGGGGGGGGGGGGGGCATTAGAACCCCTGTTCCCCCTATTTATACTTATTCAATGAACACCTAATAACAGTCACGGAATCGCCTCATCAGAATGATCCTAATCTAAATTTTGAACGAAACTTAATTCTGCATGAAAATCCCATTTATATCAACTAACGGGGGGGGGGGGGGGGGGGGGGATTAGAACCCCTGTTCCCCCTATTTATACTTATTCAATGAACACCTAATAACAGTCACGGAATCGCCTCATCAGAATGATCCTAATCTAAATTTTGAACGAAAACTTAATTCTGCATGAAAATCCCATTTATATCAACTAACGGGGGGGGGGGGGGATTAGAACCCCTGTTCCCCCTATTTATACTTATTCAATGAACAACTAATAACAGTCACTGAATCGCCTCATCAGAATGATCCTAATCTAAATTTTGAACGAAAACTTAATTCTGCATGAAAATCCCATTTATATCAACTAACGGGGGGGGGGGGCATTAGAACCCCTGTTACCCCTATTTATACTTATTCAATGAACACCTAATAACAGTCACGGAATCGCCTCATCAGAATGATCCTAATCTAAATTTTGAAAACTTAATTCTGCATGAAAATCCCATTTATATCAACTAACGGGAGGGGGCATTAGAACCCCTGTTCCCCCTATTTATACTTAATCAATGAACACCTAATAACAGTCACGGAATCGCCTCATCAGAATGATCCTAATCTAAATTTTGAAAACTTAATTCTGCATGAAAATCCCATCTATATCAACTAACGGGGGGCATGAGCCCCCCCGTTCCCCCTCTTATACATATCGAATGAACTCCAAAAACTAATAAGGGAAGCGCCTTGTCAGGATATACCTATATACAAAATTTCAAGTGGATCCGATATTTTTATCATGAGTTATCGCGTTACGCACATACACACATACATACAGAACGGACGGGCACATAAGCTCTCAGGCTATGATAGCCTGTGAGCTAAAAACTTAATTAAACGAATTTTTCTATATAACGAATTTTTTGACTGAATGATGGATTTCGTTATATAGAGACTCGATGGTATATACAGATAATCCAGGATAATACCATCACTTAATTTACAATACTAATACTTTAATGATTCTTCAATAGTTTTCTTTACACTCATCCTTGGTCTGAACTCCATTGTATCTGTTGGGCATTAGCCTGCAAGAACTTCTGGTTTGGCATTCATTCACTCTGCAAACTAGCGAATGCCTTAAGTTTATTAAGATTGATTACACTGGTTTACACAGTTTATATATTTTTTTGCCAAAATGGGTATTTTCCAGTAGATTCTAGTGCACTGAATATGGGAAAATTATTGTAAAAAATCTGTCATATCTAGTTTAAAAAATATTTATTAAATACTTAAAAGAATAATAACATGAAATATAAAATAAAAAATTAGAAATGATTAATTTTATTCTTTTTATAATTTTCTTGATCTGTTTCTCTTAAAATAGACCAGTAGTAGTCTTATAACATATTGTTTTTCGAAAAACCTTTGTATTTGTCTTCAAAAAGTTTAAAGTTTTCGTGAAAATGCTTGCCTGTTTATCACTCATGGCACCCAAGTTTTCAGGAACAAAATCCAGGTGTAAATGGAAAAAATGTATCTTCGATATTTTCACATCCATTGCATGATAGTTTAATAAAACAGCAATCGTTTTTTTCATAATTTTCATTGTTATATTTTCTGAGAATCCATGAACAACTGTTTTTCCATGCATGGATATTGTGAGACAAAAGCTTTGTCTCAATCTGCTCACCCTCCCACTAGCAAATTTTCTCTGTTTTCATTTTTATAACTCTAAAATTTATGATTTGCAAAAAATCTTTACATGTTCGTAAAAAAAATGAAGGTCAATTTCGGATTCAGCAATACAGAATACATTAGAATCAATTATTAAAAACTAAAAAACATTATATAAGCTAACTTTTGCAGACTAGAGTAATCTAATAACATTTTAAAATATGTATCATTTTGTAAAAAAAATTGTGGCTCTTAATTTCCATCACCTTATTTTTAAAAAATTCTGTTTTTTTTTCCTTCTATATGTTTATTACAATTGTATATTTTGCATTAATAAGTCAAAATGATTAAAGATTTTAAATTTATATTGCAATATTACTCTTACTCGCAACCATTTTTTTAATATATCTGACAAAATTATTTTTCTACTAAATATGTGAATGACCCCTAATTTGTTGCAAAAAATATGCTTTAAGTATCTATTATTCAGTCAATTTTAATCTTAGTATAACTTTTTTTTTTTTTTACTTGTCAGTGTAAGAGGAAAATTTTACTAAATACAACTTAACTGGGAAACCATATAAAAATTTAAATTTCATATTTTTTTTAATAAATGTTGTTAGTGACCCAAATTTATTGTAAAATATCTCTTTACTTCAATTTAAAACTTTTTGGAACTACATATCTATGACTAATGGTTTAGGAATTAGCCATTGGAAACCATTGAGAGTGGACACCCTGTACGGGGAAAAAAAAAAAAAAAAAAAAAAAAAAAAAAAGTGATGTGATAGAATTTTTACACATACCACTTTTCATTAATTGAAGGTAGCATAGTAAGAAAATATGTGTTTCATCAAAAGTATATAAAATAAAAGTACAGTTTTTAAATTTGTAAACCAGTGTTATCTGTAAGATACCTTGTTTAACTTCCATGATTTTACATATTAAATTTTTAACTTTTAAATTAAAATTTTTAAACTTTTTCCATTTTTGACATTTTTTCTCATTTTAGCCAGAAATCCATTTTGTCAGAGAGGATTTTTTAGAAAGATCTTAAGAGTCATGTTTCTGAACTGTGGCTTTGTACAACTGCACTGTAAATTAGTTCATTTAATTTTAGAAGAACGTTGTTACCTTCTAGAATAGGGGTGCACAACCTTTTCAAGTGAAGGGCCACTTAGAAATGTGTCTGAGTGGTCGAGGGCCACATCATCATCTGTGGCCTATAATTGGATTAAAAAATATGATTTTAGAGGGGAATGGCCGGGGGGTAGGGGTACCCCTTTAAGTTTGCTTACCCAGTCAAACAAATTAATTCACATGGTAAGGATACATCAGCAGATTTTAGTTTATATATAACAGATTTTCAAGTTTTATTTTCAAGATGTAAAAATATTCTTTGACTTTTTTCAAGAGAGTAAATTTTGCTTTATTACAAGTGCTAAAAAATAAGCATAAATTGCTGGTACCAAAAAAAAAATGTGAACTTTATGAACGAAAGAGAGAGAAAGAGCCGATCAACAAGAATTTTCGTGCCTGAACAACAAAATTCCCGATTTTCTGTGTCTGATTAACGAAATTTGTAATTCTTCCATGCCTGATCCACCAAATTTGCACATTTTACAAAACCAATCGACAAAATTTGCATCATTTTCTCGCCTGATCAACAAGATTCGCAATTCTTATGAAATCGATTGAGAAAATGCAGAAGTTTTTCGCACTTAATCGACAAAATTCGCTATAACAAAAGTGATTGACGAAATTGGTGATTGACGAAATTGGTGATTTTTCCTCACATGATCAACGAAATTTGCGATTTTTTTTCCGCATGTGATCGACGAGATTCATGATTTTTCCGCACCTGAACAACGAAATTCTCGATTTTCCTTCACATGATCGGCGAAATTCGCGATTTTTCTGAAACGGATCGCCGAAGTTCACGACTTTTCCGAACCTCGTTGACAAAAACATGATTTTTCTGAAGCCGTTCGACTAAATTAGCTATTTTCTTCGCCTGGTCGACGAAATTAGCTATTTTCTTCACCTGATCGACAAAATTCGCGATTTTAACGAAACCGATCGATGAAATTCATCATTTTTTTGCATGATCTACAAAATTCGCGATTTTAACGAAACCGATTGATGAAATTCATCATTTTTTTGCATGATCTACAAAATTCGCGATTTTCCTTCACAGGATCGACAAAATAGGCAATTTTTCTTTGCATAATCGGCAAAATGTGCATTTTTTTCGATCCTGATCGACAAAATTCGCAATTTTTACGAATGCAATCGAAAAAATTCAAGATCTTTCCGCTCCTGATCAACAAAATTCGAAATTTTTACGAAGCTGTTCGATGAAAATCACGATTTTTCCTTGCATGATGAACGAAATTCGTTTTTTTTTTACAAAGTTGATAAACGATATCTGCGATTTTTCAAAGCTGATTTACGAAATTCGCGATTTTTCCTAGCACGATCAATAATATTCACAATTTTTTCGAGCCTAATCAACAAAATTCGTTAATGTCCCGTGCCTGGCCAACGAAATTCGCAATTTTTACGCATACGATCGATGAAATTCAAAAATCGTGATTTTTACAAAGCCATTCGACGAAATCAGCGATTTTTCTCGCTTGATCGACAAATTTCGCGATTATCCACAACCGATCGAGGAAATTAGCGATTTTTCCTCTCCCAGTGGAGGAAATTTGAGATTTTATTAGAACCTAAATGACTTAATTAGCAATTTTTACGCGAGTGATCAACAAAATTCGCAATATTCCCGTCTCCGATCAACGAAATTTGCGATTTTTCGGAATCCGATCTATAACATGCACGATTTTTCGGTGTCCGATCGAAGAAATACGCATTTTCGCGCCAGATCAACGAAATTCGCGATTTTTGTACTAACTGACGAAATCTGCATTTTTTTTTACACGGGAAGATGAAACTCTCAATTTTTTTTCTCAGGATAAATTGATAAAATTCACGATTATTTTGCAGCCTATTAACTATTCATTTTTTCCTCACGTCATCGATAAATTTGCGATTTCCCCGTGCTTTATCAACGAAATTTGCAATTTTTTCGTCCGTACCTGATCAACGATGATAAACTGAGAAAACATGTTATTTTTTTTTGCGACTGATGAATTTAATTTGCAATTTTTTCGAGCATTGATCGGTTCTGAGGCCAGAACCGTTCTAAAATTAAATAAAACTTAAGCAGAGATAAAGAAAATAAAATTGGTGACCTGAAATAAATATTGGCAATGTGTGGTTGCGTAATAAAGTCATTAAAGAAGCATTTAAATTAAAATATAAACTAACGTTTATTTTCAAGAAAAACATATTCAAAATAAAAATATATGTATATATGAAATAATAAACAAAGAAAAATTATATCTGGTAAAATTCAACCAAAAGGATAATTTCTGAAAAAATGTTATCTTACAAAATTAAAGTCATATTTGACACAATAAAAAAATACTTAATTAAACAAATAGCATGACGTAAAGTAAAGTTTAACTGACCGGTACAGGTTGCAAAACGAACAACTCACCATGGCATAGTTGGAAGAAGAAATTTTCAAATCGGACGATGACGAAAAATAAAGTCCAGGAATAGTTCAAAGAAAGTAAAAAAACCCTTGGATGTTAACACAGTTCATGACAGCAACATATTTATCATCACATTTCCGCTATCAACTAATAGAAATTATGTCATAAAACTACACCATCTTTCACCACTTAAGATAAACTACAATTGAACTTTCATAATTAATATTTATGACAACAAACGGCCTTTTACTAGGCCAAAACATCGTCAGACCATCCGCAGTCAAAACAATCCAACTGATTTAAATATCCCTCGCGGTTCTATACATCACCAGAAGACAACGCCCCCTTTGCGTCTGCAGAAGTTGAGCGAATGCGTTCCTGCTTTGCGAAAGGGATATACGGCTACTCATAAGTTGCGATTTGCGAAGATCGCAAATCGCGATCAGACGGAAGAAAGCGATGTGAACGCATGAACCATGAACGCACATGCAAGTGTTCAAATCGAAAGTAAACAAATAAGTAACCGATTTAAAAGAGGAATATGCCATGGAATAGGGAAAAACAAAATAAAGAGATTGGAAATAAGATAAGATTGGAATAAAATAAAAACCAGTAAGTCATGCTATTACAATATGTATATGTGCTTATGGATATGAGTGTTAAGGATATGAGTAAGGCTGACAATCGCCCCCCCCCCCCTTAACACTCATACTAAAAAAACTAAGTAATTACCAAGTATTATCAAATAATATAAATAACATCAAAGTTCATATTGAACAACATAATATATCAGTATATCTACTATCATACTTTGACAGTTACTAATGAAGAACAATCAATATTATCGTGCATAAATGCAACAAATTCATAATATCATATAACAAGGTTAATTTCCAAAAATGAACAACTTTTTAACAATGTTAATAACCACACAATATGAATAACAATTTAATAACTATACAGCAACAAGATTAACAACTTTCTTTCATAACACAAGAGTCTTTAGTTACCATAGTAACTTAAAAATTTCAAAGTCTTTCAGGTACACAAACATTTCAAAAGAGTTCATGAAAATTTGTTACCGTTTTACCTCGTCACATGCAAGTGACTACGATTACCGGTACATACCGTAACATTCTTTAGTATGTCGATTCTTGATCCTTGCCTTGACAATACACGATTACATTTACAAACATTTGCATAATTACACTAGAGTAAATGATTATCATACGACAGATTCATAAACATTACAAATATAAAGAATAGCAAAACATGAATTACTATGCAAAAACACTTTGATAATGTATGGGAAATTCATGATATGCAAAATAGACACATTCAATGATAATAACACTAATGATCATGATCATTATAATGACTGTGAATATGATAATGATAGGGACGGTGAGCGCTCACATAAAAACAAACAACAACAACAACAACATGCATGCTTAAGCTTTTGAAATAATACACATTTGCAAATGTTTTAACAAAGATTTAAAATGTGAAGGACACTTGTTATGCAATTTCTTAAAAGCAATTATTTCTTATGCAATTTCCTTTTCATATTTATATATGCAAAAAAAAAAAAATACAGCTCAATTTTCAACACCACGGACGGGACCTATGTGACATTTCCATTTTTCAAAAATAGGGACTTACAAACTTAAAAGAAACGATGCCCGCGACAGGCCTTCCTGTGATCAGAACACTCAAGAAGGCCACTACCCCCTGCAGACCACTCTGGCTATTTACAATTGCACCCCTGCGAGCCGCTTCCTGGGGCTGCTCGGGTCCCGGAGGATGAACCATCCTGAGGTCTGATCACATTCCAGCGGGAGTTAAATTGTCCGCGATGTTGGAAATGAGGGTATTGAGAAGCTTATGTATGAAAATAGAACATATGCATATGAGACAAAAATATGAAATAACAAGAAAAACAAGTGTATAATCACATATTCAAAACATTATAAAAAGGAAACACTGAAATATACAAAAATTTCAGATTTGAAAAATGAAACGTGTTAAACTTCAGGGTTTAACTTAAAAAAACCAAACAAGCATCTTAATACTTGACCCAAGTCCAAAGGAGGGGGAGTTTTTTTTTCACCTTATACCTTTAACATCTTTATACATTTTACTTTTTACTTTTAAATAAAACATATTTAAAAACATTATATATTACTTATAACTAAAGATCACTTCAATGAATCTTTTAAGATCAAACTTCGTTAAGGGTTTTGTAAAGATGTCTGAGAGATTAGCTTTACTAGTTACGTGTTTTACATTAAATATCTCTTGGTTTAAAAGGTCTCTAACAAAAAATAATTTAACATCAATGTGTTTTGTTCTGTAGTTTTCTATGGGAGACTTAAGGAAATCAATGGAGGCCATATTGTCTACCAACAAGGTTGGTTTAGTTTGTGGGCCTGTAAAAATGTGTTTATCATAACACTCAGTTATGATTCTACTGAACCAAAGAAGCTCTTTAGTTGCTTCTGTTAAAGCCACAAACTCTGATTCCATGGTAGACAAGCAGGCAGATTTTTGTTTAAAAGCCCTCCACATGATAGGAGATTTGTCTAACATTAAAAGTTGTCCCCCCATTGACGTCCTGTCATCACGATTGGCGGCGAAATCGGCATCAGTATATGTTATTAGATTTATGTTATGACAAGGTAGCTTCAATTTGTAGTGTTTGGTGCTTTGTACATATCCTAGTAACTTTAAAAGACCATTCCAGTGGATTATTCCTGGATTACTCTGGAATTGACTGAAGATATTTACTGCATAGGATATGTCGGGGCGAGTCCTGCTTGTAAGAAAAGATAAGCAACCCAAAACACTTCGGTACGGATATTTTGACATCTCCTGGATTTCAGTACCTGTTTGAGGGCACTGTGCTTTGGAGTACACTACTCCTTTACTTATGGGAAGTGATGTGATGGGAAAGTTATATTCCTTAAAACGTGTGCAGATATCATCAATATATTGCCTTTGATGGATTGACACTACACCTTCCCTATCCTCCTCAAACTCAACTCCAAGGAGTTTACGTGTTTTCCCCAGGATTTTGATGTCAAAATGTTCAGCTAATAATTTTAAAATTTCATTTATGTGTTTCTGATGGTTACTTAAAACAACAAAGTCATCAACATATAATAATAAAACAGCGTAGTTAGAAAATGTATAGATGCAATTACACCAATCCAGTTTTTGTTAAAACCAAGAGAAATTAAAACTTTATGTAATTCATAAAACCACACCCGGCCACTCTGATGGAGGCCATACAGTGCCCTCTGGAGTTTACAGACCAAGTGCTCTTTCCCTTTTATTTCAAAACCTGGAGGCTGTTTCATGTATATGTTATCTGAGAGAGGGGCGTACAGATAGGCTCCTTTCACATCGCATTGCGTGTGAATCCATCCGAGACATGAGACAAGGGCGGCAAAGAAAAAGCGGATTAAACTAAAATTTACGACTGGTGAAAACGTCTCGTCATAGGTTTCACCCTTGACCTGTTTGTAGCCTTGGGCTACTAGTCTTGCTTTGTATCTTGCCACCTGCCCTTTATCGTCTCGTTTGATGGTGAAGACCCATCTGCAGCCTAGAGGTTCAGTGTTGGGTGGTAGTAATGTTAATTCCCATACATGTCTTTTATTTATTACGTCTATTTCCTCCTGCATTGCCTGTCTCCAGAGTTCCCACTGAGGGGATTTTAAGGCTTGCTTATATGTGTTTGGTATGGAGTCTTCTAGTCATATATTGTTTTTACGTGTTTCTGATAAGGATGTGTGTGGAGGTGTGTAACTAGGACTTGAACTAGCACTGGAAATAGATTTTACAATACCCTGGTATTTATTATCCCCCTTGAAACTGAACATGGTTGGATCAAATTTTATACCATTAGACTGACAGTATTCCCGCACTTCTCTGAGTGATCTTAAACGTTGCGTTTCACCCATCTCATAGTAATAGATGTCGGTTCTCGACTTATCAGGCCTAGTTACGGCCTTACGGAACCATACAGCATCCCTCAGTGTTCTCGAGAATTCCTCGCCTTCCTCATCACTTTCATCGTCAGATGAGTGAACGGAGGCGGTTCATCAGTTTTTGAGGTGCCTGGCTTAGGTGATGGAGATCTTGCTAAATGAAATCTGTCAGGTTGAAGGTCGGTCAAAGGGTCAATTTCTGGTTGTTCTGAACTTAAAATATATGTGGGTCCCAGGTCGCTTCCGTTGTGCTGCTCTGAAGTTGTAAAAGGGTTTGTGCCTATTGAATAACTTGGGCCTTGCTCGCTATGTCTATGAACATTTCTTGGTACAGATTCATCCCCAAATCTAACATTTATGGTTTCTATTATTTTGTTTGTGTCGGGAATCCATACTCTGTAGCCTTTGGTTGACATCGCGTAACCAACTAACACCCCCTTTTTGGCTTTAGGATCAAACTTTGAGTTTCTTAATTGTTTGGGTACCCCCACGTACGCCACAGTACCAAAAGGGCTTAAGTGTCTTATTGAGGGTTTGTTGCCACAATAATACTCAAAGGGTGTCTTTTTCTGTGTTTTATGACATACCCTGTTTAGTGTGTACGCGATGTATAGAACTGCTTCTGGCCAGAATTTTAAACTGAGTTTGCTTTCGTTAAGTATTGAGCGTGCCCCGTCCATTATAGTCTGATTTAAACGTTCCGAGACCCCATTTTGTTCCGGAGAATACACGTTGGTAAACTCATGGTGTATCCCGTTTTCCTCAAAATACCTTGTAAAGGCTTCATTGTCAAACTCCCGCCCATTGTCACTACGGACCTCTTTTACCTTAGTACCTAAAAATCTTTCAGCTCTTTTTACATGATTAGTGAATACCTTGAATACTTGTGATTTATTACATAAGGGGTAGACTGATACTTTTCGTGAGAAGTCGTCAGTTATGGTTAAAAAGTACTTCTCGCCGTTTCTACCTGTTATTTGTGTCGGTCCCCACAAGTCAGTATGAAGTAATTCAAGGGGTCGTTTTGATCTTATTTGATTTATAGGACGGAAGGAAGTTCGCCTGTGTTTGTTAATTTTACATGTCTCACATTCAAAGTCTTTACTTTTAATAGGTGGTAAGCCCCTTACACCATTACATTTTACAGTGTGTTCAATTAAAGTGGAGCTAATGTGTCCGAAACGTCTATGCCATAACTTAAAGTCGTCTTTCTGGACAGTAGAGGCTTGAAAACGCACCTTTTTAGGACTTTGACTATTTTGAGTTTTAGTTTTATTTTTAGGGCTAGGATCTGGGTACAGGCAGTAAATGCCATCTTTAAGAAAAGCACGAAATAGGGTACCACTGTCACGATATGCTCTAACCCTGCCCTCACCTCCTCTGAACTTGGCATCAGTTTTATCAAGCCTAGGGCCAGATATCAAATTGTGCCTTAAACTTGGGCAATACATAACATCGCCGAAGCGAACCATTTCCCCATTTATTTTTAAGTCCACTAGACCAGTTCCTTCAATAGGAAAAGTTGCTCCGTCAACGGCAACAGCCAACTCCTCATTTTGCAAAGGTTTAAATTTTACATAGAGGTTTTTATCTTTGCAAAAGTGGTGGGAGGCACCTGTGTCAAAGACCCAGGCGTCTCCACCACATTTAATATTACTAAGATTAGATTGAATGAGGTAGTTTACCTGGCTTGTTGGCTTACGTTGACGTTGGTTTCTAGCTCTATTGCGAGGCACATCTCTGCTAGGTCTGGAATTACAGGGTTGGACTCGAACTGGACTGGACACCGAGGAGTTCTGGTACGAGGAGTCTCTAGAAGTAGTATGGAGGCAGGATTCAGGACTAGAGGCTTGTTGAGGCAATTTACACTGTCGAAGCACATGACCGGCTTGACCACACCTGTGGCACCTTCCCTTGAACTTAGGCTTATATGCGGACCTCTTGGGTGTGCGAGCTCGAGAAAAATGGGACTGGACCAGGTTACCTCTGTCCTCTTCACGTAATTTGATGCGGGATTCCTCAGCTACAAGCTCGGTCAGGACATCTTTAAATTTGAACTGCTGTTCGGGCCATCGCAGAATTCCCTGGACGAGATTGTCAAACTTCTTAGGGAGCCATCTCAGCAACTGGAACGTTAGATAAATTTCTTTTATCGGCTCATTCATGGCAGCCAGCTGATCAGCAAGTCTCTGTAGGCGAGCAGCAAACATATCGACCGGCTCATCAGGCTGTATTCTGCAGGACAGGATCTCGCCAAACAACTGCATGTGGCGTGCACGGTTATCAGGTTGAAAGTGAGTCTTCAGCTTTGTCCATGCTTCATGAGGGTCGTCGATGTTTTCTATTATTCTCCGGAACTCAGTTTCGACGTTTAAGTATACTATGGACAGTGCTGACCTGAGCCGTGCCTGATATTCTTTTGTTGCCACTGCATCACTGGTATTCGGAGCTTCTTCAGTACCATTTACGATGCCCCAAGCATTTTTGTCGAGCAGCAGGTATTTAACGTCCGCTGCCCAAGTCGCATAGTTGTGAGAGTTTAGTTTGTTTATGCTAACCTGTACATTGGTCATTGCCATGCTCTTAACTAGACTTTATTAAATTTAACCAGAAAGGAAAAAAAAAAATTTTTCAAAAAAAAACGTACTTTAAAACAGTCAAATAGTACGACAAAGATTTTTTTTTTTTTTTTTTTTTTTTATAAAAGAACCTTTCTATTTTATACCAGAATAATTAGATATGATTATCAATTTAAAAAAATGCTATTGCGGCCCCCCCCACTAGAAATCACTTGGAGGTCTAATGGCCGCATGCTACCACTAGTTTACGATATTGCCAACGAAGGTTATGGCCACCATAACAGGTTAAAAAGCATAGTAGCTTTGGCCCATAACCCGTGATCGGTTCTGAGGCCAGAACCGTTCTAAAATTAAATAAAACTTAAGCAGAGATAAAGAAAATAAAATTGGTGACCTGAAATAAATATTGGCAATGTGTGGTTGCGTAATAAAGTCATTAAAGAAGCATTTAAATTAAAATATAAACTAACGTTTATTTTCAAGAAAAACATATTCAAAATAAAAATATATGTATATATGAAATAATAAACAAAGAAAAATTATATCTGGTAAAATTCAACCAAAAGGATAATTTCTGAAAAAATGTTATCTTACAAAATTAAAGTCATATTTGACACAATAAAAAAATACTTAATTAAACAAATAGCATGACGTAAAGTAAAGTTTAACTGACCGGTACAGGTTGCAAAACGAACAACTCACCATGGCATAGTTGGAAGAAGAAATTTTCAAATCGGACGATGACGAAAAATAAAGTCCAGGAATAGTTCAAAGAAAGTAAAAAAACCCTTGGATGTTAACACAGTTCATGACAGCAACATATTTATCATCACATTTCCGCTATCAACTAATAGAAATTATGTCATAAAACTACACCATCTTTCACCACTTAAGATAAACTACAATTGAACTTTCATAATTAATATTTATGACAACAAACGGCCTTTTACTAGGCCAAAACATCGTCAGACCATCCGCAGTCAAAACAATCCAACTGATTTAAATATCCCTCGCGGTTCTATACATCACCAGAAGACAACGCCCCCTTTGCGTCTGCAGAAGTTGAGCGAATGCGTTCCTGCTTTGCGAAAGGGATATACGGCTACTCATAAGTTGCGATTTGCGAAGATCGCAAATCGCGATCAGACGGAAGAAAGCGATGTGAACGCATGAACCATGAACGCACATGCAAGTGTTCAAATCGAAAGTAAACAAATAAGTAACCGATTTAAAAGAGGAATATGCCATGGAATAGGGAAAAACAAAATAAAGAGATTGGAAATAAGATAAGATTGGAATAAAATAAAAACCAGTAAGTCATGCTATTACAATATGTATATGTGCTTATAGATATGAGTGTTAAGGATATGAGTAAGGCTGACAATCGCCATCTAGAAAATTGACGATTTTTTCTTGCCTGATCAACGAAATGTGCGATTTTTTGCGTAAGACCGACAAAATTCACGATTTTTCTATGCCTGATCGACAAAACTCGCGATTTTTCTGTGCCTGATTGGAGAAATTTGCTACTTTTTGCCTAACTTCATGGACAAAATTCGCGATTTTTCAATATCTGATGAGTGAAACTTGCGATTATTACAAGCCTCATCGACATAATTCCCTTTTTTTCCTCACTTAAATTTGCGATTTTCTTAAGTGACGAAAATTTATATTTTCCCGCAGATTGACAAAACTTATGATTTTTTCCTATCACATATGCACAAAAATTGCAATTTTTTCCAGTTACAGGGCTCCCAACACATTTTAGTCCTCAAAAAGGGGGAAAGGGGACCATTTTTATTTAAAAAGGGGACTTTGGGGGACCATTTTTGTTTAAAAAGGGGACTTTGGAGGACCAATTTTATTAAAAACGGAACCAAATAAGGATCATGTGTAAAAATATAGCACAAATTTTCCTAAATAAGAAAGTAATTTTTTTAAATTACCCCAGAAAATATGTTAGATGGTTATATATTTATAAGATTTCATTGAAGAATGTACACAATTTTATTTAAGCACGTTTAAATATCCTACTGAAAAAGTATATAAAGCATTCAATATTTTGGCATTCACTTTCATAATTCTCGTTACAGGTAAAAAAAAATAATAATAATAATCAGTTAATAAAAACAAGTAAGTGGGTAAGTATGATCACAGATCACTCAGAGGATTTTATTTAATAATCCTTTCAAAACATTCTAAACTTTAATTAATAAACAAAATTGTTAGTAATAAAATTCGTTAAAAATTAATAATTGTTTATAATGATTAAATCCTTATATAGATGGGGATGATACAAAGCAGTGAGAATGGAGGTAGAGAGAGAATGAAGAATAACATTATTCATTACCTGGCCTTTCATTTAAGATATTACATGACATATTGTAGATTACATTTTTTGAGAATTTATTTCAGTAGTGTCCCCTGGTGACAGAAAGGGATGAAAAGATGCTAACCATTGAGATATATTGAGCAGATGCTTTTTTCTTAATTTTTTAGAAAATTTATGGAGTGTTAATGAACACAAACATTAAACCATCTGCTAGTGGTGAAAAAAATGAGTTAAGATGGTGGGAAATAAGTGCTTAGGCCAACAGTTTTAAAAGGATGTGAGAAAAAAGTCAATTTTCTGATTCCCCACCCCACACACACATAAAGAAATGCCCCTAATTATCTAGGGTCAAAATAGACCCTAGCAAGATGTTGGGCTTGATGCAATACCTTCTTCAGTCAACCCTTCAAATGAGATTAAGTCTCTCTGTAGTTTAATTAGGGGTTGAGTTTGAAAATTGCTTAAAATACTTAAGTTAGAGCTTGGAGAAATAAATATAGAAAAAGAAAATTAGAAATTTAATCCCACTGCCCCCTTACACACTTCTTAAAATTTTTTGTGTGTTATAAAAAAATCTGAGATTTTAAAATCGATAACTTGATTATTTTTCGTAATTTTGTTCTTTTTTTGCTAAAATTAATATTTGGATTAGTGCTAACTACTACCAATCATAAATAAAAGGGACCAATAAGTTCATTTTATATAGCCTATAATAACAAATCAAAAATAAAATAATGATAATTAGTGGAGAAACGCTTAGATTTAAATAACATGCCATACAAAAGCATTTCTTTTTCTTTTTAAAAAGCGATGTTTAAATAAAATAAAATCTTAATCAATTTTTACGAAAATTACACATTCAGAATTAGTGTTAAAAAAATAGGCATATATGCACAAGTTTAAAATCTATAAATGCAGTACATGTAAATATTATATATGAAGGAAGTGTCCTTGTCAAACTAATTGGATGTGGCAATCACGAAACTTTCTTCTACCGCATGCATGTCAATACTTCAAAATTCGCTATCACAGTCCCAAAATTAAATTGCAACTTATGCCCATCATGAGAATTCTAAAGATATGAAATTTTGGGAATTAATTCTTCAAATATGACTATCGCTAAACTTGTACAAATCCCACAAAATACAGCTTAGGAGCACCATCTATTGAAAAATTAACATCAAAACCTAATCAGTAACAACATGTGTCAACGTCTAACTGAATCCTAAGTTAGGCAAAAATTCGTGCATTAAATCAAATAAATCTACATCAGAAAAAAAAAAAAAAAGCGTTATAGCAGCGTTACCTGTTAATGAATTTACATCAAAATGTAAAATATGTCAATTCATCTTAAGGACTAACTGAATCTAAAGTTTGATGGAATTCCGTGCATTAATTCTGGACAGGGTTGGTAAAAAACCGGGTTTTTTTAAAAAAACCCCCAAAAACCATGGTTTTTTTGGTTTAAACCAGGTTTTTTTGGTTTAAACCGGTTTTTTTTTAATATGTTTTCCTGCTACATATACATGCAAATTTATGAACAAAAGTAAACATTTTTGAATATATAAGTAATAATTTGAATTAAAGGTAATTCTAATCAATATAATTATTTAATATACAATCAATTATGTAGAAAATTGAAGTTCTTTAAAATCTAAACATTTTTAGAGAAAGCTGTGTCATATTTCATAAATAAAATGTGCTACATAATGAAACATTGATACCCTGAAAATCTTAATGAACAATCTTTTGATTACTAGCACTATAAATAAATATATGATATAGATTCATTTATAAAACTTCATATATATTATTTTCAAATGGTTATTCAAAATAATTAATTTGAAATGCTTGTTGTATGTGATGTCTGATTTTTTTGTTAGAAGACTGCATGAGTTAATTATCTTTTATTGAAAAATAAAGCTTTTTATAAAGAATTTTTGGAAGGATTTGAATTTAGCAGTAGAGTCTTTACACACTTCAAGCATTGTGTTTTCTAAAACTACCAGTTAAAAGATGACTGTTAAATAAACAAAAATTTCTATTTAACAGCTTTTTAGACTATTGAAAAACATTGATGTTAAAATATACAGTAGCTTTATAAATGCTGTCATCTACCAAAGAATTTAAACAGCCATCAGACTGCATGCTGTATTATAACACTTACAAGGAAGGTCTCCATTGGGGGCATACTCAGAATTTTTTGAAAAAAATACGAATTAAACTACTCATGTAGGTAATAAAGGATCAGTGAAAATTAGCGGCGGAATTACATTATTAGATATGTAAAAAAATAAAATAGTTTGGAATAATTGGCGTGAAAAGCTGAAAGCGACGCGGGATTTGGTGAGCAGTGCATTTCCTCGCCAAAACGAGACGATTTTAACGAATCTGAAAATTGATTTTAATTGACTTCACTGTAAAAAATCTGCAGCATTTAATGCAACGTCACTCCACTACTTTTATAGAATATCTCTCTTCTGACCAATGAGAATGCTCCATAGCACGGTGAATTGACCGTGTCATACACTGTTAAAAATCTGCTGAATTTTGTTGCAACGCACTTCACCACTTGTATATAATATCTGTATTCCAACCAATGAGAAAGCTCCATTTCACGGCCAAGTAATCGTTTTCTATACAAGCAAGGGAGTGCATTGCAACAAAATGCAGCAGATTTTTAAACAGTGTATTTTTCAATTTGGAACAATTTTAATCAATTTAAATTGTGTTTTAAATGATAAAATATATTAATTTCATTTTGTTATAAGTACATATAAACGTATATGACAAAATTACACTTAAAGTAAAGTAAAAATGCAAAAGTAAAATTACTTAAACTAATTTAAATAAATTGAACATAGAAAGCTTTTTTTAAAAAAAGTGTTCGAAGCGTAAAAGCGTATTTTTTCAAAATTTTGTTTTTTCGCCAACCGGTGATAAATCGCCAAATAAATGAAATTTTTATTATTTTTTTACGGACATTATAAGGAGATTCCGCCGAAATTTTTTTTATAAACATATATAACTATATGAGAAGAACATTCTGTAATTTTTTCAGATTTTTCGGAGTATGCCCGTATGGAGACCTTCCTTGTTAGTATTTTTAAACATCTAAACTAAAAATTTCATTTTTTAGGCATTTTTATGAGACTTTTTTCTATTATGTCTCAAGCAAACCTTGTCTTGCCCCCCCCCCCTCCCCCTTTCTGCCAATTTTCTTAACTGATCTAAGTAATGGGTTTGGTTATGCAATATAAGATTTAAATATATCTTTTCCATATTTTAGTTAAATGTAAACAGGTGCTTTACTAGTGCCTAATTTTTCAATGTCTTCTTATTCGACTTCATATCTTGAGTTTTTTTTTATTCTTAAAAAATAATCCCTCCAATCAAGAAAAATTTCTTTTAGAGCTTGACTGAAATTTTAAAGATCATTTATGTCATTATCTGTACATCTGCGTTTCTCAAAGGAAAATATTTTTAAAATCTAAATATTGCATATTTTTCATCTATTTTATTTTTGCTAAATTTACATGATTTAAGTGTTTTCTGTAGAGTTTCAGATATGTTCATCAGTGCATGAAATATGCATTCTACATGTATACTAACATGACCTTGACTAGACTCACTATGTCTTATGGTGACTATTGAGATAAGACTTAAAAATAGAAATTACTTTCATCCAATAATTTGAAACACTTAAATTACAAAAACGAGAAAATATTATATTAGATTTGTTTTAAAAAACCAATTGGTTTGAACTGTGCCAACCTAGCTGGCAAAAGTATAAAATTATAATGCAAAAAAACCCAATCCCAATGTAAAAATGCAAGAAAAACAAAGGCTTGTTAAAATCACTAATCACAGAGCAAATAAAAAGCTCATTGCCAATTATTCAATAGCATACATAACAAAAAGAATTTCTGAAATGATAAATTCCTTAGTAAATCTTAACTAATCAAGCAATTTAAAAAAGTGCATTTTTAACTCGAGTCTGCCCTTCTGGTTATATATATATATATAGGCCTTGAAAAAGAAAGAAAGAAAACTGATTAGTTTTTTCTAACCAGCTAATCCTTCTATAGTAAAAAAAAACTAGCCTTAAAAGGAATGACTCCTGGTATGATGCTGATGTGGAAGATTTCCGGAACTAACGAATCCGGGTTGTCCACTCCTTCCATGAGCCGAATAGACCAATCAGGAAAGGGCTCCGTCTATGCATCGCCGTATGGGTTACCATAAAGAGAGGAAAGGTTACCATCGCCAACAATCGCCAAGTTTGTCGCCAACTTGGCGATATATCGTCAAATTTGGCGACCAAAATTAGTTGTCAAAAGTGACGCCAACTTGGCGATAACTGTAATATTTTGCCAAATTTTTAATTTCTTTACAACATCAGTCGTTTGATACATCATTTGAGAGGTTTGCAACTGCTTATTCATATAATGGATGTCTTGTGTGTTATCCCCCACTCTGCTCCCCAGGGGGACACATTTTTAATTTCTTTACAACACCAGTCGTGTTACACAAGATTTGAAAAGTCTGCAACTGCTTATTCATATTATGGATGTCTTGTGTGTCACCCCCACACTCTGCTCTCCCCAGGGGGGGGGGGGGGGTCACATTTTTAATTTCTTTACAACACCAGTTGTGCGACACATCATTTGAAAGGTCTGCAACTGTTTATTCATTTTATGGATGTCTTGTGTGTCACCCCCCACTCTGCCCCCCAGGGGGACACATTTTCAATTTTTTACAACACCAGTCGTGTGACATATCATTTGAGAGGTCTGCAGCTGCTTATTCATATTATGGATGTCTTTTGTGTCGCCTCCCACTCTGCCCCCCCCAGGGGGGCACATTTTTAATTTCTTTACAACACCAGTCGTGTGACACATCAATTGAAAGGTCTGCAACTGCTAATTCATACCATGGGGTATTGGCGAGCGCAGCAAGCAGGGGTAGCCAATAATTTGGAATCGCGAAGCGATTACGCGGGGGGTTGGCGAGTATAGCGAGCAGGGGGGCGGCGCCCCCCTAGTCTTAGAAAAAATAGTTATTCTGCCCTATAGATTTACAGCTTACAAGAAAAGTTGAGTTGATTAAAATTTTTTGTCCTTTTAGAAACTTATTAATTCATCATTTTTCTACAGCTTTGCTTGTAGCTTCATAATTTGGATTTTGCATTTTTCAGTAATGTGTAAAATAAGACATTTGGGTAAAAGAATAAAAAAAAACCAGGTGAAAAAAAACCAGCATGGTTTTTTTAAAAAAAAAACCAATTGGTTTAAACCATGGTTTTAACCACGGTTTAAACCAACCTGGTTTAAACCAAACAACCCTGATTCTGGATATTGAACTATTGCGGAAATCACAACAAATGCAGATTAACAATGCCACTTGAGAGATTTACACAAAAAAATAAGCAACACTAATCTATGTCAGGGAGTAACGAAAGCAGAACTTTGATGAAATTTCATGTATTAGTTTTTGAGATAAACCTATTGCGATACTCATAAATAATGCAGTATGGCAGTACCACCTGTTAAGAAATTTACATCAAAGGATAATCAACACCAAATTATATTAAGAATTAACAGAATCTGAAGTTTTATGAAAATCCGTGCATTAGTTCTTGATAGAGCTATTAATGAAAATGTGAATAATGCAGCATAACAGTGCCACTTGTTGAGCAATATACACTAAAAACTAATCAGCTGTACTTTATATGACGTTCTAAGTGAATCTAAAGATTTGTGCATTAGTTCTTGAGATACCGTGCCCACAGAATTTTTGCCACATACAGACATTTTCTAAAAACCCCCAAATCGTGTTCAGGACCTTCTAAAATGTATAAATCCATTGAAAACTGGAAGTCGAAATTAATTCATGAATTCAATATTTTCTTTTTGTAAAGATAGAAAAAAGTAAAAATATGTGAAAAAGCATTTTACTCCAACCATTTTCTTCAATATAATTCAGAGTTGTGAACTTTAATTTTTCTTAATTTTAATCATCTGTTTCCACACAATTCAATTATTCTTTCCATTCAAAAAAGCTTCATTTTTTTGAGGGGGGAGTTGAAGCATTCCAAGGCCCATTATTGAAGACGGTCAAGCAGTAGCTTAATATAGTAACTTTAGTGTTCTGCAATTTTTTAATTTTTAAGAATTTTAATGAGATTCTTAAAATTTACCTGTATTCTGTGGTGAATTTTTAACATTTAGATTTATGAAAGAATTTCAATTACAACACTCCATTATAATACTTTTTTTACGCCCACTTCAATAAATTTTATCTTCTTGGATTTTTAAGCTTTTATTAATTTTTAGAGGGTTTTTTTTATTTTGCGGCGTTTTTTTTCAGACACAGAAAAGGGGACTTGGGGGACCAAAATACAAAAAAGGGGACTAAAGGGGACCTTTTTCTAAAAAGGGGACTTTTGGGGGGAAAAGGGGACCATTTGGGAGCCCTGCAGTTATAAATTGACAGAGCTCGCGGGCCATACGTTAACCCATCGCGGGCCACTTTTGGCCCGTGGGCCACAGGTTGTGCATCCCTATTCTAGAACAAAATGAAAGATTGTAATTGCTTCTTTGCCTTCTTCAATTCTCTTTTCTACATTTCTTTGGCATGATCCATTCTAATGAATAATAAATCCAAGGGAATTCCTCAATAATTTTTATATTTCGATAATCTAATAATGTATTCTCACATTCCAACTTACTTAGTGCTCAGTTCTGCCCATATTTATCTTTGATCTTAAAGACAAAAATGTGCCCAATGCAAGATCTACCTGTTAAAAAACCACTTTGATCGTAGGGCTAATCAAATTGAATCTAGCTGTTATATCTAGTATCACCTGAATATATGGTTTAATTTTATTCCTATGTGTTTGAAATAGACATTAATATTAAAGTATCTAAGAATCTGAGTTTTTTGTATTTTTCCATAAATCTGACATATTTGGGATTATGTTCAATATTTATTTATCAGATAGCCACCATTGCACCATAATCATATTATGAAAAAATATTAAAAATCGTGTAAGCCATTTTCTGAAAAATGCATAAGAAAATACATCTGTAAGTTACATGCAATTCTGAATGAAAATGATTCCTTAAATGTTCAGAAAATAGCTAGCATGAACTCAAATCCTTAAGAATTTCAAAGTATCCAGATAGTAAACACTAACCTCTTCTTTGAGCAATTTGGCAACAGGTGCACAGTCAGTTGTAAGAATAAATTTTTCAACTTCATCTACACTCCAATCCTTCGGATTGCTTTCCAACATTGGAATATTAGAAGAAAGTTTTGTTTCCTAAAAATAAATAAAAAAGGAAGTTGTACAAAGAAAATATGACTGTGCACTAACTATGTTGTACAACAGAAAGAAAATATTAGAAAAAATATTGTAGAGAATGAATGTAATTTTTTTTAAATATAATTATTTATTTTTAAATAGTAATATTAGCTACTGTTCATCTCCACTTTGTTTTTAATGGATAAAAACTGTAGGTGTTTACAGGTTCTAAATCTTTTTTTAAAGTTAAAATTTAAAAAAAAGGGAGAGAGAGAGAAACTAGAATGAGTGCACCAGTAATTGACCAGCAACACTCAAAACTGTAAAAAACATAAAATAACCCTCTAATGACCATGGTAGCATACATACAACCAACAATGTTTCCAATTTAATAGATTTTTTTATTGAGATAATCAAAATTTATACCAGAAATTTACTATAATAATAGTTTCCTTTTTTTAATAACAGACATTCCATCATTAAAAAAAGCAAAAAAAAAAATTTTTTTTTTTTTTTTAATTTTCCGATACGAATTTAATTAATCTTTATTACGGGTATTCTGGAATATATTCTACCATGGGAATTAGAGGGTTAATGCACAAATTTGTTAATAATGGCTGATAGAAAATATGTATAGGAATTGATTCCTAAGATATAAAATTGCAAAACACAAAACTTAATGCAAAAATAAAATAATATTGGTTAATAAAAATAGCATCCAGCAATTGAAAAGTGAGATATAAAAGTAGATAACAAAAAATCATACGGCAGAACAGAAGTTTCCAGCCTGTGGGTCAAGACTAGAGATGGGAAATATAGTTATTGTTGGTTAACAGGTTACATCGTTCCACATATTCACAGGTAACAGGTTCCAACAACCTGTTATTTTTACTTTCTTCTATCTTCAATAGAAGAAAGTATTGTAATCGAGATTTTTTTTTTACTTCCGGTTTTCGACGGATTTACACGTTTTAGGGGTTAGAGATTCCAAAAAACATGTTTTTACAAAATGTCTGTCTATGTGTATGTCACCATTAAACCATCAAAAAGTGTATGAAGTTATGCATAGAATTGAACCAAATTTTTTATGAATGTTTTTGGCTGTTGCAAGCAGGTCCTCCTTTAGTTTTGAAATATTCCGCCAGAAGGGGGCGCTGCAATCGCAATTTTTGTGCCATTTTCAATATTGTACCGACCAAAAGTATATGAAGTTATGCATCGAATGTAACCAAATTTTTTGTGTTAGTGCATGACTATGGCTAGTTGGTCTTCCCTGAATTTGAAATAATCCGCCGGAAGGGGGCGCTGCAATCGCGATTTTTTGCCATTTTCAATATTGTACCAACCAAAAGTATGTGAAGTTATGCATCGAATTGGACCAAATTTTTTCTGTAAGTGTATGACTGTGGTTAGTTGGTCCTCCCTGAATTTGAAAAAATCCATCCGAAGGGGGCGCTGCAATCGCGATTTTTGTGCCAATTTCAATATTGTACCAACCAAAAGTATATGAAGTTATGCATTGAATTGAACCAAATTTTTTGTATATGACTATGGCTAATTGGTCCTCACTGAATTTGAAAATAATCCGCCTGAAGGGGGCGCTGCAATCGCGATTTTTGTGCCATTTTCAATATTGTACCAACCAAAAGTACATGAAGTTACGCATCGAATTGAACGAAATTTTTTGTGTAAGTGTATGACTATGGCTCGTTGGATAGCTCTGAATCTGAAAAAAATCTGCCAGAAGGGGGCGCTGCAATATCGAATTTTATGCCATTTTCAATTTTGTACCACATAAAAGTGTATGAAGTTAATTCTTGAACTGAAGTAAAATTTTTGTATATGATTATTTTTTGGTAAGGTAAGTAGGTCCTCCTTAAATTCGAAAAAAAAAAAATCTGCGTATAATTCTATTGTCCATCGGCTCGTGCAGAGACGGAAATTCGTTTTTACTCTGATTAATTGATTGAAGCAGAAATTTAAGATGAAAATTAAAGTTGGTATGGCATTGAATTAAAATTATTAAAGCATTAAAATGGGTAACTTTTTTTTTTAAATATTAAAATGTATGTATTTGATAGAAGAAAGTTTTGGGATTGGCACATCCAATTAGTTGTAACATATAACTAATCGATGAGACTATGCTGTCAACAGACATTTTAATTAAAGGGCCATTAATTAAGGTATCTTGAATAATTTTTATACATAAGTATAGACGCTGTTTTAGTTCAAATAAATCTGCGCCTTTAAAATCAACATAGAGTTAAAATTTTAATTTTTGCAAGACAAAAATTTAGTTAGTTGCGATATTTTACACTTCATGTATTATTGTTTTCTTGCACTAAAAATGCATTTTTCCTCGTTGAAAATTTATATGTATCATAACTCAGTAAATTTTGCCCGTAGAACCCTTTTTGAACACTGTATAAAATATGTAGTTTCTTAACAATTTAAAAAAAAATTATTTTAATGTAAATTAATATTTATATGATGCAGAAGAAAGTTTAAAGCATTTTTGCAACTGTTACAATGACTCCAAAACTGACGGTTTAGAAATTAATTTTTTCTAAACGATGAGAAATATCCTCCATAAAAACAACACCGTTTTAACAATGCGATTTGTTCAAAAAAATAAAATTGATCTTCATTCGTTAGCACCTTGGTTTGAAGTTCGAATTTTGACATCCCCGAATCAATATCTGTCAACGCATATTCAAAGCTTATCTCACAAGAGCACGAAACATTACTTGTATATTTTTAATCAAATGTCATTCATCCCACAAATTTCGTATGTGCAAGTACGTATTTAAAATTCCCTCCCCAAAACTTGTGACAGGCCAAAAAATGACGTTGGTAGTATAAAATTGGCGCCCTATAAATTTCCACGTCCGTCGGGACCGCCCCCCTTCCATCCCTTTTCGAATGGCTGTGTCCTCACT
Organism: Maratus speculifer; assembly: GCA_964019185.1. Lineage (NCBI taxonomy): Eukaryota > Metazoa > Arthropoda > Arachnida > Araneae > Salticidae > Maratus > Maratus speculifer. Next base: position 219,835,428 of record OZ025298.1, read on the forward strand.
AGGCTATTTTTCTTCTTTTTTTTTCAGTAAAATACAATTACAGAAGCAATGTTTTCCAGTTCGTATTTTCTAACGACGCAATATTGACAAAATAATAATGATTTAAAAAAAAAAAAAACAGTAATAAACATTTTATTGAATAAAAATCATACTGTTGGAATATCACCCCCCCCCCTTCCCCAAATACCATGAGTACATAGTAATATCCCTTTTAAGTATTCAAACTCAAAGATTGCCACCGTTTTACCTATCTAACTACATCAATGAAAGATTATGTCCCATGCCTGAGCGATAAAACAGCTTTCTATCAACAATTAAATCCGTAAATCTCTTTAATTCCATTTTTCAGATCATTTCAACAGAGATTCCTTCCCATTAAAAATATGACCAAACATGGCCGACATTACCCCCTTGCTTTTTAATAATCTGCAAGCGTCACTCACTAACTTCATGTACTTTAGAATAAAAACACATTTTTCCCTCATTTCATTTTCAGTATTCTACCTATTTGCTTGATAAAAGCAATTTTCATTATTCCAGCTATTTTTTCCAATAAATGTTGTTTTCGTTATTCTAAAAACTGATTCTATTGCTTTAATCTTTGTAACTGTGAGCGTTATAAAAAATTCAAATGATAAAATGTATTCTGTGAAGAATCGAAGCCAGATGTTTTTAAATATTCATAGAATAATCAACAATGAATAGCTTTTGAGAGATTTTATCACGCGAACTTTTGAGATAGCAAAAGGACAAGGTTTCCTATGATTATCTTCCTTGATTAGGCCAAAAAGATTTTTAATGTCTTGGATAATGCAAAAGGAAAATTGTTCCTATGATTGGCTTCCTTGATTAGACCAAAAGGATTTTTAATGCCTTGGAATCTTAGATCGACAGTGACATATCAAAAAGAAAGTTTCATAGGGGTTTTTTTTGTGCATCAGATTTTTTTTTTTTTTTTTTTCTGTTTTAAAAGCATTTTAATGCAGTTGGGGATTTTTGTTTTCTGCAGTAATAGAAATTCTTTGCCTCAGAATTCAAATAGATTTATGAGTAGGAATTTTTTTTATATAACTAAACTTTTATTAATTTATAAATATGTATTCCTAAAATGATTTTCAGCCTTACTATTTGTATCTTCTTTTTAAAATGCTTATCATACGAGGTGTTCCAAAATTAACAGGGACTTTTTGGTAATCTGTTATTGAATAATAAGTTTTTGGTTAATATTACGAATATTTATCCTGTTATGTTAAATAATGCCCATCTCTAGTCAAGACACACTGGTAAGTCGTCACAGGTGTTTTAGTAGGTCGTGCTACTATAGAGGTTTGTCAAAAATATTTTTTTTTATTTCATCTGTTTAAAAAATATAATAATTCTGGGTTCCTTCAGAATTCTGATAAAAAAAATTACCTGACCTTTTTGAAAATTTCTCGGTCTTTTCTCAGTTAAAATTCTTAGCTTATATATTGCTATAAATAGCTTATATATTGTTGTAAAAGCCTCTCCAATGGACCACTTTAATATATACAAATTCTACAGAAAGTACAAGTTATATGAATTTTTGATTTTTAATTCTCATTTTTTTATTGTTGTATTTTTTATTGTAGTAAGCATAAATTTTATATAAAAATTTTAGTTTGAATAATTGATACAAAATTTTTTCTTTAAGATACACAGTGGAGTATTTAACCGAAAAACTTGGCCAAAAATGAAAAAAATTAAATTTCAAAACACAAACAATTGCAAATTTTTTTTATAATTTTTAATATGTGATTTAACACCAACATAACATATGTATAGATCACACTTAGCATGTGATAAATCACATATTGAATAGTCATATTTTTTAACAGCTAACTAATTGAAACATTGATCTATGGTCTATTTCAGGATCTTGGAGTCATATCCGATGGCTCCTGGCCTCGTTTGAAAAAAAAACTTTCTTTGTGAAAAACTGTTTTATGTTACTTTTTGATGCTATGTTATGTTTAAACGCAATTTTTTTTTTTTTTTTTTTTTTTTGGCTAAATGAATTGTTAAACTGAAATTGAATAAGGTTTTAAATAGGTCAGAGCATAATGTTAAATAATGTGTTAATTTAAATAATTTAAATTTTACTATAATAAAAAAACATTAAATCTGCAAAAGTTCTTTAAAAGCATTTTTAGCTCTAATTTAGATAGATTGGAAGCTTTTTAAAGGTGTGCTGGGCTTTGTTGGGACATTTTTGAATTATAATTGCATTGGTTATAGTTTTGAATGCCGATTCTACAAAAGTATTCCACATATTATTGCCATTTTTATACTTTTTTTTTTTTCAGGAGGACTACTTAAATGCTCTGACTTGCAGCCACTGAATTGAAGAGATATAAGCCATATTTTTACTGCCATATTACAGATTTTTAGCTTACAGGATATTACCTGAGATCTTTTAAACTTATAGATCTTATACGTATGTATACAAATCAATATCTCTTTGCCTCCTTTGAAACAAAGTATAAATTTTTTCAAATTCTTTAATTTTTTACTTTGTTTTGCTCTGTTTGTTGATTTTCTGTAACAAAAATTAATCAATCATCTTACCTCTTCCCTCACTTTAAAATTAACATTTTCGTTTTGTTCTTTGCTGTCACTTGTATTAGGCACAAAAAGTGCAGAAACTTTAAAACTTATATTTTTAAATTTATTTCTGTCTTATTTGCTACAATGTAATGAAAATCAATAAATAATTTAAATTACCATACCTTCATACTAAAATTTCTGATTATATCTCTTAGTCTACCACCCCACCAAGTTAAAATTTTAAAATCTAAAAAACACATTGCTTTTTTTTTCTTTCCTGCTTAACTCTGTTGTAAGAATAAATAAATAATACAATTCCATTGCTATCCAAAATGTGTGCTTTCCTAATTACTTCTTCATGAGGGGTATAAAGTTTAAAGTATTTAAAATTGGGTTTTTGGGGGGTTAATTTCTATAGAAATCAACTTTTTGCAACCACTTCATTTATATCGCTATCTATACATAAAGCTTTTATTTTTATTTTTATTTTAGAGAAAGGTGGAGAAAGAGGTCATACAAAAATATTGTCAGACGCAGGTTTATATACTTTAAAATGTTATATGGAGCATAGTTATAGTATCAAAAGAAATTAAACATTATTTCATTTGTTCATAATTGATCGTACTATACTAAAATTAATGAAAATTAAAACATATCAACATTAAAAAGATATTGACTTCATATTGATTTTTCCCACTTCAATAAAAACATCAAAAACAAAATATGCTTATTTTAAACCTACCTCTTCATTTATTACACTTGAACCCCCTTCATCATCTTCAGATTCTTTGTGAAGAGCTATTTTTTTCGTACTGCCTAAAGGTCTGCCAACTTTTCGAGGAGGGAAAATTGGTCTAATTGGCCTTGTCCTAGGCCTTCCTCTTTTAGAATGAAAGGAAGTCAAATGATGCCACAGTGCAAAATTTGGCAGCTTTGCACCACGTGTGACAATGTTAGATGTGCGAACTAGCTTTAACTTTTTCTTCACATTTTCTTTACATTCTCCAGTAGAATTTTCACTTTTAGCTGCTTGTACACTTGTATCTACTGGAGACTCATTGTCAGGTTTAACATTAACCTCCTCCTCATTTGCACTGGACTCATCAGGCTTACTGTTTTCTTTCAAATCTGTTTCAAATTTGTTTTCTGATTCTGCTAGCAACTGAGTCCAGTGTTTTCTTTTTTTCTTACGGCCTGGACCCCTTCTAATAGCTTCAGCTGAGTTTGTAGTAAAAGAGGTAGTATAAGTTGATGCTAAAGATGGACGACCAGGCTTCTTATGTTTTTTCACAAAATTGTAACCTATTAAACAATACAAAATATTTTGAAAAATCAGTAAATAATATGCATTATAGTTTTTAATTCTGATAATCTCATGAATAAAAAATGCACACAACCATAAAGGATGTTCAAGCATGTATATGCAAGTAAACGCAAGCATGTTTAGAGTATTTTAAAAATAAATATTTCTGGCTTTTGATAGAAAAGGAAGAGTTATGCTGATAAATTTCTCCACATAATAACATCATGCACAAAGGAGGCTATCTAGTCACATAGATTCAAGAAAGCAAAAAACATCTATGTGAATGTTTTTAGAAAAGTTGTATTTTATGACAGTAAATCTGTTTAATGGAAACTAAGGAAAATTAAATTCCTTCAAGTTAATAATATGTATTAAATGAAATTGTGTTTATCACAATCAAATATTAATGATTTTTTATTTTTAATGAGAGAATTTTTAATAGCAACTGAGTAAAAGTGTCTAGGTCAAGAATTGAGCCTGGGATCTCCACTTTAATAAATGATTGGAATAAAAATTTACATAATAATATATCTATAGATTATTACACTAACTTTTTATTTAATAAATTTTGTGATTTAATTTTTAAAATGACAGAAAGTTTTATATGATAAAGATATCCATAGATTTCATTGTTGAGCTATGTTTCACTGCAGACAGATTAACACCAAACATTGTCAACAGGTGTTTGAATTATGTCAGTTTGAAACATCTAAGACAGATCAGTTGATAGAACATTGGCATATTAAAACAGAAGTTTTAAGTAAGACTCCTGCCTAAACATTTTCACGTGATTGAAATAAAAAATTATCTTGAAATAAAATTTTATTAATATAGGATTAAGAAAAAAATTTCAGGATTATATTTTTCACTCAGTTAGAATGAAAAATTATCTACAAGATATGTATTATGCGTCAACATACATGGTTAAGAAAACACTAAAAACATTATTTGATTTAAAAAAATTATAATAGGGCAATCCCAAATATTAAACTTGCACGATAATGGGGTGAAACCAAAAATGCAGGTGCTTTTCATGTCCAAAACTTTAAGATTTTTTTTTCAATAAATATACAAAGAAATTCCAATTTTTTTTTTTTTTTATGCCATTTTTCAGAAAAAACTATTTTTAATTAGTCTAAAATTTGATCTAGCCAATTTTAATGTAATTAATGCATTATTTATGCAATTTATCTATTCTTATCTATTAAATTTAGCTGTCCAAATGATTGGAGAGACAACTTAAACAGATAACAATTCTAAATATTATGAACAAAACAATATTTATCTATTTTTATTTAATTAACATACATAGTAGTTTTATGAATTTGTAATAATGAATTAAGATATGTATTTTTTAACTGTATAAATTAAAGTTAACATTTGTCCATGAAAATGTAATCTCTGTTACTTTATTTACATTTAGCAGAATAAATATTGAAAATTTTGTCTATCAGAGATCGCTACTAATCTATATTGCTCAAAGAACTTTCTAGAAGAGAATACATGTACCATTTTCACTTTGTCTGCCACATGTTTAGAGTATAGAGCAGTATTATCAAGTTCTAAGGTGAGTGTGTTTTCTCTTTGTAACTTCTGTTACTCCAATTTTAGATGTAAATAATGTTTTAAAAATAAAATTTATCTTTAAATCACAAAACTCTAAGTAAAATAAGTTTATTTAAGCAATATAACTATTTTTTAGAATATTATTATTTAAGAAAGAAAATTGTTTTTCCTTAAATGTAACCTCTGTTACCATATTTTGGTAACAGATGTTATATAAACAGAGCTTATATTTTATAACTGAATATAGATTTTTTATGGTAATAATATATATTTATTCATAGTACCAAATTTACCTATCATTTTTATCATTTGTTTATATTTATTTTTGCATTAGTAAGTATTATTTATTCAGTTTGTTTACATCTTATACATTTTTGTAACCTCTGTTACATGAATTTTTCTATTTTATTTTAATAATTGTAAACCGATGATAAACCAAATGTACTTAAAGAATATTTTATGTACTTTAAATTCAATCAAAAAATTTTCTCTTTAAAACTAAAAAAAGTGATAATTATGAACTTTAACTTAGTTTTTTTCTGAACGAGATAAAATTATGCATGTAATGATGATTAAATTTTATTATTTATTATTCATCTTTCTATTAGTACTGTTTTTAACTAAAGGACATTTTTGCTAAAGTAAAATATAAAAATTATATCTTTTGTTAAAGTATTTCTATCATAAATTAAGCAAAAATTGTCTGGTAACAGAGGTTACATATTTTATGCTAGATATGAATTTAAAAAGTTATATTTTAAGTGTAAAATTGTTTTGTGTTGATGTTAATTTTGTACAGCTTAAACACACATTTAAACAATATTATTGTTATTTAGTAAAATCTAGATCCTAAAAAAAAAAAAAAGAATTTTTTTTTTTTTTTTTTTTTTTTTGAAAAGCACAAAGAAAATTGGTTTCACCCAATGAAAGTTTTGGTGAAAATAATACTCCTACATATACATTGATAAAAAAACTTAGTAAATTCAAAATTAAAAAATATCTTCACAAAATAATCCAAAGCATGAACAATGTACAAATAATTTCATTTTAGAAGCTGTATAGTTTAACTATAGTTAACTATAAATTTTTAAAGTGACAGTTGATCAAACTTAATAATCTTTTAATTTTGATCTTTTACAAAGACAACGAAGACAAATTATATTGACTATTTTTAAAGAGGGAAATACTATGATAAACTTTAAAAAATAATAATAATTGAGAAAATTGGGCATTTTCTTTCCTTGAAATAGAGTATGGGTGAGAATGATTTACATAAGAAATTTTACTTAATACATATGTACTACAGTCAAATAAATGCAGTAGGCAATTTCATGAAACATATATTTTTTTGATTTAAAACACCTTTACATAACTTCAAACAGCATAGACGTTGGCAACTATGGGCAGCACTTGATTAAATTCTGAGGCTACTTGAAGCACAGAATTATTTTGGAATTTTCTTTTGTCCAAAAAAAGTTTAAAATTTCTACATATTTGGAAACTCATCAAAGACAAAAAATTATTTCCTTGAATAGCTTAGCTGGAATTAAATATATTTTATTAAAATGTTTTGATGTTCCTTATATATTGTAATAGTGTAAACAGAGTATACTTAACATAAAAAGTCATATGTTTAATAACCTGGGTAGTGTCTAACAGCACCTCCAAAATGGCACTGTGTGACACAACTAGATCCTTTCTAGTCAATGTATTACAGCTGTATGATTTAATAAAGAAAGATGTTTTGAATTTCCACACTTATAATTTGTAATTAAATAAATAATAAAAGTGAATTTCATAATCATGAATTAAAAAAATGCTACCATTAATAGATCTGATTGAATATATTGGTTGTTTACTTTTCCCTAAAAATAATATTTTACAATAAATACATGCACATAATTATAATAAATACAGTAGACTCCCTCAAATCCGCAAACCTAAAATCCGTAACTCTCTAAAATCCGCACATAATTTACGGACGTAAACAATGAAGCATTCAGTTCAGATATAAGGACAAAATTTTACTTTTTTTGTTTTATATCAATTCCAAATATATTTTAATTTGTAATTTTTGTTACTATTACTGTCTTAATGTTTTCTCTTGAAGGAAAAATAAATTTATTTCTGAAAAAATTCAAGATATTCCTGTTATCAATGATAATCATAATCTTACCAAATATATATGTCTTAATCAAGCTTTTTTTTTTTTTTTTTTTTTTTTTTTTTTTGTCACTAAGTGTGGCTAAACCTGGAATAAAACCTCCTTACTTTATTATTTTGATCTGAATTAGTATTGTACATTATTTAAGAGGCAAGTTTCATTGAATAATTTATTCAAAATACATTTCATCTTTATAGTGAGCACTTAATCCTACATTGTTAATTAGACCTTTGTTTTTAATATTTTAATCATTTTAAAAATGATTTCTAATTTTTTATTATTTTAGTTTATTACTTACTTTAATATTTTATTATATTGTAAGCATACATTATAATTTCAATTGGATTATTAATTGCATTCAAATTACTGTTTAAAAAATGTAAACAAAGCAATGACCAGAAATCCGCAAAATTCTAAAATCCGCAAAATTCTAAAATCCGCAAAATCTCTGGTCCCAAGCTGTGCGGATTTGAGGGAGTCTACAGTATGACAAAGCTTTACAAAATTAATCATATTCCATGTTTTTTACATATCATAATCAGGCTTGAGAGCGAGTAAAGAACAAAAGTCTGAAATTATGCATAAGCTCAAATTTTGTAAAAAAATAAAAATCCATGCACAAAACCATATTTTGCAAAAAACAGGTATGAAATTCTTTCACAAATCCACAATTTTCTGTTTTTTCAGAAGTGATTATGTTCTGAATTTTTCAAAAAATTTAAAAAATCAAATTAGTCTGAAAATTAAAAAGCTATAATACAGTCTATAGCTATTTATAATCTGAAACACAAAGAATTATGAATTATAATATAAAACAATATATAATATCATATCATCATCATCATCAAACAATCTGTACAAAGTGCATGAGAAAATTTTCAAAAATTGTCAACTGAACAACGTCTGTGCTGCAACGGAATATGAATCATCATCAAAGTAGTCAACTCTAACATATAGAATAACAGACTGAACATTTTATAATACAGTGATGATGATGGTGGGAATCGTATTTATTTTGAAGTGTCATCCACATCTTCAGTTTTCCTATTAATCAGAAGATTACCAATTTATTATGATATTCTTTCAACTTCCAACTGAGCAAATAAATACCCAGCCTGGGAATCGAACCCAGATCTCTGGCTTATGAGATTAATGCTCTAATTTTAATGCAAACTGGGCCGACAACAAGTGAGGATATTACGCTCAGAAAATCTTATTGATAATAACATCTGGTCTGTTATTTAGACAGCTCAACAGAATAGGGCATTTCAATACGACGTCAAAAACATTTGCCCCGAAATCTTCTATCTGTGCAATTTACTGCAGATATTATTGGCATCTTTCAAGTGAATTTATGGTTATCATTTTGGCTGCTTCATCGTACTTTATTTGATTGCCAAAAGCTTTATTTACGTTATGCTAAATCATTTGATCTTGATAGAAAAAGCAGAAGTCTTTGTGCTATCCAGACCTGAATGTAAATGAAAAAAAAAAAAAAAATATTAGGTAAGTGTTTTGTAATTGTTTTCTATTCAATGATCTGTCCAATTAGTTCTTGTGTAATATTTCGTATAATTTTTGTCTGTTAAGGGAATAGTAATATTTCTAATGCAGGCCTAGGACTGCCAGTCACTCTTGAAAAAGAGAGAAAAGAGACTAAATCGCAAGAAAAAGAGACAAAAAGAGACTAAAATGTAAAAAAAGAGACCAAATAAAAAACATTTTTTTTTCTTCACTTAAATGTTTTAGATATACAGACAAGTACTGTAAGATTTAACACCATCCGCAGAATGCATTTCAGTTTGTTTTGAAAGAATTGCGAATTTCTTTAATTGGTTGCAGAGAAACATCCTAAATCTCGACAATTCATCATGGGAAAAGAATCACAAATTTCACCAAATAATCACGGGGATAAAGCCATGAAATTCATCAAATTTTCTTCTGGAAAATATAATGATATTCATCAACTTGTCTCAAAAATCAAGTCACAAAATTTGTCACGTGACCTCGGGAAAAAATTCTCGAAATTCATCAAATGACCTTGGGATAAAAATTACGAAATTCATCAAATAGCCTTGAAAAAAAAAAAAAAAAAAAAAAAAAAAAAATCACGATATTATTCACATGAGTCTTGTGCATCATAAAATTCATCAAATGGGTCTCGGAGGGAGGGGTGAATAGCAAAATTCATTAAATAATTGCGAAATCCAAAAAGCAATCAAACAAATAATCGCTAATTTTGTCGAAAGTTCACAGAAATAAATAGTGAAATTTATCAACTGGTCGCAAGGAAATTAACGAATTTCATGGAATAAAGCCATAAAAAAATATATATATATAAAAAAAGAATACTGTCAATGGGTTACATTAAAATGTGCGACAATCGGCTGCAGTATAAAATGGCGAAACTTGTCAAATCTCAGGATAAATCGCGAAATTCATCGAATGGTCATGGTGAAAAAGTGAAATCAGGGGTTGTACTGGTACCAAAATACTATATTTCAACACAAACTTTTTCCAATATTTCAGCACAAATTTAATTGGCATACTAATTTTTCTGCCACGACCATTTGACGAAATTAGTACCCCCCCCCACTCCCCCCGTTATTGTTCACTGAAGTATACGATTTTTCTTCTGCGATTGTTCGCCGACAATTGCAATTTTTTTTCCAATAAAATTTGAGATTTTTTCGTCGATCATTTTCCAAAACTCTCAATTTTTTGGTCCATTGTTTGTAAAAATTTGCAATATTTTATGAGTATATTTGACAAAATTCGTAATACTTTTTCGCGATCATTTCCCGAAATTCGTGAATTCGAAATTCTTTCGTGTTTATTTATCGAAATAGTTTTTTTTTTGGCGATCGCAGAAAAATTTTCAAATTTTGACTAACGATCATTTGCCGAAATTAGTAATTTTTTTCGATGCAATGATTAGTCAGAGTTTGCGATTTTTTTCTACGATCACGAGAAATAAATTGCGATTGTAGCGCATCGGAAAAAAACCGTGATTGTAGTGAGATCAATGATTGCAGAGAAAATAAATCACAAATTTCGGCAAATGATTGTTAGTCAAAATTCGCGATTTCTTTTCTGCGATCGCTGAAAAAAAGAATTTCGGCAAACAATCACGAAAAAATTGAGAATTTCCGCAAAAAATCGCAAATTTCGGCAAACGATTGCGGAAAAAAAGGATAAATTTTGTCAAACGAACACAAAAAATTGCGAATTTTTGCAACAATGGCCCAAAAAAATTATCGTTCACCTTGTTTCTATAAACGATCGCAGAAAAGTTTGCGAATTTTGACTAACGATCGCGGAAAAAATCGCAAATTTTGACAAACGGTCATTTGTTGAAATCCGTGATTTTTTCTTTGCGATCTTTTGCCAAAATTTGTGATTTTTTCTGCGATCGTTTACAGAAATACACATTTTTTCCGAGATATATTTTATATACGAATTTTCGCAATCATGATCGAGTTTTGTTTAATTTTAACAAAATGATGAAATGATTGCCTTTAGTTTAGATGAAATGATTGCCTTTAGTTTTCGGAAAAAATTGAATGATTTCTTCGCTGGACTTCAAAAATTCTGGGTCCCTTTTTTACAAAAGTGGGTCTCCACTAGTAAGTCATATTTTAAAGGCAAAAAAAAAAAAAAAAAAAAAAAATAATAATAATAATTTGTTCATTTGGAGAAGAAAAAGGAAATGCATGTTTGAATAATAATTAATGAATAATTAAAATTTATTGGTATATATATTTTTAAACTATTAAGAGAAATTTCTTTACTTTATAAATAAATAAATAAATATATGGGTCATTTTCAAAAAACTTGTACATTTGGGAAATTTTTCACAAAAAAAAATTTTTTTTAGATGCAACTTATAAAAATATTAGACGATACTAAAACATTTCTTGTATATAAAACTGAAGACAGCAGTTCACTTTTTGATTTGGAACGTCAAATAAAAAATAAAATATGAACTTGTAACAGTAAAATGTTCCCCTCTGTTACCAACAGTCGAAAATTTTTATTTAAAAAATAAAACACCTAAAACGGTAAATATCACATTTCCTTTAAGTACACGATTGCTACTTTCAGAAAATTCTAACTGTTGTTTTGTTATGATTATTTTTATTTTTGTAAAATACAAAGGATTTTCTCTCTGTTACTTTTTTGGAAAAATCATAAGTTTTAATTAAATGTGCATTCACATTTTTTCAGTTAAATTATAAAAAAATATTACATAAATTAAATATTAGTTAAAGTTACACAATTAATTATTCAAAATTATGATTGACAATTTTTTTTAGTGAAATAAACCAACTTAAATTGACGGTAACAGAGTGGGGAAAAAACTAACCGAAGGGATCGCTGATTGATAGTGGAGCGATATTTGATGTGGCATATTTTTTTTACAAGTTTATATCATGTATTGTATATACGATCTTAATGTTTCAAACATATCCAGCAAGAATTTGAGATTTTTACAAAAATTACTATTGGAAAATAGTGGCATTTGGCGGGGCATTCTCTTTTGTAAATTTATATCATGTGCTATGACAAACGCACTGTTTAGTTTTTTTTTTTAAAAATCTCATCATATATTAGTCGAGGTACTGGTGGTTTAAAGCAAGAATTTGAGATTTTTGCAAAAAATACTATTAAAAAATAGTGGGATTAGACTTTTTATTATGTGTTATAAGCTATCATGAAGTTTCAATGTTTCCAACAGATCATGGCAGAATTTAAGATATTTGCAAAAAAACTACTATTCGAAAATACTGGTATTTCACATGGCATTGTTTTTATAATTTTTTATCATATGTTATAATCTGTGTTTCAATTTATAACAGCTCGCCTTAGATTTTCAAATTTTAACAAATTCGCGTGCCAACTGGATGACGCTTTAACCCAAGAAACAACGATTTTTATAAAAATTACTATTTGAAAATAGTAGTATTTGACGCGGTGTATCTTTTTTATAAATTCTTTTCTACTTAAATAATTATCTTTTCTTCTTTAATACATTTTTATCATGTGTTATAAGATATCCTAAAATTTGAAACAGACCAAGCAAGAATTAAAGGCTTTTGCAAAAATTAATATTCGAAAATAATGGTATTTCACGCTGCATTATTTTTTCCTAAATAAGTAGTATTGATTCATAAATATAAATGACTACAATTAAAGAAGCATTTTGTTTACGAAAATTAAAGCCTAATGTTTATGGCAACTAGCTCACAACAAAAACTACTATTTTATATTAAAAAAAAAAAAAAAAATGCATATTTTTAATTCTGTTTTAAGAACACGAAACGAGAATGTGCAGCCTTCAAGAACAATGTTTAAATAAACTTGTTTTTTTAGTAGTTTCTTATCTTACTCTTTTACGCTTTGTTCCACTCTGTTACTATAAGCTTGGTAACAGAGGGGAATGGTAACAGAGGGGAAAAAAACTACAAATAATTTTATCAGCACAAAGTGAATTAAAAATAAGAAAAACTAAGCCTGTTTATTTAAGAAGCACCATTTGATCTTATGGTTAAAATTTTATAAAAGTATTAAAAAAAATAAATTTCACATAAATAAGCTGGTAACAGAGGGGAAACTGAATAAAACATCCTTATCTTGTAAATGCTTTAGTTCAACACCACGGCGAAAATAACTTAATAATTTAAAAAATGGTGGCCTCATCTAAAAATAGACTGTTCAAAGAACTGCAGAACCTTGTGTTGAATACTTAGTAGTAATAATTTATTACAATAAATATGGTAACAGAGTGGAAGTAACAGAGGGGAAAAAATCTGGGGACAACAATAAATTGTTCCATTTTTATAAAAGAATAAGTTTTTAAAAATATATTATATGGTCTATGCTACAGATAAGACATACAACAATTGTCACAACTGAAAAAATTAACACTTTTGACAATTGATTTATAATTTTACAGCAGTTGAAAAAGTAAAAAGGGAAGAGGGGACATAGCATTTTAGCTATAGCTGACACATTGTAACCATTAGTACACTAATATTATTTTTAATTTCTGATAATATTTAGCTTACATTTACTCTAAACAGTCAGACAAGTAATGTAAATGCTTAAATTTTATTTTTTAAACTTTATTTTAGTTATTAAAAATTCTTAAAGTTGGGGGACATAGAATGTACAAGTTTTTTGAAAATGACCCATATATATATATATATATATATATATATATTTAAAAAAAATGGGCAATATGAAGTACAAATTTAATAATAAAATAATGCTTATTTGAGTGTAGAAGATAGCAAATATCACTGTTGTTCGCATTTCTTTTAAAAAGGGGTAAGACGGATTTATTGAAAAAGTTATTTTTCTTCAAAAAAGAAAAAATACTTTTGTTGAATAAAGAGAGCACATTTTGTTTAATGAATGAAAGCTTTCAGGAGTCGCATTCACTCAGAAAGATTTCAAGCTGATGAAAACGGATTGTGAAACAGAAAAACCTGTTTTTAAACAGCAAAAAAATTTTTGAAGCAGGAAAATTAGTGTTTGAGAGAGAAAAATTCACTCCCGGCATTAACTTTTTTTTGTGCCCTTTTGGAGAAATTTGCATTTTTTTGCGATGATTTGACAAAATCTGCCGATTTTTTAGATTTTTTTTGATGAAATTTGCTGTTTTAAACGAATTTTTTGACGAAATTTGCCGTTTTTGCGATTATTTGACAAGATTTGCCGTTTTTCACAAATTTTTAGACAAAATTTGTCGTTTTTTCGCCATCTTTTGAAGAAATTTGCCATTTTTTGGGGATTTTATAACGAAATTAGCCATTTTCTAGAATCTTTTGTAGAAATTTGCGAGAAAATCACCAATATTTCGCGATATCTTAACGAAATTTGCCGTTTTTTTCGCAATTTCTGACGAGATTTGCCGTTTTATTGCGATTTTTTGACGAAATTTGTCGTTTTTAGCAATATTTTGGCAAAACTTGCCGTTCTTCACAATTTTTTTTTTATAAAATTTGTTGTTTTTTCGCGATTTGTTGAGGAATTCTGCCGTTGTTTTCAGGATTTTATGACGAAATTAGCCATTTTTTCGAAAATCCTTAGAAGAAATTAGTTATTATTTCGCGATATTTTAAGAAATTTGCCGTTTTTTCGACAAAATTTGACGTTTTATCGCGATCTGTTGAGGAAATCTGCCGTTTTTTAGGGATTTTATGACGAAATTGGACATTTTTTCGGGAAACTTTTGCAGAAATTTGCGAGAAATTAATCATTATTTTACGATATTTCAATGAAATTTGCCGTTTTTGGCCATTTTTTGGCAAAATTTGCCGTTTTATCGAGTTTTATAAATGAAATTTGTCGTTTTTTTTCGCAATCTTTTGATAAAATCTGCCGTTTTTTCGGGATTTTATGACGAAATCAGCCATTTTTTCGAGAATTTTTTGATGGATTTTGCCAGAAATTAGTCGTTATTTTGTGATATTTTAACAAAATTTTCCTTTTTTTGCGATCCTTTGACGAAATTACGCATCCCGTGAGAGCTATTCTTTTTGTCCCGTCGCCGATTTTTTGCGTAATTTACGCTTTATAGCTCGTCTGCGGCATCGCTGAGAGCTTTGTCAATCGCATGTAGGGCAGACTATGTTACAATAGCATATGCAGTGGTGTAGTCCTGGAAGAAAAAGTGGGGGGACGCTCATTTTTTCGAATATTAGGGTCTCTATCACCCATAGGACTAACTTGATTTTGAATTGAAAAATTAAATTTAAATTAAACTTACATTTGACAATTAATTAAATTAAAAAATTCAAATTTAATTAAATTTACATTTAAAATTGCTACATACTTAATTTTTATTAAATAATCTCTATAGTAGGGATGTACAATTTATGGCCCGTGGATTAACGTGTGGCCGCGAATTTCATCAATTTACAACTGAAAAAAATTACAATTTATGAGCATAGCACGATCGAATAAATAAATAAATAAATTTAATTTTGTCAATCTACCGAGGGAAAATATAAAATTTCGTCAATCACTTAGGAATTAATAATCAATTCAATCAATCAAGTGCAGAAAAATAGCAAATTTTGCAGATGAAGCTTGTAAAAGTCGCAAATTTCTTTGTTTAGGTATGGAAAAATCACAAATTTTTCCCATGGGGCTCAGAAAAAACAGCAAATTTCGCCAATCAGACACGGAAAAATCGGAGTTTTATCGATCGGGCACAGAAAAATTGCCAGTTTTATCGATCAGGCACAGAAAAATGGCGAGTTTTATCGACCAGGCACGAAAAAAACGCGAATTTTGATGGTTGAATGAGAAAAATCGCGCATTCGTTGATTAGGGAAGTATAGAATTTCATCAGTCACTTATGAATTGCAAACTTCATTTATTGAGCACGGTAAAATCGCGAATTTAACTAATTAAGTGCAGAAAAATAGCGAATTTCGCCGATGGGCTTGTAAAAATCGCAAATTTCGTTGATCAGGTATGGAAAAAGCACAAATTTTTCCCATGCGGCTCGGAAAAAATAGCAAATTTCGCCAATCAGACATGGAAAAATCGTGAGTTTTATCGATCAGTCACAGAAAAGTCGGAAGTTTTATTGATCAGTTACGGAAAAAAAAACCGCAAATTTGGTTTTGCGGATGCGAAAAATCACGCATTTCGTTGATTGGGAAAATATAAAATTTCGTCAGTCACTTAAGAATTGTAAATTTCATAGACCGAGCACGGTAAAATCGCGAATTTAATTAATCAATTTCAGAAAAATAGCGAATTTTGTCGATGTTGGCTGTAAAAATCGCAAATTTCGATGATCAGGTATGAAAAAATCACAAATTTTTCCCATGGGGCTAGGAAAAAATAGCAAATTTCGTCAATCAGACACGGAAAAATCGCGAGTTTTATCGATCAGGCACAAAAATATCGCGAGTTTTGTTGATCAGGCACGGAATAAAAAAAAACGCGAATTTTGTTAGTCGGGTGCGAAAAATCGCGCATTTCATTGATTGGGAAAATATAAAATTTCGTCGTCACTTAAGAAATGCAAATTTCATAGATCGAGCACGGTAAAATCGTGAATTTAATTAATCAATTTCAGAAAAATAGCGAATTTTTCCGATGAGGCTTGTAAAAATCGTGAATTTCGTTGATCAGGCATGGAAAAATCACAATTTTTTCAAATAGAAAATTTAGCCAATCAGACACGGAAAAATTTCGAGCTTTATCAATCAGGCACAGAAAAATTGCGAGTTTTGTCGATCAGGCACAGAATAAAAAAACGCGAATTTTGTTGGTCTGGTGCGAAAAATACCGCATTTAGTTGATCGGGCAAAAAAAAAGCCCATCAGTTTTATTGATGATGTACGAAAAAACTGCAAATGAAATCCCTCGGCTGCGGAAAAATCGCACATTTTCGCGGTTTATCGCGTAGGAAACGCGAATTACATTGATCGGGTACGAAAAAAATCACAAATTTTGTCGATAAGAGAGAAAAAAATCGTAAATTTCGTGGATAATGTACTGGAAAAATCACAAATTTTTTTCATGGGCTTGGAAAAAAAAAATAGAAAATTTCGCCAATCAGACACAGAAAAATCGCGGGTTTTATCGATCAGGCACGGAAGAAAATGCGAATTTTGTTGGTTGGATGGGAAAAATCGTGCTTTTCGTTGATTGCAAAAATATAAAATTTCATCAGTCATTTAAGAATTGCAAATTTCATAGCTTGAGCATGATAAAATCGCGAATTTAATTAAACAAGTGCAGAAAAATAGCGAATTTTTCCGATGAGGCTTGAAAAAATCGCGAATTTTGTCAATCAGGTATGGGAAAAAAAATCACAAATTTTTCAAATAGCAAATTTAGCCAATCAGACACGGGAAAAATGCGAGTTTTATTGATCAGGCACAGAAAAATCGCGAGTTTTGTCGATTAGGCACGGAAAAAACGCGAATTTTGTTAGTCTGGTGCGAAAATAGCGCATTTCGTTGATCGGACAAAAAAACTCGTCGGTTTCATTGATGACGCACATAAAAATTGCAAAATTAAATCCCTCGGTTGCGGAAAATCGCATATTTTCGCTTGCGAATTTTGCGATAATGCGCGAAAAAATTGAAAATTTTCTTAATCGGCCGCGAAACAATCGTGAGTTTTTTCAGTTTATCAACAGAAAAAAATTGAGAATTTCATGTTGCCTCATAAAAAAAATCCAGATTTTGTCAAAGTTAGTTAAAAAACACGAATTCCTTTGACGTATGTAAAAATGCGTATTTCGTCTGTTAAAGGCAGAAAAAGCGCAAATTTCGTCCATCGACCACGAAAAAATCGCGATTTCTATTTATCTAACTCGAAAAAATCGCTAATTTCGTTAGTCGGGCATATTAATATCGTGAATTTTGTCGATTACACGCGGAAGAATTACAAATTACGTAGATCTGGCTCAAATAAATTCGCGAATTTTGTCTATCGGATGCAGAAAAATCGCGCCGATCAGGTTAGTAAAATTTGCGAATTTCGTCAATCAGGTGCAGAAAAATAGTAAGATTCGCCGATCTTGCGCGGAAGAATTGCGAATTTTATCGATGTTGCGAAAAATAATCTCAAATTTCGTCGATCGACTTAGTAAAGTTTGCAAATTTTGTTGATCAGATGCGGAAAGAGCGTGAATTTTCTCGATTGGCTTCGAAAAAAATTCGTAAATTTCGTCGATCATTCGAAGAGAAATCGCGAATTTCGCCGATTATTTTCGTCGCAAATTCAGTTATTCTCAAAATGAAGCAAAAAAATGAGGGTCTGTATCCATTTATCCATTGACAATTGTCAATATAGAATACACAATTTGGCACGTACTACTATATGTGGATATAATTCCTCGTTTTTTTTTTTTCGTTTGGCTTCATTTTGTAAACAACTGAATTTGAGCTTATTCTCTCGTTTATTACTTTCAGAATTTTCAAGCTATGTTTTTGAGTCTTTCATAAAAGTTGCTTTATACATTTAGCTAATACAATATGCAAATGAAATTTTGATAGCCTTCATGTATGCGCAATGAAGAAATATTTAGTAAACCTACTCATTTTTCATACAATTTTTTTTTTTTTTATATTCTGATTACAGGATATTGTGGACAATGTTGTTTGTCATGTTTTCGGAAAAGGATATTAATTTATATTAAGAACTCTTTGAATTATAAAAAAAAAAAAAACTAAGGAAAAGAATAATTTGGGACTGTTTTAATAAAAACCTTAGTTTTTCTACGAGTATACATGCTATCCGCATAAAACCCCGTAAAGTAGTGATGCAGAACCTTTTTGCTAGAAAATCGTTTGCCACCAGAATATTAGAAAAGTGGCGTTTGTTTTCTTTAATAGCAAAGTTTCTGTCACGAATATAAGGAAAATTATTCTGCATAGAATAAGTGGTATGAGTTTGGCCCGCGGGCCACAGGTTGTGCACCTCTACCATAAAGCATGGTGACGTCACTGCAATGTCATTGTGAAGTCACATTGTGACTTTGTGACCATCGATTGTCGATGTGAAGTCACAGTGATTAAAATGTGAAGTCATTATGGCCGTTTTAGAGCTCTTTTGTGACGTTTCACAAAGTAGTCACAATGTGACAAATTTGTGAAAAATGTGTCATTTGTGACTAATTTAACATTAACATTGTGACGAAACTGTGACAAAAGCGACGATATTTAAATTGCCAGAAACTTGTTTTTAAAAGTAAATAACATGTTTTGAAGGATATTTATAAATTTCTAAAGATTTTTTAAAAAGTTACATCTCAGTCACAATGTGACGTCACTGAGTGGTGGCATTTTGGTCACAGATGTGATTAATGTGACCAAAGTGACTCACAGTGACGTCACTGTGACCATACGTGCTATTAGGGAACGAACAGACTTTATTACAATTAGCCACTTAATCATAATCTATAGTTTAAACACTTTTGCTACAATAGTTTTGACAGGATTATCCAAAAGATATTCATTCTCTTTCAATTTTTTGACTGTCGCTTATGGAATTTCGGGAATAAAACTTCACGGAAATGTATGACCTATACTATTATGTTTACGCACTTTGAGAGTTTCAGAATAATTTCTCATACACTTTTCTAGATATTTGAAAAAATTCTAAAATCGCAAGTGGCCGGTCACCTTTGGCCATATAGTGTATAACTAGTTCAATATTAAACAACATGTTACCTTCATACGTGCAAGTAGGATGAACGAATGTTGAAACACTTGTTTTAGTTATAACTTAGTATTTCAGCAAAAGTGTGAAAGGGCCCCAAAACTAAATTAGATTTTTGAACAGAATTTCATTTGGATTTTCGGAACAGAAATTCATTGAGTGACCTTGGAATCTTTTCCAAGGGAGGCTCTGTTTATAGGGGATCTGGCTACCTCCCCCCCCCCTCCTATTTAGCCCTCTAGCTGCGGCTTTGACGACAACACTTGGAAGAAATTGTAAAACTTTCCAGTTTTGGATGCCTACCTTTTCATTATTATTTTTACTTGAAAAATTGAAATTATGATACAAAATATTTATGGTAAGAAAAAAAAGGCAATTTGGAGAATTTACACTAGTCCAATGCTTCTAGTTTTTTCTGCTTAATTTTTTTTTTTTTTTTTTTTTTTTTTTTTTTTTTTTGGGGGTGGGGGGGGGGGGGGGGTGGGGGGTGGAAACTAATCAGAAAATAATTGTCAATGTGAATGGGAGAAGGAAGGATAATGATTTTGGTTCATTCTTTCACTAAAAAATATCAGGAGTTATTGGTCTGTGTTGATGCTCTTTTACTGATAATGCTCATTACTGAGGACTAACTAAACTAACTATAGTGACAGCTAACTACTGACAGTCACTAACTAACGAGAGTGACAGCTGTGATAGTTACCCCGAATGTCTTTAAAGGCCATATTTACTGACTAATAGAAACAAGTTGGTGTTCATTGTCGGGTGAGGAAAAAATGACCACGCTTTCATAATTGAAACACCTGCGTTTTTTTTTTTTTTTTTTTTTCTTTTTAAACTTGACTACAGTGTGCCAAGAAGATCTTTTTCGGTGAGCATGTGTAGTCTTTCTGCCAGAACGGGGGACAAAAGTTTTCGATTAGGGAATTCCAGGTAAAACTAATGGATGCCTCTGAAAGAGCTAATGTTAGCGTATCGCGGTATTTCACTAGTGGTAATTATAATGAAGTGAACATCCCTATTGCTTTTGGTTTGTTTATTGAGTGCTCTTGTTAAAGAAAACTAAAATGGTTTAAAATATCACTTCTTTATTTTATAAAATTGTTTTTTCTGTGTTTTTTATTTATTTTTTTTATTTTAACCATTTATTAAATCAGGACGATCAGCGTCCCCTCTCGTCCTTAGCGTCCCCCTTAAGTAAAAAAAGTAAGGGGACGCTTGAAATAAAATAAAAAAGTGGGGGGACGCCGTCCCCCAGCGTACCCCCTCGACTACACCACTGAGCATATGGAAAATAATTTCCAGCAAACTATTTCTTTTAAATTTTAGCAGTCTGAAAAATAGTCTGCAGACCTCCTCAAGAGTCTGCGACGTGCGTCGCAGCGTTGCGCCGATTCTGCACACGGGCGCAATCATTTGGCGAAAATCGCGATTTTATTTCAAGATCGTTTGGAAATAATTGCGCTTTTATTTCAATATTTATTCAGCAAAAATTGCGGTTTAATTTCGGGATCGTCTGGTGAGATTATTGGCTTGATTTTGCGATTGTTTAATGAAAACAGTTTTTTCCCCCATGATCAATTGATTTTAAATCGCGGATTCTTAAAAATTACAAAAACGCAGAAATCTGCCGTTTGTCAAAAAAGTGATCTCCCTATATATAACGACCGAACGAACAATTTTGATATTTTTTTCTGTAATCCACAGACGAATTTCCCAATTGATTTTCACAA
Source organism: Maratus speculifer (assembly GCA_964019185.1). Lineage (NCBI taxonomy): Eukaryota > Metazoa > Arthropoda > Arachnida > Araneae > Salticidae > Maratus > Maratus speculifer. The sequence continues at coordinate 219,856,957 of OZ025298.1, forward strand.
GATCGACTGACAAATTTTGCGTTATATTTCTGTCACCAACTGACGGATTATACGCGTTACTTTTCTCGCGAAAATGACAAAATCGTCATATTTTTCCCGCGACCTAATGACGAAAGTTATTCCCCCAGCCCCTGAATGATTATCAAACTTCGTCCTTTTATTTTGTCACAGATTGACCAAATTAACTGTCTTTTCAATGTCCGACAGAAAAGTTTTGTTTCTTGCCCGCGAACTATATGTTATTTTCGTAACTTTTAGTCATGATACAATGATGAAATTTAGAATTTTTTTTCCCTATAAATGATACAAATTTCGCGGATTTTTTTCTGACTAAGTTCCACGCGGAATTTCGTGGTTTTATCCTTCGACAGATTGACATAATCCATGATATTTTTCCGCCGGGTTCCGACTGAAAAATTGAGATTTTTATCCGCGAAAAATTAACAAATTTCGAGTTTTTCCCGCGACAGATTGACAAGTTTTCCGACATTTCCTCGCGACAAATTGTTGAATTTCACGATATTTTCCCTGCGATCAAATGACGAAAGTTACGATCTTTTTCCTGCGACCGATCGATGGGTAAGGAATATTTTTTAAAATAAGCGAAAAAAAGAGATTAAATCTGAAAAATATAGACTAAAAGAGACAAATGCAAAAAAATAGCGAGAAAAGCGAGTTTAGCGACTCGCTCCGAGGCCTGCTAATGTTAGAATCAGGCCTGCTATTTCAAATACTTGTAAAATTGCAAACTTATTTGTATATTTTTATATTAAAGCTCATTTATCATTAAGATAACTATACTAGAATATTTTATAGAAAAAACATTATATATTTTGAAAAATACTTTTGATATACACGCTTGTTGATTTTTTCCCTCCCTTTCAATATGCAGTTAGAGTATTTCCTTCTAGTTCCTGCAAAATCTATTTCACAATCCTACACAGAAAATATATGTGGGGAAAAGTTTTTCCCATCCATTTTTATTTTTATTTAATTTAAATATTGTTTTGTAAAGCCAAAATGGAACCTGCAATTCTTGCTTACTTTTTCCCCGGCGAATCGGCGTTTGTTTACGTTTTTCAACGGCGCGGTTGAGTTGTTTCGTGTCGCGCTCAGTCATGGAGCGTATTCAGTAATTACTACTTGCGATCGCATTCGCCTGTATTAAAGTTTCTTTTAAGTTACAAATATTATTTAGATTTAATTAAGTAACAAAAGCATTTTTAAAGTAATTTTCATGTTTAAAGTAATTTTTCTAAATGTATTTAATGAATTTAATTGAATGAGGAAAAAAAAAAAATGTTTAATGTAAAATGTTAATTATCGTCTGACTTATGCAAATTGCATAGTCGCTTGTGATTGGCTAGTAGGTTTTCGTTCCAATTTAAAGGGACAGTTGTCATGTTTTGGTGTGGGTGTGAAATGTGTAAGCAGTTCGAACGGCGTTTTAAAGATGGTTTTCAATTCAACACTCTATTTAAAGCCTTTTCCGATACGTTGAAGTTAATTTAACAATATTTTGAAGTGCAATTTTGAAGTCCGCGTTACTTACAAAAGATATGTTTAAAAGGTTAAGTTACTCTAAAGTCAAGAGCAAGTTCCATTTGTGGCCCCTGTTATGAGTTTCATCTGTAAAGTAACAGAGTATGTTTTTCCAAGGTATCCTTATATCTTCAATAAATATAATGAAGAGCATTTGTGAGTCATCATTTATTGTAAGTATTTTGCATTTATTTTATTTACAAGAAGTTAAGTTGATAGAAGTTTTGTCTAATTATGAAAAATAACTTGAAAGTACACATTTTCTCTACTACATTTTATACAACTCTGCTAAATTTCTCTAGTAATAAGTAAGGGGCTCCATAACCCCGCACAGAGGTTATGGGCCCAGAAGCTCTTGCAACTGCACAAATTTATTATATATGTAAGAGAAAATGGTTTTGAAAAAAAAATCTTGTTGAAAATATATATTATTGAAGTATCTGAATGTGTAATTTATGTGTATGAATTCTAATATATATATTTATTGTTTGAAATTAAATGAATAATGGCCACTGCACCTGATACAGTAATATTAACTAAAGATAACTATCAAACTTGGATAAGATTTATTAAATGTATATTGCAAACTGAAGGGTTATTTACATGGGTAAAGAAAAGTGAATGGCCAGAATTTACTGATTTAAAACCTCTTGACAAATTTAAACTTAACCAATCAAAACAGAGAGCAGTAGGAATTCTTAAAACATATGTTAGTCCAGAAATTGCATTAACAATAGGGCATTTAGATGATCCCTCTGAAATTTGGGAAACTTTGAAATTAACCCTAGAAATTCCTGGTAGAGCATTAAAATCCTTTCATGTAAATGAATTTAGAAATTTAAAAATAAATCCGGACGAAGATATTCCCTCATATATTGCTAGATTTGAAGAAGCATATCGCCGTGTAATTGATTCCGGAGAGGAAATTGCCGAAAAACATAGATGCTATCAGTTAATAGAAAGTTTACCAGAAAATTATGATTATTTAATTAGGGAATTAGACCGTCTCTCTGAAGATAAATTTAAATTTAATGATGTTAAAGATGAAATTTTAAAAGAATGTTCGAGACGAGATCTAAGAGAAAGATTGCGTAATGAAACCCTTATGGCTGATAGAAGCGCTCATATGTCAGGAAAAACTTCTCCCGAATCTCATTTTCAAAGTAGAAATAATTTAAAATGTGAAAACTGCGGGAAAAATGGCCATTTAGGTAGAAACTGTAGAAATCAAAAGACAAGTAAAAGGGTTCAAGAAGTAGATTTAGATTCATATGTTACTGAATTAAAGTATAAAAGTAATGATTGTTGCAAAATCTCCCCCCCTTGTTGGGAATGGACTTTAGATTCAGCGTCCACCTCCCATGTCTGTCAGAATAAGAATTTCTTTACTCATCTAAGAGAACCACCAGAGGGTGCAGTAGTTAGAATGGGAACCACACCTCATAAGGTTAAAGGAATTGGTAAAGTTAGTTTTAAAATTAAAGAAAAAGATAAAGTGTCAATTGTAAATTTACATAATGTTTTGTATGTTCCAAACATACATAAAAATTTAATCTCCATGTCAAAAATGGATAAAGCTGGTCTTCATGCTACTATGGACCGTGGGTTTAAAGTGTTTGATAAGAATTGGAAATATTTATACACAGCCACTCTAAAAGAAAATTTTTATGTTTTAAAAGCAATTAGAAATTATGATGACACTGAAGTTAAACCTAATGTTAAAAATCCATGTTTACAACCTTCTAGTAAACCTTCTTCTCTAAGTTCAGATAAAGTGAAAGTTTTTGCACGTACTGAATCTTATAACACTAATCCTAAAAGAGTTTATACTCAAAATAAAGCTAATTCACAAGAGTCAAATTGTCTTTACAATAGTACATATGCCAATGACCGTAATAATATAATGCTATGGCATGAAAGGCTGGGACATTGTAATGTTAATGTGATTAAGAAGATGTTTCGAGAAAACTTGGTTCAAGGCTGTAGTCCATTACAGGGGAAGGAATCTCCTTGTGAACCTTGCATTCTTGCCAAAAATACTAGATCAACTCATCCTAGGTTACAAACCATTCGATCTAAAGAAATTTGTGAGTTGATTCATAGTGACATATGGGGGCCAGCCCCAGTCACTTCAAGGAACGGGCAACGTTACATACTTACTTTTATTGACGACTATAGCAGAAGAGCATTTTGCTATCCGCTACGCTCTAAAGATGAAGTTTTCATTAAATTAAAGCAATTTATAACCTTTGTAGAACGCCAAACTAATAAGAAAGTTAAAGTGATAAGAACGGATAACGGCTTAGAGTATTGCAATCAACAGGTCAAAGATATGCTAAATAAATTAGGAATTAAACATGAACGAACCACGGTATACAGTCCGCAGATGAACGGAACAGCGGAACGTTACAATAGAGTATTGTTCGATGGAATGAGAACTGTTATGAAAGCAGCAGGTATGCCAGATAATTTATGGGTTGAAGCTGTTATGACCATAAACTATATACGAAACCGAGTTTTTCATACAGGTATTGAAGCTATACCTTTTCAAAGATGGTATGGAACTAAACCATCCATTCGACACTTAAAGCGTTATGGTTGTATCGCTTATGTACATCAACCAAAAGCGAAAAGGAACAAGTTCCAGTCTCGAGCGAAGAAAGGAATATTTGTAGGATATGGCTTAGGATCATGTGGTTATCGAATTTATTTCCCAAGAGAAAATACTATAGTAGAGTCAAAACATGTAACGTTTGATGAGGCTCAATTACATGGCTATCCTGAGCAGAAAGTAACACATCGTTCTTTTGTTGATTTTACAAGTGATGATGACTTCTTTACAGGTCCAGATAATCTACCCATAACTGATGAATCTGTTGAACAGTTACCCTCTAATTCAAAAACTTCCACTGAAGAAGAGAATTTGATGGAACCAGGCTCTCTGAAAAAGTTGGAGGATGATGTGTCATCTGAAGATGAAGTTCCAGAAATTTCAGAAGAAAAGGAAGAAGGAAAAGCCACATTTTATAGGTATCTTAAGACAAGACAGAAAGGGATAACTAAAGATGACACCTTGGCAAATTTTAGTTCAGCAAATACTTATGAAGGTCCTATTAAGTTAGAAAAAGAACCTGAAAGCGAATTGGCTGAAGAAGCACTATTAACCGAAATAATTATACCTCAAAGTCCTTTACAAGCAAAACAACTTCCAGAAGCACAGAAGTGGAAAGAGGCAATGGATCAAGAGATCCAAACTATGTTAGATAGAAACGTTTGGACACCTGTCCCAAAACTTAATCAAAAGGTGATCGGAACCAAATGGGTTTATACAATAAAAGAAAATAGTGAGGGAAAAAGAGATATATTTAAAGCACGTCTAGTTGCATTAGGAAATAATCGAAGAGAAGGCTTGGATTACAATGACACATTCAGTCCTGTTGTAAATTTCACACTTATTCGTCTTTTCATTGCCCTTTTCATTAAAATTTTTAATTGGGTACATTGTCTACTTGATGTAAAGTGTGCCTATTTATATGGTGAAATTGACAAAGATATTTGCATAAAGCAACCCCAAGATTACACTATTCCAGGGAAAGAACATTTTGTCTTAAAGTTAAAGAAGGCAATTTATGGCCTTCATCAGGCCGGAAAATGTTGGTACAATGACTTGCATAATAAATTAATTTCAAATGGTTTTACTGAAGTTCCAGGGTTAACATGTGTATATTCTTATAAAAGTCAAGCAATTGTGATAGTTTATGTGGATGATTTGCCAATCTTCGCTAAAAATGATGAAGTATTAAAAGAAGTAGTAGAATTAATCAAATCAATTTATGAAGTTAGAATCTTAGGTCCTATCACAATGTTATTAGGCATAAACTTTAAAGTAGAAGATAATGAAGTTTTTAATATCAATTGCCAACATTATATAGAAAAGTGTTTAAAGAAATTTGATGTTCCTGATTGTACTAATGTTTCTCTTCCTTCTCCACCTGGGTATAATCCTGCTCCAGCTGCGGAAGAAGATGAATTTCCTGAGAATCTGCCTTACAGAAGTTTGCTTGGCTGTCTACAATATATTGCTCATCGATGCCGTCCCGATATCTCATGGCCAGTTGCTGCACTTTCACAATTTGCCGAAAAGCCAAATCTTTCACATTACAGAGCACTTCTTCGAATCCTGATGTACCTGTCTTCAACGAAATCTCTTGGATTGAAACTTGCAAGGTCTGACTCTCCAATCCAGTTAGCTGTCTATGTGGATGCTTCTTGGGCAAGTAACACCACTGACCGAAAGTCATGGACTGGATACACCGCCTTCGTCAACAATATGCCAGTAACTTGGAGAGTTGCAAAACAAAGCTGTGTCGCCTTAAGCCCCATGGAAGCTGAATTCATCGCTGCAACAGAGGCTGTCAAAGACTTAAAATTTTTACAGATGTCTATTACTGAACTAGAAAAGTGTCTACAACTGAATGACATCATTATTCAACATCCCCTTCTTTTCTGTGATAACACTGCGGCCATTTCTTTTATAAAGCACAAAACTGATACGATAAAGAACCGTTACATTGATTTGAAGTACAAATTTATCAGAGACTGGTACCGCCAAGAACTTTTCGATGTAAAACATGTCCTCTCCAAAGAAAACGTTGCTGATCTTTTGACAAAATCCCTAGTCAAAAACTCTTTTCAAATATTTCGTGATGCCTACTTATGGTGATGAACTTTGCCACCAACAACAAGAAAAAAAAAAACTTTGATCCTGCATTTGCATAAACTGTTGCAAAGAACTATTTGCAGTGAAAAATCAAAATGAATGGGAAAGGGGGGCATTCTGTGGGGAAAAGTTTTTCCCATCCATTTTTATTTTTATTTAATTTAAATATTGTTTTGTAAAGCCAAAATGGAACCTGCAATTCTTCCTTACTTTTTCCCCGGCGAATCGGCGTTTGTTTACGTTTTTCAACGGCGCGGTTGAGTTGTTTCGTGTCGCGCTCAGTCATGGAGCGTATTCAGTAATTACTACTTGCGATCGCATTCGCCTGTATTAAAGTTTCTTTTAAGTTACAAATATTATTTAGATTTAATTAAGTAACAAAAGCATTTTTAAAGTAATTTTCATGTTTAAAGTAATTTTTCTAAATGTATTTAATGAATTTAATTGAATGAGGAAAAAAAAAAATGTTTAATGTAAAATGTTAATTATCGTCTGACTTATGCAAATTGCATAGTCGCTTGTGATTGGCTAGTAGGTTTTCGTTCCAATTTAAAGGGACAGTTGTCATGTTTTGGTGTGGGTGTGAAATGTGTAAGCAGTTCGAACGGCGTTTTAAAGATGGTTTTCAATTCAACACTCTATTTAAAGCCTTTTCCGATACGTTGAAGTTAATTTAACAATATTTTGAAGTGCAATTTTGAAGTCCGCGTTACTTACAAAAGATATGTTTAAAAGGTTAAGTTACTCTAAAGTCAAGAGCAAGTTCCATTTGTGGCCCCTGTTATGAGTTTCATCTGTAAAGTAACAGAGTATGTTTTTCCAAGGTATCCTTATATCTTCAATAAATATAATGAAGAGCATTTGTGAGTCATCATTTATTGTAAGTATTTTGCATTTATTTTATTTACAAGAAGTTAAGTTGATAGAAGTTTTGTCTAATTATGAAAAATAACTTGAAAGTACACATTTTCTCTACTACATTTTATACAACTCTGCTAAATTTCTCTAGTAATAAGTAAGGGGCTCCATAACCCCGCACAATATATATATTTAAAAATATTTTATTAGAGTTTTTAACTTTTAAAACAGTCACTTTTGCATTTTACTGAAATATTAATATGAAAACATACCTGCCAACTTCCCCCCCCCCTTTTTTTTTCCTAGTCAAATAAGTTTTTTATTTGCTAAAAGTTTTATTTAAAATGAAATCAAATGAGTACCAAATAAAAGTAACAAGTTTTCAAATTTTCTGTGCTTATTTCAGTTTAAGAAATAATGTACAAAATAATACGTAGTTTTTATTTATTTATAAATAATTTTTTAGACTGTATTAAAAATATTTTATATTATGTATATATATATTTTTTAATTTATTGATTACCTTTTAAAATTTTAAACATTTCTTTTTTTTTTCAGAATCTTAACATTATGGTCTTCACAAGTCAATGAGGATAGTCTTCTCTTCAATCTACTGAATGAAATTATTGTGGCTAAAAACATGTCAATGAGTGCAAGCTGAATATTTATTACATCGCATTTCTCTGAGACACTTTGCCAGCCTAATTTTCTCTATGGAAATTAAATTCTAGTCAATTGCCTGGGAACAATATCTTCGTTTGGATTTTTTAAGCTCTTCATGACAGTGTGTCCAAAACTTTGGGTATGTTTTAAAATATTTCTGACAGAGTTGTGTTTTAGCCATTAACAACTAGTTTTTGACATGACTTGTGTTTAAACCATGTTTTAACCAGTTTAAACTGTCAAAAACTCAAATATGTAAGTAAACTCGGAATAAAACTCGCTTGGAACTGTTGGGACGAACATTCACGTTGCTCACCAATCATCGTCCCTTAATTAATCTTCTTTCGTCCAACAAGCCTGTACCAGTAATATCTGCTGCATGAATTCAATATTGGGCTCTGACCCTTGCAGCATACTCTTATACAATTAAGTACAGAAAAGGAAGCTTGTATAAAAATGCAGATGCTTGCAGTAGATTGCCCTTGATTACTAAGCATGTGGATGTACTAATTCCAACAGAGTTGGTATTATTTTTAACACAGCTAGACGACAATCCAGTGACGAGAAACTAGATTGCCACTGAAATTGACAAATGCCTTGACCTAAGGAAGCTGAAATCGTACATTTTGAATGGTTTTCCTAAGAAAATAAAGGAAAACTTGCAACTTTTCTTCAGAGTAAAGGATGAATTATCTTTCGAAGAAGACATAATCGTGAGGGGCTCACGTGTATTTATTCCTCCAAAATTGAGAAAATTCATTCTAGATGAGTTTCATTCATCTCACCAAAGCATAATAGCAATAAAGGGACATGCTCATTCCTATGTTTGGTGGCCAGAGCTGGATAATGATTTGGAAGCAAGAGTGAAGGGCTATGTTGCATGTCAGCAGAATGCCTCATCATCAGCACCTCTGTCAAAGTATATTTCTTGGCCTATGCTGGAGCAAGCATGGGAATGGATCCGCATTCAGGACCGTAGCCCCCCCTCCTGAGAAAGATTCCTAGGTCACTAAATAAATTTATTTTTCTAAAATCTAAATGAAATTCTGTTCAAAAATCTAATTTAATTTTGAGGTTTTGAGTTTAGTTTGTAAATATTCATTATGAAGGTTCTTCATGTTTTTATAAGATTTGTTGATTTTACATGCAATGTATTTTGTTTTAACCCTTTGAGCTCTGGGGTGTAAATTTCTTCAAAATTCCAATTGTCACATTGGCACCAGTATTTTGCAAAGAAAAATACTGGTTAACGATAAACACGAAAAAATGCATTAAACCTTTTTCAAATAAATTTGGTCGAATTTTCTGGTGCCATTGTGACATTTCGGAATTAAAATTATGTGGTAGAAATTTCTACCATCAGAGCTCAAGGGGGTAATCTACTATGATCATAGGTCAAAAAATTAATTTATCTTAGACTTCTGCTATTTCAAAATTTGAATATTTTAATCTTGAACTCCCTCTCTATGTTTTAAAATTTCATGACGTCTTATTCTATTTTTTTTTCTTTATTTAACAATGGTTGAAATTAAGTTTGTGTTTTGAAATTGCAAAAATAGTAGAATGCCATTACATTAATTTATTTAATAAAAATAACAAAACTGACTTTGGCAAGGTCAGGGAGTATTCAGCTTAATATATATACAAATATACATACATATATATTTATTCAAGTCTGGAACTTAAATAGTTTCTTAGTCTTCCTGTCCCAGACAAGCAGATGGACAAAGAAGCGACATAATAAGTGTAAACAAGACCCTTAAAGATTTCAAAGCAAAACAGTAAAACTCTTTCTTTTTCCCTTTTTTTTCTATTTTTAGTTTTAAAGTAAAAATAAGTAAAAATGCAATGAAAATTTAAAGATAATAAAAAAATATATATAATATAGTAAAGTAACAAACCAAATTTTGTCTTTGTTTGTGTATGACAATTGCTTGGGCAAACGTCTTCAACCAACTGAGGTCCAAATAAATAGGGGCAGCATTCCAACTTTTTGCAAATTTCTTTACAAAAATCTTCCACTTGAGCACTATTCTGCACAACATCTATAGTAGCCCTATAAGATTTGCCTTTATATCTAAAATTAAATAAAAAATGTTTCAGTATTTAGACATCACTTTAAACACACTTCTGTATGGAATGTCACATGAATGGGAATATTCATAGCAAATCTCAATGCTATAATTTAGATTGAGAGATTTTATAAAAGAAATTTCTAAATAAAAATGCAATTGATTTGGCAGTGACCCAATTTTCACTTTCTCCACGATGAAGAGAGATATGAGATGGGAAAAACATTGTAGTCTATTTCATTTGTAGATTATTTTTAGAGTTGTATTTGTAACCTTTTGAGGGGCGATGGCTAGAGGTATCCATGGGCTGTTTATGTTTTCACAGTTTACAGCCCGGCCTGGTCCATAGAGAAATCAGTGAAAACAGGCCCTGCCCAAGCAAAAATTAATTAAATCAGTTCTGGTCTGGCCTGACTCAATTTCTACAAAAAATTCTCAATTTTCTTGTTCAGATTTTTTTTTTTTTTTTTTTTTTAATACTACATACATATTTAGGAGAAAGCTGTACAATATATTTTAGATTACTATGTGTTTGCAAAATAGAAAACAATCAAAACATTCAGAATTACTGACTCTTAGTACTTCCCAATCTGTTTTCTTCCATATACCACTTTCTTAGACTTTTCATTTGGAGATACCCCCCCCCCTCCCACCACACACACACATACACTCTCAACTAAATAATACAAAAACATGCTTTTATTTCATTAATACTCTTATGTCAACCAAATTATAAATCTATACAAATTGACATTGCCATTTTTAACTTTTGTGATTTTACTAGCCATTTTTGTAATTTCTGCCATTATTAATATCATTTTCATGTAGAAACAGAGTCACACATACTCTAGGTCGAGAACCACCGACTTAGATACTTAGACTTTTCTACTTTTAAATGAAGATTCAATAAAAAAAATTTAATGTAGTTTAAAATAAAAGATAGTTTAAAACATAACTTTTGAAGCTGTACAATAAAAAGTAAATTTTTGAAAATGTTTTTCTGCCATTTATTCACAAGATTCCCCAAATCCTAAATACCTATTTTTTGACACATTTCTGAATTAATTTTTGTTCAGAAATTCATAAAATTGCATGTGTTCTTATTCAGAAATTATGTATTTGAATGACGTTTTCCATTTTTTGAAAAAGGCAAAAGATATTCAGAAAATACTGCCAAAGTTACTGTTTTGAATCAAATTTTCAAATATGGTAGCATGAGAAAGGAAAAAACACTTGTCATGTGATAAGAATCTTTTATAACACATTAAATAATTCATTTATCAATGAATTATTGCTGATGAACCAATTTCGACAAATTATATAAAACGTCAAGCTCCTCATGTAGTACAGAATTGTGTAAAAAAAAATCCTTATAAATCCAAAAATAATAATCATATTAACTAACAATTTACTGTGTGTATGAAGAATCTCATACCCAACTAAAACATATCTTTGAATTGATATTTGAATGAAATACAGGGTCATGAAAAATGGAAGAGTGTGGAAAATAGGATCCTTCAGAAATTATGCATTTGAATAACGTTTTCCACTTTCTGAAAAAGGCAAAAGATTTTCAGAGAATATTGACAATGTTAGTGTTTTGAATCAAATTTTCAGATATGGCAGCATGAGAAAGGAAAAAACACTCATCATGTGATAAGAATCTTTTATAACCCATTTATCAATGAATTGCTGATGAACCAATTTCGACAAATTATGTAAAACGGCAAGCTTTTTAAGTAGTACAGAATTGTGTTAAACAAAATTCCTTATAAATCCAAAAATAATAATCATATTAACTAACAATTTACTGTGAGGATGAAGTGTCTCATACCCAACTAAAATATATCTTTTAATTGAAATTTGAATGAAATACAGGGTCATGAAAAATGGAAGAATGTGGAAAATAGGATTACAGATATCTCATTAACTAATTATCAGATTGACTTCATTTTTTAATGCAAAATTTGTGTTATTTTATTATCTATTACATCCACTCCTTAAAATAAAAAAATTCAAAAATTTTTATATACCTTTCATCAGAACAAATGTTTCAAGAGTCAAAAAAAAAAAAAAAAAAAATAGTTCCAGATAATTGAGGTTACTGATATTAAATAGGCCTCTTCCCATTATTACATACTAAGCACACACCAAATTTCAAGTCTTCATCTCAATTCAAACCTCACCAATCAGGGCCTGACCAAGGCAGGGGCATGCGGGGCAATTGCCTCGGGCCCCCCGGCTTGAGGGTCCCCCCCCCCCCCCCCAAGGAGAGAAAAGTTTCTTGTTAAAAGAGGGCCAAATGATATAAAATAGCAAAATATTACCAAATTTTTTTTTCAATTTTAAGGGATCTTTTTTTCTCATACACCCTTTGTTTCCATGCTCCTACGTTCCCTTAAAGTAATAGTTAAATCATAAAAAAATGAATAGTTAAAATTATCTATCTTCTGTTATTATGTATAAAGATGTGAAATATGAATACTGAAATCAGTACTTTACGAAATTTATGCATACATACAATAGGTTTGAATTTTAATTTTAGTCACTTGAGTATAATTCACAAACAATTTTAAGATAGAAGGGGGCCCTCCTAATGTTTGTCCCAGGGCCCCCCACTGTCTAAGTCGGGCCCTGTCACCAATTCTAACCAAATTTCAATCTCAATTTGTTTGCGAGATAGAACATATACAAACGCACAAAAAGACAGTTTTTTTTTTTTTTTTTTTTTTTTTTTTTTTTTTTTCTAAATATGTTTTTTGGAATCTCCAGTATCTAAAACATGTAAATCTGTCAATTTTTTTTTTCGATTTTCAAAATGATTGCAAAATTTACCCTATATTACGTATGATGGGTAAGTAAAAATGAAAACAGCTACTTGATTACAAATCATTCCATAGTCTGGACCATCTCTTTAATGTCTTTACATTCAATAAAGACTAAGAAAATATGTCAAAAAGTTTTGCATTATTGAGCAAGGACTTTGATAAGCATCTTTCAATGATTCTCTTGACGAGTGAACTATCGCTAATACTATTTTTACAAAACATATTCCTTGCTCGACACATCCTAGAAACAATTAAATACTGTTCCAGCTTATTTGGATTATGTAGAGTAAAAATGTAAACCTAATCTCGATACTGCTGAAAAAAAATTAAGCCTGAGCTCAGACAGGATGTAACTATTCAGTATTGATCTCTTTGTTGGGCTTTTTATATTTCTCAATAATTATTATTAAACATGCATCAGCTCATGCAGCACATTTTCCCGAAAGTCATATCCATTGAAAATGGTTCATATTTTATGGAGGCATTTAAATTTTTATAATGAGCTGATTGGCCCACTTATTTCATTTTTTAAATTGAGCTCACAAGCCTATTTATTTATTTTGACCAGCCTATTTAATTTGTTAATTATCCAGCCTGTTGCAAAAAATTTTCTCATTCTGTCAGCCAAGTAGAAATCCATTTTTAAAGGGTTTTTTATTATTATCATCATATTCCTTTTGAAAAATCCATTTTAAAACTTTTTTTTTTTTTTTCTGTTTTGTTTAACTAACATTTTTTCTGTACAAGCAGTTAATATATTTCACCAGTTAGTTCTATGTTTAACATTAAATTTTTTAAAAAAAAATAAACATATTAAGCATTTAAAAAATAATAATAAAATAAATTAAACAATATAATGTTTAAAACACTAAACTTAGGTTCCGTTAAAAAAAAATTAAATGAATTATAGACATTTTTCATTTTTAAGTTGTAAATATTTGCACTGCAGATTCTGTATTATGTTTATGATTGAATGTGTACAAAATGATAAAGCACATGTAAAATACAAAAAACATTTTAAAAAGCCTAAGATTTAGTTTGAAGTAGGGATGTACTGAATATTCAGTATCTATTCGGTATTCGGCCTATTCGACCATGTTACCAAATATTCGGTTAGGCCGAATATCAAAGTATTCAGCCGAATCAAATACTTAATAAAGCCTTTTAAAACACATTTTTAAAAACTTTTCACAATTTTTACTTTTAGCTGTCTATTTATAAACATATTTAAAATAATTAGAAATAAAATTATATTTAAATAAAATAGAATGTTTTTACATTATTTATTTGCTGTTTTTAAAGTTTAACTTAAGAAAATTAACCATGAGAAGGATTAAAATTATGATTTATTGGGATTCTCCTTAGGTATAAATGATGCGAGTGCAGATGCAATTTCCTAAATTTTATTTAGTAAATAATCTGTTTCTTGCTTTTCCCAAATAAAAGTCCATAAACAAGAAAGAAAAACTTTTGAGATTAGTAATAGCTATCAAGGTAGACAATTTTTGTTCATAAAACCATAATCATAATCAACTTATTTGAATCATAAGTACATTGTATTTCATCTCACTCTAAGTCAAACTTGTGTTTTCGTTGGTTGCATTAACAATAAATAAGATACCATAACTATATTTTCAACTCACATGTTTTGATTTCTGTAAAATATGATATGATGAGAAGTATGGAAAATCCCATTATTCATAAGAAAAGAACAAGGAGCTAGAAATTCCTTCATTCAGAATTAAAAAGTCTCATAATTATGCTTCTTAAAAAAAAAAAAAAAAAAGGCAGATTTTTTTTTTTCAATACTGAATGTTCATATAAAAAGCTTTTGTTTACAAAAATATAAGTTTCTCTTATTAAATATTATGTAAAATTGTTTTAAAAAGTAACATTTTAATACCATTAAACTTTGAAATATAAAAAGTATTTGGAAAGCCGAATATTCGGTATTCGGCATAATAGTTACTATTCAGCTGGCTAAATATTCGGTATTCGGCCCAATAGTAACTATTTGGCTAGCCGTATATTTGGTATTCGGTTCAGCCGTCGGCCGAATATTTGGCATTCGGCCAAAATCACTATTCGGTGCATCCCTAGTTTGAAGGGAATCTAAGTTTTTGAGTACTTAAATTTTCATATTCTTTGAATTTTTTTTTATTTGTTAATGTTCAATTGATTTAATTTATTTGTTAAAAAATTTAATATTAAAATGTAAAACAAACTGAAGGAAATATATTAATAAGCATTCCTTCCTGGGCTTAAAAAATGTAGAAAATAAACAGATTTGTTTTTAATTTATTTTGCAAATTACATTTTTGTTTATATATTTTTTCACATTTGTTATTTTACTGTTAATAATAAATAAACACGTTTCAACATTATCATTTTCCTATGAAAATCAAAACATCTCTCCCAGGGTCCCAGGATTTAATCAGAGAGCTTAAAAGAGTTAAATTAAATTTGATGAGATAAGTTGCAACTCCAAGGGGGGTCTATTTGAGAAAATACAAAAATTAAATTTTCATATGGCCCCTGTAAGGTAAAATTTCCAATTAGGAACTTTTTATTTACCCATTTCTGATTTATATTTTTAAAAAAAAAAAAATCATCTTGGCATCTGTAAATCTCAGAGATATTAAAATCCAAAATTTTCCATAATTCGTGATCTACACCACTTAACCCAGCCCTTAAGCAACGAGTTCTTGATAATTTCAATGGAAGATAGAGATCATTCACAAATTGTGCTTTGATAAAAATCTATTTAAGATAGTGCTTCTCCTTTGGACATAAAATAGTAGCGTATACATTTTACGTTAAAGATGCTTTAAAATATCCTGATGACCTGCATGGCTTGAAATATCTAGGTCCAGTCCTGAACAGACCCATAGAGAAAAATGTTCGTCTGGGCCCGGAAAAAAAAATTAAATCATAACCCAGCTCAACTTTGAATTTCTAGACAGTTTTTTACTTTGACATGGTTAAAAATTGTTTTGTATGGAGGAATTCTGACCAAAATTATTTCTTACAGTTTTTTGTTTTCCATATTTATAATTTTCATTATTAAAAAAAATGCCAATATTTATTTTTTCAATGAATGTCTATTTATATGTAAATGTCTCGCTTATCTTTTAATATTGTTATTCTATATTCCATGTTTTGGAGACTTTGAAAAATGCTATAGAGCAAGATCTTTTAAAACAGAATCACATAAGAAAGAAAAAATATGTTATGGACATCTTCCCTTCTTAGGATGTGTAAATGCAGTATATTTTTTTCATGTATTATATTCATTTTGCATGAATCAACATATTTTTCATTAAAGACAGGATTTGATCATAAGCAGGTTTTTTTCACTGGTTTTATTGTATTATTTTATTTTATTTTTTGCTTTTAAATCTACCATTCTTTAAAAAAATGAATTTTAAAGTTTCTTTGCAAAATGAAGAATTAAAAATATTCTGTGTTATGCATGAATTAAGGCAATCAGAGACTGATTTTAATACAAGTTGTGTAGAGACCAGGACTGAAAATTTCGTCCCATGTAGACATAGAAAGAACAAAGAAAGAAGCCAGCTCCAGTACGGTATGAAAAAATATATTAGGCCCAGCTTGGTCAAGTATACAGAAAAGTAACGTCTGGGTCCTGGCCTGGGCCCAAAATAGACTTATTTTTGACAGGCTTGTCGGGATGATAAAAAGCTTGAAGTTGTGAGAGCTAAAATTATGAAAAAGCTCTTAATCTGCATGTTTGATAAAGCATTGTTTTAAATAATTGCTGGACATTTAAACAGTCCTTTAAGCATGTGGAAATGACAAAAGTTAAACTGAATCAGAAGTTTAAGCTACAGAAATGTGTTGCTTTTAAATTGCAATTTTTTAAAAAGCATTTAAGCACTTTATTAGGAGCCAAACATTGTTTAAAATTTTAAATGCTTTTTTCTGCATGATGGTCTCCCCACACACACCATCACCATTTCACATCTTTAAATTATTAAAAATAAAAAATCCTTAAAGAAAGAAAATGCAAACTTGTAACATGAATTTTTAGATTATTTTGCATTAATTTTGTTTTGGCAAATTTGAAAAAAATATGACTTTAAAATATGTTACATATTTTTTAATAGATATTTTTAAAATTAATATTGATAAGAAAAGGTGAAACAAAATTTAAATTGTATTTCACTTTTTAATTAAATGAAAAAAAAAAAATCTGTTGGATAATATTTTGAGAGTTATAACAATTTTAAATAATTCCACATGAAACAATACTAATCATTTGAAATTTTTATAAACTTTATGGGAATTTTTAAAATATGATTTTGTTTGCAAATTACATAGCTAACCATGAAAAATAAAAATTTTAACTCAATAAATATATTTTCTACATGTTACCTAAAACTGTTAAAGTAACATTGTTTCTTGGATTGCACACATTTCAATTTGTGTCTAATTATTTGAAACCTGATGAATTATTTAAGCAGCTATAACTCTGTGAATATGAAAATGTAATTTTTTGTGTTTAATTCAGGATTGGATAAATAAAGTTTTCATAATTGGAATTTTTATCCTTCAGGAGCCATATAAAAAATTTAATTTTTGTATTTTTTTGTATTTTGAACTTATTTTTATGAAACTTTGTAATTGGAAGTATGTGTCTAGGGACAATATTTAAGTAGATAGCTTATTGTTTTGATAATTATGACTCATCCTGTATACATACATACACTGGTGTGCAAAATTTTAAGGCGAGTCCCAAAATGCCAATTTTCAAGATATTTTCAAGTGATAATTTTCACACGAATATCCAAAAGGAAGCAATATAACTGGAATAAATACTATCCTTGCATAACAGCTAGTCCATATAACATCGCATTCAGGTCACACATGGTCACAAGAGTCACAGTCACTACGGTGAAACAAAAAAATAGGAAATTTCATACGTCTCTTTTATGAGTCTCAAATGACTTCTATATGTGACTCCACTGTTAGGTCACTGCGACTGCTGCTTTGTGACAAGTCACTAAGTGACTTTAAAGTGTCGTTTTATTGAGACTCTCGTGTGACTGTCATTTGGAGGCTCAATTTCAAAGTCATTGTGAATGTTGCATTATGATAAATCACTAAACAATGTCCCATTAAAGTCACATGGTGAGTTTTCACCACTTTTAACAGTGGTTACTTCACAGTAGGGTCTCTGCTACCATTTGACAAAGTCTTGTGACAGAAAGTCACCATGTGACTTTCATGTGTCATTATTTGGTTATTTATAATAATGCAACATTCACAATGACTTTGAAATTGAGCCTCCAAATGGCAGTCACATGAGAGTCTCAATAAAACGACACTGTAAAGTCACCTGGTGACTCGTCACAAAGCAGCAGTGGCAGTGACCTGAGTCACATATAGTAGTCATTTGAGACTCATAAAAGAGACGCATGGAAGTTCCTATTTTTTGTTTTACCGTGTGACTGTGACTCTTGTGACCATGTGTGAGCTGAATGAGATGCTATATGGACTAGCTGTTATGCAGGGATAGTAATTATTCGAATTATATTACTTCCTGTTGAATATTCGCTTGAAAATCATCGCTTGAAATTCCCTTTGTCCTTAAATTTTGAACACCAGTGTATATGTATACATACAGGATGTCCCGGAATTCTTGAGACAAACTTTAAGGAGAGGTAAGGAGCGTCACAAGATTCAGATTTGCAGAGCAACCCATGGTTGGAAAAGCTTTCCTGCTGTGATAACACAAAAAAGAAAGGACATGAATAGGGAGAGAAAACATGTTTAGTATTTTTAGACAGGGATGTAGTGGAGGGTATACAGGGGATATACATTGAATACCTTCTGAATTTTTGTAAGGAACACCATATACTCTCGATTTAACAAGAAAGCTATTGTATATACATTCTAGAACATACCCTCTGTTTAAAACGTATACTTTTTTTTTTTTTTTTTTTTTAACAAGTGCAACATTGTTCTTAGAATGGCAAAAATGCCAGGACAATGCTGAAGAGTGCTGAGGAACTTGTTGCATGCATCATGGCAACTGTTGGGGAAGTTGGGGACATTCTCAGTATTTTCGAGAACATTAGATCTTCCATGCGCTGGAGATGGGTTTCCATGCATCACAGCCCGGAGTTGTAGTTTCGAATATCTACTTTGATGATGATCATTGTTTCTTTAATGTTCTTTTTTTTTTTTTTTTGGCAATACTAAGGATAATAAAGATGTTTTTCCTCTTATTTGTGTCCCGTTTTTCTTGTGTTTTATGTCGTCATTACTACACCAAGAAAGCTTTTCTGACCATGAGTTGCTATCCAAATTTGAATCCTTGTGATGAATCTTACCTCCGTTTAAAATTTATTTCAACAAGGTAGAACCCGTCAAATTTTGATGAAAGAAAATGTTTAAGAAGGAACTGTTTCATTAACTTATAATAAACCTACAAAATTAGTTTTAGTAAAAAATGCATTTTTTATTGGTACGTCTAACTCTTAAACAAATGATATTTGTCGTCAAATTAACAAAATACTATTTCTATAAAACGCAGTTATAGAAATTGTTAAAATTAAACTTTAATCATATATGTAAGCAGTAAAAAATAATAAAGATATGTTTTTATGATAAAGTTATCAATTAAGGTTCTTATGCTAATATTGTACAAAATGATAAAAAGCAAAATTTATTCTACTTTGACTCAATCATAGATTTTTTTCCCCCGTGAAATCTAAAGCCGGCATCATTTTCACCATATCAAAATTTACAAATGTACATTTCACTGTATTCACGTTTCAAAAGTTAGCATTTTAATTTGATCATTTTGATTCAAAACTTGAAGTCTCAATGCTATTAGCTTAAATAGATATTAAACTGTTGATATTCTTTTACGTGTAAATCAAATTTTGTAAATGAAGTCAAAATTCACCAGATTTTATAAGATATTTAAATTTCTATTTTTTCCCTTTTAATGAGAAAATGGCAACATAAAGATACAGCACTCAATTTTTTCCCCTTTTTTCCTTTGCTTTAAATAGAAATGGAGTACTCCTGTTGCCACGATTAGAAAAAAAGGTATTAAAAGCTACAAAAAATTAATATTTCAAAAACAAATTAAGATAC
This sequence comes from Maratus speculifer, assembly GCA_964019185.1. Classification (NCBI taxonomy): domain Eukaryota; kingdom Metazoa; phylum Arthropoda; class Arachnida; order Araneae; family Salticidae; genus Maratus; species Maratus speculifer. The sequence continues at coordinate 219,876,768 of OZ025298.1, forward strand.
AGCTTTCAAACAAATTTCATTTAAAAGTACATTTTTTTCCTACACGATGGTGTAAAAATTGAAAATATGTGACATTAAGAAGTTTAAAAACTTTTAGTAGCAAAAATTGCAATACCGAAATTCATTTAAAATTTGAAAGTGTTGCCATGCGCAAAATGACATATGCGTTACGCACAGATACGTTTGGCCTTTATAATATAGATATTTCTGGGACACCGTATATATAATAATGGCAACTGATTAACTGAAAAGTATTTAATGTTATATTGATTCAATTTACATACACAAGACAAAACATTTGGAATTTTTAGTTGAATAGAATGTTAAAGTCCTACATAAATGACTAATAAATACATACAAACATAAGTCTCTCAGTTACAGCTTAACAGATACTGCTCCATTATTCAGAAAATTAAGAGAAAGGATATTAAAGATAATCCTTATGCTCTTCAAATATTTATAATATATATTTGTGTCATGAAATATTGTATTTATAATTTAGCACATAAAACAATATATTAAAATATAAGTTTAAAGAAAATAGAGTTTCTACTGCATTTCTTAATGCACTAGGTCAAATGCAGCTAATCAACTAATTGGGCAATCTTGAATTAAAATGACAACAAAAATTTAAAAATGGAAATAAAGTGGACAGTTCTGAAATATCATGAATATTTACTTTCTTTTATGTTTTTGATTCTAACAAAATAAGTTTAACATCAATGCTGACTTTTACACTACGGGTATGGACAGGAAAAGAGTAAACAAACCAAGCATCAAAGCAGCATTTGAATTGTAGATCACTAGCAAAGATTTTGCTATCACTGTGCTGCAAAGAAGATTACAAATTATTAAAAATTTACAAGATTTCATGATCAAATGGCAAAATTTGTGATTACTAGATTATTTCAGAAAAAATAACAAAAGAAATATTGTATATTAAATAACTTTAAAATATTTTTCTCTCTCTTGGAAAAAGGAAAAGGGGATAAACTGCAGAACAAATAGAAGAGCTGAAAACATTAAAGAAGATTTAATACTAAATAAGGATTTGAAATGTAAAAAAATATTTTACTTTGCTTTTACTACTTGCTGCTGCATAACAGGAGAAGGCTTTCCCTGGACTTGCAGGAGTTGTAAAACTCTACTAGATTTATATGCTATATTTACAACACGGCTGATGACTTCATTCATAACAAGATTAATAGCTCCTGGGCCAATTTCTTTAGGAAGTTCAGCTAAACGACTCTTACTTAGCAAAGGTCCCGTGAAGCAGCGGTGGTTAAAATAAATCTTCGGACACCAAGATTTGCCATGTTGCTCTAAGGTAAAAAAAAGTAATACAAACTCAGTTACACATGTTTACTAATGTGTAAGTATGAAATTAAAGGAATCTATATAAAGCAAAAAGTAAAGTTTTGAAACAAAATGAAATAGCTCTCAAAATAATATGTTAATTCTTTCAAATGTGTAAATTTTCCTTTTTTTTTCTTTTTAGTTGAGGGTAAAGTACATGTTAGCTTACAAAAGGCCAGTCACCCCCCATCCCCCCCCCCTCACACTCACGCATGTTGAGGCCAAAATTTGAAATTGGTCACTTTGTAAACTAACCAACAAATTTTAATCTAACTGGCCAGATGCGATTGGCCTGTTCGTAAAGTCTGTATAGACAGTCGTTAGAGGCCACACATTTTAAAACTTTTTATTATACGTTTTAAATTTTAATGTTTAGAATAAAATTTTTTCAAAACGGTTGCAACTGTTTCAGATAAAATAATGGGTATTAATATAAGAACTAAGGGTAATCGGACAAAATCAAAAGAAAAAGTGATGTGCAGATTTTGAGAGTCTGTATGATTTCAAGCTGTCATTTTAAATTTGTAACTCTTTCCAATATAATTGAAAAGCATTTATAAATATAGTTTGTCTGACCATCTGCCTGCTCATCTTTTAACTTGAGGAAAGATTTAGATTGACTTGTAACTGTTACTATATTATTAAAGTTTATCATTTAATTTCAACATCGAAAGTGAAGTGTGTACGATATTTGGTTAACTACACAAAAGTATTTAGTTACAATATCATCAAATCGAAAAGTTTTCTACTACATTTTAATGTTGTTAAATTATCTCAATTATAGTAAAATTGATATGCATCATTAAAACGGATGGCAAAGTGCTTTCTATAGTGTATGGAATAAGTAGCACACACAATTACTACTCGTTTAGAAAGATTCTCAAAAATATTTTGCTATCTTGCTCTCAATGTTGAAATATACTTTGTACTGCACTTAAATGATGTTGCACTATTTCAAATATAATGAAATTCATATGCCTTACTCAAGTTAAGCAATGTGTTTTTTGTAGTCTTGATTATGCGCTTGAGTATGCGGGTGATATATGTCACCCATGACATTTGAAAAATTTGTACTTATTCCCTTTATCAGATTCTTTTCTTCTTCTTTATCATTGTATAATTTGTAAACAGTTATAACTTTTAAATATAAATTTTGAATGTGTATTTTGTTGTTTAAGAAAGTTGCTTTATTAGTACTTTTTTTAAAAAGTACAAAAGCAGCATATTGAAATCAGGTGACATGTGTCCCTCATGCGACTAAATGTGTAACAAATATTCGCTTGCTGGGATTAAGCATCCATCAGTTTGTTTTTATGGGGATGCAAAAAAAATTCTGATAAAGAATTCCGATACATTTGAAAAAGTCGATTGCAAGGAATTTTAATGATGTTACACTACTTCAAACATAATAAACTATTATACATTACTGAGACAAGACACTCTACAACTATTGACTTGATAGAATTTGTCATTTATTTACAGAGTTACTCATATAATTCCGTTATTGGATTGGATATGAGCCATTGGATAATATTGTTTGATGTCCATTTTCAGCTTTGATACTCTTAAAATTTAACTTATTTGTAGTGTATTATGAGGTTTATGGACAACATGCGGGGCTCAGATACTCATATCTAAAATGAAATTTTACTGCTATGTTTATGTGAATATCTCATTTCATTGAATGAATATGAGGGAATTTTATTAATAACATTCTGATAGAGTTGGAATAAGTTTCATATTCTATTAAACAATTCATTTTCGTTCTTGTTTAATAATTAAAATTGTTCATTTGATGATGAACCAGAGTTATTATAAAAATGCTTTTCAATTTTATTTTAAAATATTTTTTTAAAATCTTCTATAAAATGATATTAATCAGGTTCATGTGAAAAAAAAATAATGGGAAACATTGTAACTAATAGTGTAATAAAGACAAACAAAATCTTCATTTGGCACCCCCTCTGCAATATTTTTATGCGAATTCCATACATATACATTTTTATATATAAAGACAAACAAAATCTTCATTTGGCACCCCCTCTGCAACCCCTAAGGAAATAGCTTGGTTTCCATCTGTGAGACATTTTTATGCAAATTCCATACCTATGCATTTTTGTAAGTAAAGACAAACAAAATCTTCGTTTGGCGCCCCTTCCGCCTTTCGTTTTGGCGTTCGAGACACATGCCCCCTCTGCAACCCCTAGGAAAACCGCTTGATTTCAGTCTGTGAGACATTTTTATGCGAAATTCCATCCATATACATTTTTGTATGTAAAGACAAACAAAATGTTCATTTGGCGTCCCTTTCGTCTTTTATTTTGGCGTCCGAGACACATGCCAGCTCTGCAACCCGTAGGAAAATAGCTTGGTTTCAGGCTGTGAGACATTTTTATGCAAATTCCATACACATACATTTATGTATGTAAAAGCAAACAAAATCTTCATTTGGCACCCCATCTGCAACCCATAGGGAAATCCCTTTGTTTCAGGCTGTGGTGGTTACTCGATAACCCCCCATATGTTTTGTTTAATTCAATTTTATTAGCCATTTTATTTCTTATTACCTCCTTTTTATTAATGTTCTCAATTTAAATTTTATTTCGATTTCGTTTCTTTTCTTTTCGTCGCCTGTAATGTTTTCTTTCTTACTTAGCTTTCGAATGTTACAAGCCGGTAAAATCCTGTTCGAAATCATTCCTTCCGGTTTGGAGATCCTTCGAGAACATTCTGGCTTGTTCTATGGGTGGAACTTCCGTTTATTCGGACACCCCCCTTAGCCTATCAAATTAGTTTCCGCAGGTGACGTATTTTAAGCCATTGAGTGCATGGCCACCTGCTTTGGCCTCCCTTCTTTACGTGTTTATCAATTCTGTTCGTATTAAATTCATATTTATCCATTCTTTGCATCGTAACTTGGCTTATTTTGTCACCCCCCCTTCTTTCGCTCGCTGCCAAATTGGCGTATTTTGGGATTCCTGTAACCTTTTCTCTTTTTCCCCTGGGCTCTCGGCTACCTGCGTCAGTTGCGCTGCTAGACACCTGCCGTAATGGATGCGGTCGGATGATTGGAAGTTTTGGGTGGAATTTCCGGGGCATGTGGGCGCCCCTCGAGACCGTTGTATACGGGCACCATTTCATGCTGCTATGATCACGCCATGGTTTCAGGAAAGGTTGATTTTTTAGGGCTGCGAGGAGCAAAGCCCCTTCAAAGGCATCCCGAAATTATTGTGTTTTGTGCCTTCTATTTTTCGGATTACACAAGTTAAATAAGGTCACACCATGGATCTTCTGTTCGTTACTCTCGTGTTAGCAATCATAACTAAAGAAGAATGTCGTCATGTGTCTTCTAAATATTTATCTTATTTTTCTTCATCTCATCGTTAATAATTTTCTTCAACTACTTTTTGTGCTCAAAATTTCTTCAATAATTCCTTTTATGTGATCTCCGTCCTCTGAAAAACAAGCAGAGGTGAAGATTTTCTTTCATGAGTTGAAGAATGTTCTTTCAAGAAGTGATCATACATTTTACATAACGTATTGACTTTATAATTCTTTCATCATTTTAATTTGCTATTTGGCCCATCTTCATATAAATAAATTTGAATATTCACGGGGCGTTCCATGGAAAATATTGGTGCATATCTATATAAAATTCTCGTCTGATAATATATATATATATTTAAAAGATACATATATTTAAGTGATGTTTCTTTTTTGAAGAAAATAATGTTATTTTCCTTTTGTGTGTTACGAGAAATTTTTCAAGTTCATACTGTCAAGATATATCAAAAAAAATGTGTTATGATGAAGAATGTTGGTTTTGTTTGGAATATGTCAATTTAAAAAAATATCTTCATTTGTAAAGTTTTTACTATAAAACAAAATGTTTAATTTCTATGAGAAACAAAAATGTTTCTATAAAGAAGATAATCGATTTTTTCATGAAAGAAATACAAGTATTTCATAAATAAATAAATATTAATCTTCAACCAATTTGTGTATTGATTCCTGTGCATGTGTCTGGATTTACTACTCATCATCTGCCAAGGACTTCACAGGTAACTTTACCATTTCTTCAAATTTATATTTTATAATTTTGTATTTAGTTTATCATCTTCAAGGTTAAAAGAACATTTTTTATGATTTTAAATGAATCAATGATGGTCATGTTTGGGTCGTTTGCTGGCCTCCATTCTTCACAATGTATTAGTCACTTTTACGATCACTTTGGCCTTAGTGTGGGTAGAAAACAAAATAAACAAGTGTTTCTCCTCCCATCTCTTCTTCTCACCCACTAAAGTAAACACAACAACAGTCTCTTATTTTCTTTGGTGCACTGACCAAAGCGTGTCCAACATTCCATGACCATCCGTTTTTTCCTTTGCTACCATCGTATTTTCCTTATATATATATATATATGTTGTCGTCATTATCTTCAGTTATATCTTCATTATTAAAATTATTTCTTCATGCAATGATTAATATTTTATAATTATATGTTATTGAGAGTGGTGCAGTAATTAAATGCAATATATATATTGATTCTATACTGAAATAATATTTTTGTTTTCTGGAGCAGTGCATCATAGATATAACATAATTTAACCATATATTTTTTTTCTTGCCTTGGTATAATTTGCAACTAATATATATACATTATTTAACGGAGGTGCTAGTAAAAATTATTCTTCATGCTAAGATAAATTATTTTTCTTGTCATACATCTAATAATATATGTTTTGAGCCATATTATATATATATTTTTACAAAAATTTTTGGGTCTTATATTCTTCATATCATACTAATATGTTAGTATACATTTTCTTCCTTTTTTTTTAACATATAAAAATGGTTTATGACGTATATGAAAGTCATCAATATTTTAAATAACGGGTCAATTTATATATACATTATTCATCACAAGACCAGCCATTAACCAAATTTATCATGTCATATATTGAGCTCTTAGATTAATTTTTGTTTCTCTCTTCATCATGCCACCCAAGGCAAAGTTAAATGTTGCAATCCAACCCTTCGACGGTAACCCTCAAACTGTAGAATTCTTCTTCGATCAATTATCTGACATACAAGAACTAAATAACTTTACAGACAAGGAACTTTTTGTTCTCTTTAAATCAAAACTTGAAGGCACTGCCTTACTCTTCTTTCTTGAAACTCAGTCTCAGTTCAAGAACTCTAACTTTAATGAAATTCGAAAAGCATTTATAGACTATTTCTTACCCACAAAAAAGTCTGTTTCTCTCAAATCCTTACAGAACTTAAGTTTAGATTCAAATGAATCGGTTAAAAATTTTGCTTTTCGGTTGGATAAACAACTTCGACTTGCTTACCCAAAATTGGATCTTTCTGCTCTCAATTCATTAAAGTTCACTCATTTTCTTGAGGCTTTGCCTAAACAAATCAAACGCAAAATTTTAGAAGAAAATATTACATCTTTCGAGTTAGCTCTTGAACGAGCAAATTTTCTTCAAGACATTTATGACTCTCCCCCTAAAAAATCTTATGAGAATTTTAATCAAGCCTATTGTTTGGATTCTGAAAAAGTCCATGATAATTCTATTGCTTCTAATAATGTTCTTTATAAAACCCCTATAAAGCATACGAAGGATAAAGTTTATCACAATTCTCAAACCAACTACTCTCCTTTACAAACTCAAAAGGACAAATCTCATGCTTCTCGTAATTTTCAAAGAAATTCTAGGACATTTTCGCCTTCTCCACCGAGACAAGAGGCTACAAATAAACGTAACAATAATTTTCGTCATCGTAACTTTCACCGGAAACGTCCTTATCAACCCACCTTTGACAAATATTCTCACAAAAAAAATTCTACATTCTTTTATCACAGACGAGATGTTGTGCAGTGTGCGTTCTGTGGGAAATTTAATCATCGTATGGACTCATGCTACAAATTTAAAAATATTATTAATTCGTCTAACCAAAACTCTTCAACTCAAATTTCGTCTCTCCCTCACAGAAGGAAAAGCCACACCTCTTCTTCTGAAAATAACAACAATGTTTATCATTTAAACAGATAAGGGAGACTGGTTCTACTGACCGCCTTCTCTCCCGTAATTCTCATTCAGGGTCAGTACACTTTGACATCAACAACAAACATCAACAATTTGACAAACGCTCTTCAATTACTTTAGTGTCATCCACAGCTGTCCAAACTTCTCCTATGACATCTAAATTTAACAAATCTTCCTGTTCACATAATTCTTTGACATCTAAACAAAATCTTGAAATTGATGATGATGTACAAGAAAGACATGTCATCTGCAGCTCATTTAATAATTCATATGTTCTTCCATGCATACTCATAAACATTCAACATAATGAAATTTCAACGTTAATTGATACGGGATCAAGTTTGTCTCTCTTGGATGAAGAATGCTTTAATAGCATTAAATCCAGGCTTCATTACAAATTTTTATCCAGGAATGTATCCGTGTCTACCATAAATTCTAAGGTTTTCTTCAAAGGATGCATAGAGATAGCATTTAAAATTGATAAATTTTTTTTTCATCATGTTTTTTACCTTACAAAGATACAAAATGTTCATTTTCAAGCCATACTTGGATTTGAGTTTATCAACAAACATTCTATTACCATATCACCCAGCTTTAAGTCTATTTTAATTAAAGATAAACATATTCCTTTTCAAAGTTATAATGAATCTCCTACTTGCTATTTTATGAATTCTGAATATAATTATGTGAATTCAATTGCACCATATTCTCTCGATGCACACAAAATGCCTTGTTATGAAGATTCTATGTTAAATAATCTAAGTAATGGTATTTATTCTGATAATATATGTGCAAATTATGATGACACAAATTTACAATTAGTCAACAATTATACAACCTATCCTTATAATTATAATATTCAAAATAATGGTTTGTTTACAAATAATATGGCTCATTCTGCTATGAATTTTCATAATCCTTATATTGATGGTAATTTTACTTATTATTTTCCAACTGATTATGGTAATGTGGTAAACTATGTATCTAATGATAATAATATTCCTGGCAAGAATTTCTCATCTCAGAATACTAATGATGGTAGCTATGTTGGTGAAAAGCAAACTCATTTAAATTATGGTAATAAAATTTTGGTGAATTCCAATATGGTACAGTTACTTAATAGAGAATTAATACCTCCTAATTCGTTTGTTTATTTACATGTTAAGTATCTCAATTCTCCATCTGAATATTTTGTTTTCAAACCCAATTTAAAAAATAAAGGTCTTGTGTTACATCAATCATTGCACTCAAAATCTTCAATTCAAAATGATTTATTTTTGGTTGTATGTCAGAATATATCAAAGCTGGATATTCATTTAAATAAAAATTCAATTATTGGCGAATGTATCAATGTAGATGAGAAAGATATTGAGGAATACTCTTTTGATTTGGATTTTGAGAACGATTATTGTAATTTAATTTTACCATCTGAAGAGATTAAAAGAAAACGTATTCAAGAATTATCTCCAAATGACTTTGATCTTAAACATTTACCTCCTCATGAAAGGGACTCTTTGACCAAATTATTATGTAGTAAAGCTTTAGCTTTTTCAAAATCTCTTGACACTTTAGGTCATACGGACCTGGTCAATCCTCAATTTACAATGCTAAATTCTCATCCAGTAAAAACCTTACCTTTTCCCGTGCCACAAGCACTCGAGCAAGAAGCGCTTGACCAGATTAATCAAATGTTAAACGCTGGCATTATTGAGAGATCAAATTCATCTTGGGCGTGTCCCATGCTTCTTGTTAAAAAGAAGAGAACTGATATGTCTAAGCCTCAAAAGTATCGTTTGGCTCTGGATTTAAGATTGTTAAACTCCATAATAATTCCATCCTCATATCCTCTTCCTAGAATTCAAAATCTATTGGTGCAGTTATCAAAATTTAAATATTATACCACTCTTGACTTACCCTCTGCATATTGGCAGATTGCTGTACCTAAAGACATGCAAGATAAACTTAGTTTTACTACTCCATGGGGAATTTTTACCTATTTACGTCTAGTATTTGGCCTGAAGACGGCCGCCAGCACTTTCCAACAATTAATCGACTCTGTTATTCAATTATCTCAAATTGATTCCTGTTATGCATATCAAGACGATATTGTAGTGGGTGCTAATTCATTTGAAGAAATGTCCATGAAACTCACAAAGCTATTAGACACTCTCATTGCTAATAACATTACTCTGTCTCCTGAAAAATGTGCATTTATGCAAACAAGTATTAACTTTTTGGGTTTCCAACTCACAGATCATAAAATTCTTCCTATTACTAGTAACATTTTAAAAATCACTTCTTTTCCAACGCCTAAAACCAAGAGGCAAACGAAAAGTTTTATAGGTTTGTGTTCATTTTATAGGTCAACTATTCCAAATTTTGCTAAATTGATTACTCCTCTCATTGAAGTCACCAAACCTAAAAATAAGTTTTCTTGGAAAACTGAGCAGGAAAATGCATTTAAAAAATTACAAAACATATTTTTTCAGAAACCTATGCTTAATCTTCCTAACTGGAATGAAACGTTCTATGTTAATACAGATGCCTCAAAAACAGCAATATCAGCTGTTCTTATGCAGAAATTTGATGGTGAACTAAAACCCATCTCCTATTATTCCAAAACTCTATCTCAATCAGAAAGACACTACCCTGCCATCAAACTGGAACTTTATGCCATTTACAAAGGCATAACTGCTTTTAAATACTATATTTTTGGTCGACCCTTTATTCTATTGTCTGATGCAAAGCCACTTAATAATTATAAAAAAGCTACATCACCTGCTGATATTACTACTCGTTGGATGTTAGAACTGTCAGAATACTCGTACACATTCCAACATGTTCCAGGCAAAGAAAATGTCTTAGCAGATTTTCTGAGTAGAACACCTCACATTCCTACTGAAGATCTCAATAATAATCCAGATCTTATTTCTTCACAAGAACCTCTACCTATTGTTGATAATCAAAACGATTTACATAATGACATTCCTCACTTTTCATGTGGTTTAGTTGACAAAATACACCACACATGTCATCTTCAGAGTGATTCTTCACCTCCTAATAATGATAATAACCAAGATCCATTATTAGAAATTCTTGATCACACCATCTTCTCTGAACAACAAAAGGACACAAAAATCAAACAAATTTATGAAGATCTTAAAAATAATAAGAAATCTAAAAGTTTAAATGGCTACTATATTAATCCAAGTAATGAGTTACTTTGCTATAATGGTCATTTCTCTTCAGAAGATATCGAGCTACACAAAGCTGTTTTACCTGTGTCACTTAGAGCAAAAGCCTTAAGAATTGCTCATATTACTCATACTGGAATTCATAAAACCATTGTTAATTTAAAGAAAAGATTTACCTGGAAAACCCTTGTTTCAGATACCATTAATTATGTCAACTCTTGTGAAATCTGTTTAGTAAATAAGAATCATAAAAAAAACACTGCTCCATACTTACCTGCACCACTCCCAACAGCTCCCAATCAAAAAGTCTCTATGGATTTACTCGGCTCATTGAGAAATCGTCAATATGTGTTGACCATGATAGACCATTTCTCTCGTCATTTAGAATTATATGCCTTAAATAATATCAGTGCTGAGTCTGTTACAAAAGCTTTATTACATTACATTTCCACTCATGGAAAACCTGAATTAACGCTCACTGATCATGGCTCTCAATTTACTAGTGACATGTTTTCTTTCTTTAATAAAAAGCTTGGCATTAAATTAGAACACAGTTCTGTAGCCCATCCCCAGGCCAACGGATTAAGTGAACGAGTCAATTCTCAAATAAAATCGTCTGTGAATACAATGGCTTCACAAGGATGTGATATACCAACTGCTCTAAAAATTCACCAATCCATATATAATGCTACACCTCATCCAGCCACAAAATTCACTCCAAATCTTCTTCATTTTGGAAGAGAAATAAACGACATTTATTCCAATTATAAAACTCAAGTTTCATGGAAAATTCTCAATACTGCATATGAAATTCATAAATTGATGGATGTTATTGAAAAAGTATACTATCAAGCTTACAAGAATAACGAATCATCTAGACAAAAGGTGTACCAAAAATCCAGAGAAAAATTAAAGTTTTCCAACATCAATGTTAATGACATTGTTTACGTAAAATTTCCCAATGTGTTTAACAAAAAAATACAAGGCCCATATGTGGTGAAGAAAGTCATTTCTCCTGTGCTCATTCAAATTCAAGATTCCAATAATAGTCATGCTTCCCCTATGTTGATTCACACTAATCGAATCTTGAAGCTTCAAAAGAGAAATGAAGCACTGCAACATCCTTCAGTTTCTTCTAAAAATGCATCACATGATCAATCAGCTGTTGATAATGCATCTTCCACTCCTGTGAGACAACACTCTCCTACCCAAGTTTCAAATCATGATGCTGCATGTAACACATCTCCTCAAATTCTTTCTTCTTCTAAGTCACAACAAACATCTTCTTGTTCCAGTAAATCAGTACTGTCACAAGCTCCTCCTGATAGCACTCATACTGGGATTAAAAACAAGTCTACTCAATATAAAAATTATGATCTTCGCCCTCGCAATCATAAACTGTATAAGAAATAAACTAACCTTCTTTTTCCTTTTTCAGGATGACTATTGCTTTGTAGTATAATCAGTCGATGCTAGCCAGACTGATATTTCAGTAAGAAGAATCACTATGTAATTTTTTTTCTTTTCTCCAAGCTGCAGGCAGCTGTTATTATTTTTGTTCTTCATTATTTAAGTCTTCTTCTCCCTGATACAATACAACAGTCATCCTCATGATGTATGTATGGTTTTCAATAGTTTTATTATTTAATGCATTTATCTCTAACTCATAATTATTACAATAGATATATAATCTCATGTATGCCATACTTTTAAATCTTATAAAGTCTTTAATTACAATAGTTGGTGCTGAAATTGAGAAAGAATTTGTCTTTTTTATATTCTTGTTATAATATTATGTCATTATTTAAAGTTATTTTTGACAAATGTGTATTCTAATAAGAAAGGTGAAATTGTAATTAATATAGGGTAAACATAAAGATGAGTACTCATCAAATTATTTTCCCTATTGTGTCTTCTCTTTACAATGCATGCATGTTTTAACATTTAACCTCTTTAAAAAAAAAAAAAAAAAAAAAAAGAAAATGCATGATAAACTTATTCATACTAATATTTCTTCTCTTCTTGTTGAAGTATAGAAAGTGTATGACTCACCATAAGTAGTATATATTTTTTTTGTATACTTTTGTGTGTTTATACTTTGGATCCAAAGATGTTGAATAAGTCATTATATATATTTATATAAAGCAAATTCTTGATGTATGACAAATGCAAAAGTGATCACTTACTTAATTTTTTTTTTTAAAAAAAAAGTTTGAAAATTACTAGTAAATATGTTCTAGATATCTTCTATATAGAAATTTTGACATAATTGATTTTTGTTTGTAAGTTGACATATTCATATAAATTTCTTCCTTTTTCAGAATATTAAACATCTTATGTTTTATGTTTATTTTGAATGAAGTATAATATTAAAGGTATTTATGCAATTATTGTCAATTTATATTGAAAATGTTCAAGAATATTCCTTTATGAGAGTGTAAAGATTCTCTCTTTGAAAATTATTATATTAATTTTGAAGATATTTTTATTGAAAAATAATATCATGCTTTTGTTGCCATTCTTTTTGCAACTTATTTTATTTTCTGCGAAAATGTGTTATTGAATAATACTAAAGTTATTCATTTAAGATTTATTGAAAGCTTAAAAGGCTATGTGGTGATATAAGTAAATATTTTTTTTATGAGAGCATAACTAATCTCTCTGCATCATTTATATATTTTTATTATTGTTCAATTTTCAACTTACAAATTCATTCAAGTTATCATGAGTTATTTGAAACCATATATTTCATATATAGTTATAGTATGATTCATATACAGTTATAGTATGTTTCATTTTGTTGACAGTTAAGAATATAATATACATATTATTGTATAATCAAATATTTTGACATATGCTAAAGCATTCTACTATTATAAGTGCACTTTGCACAGCCTAACAAGAGACTCATCAAAGTTAAGGACTGTTGTTTTGCACATAGACTTTAAATTTTTTTTTAATATATGATAGATACTTCTGGAAGAAATTTTGTATACCTTCCATTTTAACATATAAGGATTACTATAATAACAATAATTATTTTTCTTTATTATTTGAACAGCATGTAAAACAGTTATTTATATTCCTATAACTATTTCTGATACATTTATTTTGTGTAACTATTTAGTATATTTGTACATGTGTTAGAAAATATTGTCTCGATGAAAAATTGTCATTTTTGTCATCTCACCAATATTTTCTTTTGGGGGACCCTGGGTAATATGTGGTGGTTACTCGATAACCCCCCATATGTTTTGTTTAATTCAATTTTATTAGCCATTTTATTTCTTATTACCTCCTTTTTATTAATGTTCTCAATTTAAATTTTATTTCGATTTCGTTTCTTTTCTTTTCGTCGCCTGTAATGTTTTCTTTCTTACTTAGCTTTCGAATGTTACAAGCCGGTAAAATCCTGTTCGAAATCATTCCTTCCGGTTTGGAGATCCTTCGAGAACATTCTGGCTTGTTCTATGGGTGGAACTTCCGTTTATTCGGACACCCCCCTTAGCCTATCAAATTAGTTTCCGCAGGTGACGTATTTTAAGCCATTGAGTGCATGGCCACCTGCTTTGGCCTCCCTTCTTTACGTGTTTATCAATTCTGTTCGTATTAAATTCATATTTATCCATTCTTTGCATCGTAACTTGGCTTATTTTGTCACCCCCCCTTCTTTCGCTCGCTGCCAAATTGGCGTATTTTGGGATTCCTGTAACCTTTTCTCTTTTTCCCCTGGGCTCTCGGCCACCTGCGTCAGTTGCGCTGCTAGACACCTGCCGTAATGGATGCGGTCGGATGATTGGAAGTTTTGGGTGGAATTTCCGGGGCATGTGGGCGCCCCTCGAGACCGTTGTATACGGGCACCATTTCATGCTGCTATGATCACGCCATGGTTTCAGGAAAGGTTGATTTTTTAGGGCTGCGAGGAGCAAAGCCCCTTCAAAGGCATCCCGAAATTATTGTGTTTTGTGCCTTCTATTTTTCGGATTACACAAGTTAAATAAGGTCACACCATGGATCTTCTGTTCGTTACTCTCGTGTTAGCAATCATAACTAAAGAAGAATGTCGTCATGTGTCTTCTAAATATTTATCTTATTTTTCTTCATCTCATCGTTAATAATTTTCTTCAACTACTTTTTGTGCTCAAAATTTCTTCAATAATTCCTTTTATGTGATCTCCGTCCTCTGAAAAACAAGCAGAGGTGAAGATTTTCTTTCGTGAGTTGAAGAATGTTCTTTCAAGAAGTGATCATACATTTTACATAACGTATTGACTTTATAATTCTTTCGTCATTTTAATTTGCTATTTGGCCCATCTTCATATAAATAAATTTGAATATTCACGGGGCGTTCCATGGAAAATATTGGTGCATATCTATATAAAATTCTCGTCTGATAATATATATATATATTTAAAAGATACATATATTTAAGTGATGTTTCTTTTTTGAAGAAAATAATGTTATTTTCCTTTTGTGTGTTACGAGAAATTTTTCAAGTTCATACTGTCAAGATATATCAAAAAAAATGTGTTATGATGAAGAATGTTGGTTTTGTTTGGAATATGTCAATTTAAAAAAATATCTTCATTTGTAAAGTTTTTACTATAAAACAAAATGTTTAATTTCTATGAGAAACAAAAATGTTTCTATAAAGAAGATAATCGATTTTTTCATGAAAGAAATACAAGTATTTCATAAATAAATAAATATTAATCTTCAACCAATTTGTGTATTGATTCCTGTGCATGTGTCTGGATTTACTACTCATCATCTGCCAAGGACTTCACAGGTAACTTTACCATTTCTTCAAATTTATATTTTATAATTTTGTATTTAGTTTATCATCTTCAAGGTTAAAAGAACATTTTTTATGATTTTAAATGAATCAATGATGGTCATGTTTGGGTCGTTTGCTGGCCTCCATTCTTCACAATGTATTAGTCACTTTTACGATCACTTTGGCCTTAGTGTGGGTAGAAAACAAAATAAACAAGTGTTTCTCCTCCCATCTCTTCTTCTCACCCACTAAAGTAAACACAACACAGGCTGTGAGACATTTTTATGCCAATTCCATACATATGCATTTTTGTATGTAAAAACAAACAAAATCTTCATTTGGCGCCCCCTTTGTCTTTCGTTTTGGCATCAGAGACACATGCCCCCTCTTCAGCTCCTATCACTTGGATTTTGGTAATTATCGGTGAGGTACAATTTCACAGAGAAGAGGATTTTTGAGTTGAGTCTAACCAATTTAAATCTAATAAGGCATACAGATGCATTTGGTCTTTTGAATTTTATGGCTGTGAAGACATTTTTATGCAAATTTAATGTACACACATATACATTTTTTATTTAAAGAGAAACAAGTCTTCATTTCGCGCCCCCTTTGCCTTTCGTTTTGGCATCCGAGACACATGCTATCTCTGCAACCCCTAGGGAAATCGCTTGATTTTTGACAATTGTCGGTGATGTATAGTTTCACACAGAAGAGGGTTTTTGAATAGAGACTGATTTATTTAAATGACAGAATGCTTAAAGATACACTTGGTTCAGTTTTGCTTTTGAATTTTTCGTTTGTGAAATCTTTTTATTCAAATTCGATGTATCAATATATATATATATATACATTTTTGCATGTAAATACAAAAAAAAAGGCTTCATTTGGCGCCACTACGCTTTCTGTCCTGGCACCCGGGTACAGATGATTGGGGGGGGTCACGTGCATCCCCCCCTCCCCGGAGTTTTTACATGATCTTTTGATGAAAATTGTGTTTTTTTTTTTTTTTTTCACGATTCTTTGTCGAAAATCATGGAGTTTTTTTGCAATCCTTTGCCAAAATCTGTGTGTTTTCTGCAATCTTCAATCAAAATTTGCACATGTTTTTTCAATCTTTTGATAAAAATCAAAATTTTTTGTGATCTTTTGCCAAAATCTGTGCTTTTTTGTGATCTTTTACTTTTTTTTTTCCAATCTTTTGCTGAAATTAATATTTTATTAAGCAATTTTTTGAGGAAATTTATGTCTTTTTATGATTTTTTGCGGAAATACTTACTATATTTTTTACTGTATATACTTGCGTATAAGCCGAGACATTTTAGACAAAAAAAAAAAAAAAAAAAAAGAACTTTGAAGTGGGGAGGAAATCTACTTATATGAAGACCTAAATAAAGAAAATAATAATAAAATATTGGAAAACACCTTGCTAGCGAATCGGTGCTGTACCACCCTTTTTGTGCTTGTACAGTACAAAATCTGAAATCCAGAACTTGATGATTCCAAATCGTTTTTAGTTTATTTGTCAAAAAAATAATTACCCTCCCCCCTTGCAAAGAACAAAAAGTGTGTGATTTATGCCAAGAACAAATTTCCAATACTAAAACACTGTTCTCATGGAGACTTAAATATTGATTAAAGTTAACAAGTCAGTTTAAAATAGACTACATGACAGCACGATTACTTCTCGCTACCACCATGCTAATACTTCAAAATACGCGACTTTGTAGTGTTCCTGAGCTCTGTGATCATCAGATCACCAGTTATTTCACTATTCACAGCAGTTGATCAAAAGTTTGACATCATAGCGCTCGACATGCGTTCAGTACTTTTCAGCCAATGGCATTTTATGTAAGTTTTATTTTTCAATGGCAGCACTTATTGTGGAGAAATTATGTTTCTTGTTTGTATACATAAATTATTTTTCTTGCACAGAAAAAATGAGAGAAAAAAAATCGACTTTTTTTTTGGAAGAGGGGTTGACTTCTATGATGATTTTGAATTTTTCTTTACTTTTCACAACATAAATTAGGGGTCGACTTATATGCGAGTGTATATGGTAAGTGTTTTTCATGATCTTTTGAGAAAATTAACATCTTTTTTGTGATTTTTTTTCTATTGGGTGGGGGGGGAGATGTCTAAAAATTTTTTTGCCTTTTTCAAATTTTTGAGGAAATTTAAGTCTTTTTTGTGATTTTTTAAAGAAATGGAAGTTTTTTTGTAATTTTTTTTTAGCAAATTTAAGCCTTTTTGCCAATTATTTGAGGAAATTTATGTCACTTTTGTGATTTTTTTGAGGAAATTTGCCACTTTTTTTCATGAAATTTTGAGAAAATTCACATTTTTTTGCAATTTTTTTACCCTATTTTATGCTTGATATTTTAACGATATTTCCAATTTTCGCAATCTTTTGAAGAAATTTGTATTTTTTTTTTACAATTTTTAGATAAAATTGGCACTTTTTTTTTTCTCCCAGTGATCGATTAATGAAATCTGGCATAATTAGAACATGTTTGTGAAATTTGTGCTTTTTCCTCTATGCTTGGAAAAATGCCAAACATTGATAAAATTTAAAATAATTGTCAGTTAACAGCACTGAAAAATAGACTTTACTGACCTAATAATGAAAAACAGGTCAATATGGACTTAGGAAAAAAAAAAAAAAAAAGAGACCTAGTGGGAACCCTGACTCTCCTGGTATACTAATATTAAGACAGAAAAGACAAGCTGATAATGGTGAGCAAATATTATCTAGTATGCAAAGTTTTAGCTAATAAATAAGGCATATGTTGATGATCTAGGAGCGCAAAATATCTCGTTTTCAGAAAAGTCTGTATTTTAATGATTGCTGAATTAATCTTTCTTGAAAATGATGTTCCTAACACATGTGCATGTCAGTGCCACCTACTAGGCAGCCTTGAATTTCCACATTGTGTACTGGTCAAGGCTTCCAGCCAGGGTTGGCAAGTTTTTGACAAGTGATGATTTTATCCAGTTCAAACCCTGTTTTTAACTGCCATGTCAAAAACACCTTTTTGACATAGTTTTTGACAATAACAGTCAAAAACTTAAAATTGAGTGCAAAATTGTTTAAAAATTATTTTTACAACATTAAATTTACAGTTTTTCATGATTTTTAATTTTAGACACTTGAATAAATGTTGACCATTTTAGACATTAAAAATCACATTATCCTGTAATAAAATTTGAAACATGCTTTTGGTTCAACAAGTTGCTTAGAAAATAGAGAATAATCATAAATGATAAATATAGAATAAAAAATAATCAAAAATATCGTTGTATTAAAAATATAAACTAATCAAATGAAATATTTTAATTTTTAATAATGAAATTTTATACAAACTTATGTATTTTTAATAAAAACACTTTAGTTAAAAACTCTAGTAGATTTTGAATTACTTCCAAACAAGTAAAATTTTCATCTTTATTTATTTATTTTTCCTTTCCATCGAATTTTTTCTGCTCTGGAGAACACAAATTAACATCAAAATTGTAGAGATTTTCCTTTTTCAAGTCCATGGATCCGAAGTAGTAAAATTTATGTTTGTTTTCTCCTTTAGATTTTTAAAGTTGGATTTTTCCAGTTTGTAGAATGCAAAATAGAAAAATAATAAAACAGATTTTTTTTCTCCTTTTTTCTTTCCAACCTCTAAGAACTGAATTAATAAAGAAATAATGAAATTTTCAATGGATTTTTCTTGTGTTTCCTCATAAATTTTAACCAACATTAAACTAGCATATTACCCAGCATTAGTCCAGTTGAAGGTGTTAAAATTTCCTGAGTCAGAGTTGCAGTCGGCCATTTTTCCTTCCAACTCTACAGTCCTGGTTTATATTCAATGTTTATGTACAGAAACAAACATTTTTAGAATAATTGAAAATTTAGGTAACTTATTGTTAGTCATTGAATAGCGGATACTTTGCACAAACTTTTTTTCTGAAGTAATAGGTCGATTGTATTTTTTTTTTGTATTTTAACAACAAACTGAACATATAATAGTTATAAAGATATAAATAATAATGCATTGAAAAATGCATTAAATAGTAGAATACTTTAAACTATTCTTCCGAGTACGACAATTAAGAAATAATTTGAATAATGATATATGATTTTATTAGAACTTAAATAAATAGTACAATTAAATAAAAATAATTTATGTAACATATAAATTATCATTCAATTAGTTTTTAGCTTGATTTAACATTAATGATTGTTAAAAAATGTGTGCAAGGTTTTTGACACTTTTCGGCAGGTCATGTTAAAAATCCACCCCAGCTTCTCAATCACTTTGTGAATTGCCCCAGCCAAAACATGAAATAATCTGTTTATTCCATGTTTTTTTTTCAAGGGGGGGGGGGGAGATTCTGCACTCAAAATGGCCAAGTTCCATGCTTGGCAAACTAGCCAAGCTTTGGATTTTGACCATAACATATATACTGAGGTTAGCATGGAAAATTTCCATCAGAACTACAAAATTTCTCTTTGGAGAATTTTCTGCAGGCAAAAAACAAAATTTTGGGACTTTTTCAAAAAATATCTCAAAACCCGTTGCCATAGCATATTATTTGTTAATTACAATCTTGAAGAGAATTTCTCTTAGTAGGATTTCTCATTGTAACTTTCATATTTATATATATATTCAATAGCAAGCACAGTATGGCGTTTCAAAAATAAAACTTTTTTTCAATTTTCTTAAAAACTGCAGAAAAGTAGCTTTGTTCTAATTATTCAAATGTTCCACACAGATATAATCATACATGTCAAACTCATACATAGTGGTAGCAGTAGATGTATTATTTGCATACTCTCTCATTTTCATCACATCAGACATTTTTTATTCAATAAATTTATTGAGGGGGGAGGGGGGACCTTTTACACAGCCTTTTGAAAGGTAATGCCTTTTTTTGATGCATTTCCCCTAGACTGTTTGCAGGACTTAAGATCAAACTTCAAATTAAAATCATGAATTTATGAAACTGAATTACAATAATTTGTTATTTAAGTACAACAAACATACCTTGAGAAGACACTTTGCATTCAGCTTTCACGGACCTAAAACATAATAGATAAACATAATCTTTTAAACATTTTTATATTTTATAATATATAACTTCTAAAAAAATCTTAACATGTCTAGTTGCAATGTAACTTAGAAATCTCAATATTATGTTTAGTTTATTTATTTATTGTATAACACTTGAAAATATTAGAAAGCATTAACCACTTCACCGTCTGCCCTAAGATAAGTCAGGGGTAAAAGCACTGTTTCCCCTTACCTTCACCAGTTAAATGGTTAAATACAACATGTACAGTATAACCTTCATAATGGACACTCCCGAATAACAGACATCTCTATTTAACGGCCAGTTTTCCAATCCCCACCCCCAAAACCTAAATTTTTGTATGTTTAACCTCTGAATAACAGACATTCCAAACAGCAGACAGTAATTTTGGCGATAAAAGATGAAAAATAATTTTTTAACAAGAAAAATTTCTTTTAAAAAGTCAAAATTTTCTAAATTTATCAGAGGAATGTGTCACATATTTTGTGATCACAGATAAATGTAGGGGCTGCATTAGGGAAAATTCTCCATACCATGTCCAGTGTTGAATTTAGGGGATGGCCCAGGAGGGACATCCCCCCCCTTTTTTTTTGCAAAGTATTGAAATGTCCTTCTGGTAGGTTTAAATTTCATGTTTTTAATGGTCAAAAGGTGTAACCCCCTTCCCCCCCCCCCACACACACAGGGGAACTATAATGATGATTCAGGAGAATTAAAACTTCAGATTGAAAAAACAAATTACACATAATTGCGATCAAAAGCAAAGTTTTGTAAGAGATTTTTTTCGTAAGAGTGTAATAAACTGTAGATAAAGGTTTGCTCAATTTTATTATTTTTAAAGAAAATTTAATGTCTGATAAATCATATAATAGAGGTATTAGGACATATAAAAATCAATGAAATATTAAGCATTTCCAGCAATTTTTGAATCCATGAGGTTTTCCAATAGCGGACACCTCTGAATAGGACAGTTTCCACACTTCCTAGGTGTCCGTTATTTAGAGGTTTTACTGTATTATTAAAAAATGGAATTAATTAAAGTATTGTCCATTGATATAGTTCCATTTAATAACAAAATGTGGCATCTTATGATTTTTTTTCCTTCATAAATATGCTTTGATCTATTGCAATTCTGGTAATTTTGCTATTAGTTAATTCATACAGCTCAGATTCAAAATATTAGAATAATTGAGAAAAGTAATAAGAAAAAATTATTTTTCATTTATTTATTTTTGATATTAACCCCTTGGGGACGAAAGACACATATATGTGTCATAAAAAGGCTTAAGAATCCTTGTTTATCCCCACAAGTAAAATTTTACTGTAAAATTTGCTTTATTTAATCTGAGTATTTTCTCGATTTAACAAGACACAAATTTTCTTTTTTAAAAACTTGCGATAAATCATTAAAAATTTCATAAAAGGCTCCCGTCATGAAGGGATTAAGTGAATGCAATTAAATTTCTTATAAATTAAAATAATCTTATAAATTTGTTTTTGGTACATGAGATTCAAACCTAAATTTATGGAGACGTTTTAATGTTGTCGATGTAAAAACTTCGATTCCTCCTTCTTCCCATTTTTGGTACAAGAATCGCACACTTTTAAAATGGTTTTTCTTAACTATATGCTTCAGTTTCCTGTCATCTCTAGCAAATGCTTTTGGTTTTGACCGGCATTTGGCAATTAGTTTAAAATTTTCCATTTTTTGTATATAGCATTAGAATTTTATTAATGTTTGATTGCAAACAATATAAATAATTTGCTATATAACATTGATTTTTACTGTGTTGATACAAATCAACCATACAAAGTTTAATAGATTCATGACTATCACTCACACGGTTCATTTTAAGATGAAAAAGCAAATTAACTGTAAAAAGAACAGATTTTAAATAAAATCGTCTAAATTTAATCAATGATGCCACCAGTTATGAATTGGTGATAATTAAGGAAGAATTAATGTGAAATATTCTAATATTTTGAACCACTTAAATAATTACTCTAATATTTTGACTTTTCAAAATATTTTTTTTAAATAAATCTTTTCAAAAATTATATTAATTTTAAGATAAGCTTAATCAACAATAAGTTCTTAATAAAATATTGTTTGCATATTTGCATTAAAAGACATTAAATTACCAAATAATATTTTCAATTTGAGCTGTATTGTAGCATGTCTATTTATTATTAAGATAAGATTTTTATAAAATTTATGCATGAAAACAAATCAATAAACTACAGTTTAAAAAAAAAAAAAAAAAAAAAAAAAAAACTTCGAAAGTACATTTTTTTTTCTTTTATTTGATCATCTAAAAATTGAAATCATGACTTTTAGAAGATTCGTTTAAACAATAAAAGCAAAGGACATAGTGCATATCATTGCTATTATTGCTAAACAGTTCTGAAAATACAAATTTTTTTTGGCAGTTGATCAAAATATGATTATATCTTTCAGATAACAAATAGTCCTTAGTGAAAAAAATGATATTTTTACAGCAATGAAAATTTTTATAGAATTAAAACTTCATGTGATATTGTGATAAAGGGAGAAAATAGAAAATTAAGTGGGGGAGCCTTGAAAAAAGTTTAAATCATGACCCTAACTTGTACCATCCTGAGTGAATTTCTACGAAACAAATGTTTAAGTTGATTTGGTTAATATTTTGTCTCATATGCGAAGTTCTGACCAAAAATATTTATCTCAACTTTTTTTTTTTTTATGTTTATAATCATTTTTATAGAAGTGCTACAGGCTGTGATATATTTGTATTTTTAATGAGTCTCTATTTCTTGTATGTAAATGTTTTAGTTATCATTAATATTCTTAATCCACATTCCATGTACTGAAATGTTAAAAATCTGAAAAATGCTATATAGTAAAATCTAAGAACAAACTGCTTAAAAAAAAAAAAAAAAAGCATTATAGACAAGTTTCCCTCTTAGCAAGTGTAAAAGTATTACATATTCTTTTTTATGTACTAGCATATTAATTTAGCATGGATCAACAAGGTTTTCAGTTTGAAACAGGATTTGGTCATAGGCAAGTTCTTTTTCACAGATTTTACTTTATTTTAATTTAGCTATATTTTAAAAAGTGTAGAAATCTATTATTCTTAAAAAAGAATAAATTTTAATGTTTAATTGTATGATATGATAATTTAGAAATCAGGGTTGCCACTCTAAACTTGAAAAAAAAATTCCCTGTGTTTCCCCTGTACTGCTACGCATTTATCCTATGTTGAGTGCACAAAAATATATGCATGTATGTAGGCTAATTAGACATCTTATAATTTAACATTAAACCCAATTAATTGAACAAATATAATACATTATATGATATGAGCAAATGAAAAACTCTTTAAAGTTGTTACACTTATTATTGAATCCCACATTTTACATTAATAATAATAAAAACAGTAAAGCACAAACATTCTACTAAAAAATACTTTGAAATATTTGTAAATAAATGTTAAAATGTCTAAAAACTTTGTATCTAATAATTTAAAGAATATAGAATTTTAAAGAATCTTACCTAAAAATCAATTATCTTGAACATAATATCACAAAAATTGCAGAAATAAAACAAAAAAAAAAAAAAGAAAAGAGGAAAAGCTACTTACTTTATGCATTCAAATTAATATTTATATTAAAATACAGGACACATAAAATATAGGATAACTTTGATACACAATACTGGTTTATTTTTTTATCTTAAAAAATATCATAAGGTAATATTTGGCTTTCAAAATTAAAGCCCCCCCCCCCCCCAAAAAAAAAAAAAAATAATAATAATAATTTATGTTTGAATATAGTAGGAAAGAAAATTCCCTGTGTTTTCTAGATTTTTTAAAAATCAATGGATTTTCCCTGATTTGGGAGGATATTTTAAAATTCCCTGTGTTTTCCTGGTTTTCCAGGTTCTCCAGGAGGTGTGGAACAATGAAAATGTATGCATTTTTAACAAAAATGCTTGAGACAGGTCTAATTTTACCGATCTTTGAATGGACCTGAGCAATGCCGAAACAATGATTTTCATAAGGGCTGGGTCAAAACTGGAGCTTGGGTCATAAAGACTAGGAATGAAACTGGTCCTGTACAGAAAAAATAAGTAAGCTTCAGCCCGATCCTTCAGTAAAAAAAAGTAAGGTCCAAACCCAGCACAGTCCATAAAGAGTAGTCACTACGCCTGGCTCATAAAGAGTGATTTCAAGGCCTGGCCTGAGCCTTCAAAAAAAAGTTTGGTTCAGATAGAGCCCGGTGCAAAAAAAGAGAAGACCAGGCCCGGCCCAATCAGATCTTTGCCTGAAAGCCTTATTTTGGATATTTCATAATTTTTTTTTTTAATTAAAATTTATGCAGCTTTCAAATTGTGTGTTTTATTTTGGGTCATTTGAATCTGCTTCAGTGTTTAAACTAAAATTAGAAGAATGCCAAATCAGTTCTTATAGCACAAAGATCAATGCTGATGAATTAAATTTGATTCTATGGCAAAATAATAACTTTAGCTTCTTTGATTGATGACTGGATTTCTTCTATGAATGTCAAAAATACACTACAAACTGAGAAAAAACACCAAAAATCATGAAATACTTAAAAGAACTTGCAAAAAAAATTCAAATTGCTATACAAATTCAAATAAATCGCAAAAGATAAAATAGTATGGCATAGATGTCATATACACACCACATTGGTGCAATTTTTTCAGATACCAATTTGGCAAAAATCTCGAAGAAGTTTGAGAAATTTAAATTTTTAACCCATTATGGGTTTATAACGTGACCCAGAATGACAGGAGAAATTTTTTATGCCAGATTTGTAATATATCAGGGATGAGATTGACCAAAAAACAAAAAAGCTGAAAACTGCACAAATGACTTTTGACCAATGACAGGAATTTCCACCGCAACAAGTATAATTGCTATTAATGTATATGAATAAGATGCAATTTAGCTTTGTGTAAATTAAAAGGAAATTATTATCGTGAACTAGGCAGAAATTATTTATACTTACTCTAATGAAAATTTATTTTACCAAGATACAGTACATTAATAAAAAACTGTTATTGGCATGAACATTTTTTTAAATTGAAATTTTCTAAACAGTAAGACACTCTTGGTTAAGTATTAGGGAAAAGAAAAAGAAAAAAACATGGAAATTTTGTTTGTTTTTTTAGTTTTGTTCTTGCACAAGGTAAATTTCTTTCTCCTGTTTTTTTCTTAAATATTACACATTAAAGATATCTAGTGAAGCCGCTGGACTTGAAAAATCCTGGGTCCCTGGGACTTAGGACTTCTAAAATTCTGGGTCCTATTTTCACAAAAGTGGGTCTTCAGTAATAATAAGTTATATTTTTAGATGCAAAAATTGAACTTGTTCATTTGGAAAAGAAAATTGAAATGCAATAATTATTGTTTTAATAATAATTAATGAATAATTAAAATCAATATTACTTTTTTAAAACTATTAAAAGAAATTTTCTTTTTTAAAAAAAGTAATAAATGTGCAAGATACAAATTTAGTTGTAAATTAATGCTTATTTGAATGCAGAAGATAACATGTATCACTATTGTTCGCATTTCTTTTAAAAAGGAGCAAGACTATTTTATAGAAAAAGACATTTTTGCTGGAAAAAAAAAAAGAATACTTTGTTGAGTAAATGGGTATTTTTTGTTTAATGAATGGGTGCTTTCAGAAGTCGCATTTACTTAGAAAGATTTGGAGATGTCAAAAATGGATTTTGGAGCGGCAAAAAAATAATTTTGAAGCAGGAAAATTAGTTTTTGGATTAGTTTTTTCAGTGTCCCTTTGACGAAATTTGCAATTTTTTCATGATCTTTTCATGATATTTGCTGTTTTTCGGGATTTGTTTTTATCGGAAATTTTTTTTTGGAAATGTGGAGTTTTTTGCAATCATTTGACGAAATCTGCCGTTTTTTCTCGATCATTTCACGATATCAACTGTTTTATCGCAATCGTTTCATGAAATCAACTATTTTATCATGATTTTTTGACAAAAGATGGCATTTTTCGCGAATATTTAGACGAAATTCGCTATTTTAGTGCAATTTTTGGCAAAATCTGTTGTTTTTTCTGTATTTTGTGACGAAACAAACCATTCTTTTGTGAATCTTTTGACAAATTTTGTCTGAAATTAGTCGTTTTATGGCAATCTTATAAGGAAATTTGCCTTTTTTTTGCGATCTTTTGGTCCACAGAATCGCTGGATATCCAATTCTGGATATTTTTGCACAGGCCGAGATGGATAACACCAGGGATGATTCTGAGTGAATCTAAAATTTACAGCAAATTTTCTGAAAAGTTGCAGCCAAGGAAGGAGAGAGGAGGAGGAGAATCCCCCCATGTATTCCAATTATGTATATTTTTCTGCAATTTTCTCATGAAATTCACGTTTTTTTTCGCTCTTTTGGCAAAATTAAAGTTTTTTTTCATGATTCTTTTAATTTTTTTTTCTCGTGGTCCTTTATTAAAATTTCCATTATTCTCGCGATCCTTTGTCAATAGATCAGTTTTTAATGCAATCTTTTGACAAAAAATAAATTTGTTCCTGAATTTTTGGCTTTTTTTCTTGATTTTTTGACGAAATTTGTGTTTATTTCGCGATCATTAAATGAAATTTGTTTTATTTCGAGATTATTTGACGACATTCGTATTTTTTCTGTGATTTTTTTGAACGATATGTGTTTTTTCTGTGATTTTTTGACAAAAATTATTTTTTTGCGCAATCTTTTGGTTAAAATCTCGTTTTCCCGTGATTCCAGAAGAGTGGTGGGAGGATCCTTTCTGGTTCTAAGTGTTTTTCCTGTGTTTTTTCGAAGAAGTTTGCGTTTTTTTTACGAATCTTTAAAGAAATTCATCAGGTTTTTTTTCCGTGATCCTTTAACGAAATTTGCATTTTTCCATGATCCTTTGGGAAAAAAATCCATTTATCCCGTAATCTTTGAACGAAAATCGCATTTTCCCACGATCGTTTGAAGAAAATCTTGTTCTTTTTGTGTGTGTGACTTTTCCGCTTTTTTTTTTCGGGATTCGTTTAATAATATTCGTATTTCCTCTGTAATCCTTTGATGAATTTGTCAATTTGTTTCTGAGAACGATTGAAGATTTTTTCCGATAATTTGCGATATTTTTTAATGTTTGAATTTTCCACTAAGCATAACGATCTCATAAACCCAAAAAGAATGATTGAAAAATCTGGATAAACACGGAACACAATCGGCCCTGATGAAATCTGCTGGTATGCTGTTTTCAGACAATGCCGATACGTTTTTTTCAGTGAGTGTTCCACGATCGCGATGAAATGTGAATCACCACCGTGCGTGATAATTGACTTCTTGTAGTTCAAGTGTTAGAGCATAAGAAATTAGAGCCAAATTTTGATGCTTTTTTTTTTTTAACGAACGAAAAACGAAAGTCTGCACGAAATAAAGTCTTGAAATATCACAAATTAAAAATCGAAAAAAATGGCAAAATTTGAAAAAGATAAATAAATAAATAAAAAATTGAAAAGTCACAAATTTGAAAATAACAAAAACGCTGAAAACCACGGAAGAATCTCATCCCTGAATATATGAAGCATAAGCTTTCAACAGACATATTACATCAAAAATGAGAAACGCCCCCTCCACCCCCAAACAGTCCTCTAGGGGGGGGGGGGGACAGAAAACTGAAAGAGCAAAAAGAACAGCAATGAAAAGTTAGCTATGCTAGAACTTTTCTCCCTGCTGTAGATCCCATATAAGAAATGTTATAGTCTTTTAAAAACTGAAATGAAGTGAAGAAATGAGCAAAATTAGGTGAGTAACCGACATGGGGTAGGGGGTCCTCAGTGCCGGTAGCAACATGTTGCTTAAACTTTTAAATTAAAAATGGTAGAGAATTAAATGAACGAAATTTTAAGGTGTATATTGAGGTGGGGAGAGGGGAATTCAAAGCCTGAAATTCATGTTTTTTGCACAATCTTCAGATGAAACTTACTATTTTCTAAAAGAAAGTTGTCATTTTTGATTTAAGAACACCCTTAATAAAAACAAAACAAATCTCAGCCTGCATTTTTACTTTAATCTTTTGTAACCAGGATTTAAGATTTTTTCATGATCCTTTGAAGAAATTTGTGTTATTTTTGCAACACTGACAAAATTAGCATTTTCCCCAAGATATTTTCACAAAAGTCACATCTTTTATGAAGCTCTTTAACAATTTTAATTTTTCAGGGGGCCCTTTCACAAAAATCCAGTCTTTGTTGAAATTCTTATTTACAGATATTAAAGCAGTCTTTTTGATAGAAAGCAGTTTTTATGATAGAAAAATATGATAAAATAGAAAAAAAAAAGGAAAAAAGGCAAGGTAGCTAAAAAATAGAAAAAAAATGTATAAAAAATTGGAGCTCTGAGGGGTCAGACTATGACATAACAAACAAGCCAGAAAAATTTAAATACAAGAAAAAGTTTTTAATGGTTTTCAGATGGAAAGAATACAAATAGTAATTTGGATGGGGTGGGGTGTGTTTGTTGAAGAAGGGAATTTAAAAGAATGATTATTTATTTATTGTTATACAGAAAAACAATTTGGACAATTTTTTTTTTTTTTTAGTGAAACTGGATATTTCAAAAATGGGAAAAGAAATCTAAATTTTATTTATTGCTGCAACAAAGTAACAAGTAGGGCAGAAATCTTTTTAAAAAATGAAAGATCTTTAAGATTTAAATATAGTATATTTGAGATAGAGAATTTAATTTTTGGCAAGTAAGGATTGGTATTGAAAAAAGCAAATAACAGCCAAAACTGAGAAATTTTCATTCCAAATATAACATTTAATTTTTATTATAAAAAGGCAAATCAAATTGAATTACCCGATTGTAAAAATATATTTCTATTTTATATTTTAACCCTCTAAGTGTTTGGAGCATAACATTCTGTTCACTAAGCTCCAGGTTTCACTGCAATTTAAGCAATCTTTAACCACTTCACCGGCGATGGGTATGGGGAAACAGTGCTTTTAACACCAAGTTACCTCGGGGCAGACGGTTAAGTGGTTAACATAATTCTATAGATCTAATGAATTTTCGATACATTTTAGAATGATTAATACTCTCAAGGATTACATTCATATTTGTAATTAAGTTTTTACTTATATAATATCATAGATAGAATCATACTTTCTGAGCATTTAAAACAAAATGCAGAGATAGCAAGATTACAATTTTATCCATTTGCAAGACACTCAGAGGGTTAAAAAGCATTTGTGTGAGGAGAGTATATATAATATCACCTATAACAATCGGTGCTTTTCATGACTTACTTTTCTGTGGGTTCAGCAGTGCAAGGAATATCTGCATTCTTATTTTTAGAATGGTAAGCTGGAGTCTGAAGAGGGTAATCATTGCTGTCACACCAATCACGAGGATAAATATCCATTGAATTGGTTCCAGTAATAACGATTCTTTTTGGATTCTGTTCAACGTCAAAAGTCAAGAGCATTATAGGACTGACTATTTTTTCAATTGTAGAAACATATATCTAAAAGAAAAGGAAAAGCAACACAATTAGCAACATATATTATATATTTCACATTTTAGGCATTATGTTGAATATCTAAAGAAACATTCGACAAATCCTTTAACTTTGAGAAAAATAACTTTGGATGTAAAAAATGTATTTGACTTCATATTTTTCAATGAAGATTTAGTTAAAAGACCCCTCCTTCCCCCTTCAAATAAATAAATAATATACACATATGCAAAATGAATATCTAAATCCAATACTCAACTCAACGATCTATAGATATTATCAGGCTACCATAGATTCCATTATAGAGGCTCATGATGATGCACGAGATTATTAGAATATTTTTGGTACAATTTACATACAGTGGACTCTCTATTCTGAACACTCTTGGATCGACTAAAAATGTTCAGATTATTGGGGGGGGGGGGGGGGGTTCATTATAGAGGAAGATTGGAACTACATTACTACTACAAATATGTAGGGTGACCAAGTCAGTGGTTGATCAAATAAGGTTGGTACTATGCGATTTTTATTATTTTTCCTTCTTTTTAAATTTTAGAAGTAAATTAACATGATTGCTACAACTCTTAATGAATGTCCTAACATAAACAAAAATGAAATCTGCTGAAATTAAATAGCAACAAAATTATAAGCAAGTAGTTTCTTTAATTGCCATTTTCCCAATAGTTGATCAATGGAAGAAATCAGCCGAAAATTCCAAAAATAATCTTTAAAATTTCAAATTTAAGCTGACATGCTTAAGCAATTCATATAAAACTATTATTTGAAATAAGCAAGATTGAATTGGATTATTTTAACTTACTGTAACTGTCTCCAAAGAATCAAAAACTAAATTTTTATATTTTCTAATTTTAAAAAATCATAAAATGGCTTCTCTTAGAGTAGGCAGCTGACAACAGTCTGAGAAGAAGTTTTTTTTCCAAGATTGTTTGACATAACTCGTGAATTTATTCTGCAATCGTTTCACGAAACTTGCGATTAATTGCTGCCCTTCTAGAACAAAATTTGCGGTGTTTTTTCACACAACTGATTGACGAAATTTTAAGTTTTTTCTTAGAACAATTGATGCAATTCACGATTTACTTTTCGCGAATAATTAACAAAAAAATTGTCATTAATTCACATTTTTTGTCATTAATTGACGAAATTTATAATTTTTCCTGCAATCAATTGATGAGCTTTGCTAGTTTATTCTACTAGATAGTAGAAAAAATTTCTGTTATTTGCAATCCTTTGACAAAAATCGCAGTTTTATTTCAGGATCGTTTCACGAAAATCGTGGTTTTATTTCAGGATCATTTGGCGAAAATCGCGACTTTATTTTGCGATGGTTTCACGAAAATAGAAGTTTAATTACATGATCATTTGATGAAAACCACTGCTTTATTTCGCTATCATTTGAGAAAAATTGCACTACTTGATTTTATGATCAAGTGAGAAAGATTCTGATTTTATTTCACAATCCTTTGACGAAGACGTTTTATTTCTCTATGGTTTGGCGAAAATATCAGCTTTATTTTGAGATTGTTTGGTGAATATCTTGGTTTTGTTTAGTAATTGTTTGGCAAAAATCACTGCTTTGTTCCATGAAAATTGAAATTTTATGTCAGGATTGCTAGATGAAAATTGCTGTTTTATTTTGC
The DNA here is from genome assembly GCA_964019185.1 of Maratus speculifer. Taxonomy (NCBI): domain Eukaryota; kingdom Metazoa; phylum Arthropoda; class Arachnida; order Araneae; family Salticidae; genus Maratus; species Maratus speculifer. The sequence continues at coordinate 219,908,425 of OZ025298.1, forward strand.
AATCATTTGACAGAAATCGCTGTTTTATTTCATGATCATTTGAAGAATATCACTTTGATTTTACAATCATTTCACAAAAAGCGCGGTTTTATTTCGGGATTGTTTGACGAAAATCTTGTTTTTTCCAGCAATCGTTTGACAAAAATTGCAATGTTATTGCAGGTTGGTTTGGAAATAATTATGTTTTTATTTCGGAATTGTTTGGCAAAAATTGCGGTATTGGGATCATCTGGTGAAAATCACGGCTTGATTTTGCAATTGTTTAATGAAAACAGTCTTTTTTCTCATGATCAATTTATTAAAAGCGCAGTTTCATCCATGATCATTTGATGAAAATCGCAGATTCTTAACAATTAAAAAATGCTGAAATCTACCGCTTGTCGAAAAAATGATTCCCCTATACATAACAACCAAACAAAGAATTTTGAGATTTTTTCCTGCAATCCACAGATGAATTTTCCAGTTGTTTTTCAAAAGATCGACTGACAAATTTTGCGATATGTTTCTGTCACTGATTGATGGATTTTTTTTTCACATGAATGACAAAATCATGATATTTTTCCCCACGAGTGAATGACAAAGTTTATGATTTTTACCCCTGCGAATAATTATCAAATTTCGCGTTTTTATCTTGCCACAGATTGACCAAATTCACTTTCTTTTCAATGTCCAACAGATAAGTTTTGTGATTCTTGCCCGCAAACAGTACGCTAATTTCATAACTTTTTTCCATGATAGTTTGACGAAATTTAGAATTTTTTCCCCTGTAAATGACAGACAAATTTTGTAGATTCTTTTTTCCCTTGACTAACTATGTTTCATGATAGTTTCCGTAGAGTTTCGTGATTTCATCCTACAACAGATTGATATACTCCATGATTTTCCCCCACAAACCATTAACAAATTTTGAGATTTTCCTGTGACAGATAAATAAGTTTTTCAATATTTCCTTGCAACAAATTGTTGAATTTCTCAATTTTAATTATTTTTCCCGTTGATCAAATGACAAAAGTTACGATTTTTTTCCTGGAGCCAACCGATGGGTAAGGAATATATTTATTTAAAAAGCGAAAAAAGAGACTAAATCTGAAAAATATAGACTAAAAGAGACGGATTAAAAAAAAAAATAGCGAGAAAAGCAAGTTTAGCGATTCACTCCGCGATCTGATACTATAAAAAAAGTTAAACATCTGAGATTAAAATGCATTAGTGTTCGATTTAGACTATTTTCACAACATAAAGAACAAAGAGTAACCAATGAAAATAATTACTTATAATTATGTGATCACTGAAACTTTGAGGTATGATGTAATCATAAATGTAAATTAATCAAGCAATCTAATTAGTACAAGTGCATTTTAAGCTTGAATCTCACATTTTGGCTTTTTTTTTTTTTTTTTCCCCTTCCCAACTAATTTTAGAAAAATTAGTTACTCTCCCATGCATATTTATAGCTTATAAGTAAAGTTGGATTGATTAAAAATGCTTGTCACTTTACAAATTTATTAATTCATCATTTTTCTAAAACTTTGCTTTTAGCTTCTGCATAACTTAGATTTTGCATTTTTCGATAATGTGTAAAATAAATGAAAACATTAAGGAAAATGAAAAAGTTTTTTTTTTTTTTTTTTAACCAAACAACCCTGAAACTAACCACTAAAAAACTTGTCTAAATAATCCTAAAAAAAAAAAAAAAAAAAAGAAAAGAAAAGAAAAGAAAAGAAAGAAAGAAAGAAAAAGAAATTGCTTATTGAAAAATAAAAATAAAATATCATTGATTAAAACTCATTTTCTGAAGGACTTTTCAATGGTTATGAAAAAAAAAAAAAAAAAAAAAAAAAAACTTTGCTTTGATAATCAATGAAAATTCAGATTTTCAAGCAGAGGAAAAAAGGGATCACTAGTTAAACAGAAATTTCAGAATTGAATAATTAAATACTCACTTTGCTTGGATTTAATGGATCTACTGCTTCCAGTTTCATATGATCTTGAAATTCAGTATCCTCACTATAAATACACTAAAAATAATTTTAATTAGTATAGAACAAAAATACAGTATCAATATTTTGGCGCTTGCAGTTTTTTTTTTCTCCTTGTACACATATTTCTTGAAAAATATAAACTATTATTATTTTTTGTGGCAATTACTTTTACAGTATAGAACCAGTTATCCAGAAACTAGCTATACTGAATATTTGCAATTCATTGATTTTAGAATTAAAAAAATGCCAAACAGTACCAGTTTAATACCAGCATTGCTTAAAACAATACAAACAAGGATTTTTATTTCCATGATAATTTAATAAATTGTCTTTTTTTCAAACTATTCACTTTTGATCTTATTTGAATCTGAATCTTAATTTGTGTAACCTAGAAATCAGAATCATAGCCATATCAATATATATTCTACCAATTAGATCAAATCGATGTTACTTTAATGGCCAACTACCCTTTAATAGAATGAAGAAAACTTATTAATATCGTCTTAAGTTTTGATTCGTTTTTCATAAAATTTTGAATAACTCAACAAAATTTTGCAATGATTATGTATATTAAATTTTGAACTATTCAGTTGAGTAGTTTTTGCATTTTTATATTAAACTGATTGAGTTGTTCTTGAGATATGTTTTTGTTGAAGATAATTTATAAATATATTAGTTGGGAAATCTAATATTCTACAAGAAATTGTAAATTCAAAAGAATCTTGATCTAATGGCATTGACTCAGAATCTGATGAAGAAAAAAAAGTTAATCCATATTAACTTTGATTGAAATCTTATATGACTGCTGTGTATTTTGTGGCTGACATTGTCCAAAAAGGTAGAGAAAAAGAAACATTGTAAATTTTGTGTATTTCCTAACATTAATAAAGATTTGATTACTGGTTCTTTAAAGCAAATCACAATGTTAGTATCTTATACGATTGCAAGCAAAATGTTAAATGTAAGGGAATTAAATGCAATACATTTACAGTATTAACTTTAAATGTCCATTTTTTTTCTTTTATTTATGGAATATATAGTAAAAAACATGAAACTTATTTTTAATTGGTTAAATTTTGTAACACTGGTTTTTCAAATCAGCCATTTAATAAAAATCCTTTAGGACAAATGCAACTTTATACAATAGTGGGTATTGTATTCACAATTGAAGTTTATTTTTATATTACAATGGAACTCCACTTATACATTACCTAAGCTGTACATTTCAATTTGGTGGTCTTGGTCGTTTGCCACTAAAAATTAGCTGAGTTATACATTCTTTAATTATACATCTCCTTCAGTTATGCATTATGTTTTTGAGTGTCCAAATGAAAATTTGTCTCATTTTTACGTTTTGTTAATAACTTCAGAATTTTTGCTACTTCTTTCCTTTTGTCTTCGCTAACTGTCAGCGCATCTGACTGTGATGATCCTGAGCAGAACAAACAATCAATTGATGCCAAACTTCAGAAAGCTTTTGACAAAACAAACGAGTTCGTCAGGAGTACAAGCAATAACTATAAAGCGATTGCATTATTAACAGAAATGCAAAGTTTATTGTTCAGTATCAGTTTTGGAGGAGAAAAAAAAAATCCAAAATTACTGATTATTTCAATAAAATTTAGGAACATGCTGAAATGTCATTGGATAAAATATTTACATGCCAAAGCAATTTCAATGATTTCTTTTGAGCACTCTATATACATAAATATTTTTAATAAAGTTTTTATAATAAAATATTTTTATGTGTTCTTTCCCTATGTACCTTTGTTTTTTACTCTATTATATTTCTGTGAATTTATATCAGGGATACAGTAATATTTACAAAATTTCTGTTTTCAATATAAAAGGTAAATTTTCATGATATATTTTTATAAATTGTTTTGGTACACCATTAATTGAATTGTATGTTTTACTGAATTTTTTATTTTTATTTTTTTTTATCCGGTCCTGATAGTCTAAGAGCCTGTGAATGGCAGACCTTCGTTATTTTATAAAAGCTGAAACTTTCTCAGCACAGTCTTTTGACAGAGATAGGAACAATGGGTAATTATGAAATGTGGATCATGGTGGCTTTGGCAGTGACCAGGGAGCAAAGGTGTAAAAAATAGCAACTTACTTTTGTCATTTTATAAAGCATAATTTTTTGATATTTCCTTTGGAATGATATTAGAAATCACGTCCTCCATTGGCAGACACTTCCTATGGTTCCTTCCCTTGGCAGACACCACTAAACTTCAATAATATGAAATTCTACTTTGGTCATTTTATAAAAGCTGAATTTTATATATGTTACTTGGGTAACCACCAGAAGATATCTTCTCAGTTGGCAGACAGTTTTGGTGGTTCCAACCCCCGGCAGACAGAGATATACGGCGGCTTCTCAATACACTAGAGTCTCTGTATAGCCCGGGCGCGAAACAAACATTTTCCCTCATTTTCCCTTGGCTCGGAAATTGGCGACATTTATTTGAGGTTGTTGCATGTAATTCTATGGTTGTTGACATTTTGAAAAAAGACCACAATGAAAGAAAAAAAATGTAATTTAACAAATTTGAACGACTATTTGGAAAATGATATTTTCAAAGCCTAAAATTTTAGACTTAAAAAGGAATTCTATACTTAATAATAATATTAAACATCATTTTTAGGATGACTATAACGAGTCATATATTACGTAAGCCATGCATTAAACATTAATATTCCTAGACCATAAATATAAAAAAAAAAGTAGTTTATTGTTATATAACTTTAAGCGTTCAAAATGTGCATTTTTATTTGATGGAGTTAATCAGGCTGACTGCATCCTGTTACGTATGACATGGATTAAACATTAATATTCCTGGACCCATCTTATAAAAATTTTAATTGAAATTTCAGTTTTACAATTTTTTGAACTGCAAATTTTTAATTTTATATCGTTGCATAGAGAAAAAAAAATGCACTTTTAAATGAAATTCATTTGAAATTTTTATGACAATTTGTTTTCAAATTATTATTATTATTTAAAGTTTTTATTACTTTTTTGTCATCGTGGCAACTGAAATAAACAATTTTTGGACATTAAACATGGACCAATCAGAAAACGAAAAAAATGCGGAATTCAACCAATAAAAACATTCAGATATACTTCGGATTTCCCAATTCCCTACCGAGGATAACAACTATTTTCCAAATAATAAAAATAAAAATAATGTTAATAAAATACCTAAACAGTATTTTCTAACGTATTTCATTTATTTTTAAAACAGGTATCAAAATGGAAATCATAATCAATAACATTATAAACATGCAATTTTTTTATTGATAAATAAGTACATAATAAAACAGCAATTTCGGCATGTGCCAGGGGGAGGATATAGCTTTCATATTCGTTGTTTTCGTTAAATATAGCTTTTTTTTGTGACTCGATTAGATGAGTTAATAAAAATTCTTTAATCCTTGATTTTTATCTCATTAAAATTTTACTAAAATTTTAAGAAGATGAAATGCTACGAACCCTATAAAAAGAAATTTCATAAATACTGAATTTGAATGAGAATTGTGCCAAATTAGTAATCTATAGCCAAATCGGCAATATTTATGATTTCTTAATTTTTGTCTTCAAATTTGGCGATATTTTTAAATATTTGGCGATAAGTGTTTTCAAGCTTGGACAGAATTTGAAGCTAACGTTCATTAATACTCATAAATAAATAACTGATTTTTAGTCATTTGGAAAATAGTTGTTATTCTCGGTAGAGAATTGGGAAATCCGAAGTATATCTGAATGTTTTTATTGGTTGAATTCTGCATTTTTTTCGTTTTCTGATTGGTCCATGTTTAATGTCCAAAAGTTGTTTACTTCTGTTGCCACTATGACAAAAAAGTAATAAAAACTTTAAATAATAATAATAATTTGAAAACAAATTGTCATAAAAATTTCAAATGAATTTCATTTAAAAGTGCATTTTTTTTTCTCTATGCAACGGTATGAAAATTTAAAATGTGCAATGTTTAGAAATTTAAAAATTTGCAGTTCAAAAAATTGTAAAACTGAAATTTCATTTAAAATTTTTATAAGATGGGTCCAGGAATATTAATGTTTAATCCATGTCATACGTAATAGGAGGCAGTCAGCCTGATTAACTCCATCAAATAAAATTGCACATTTTAAACACTTAAAGTTATATAACAATAAACTACTGTTTTTTTTTTTTAAATTTATGGTCTAGGAATATTAATGTTTAATGCATGGCTTACGTAATATATGACTCGTTATAGTCATCCTAAAAATGATGTTTAATATTATTATTAAGTATAGAATTCCTTTTTAAGTCTTTAAAATTTTAGGCTTTGAAAATATCATTTTCCAAATAGTCGTTTTAATTTGTTAAATTAAATTTTTTTTTTCTTTCATTGTGGTATTTTTTCAAAATGTCAACAACCATAGAATTACATGCAACAACCTCAAAAAATGTCGCCAATTTCTGAGCCAAGGGAAAATTGAGAAAATGTCTGTTTTGGGCCCGGGCTATACAGAGACTCTAGTGTATTGAAAAGCCGCCGTATATCTCTGTTTGCCGGGGGTTGGAACCACCAAAACTGTCTGCCAACTGAGGAAATATCTTCTGGTAGTCACCCAAGTAACATAAAATTCAGCTTTAATAAAATGACGAAAGTAGAATTTCATATTATTGAAGTTTAGTGGTGTCTGCCAAAGGAAGGAACCATAGGAAGTGTCTGCCAACGGAGGACGTGATTTCTAATATCATTCCAAAGGAAATATCAAAAAATTACGCTTTATAAAATGACGAAAGTAAGTTGCTATTTTTTACACCTTTGCTCCCTGGTCACTGCCAAAGCCACCATGATCCAAATTTCATAATTACCCATCGTTTCTATCTCTGTTGGAAGACTGCGCTGAGAAAGTTTCAGCTTTTATAAAATAACGAAGGTCTGCCATTCACAGGCTCTTGCTCTATGAGCTAAACATATAACTGGAGTTCCACTGTAGTTGCCCATTATTTATTGTGACTTTTCTTTTCTCTCTTGTGGATTGAGGTTTATATTTTTAAATACCATTAAATACACAATCTTTATTTTTGCTTCTAATAAGTTTTTTACTTAATCCTATTGTCATCTTAATAAACTTTGGCATAAAATAATGATTTTGGACTGCTTTAACAATGTAGAAGGTTTGAAGCAACAGAGCAAAAGACATGTGAAAGTGATAATTTTTCTTGCATTTTCAATGTGGAGTGTAAGCAGTATAGTGACTTTGTTTATTTTTTTTATTTATTTTTTATTTTTTTTTTTTTTTTGTGATGATAATGCAATTAAATAGTTGCAAAAACAATTTTAAAAGTGTGAAAGTAGGAGAAGATTGATAGATGGTCACGAAACCAAGGACATAAAGGGATATTTTTTTTAAACTGTTTTAATATGTTTATTTTCAAAAATTATAAAATTTTATAGTTACCTTTTGGAAAAGCTCAATAGGTGCAGCAATTGCATTGCAGAATCTTAAATATTCTCTCCAGTCAAATTTAGAATTTTTTTGTTCATAACCTAGAAACAGATTAAAAAAATGAATTTCACATGAGTTGGAATAGCATCAAATTTATACTATGGATGCATCGAATAATGAGTTTGCCATAATACTGAATATTCAACACACACATAAACCAAACACCAAGTATTCAACTATAAGAATAATAATTATTTGCTGAATATTCAACCAACCAAATAGCAAATATTTGACAATTTGAAATTATATTGAAATGTAAAAGTTAAAACAATTTTACATAATATTTAATGCACATACTTCTAATGATAAACTAGACCTTTTAGAAGTAAACATTACACTAAAAAGGAAGGTCTCCATACTGGGCCTACTCAGAATATTTTGAAAAAATAAAAATTAAACTACTTATGTATCTAATAAAAGATCAGTAAAATTTACTAATGGAAATAAAGTAGAAAGTTAGTAAATAAATAAAATACTTTTGAATATTTGGCATGAAAAGACAAAAGAATCACACGATTTGGCAAGCAGCATTTTTCCTTGTAAAAGAAACGATTTTAATGTAATGGAAAATTATTTGTTAGTACTTTTAGAATATGTATAAATGGTATTTAATAAATTTTAAACTTAAACAATGAGAGAATTTAATACTTATATTACATTGCATAAAAAAGTGCTAGGAGTGAAATAAAGATGCAATAATACTTCAATTAAATAAGATTTTCCAAGTAATTATGTCTTCTTTGAATGCATTTTTTGATTACATCCAGCAGTAAAAAATTATTCTGTGTATAACGTGAGGACGTTCTGTGTATAACGGAGTTTTGCCCAATTTTTTGGAAAAAAAAGTACAAGTTACACACGAGTAAATGCAGTATAATGTATGCTTACAATATAGTAAAATATTAAAATAATCTAAAATAAAAAATTAGATTTTTTATTTTAGATTAAAATATTAAAAGCAAAGTTAAGTAAATAATCAATAATGTATAGTTAAATTTTCATTATAAAAATAAGGTCAATTTTTCCTAAATTATTCAATGAAACTTGCCTCATAAAGGTACACTAATAATTCACATCAAAATCATAAAATAAGGAAGTTTTACTTCTGGTTTAGCCAGACTTAATAAAAAAGCTTGATTAATCCATAAATACATTTGGCAAAAAGATTATGATTACCAATGATATCAGCAGTTTCTTGAATTTTTTCAGAAATAAATTTATTCTTCCTTCATCAGGGAGGCTACAGAAATGAAAAAAGTTCTCTGATTATCTATATCAGATTTCCCTGATTTTTCTTGTTAAAAAACATGTATGGTATTTTTTTTTAAAGGTATGCTGCTTTCGCATATAACACACTTATCCAGCTTGCAAATATCTCTTTTCGAAGAAAAAAACAAAAATTGCACAGTATTTATAAAGTATTTCACAGTTTTATAAATCCAAATGTAGCCATTGGATATACGGGGACTACAAAATTCCATTTTCTGAAGAATGTTCAATTCCAAGACATCTACATTCGATGGGTTAGCTAATTAGATTAACCCCTTAGGAACGAGCAACCGGTATACATACCGGCTAAGGTGATCATAATCCCTGATTATTCTCACGAATAAATTTTATTGTAAATATTTCCTTATTTAATCTGTGCATTTTCTTAACTCAATTAGGCAAGAATTTCTGTTTATTAAACTGGTGAGTAAAGATTCTGTAAAAGATGCTCATCCCGAAGGGCTTAAACCTGCCAGCTGGTCAGATTATGCTAATGTACCATTTAAAATTTTCAAAAAGGCTGAAATTGTCTTCAATATTGTCTTCAATCATGGGCTATTTAGAAAAAAAAAAGAGGAAATCTGATCCCCTCAATTTGTGTTAAATATATAAAAATCATATGTGTATATTTTAAAAAAGTTGGAGAAGATTAACCAGCATATGAGAAAAATATTGTACATAAAATATATTAAAAGTATTTATTTTCACTTCTAATACTTAACTAAAATCATACACTGAAAATATTTTTAGTTATAGAAATAAGATTTAAAAAAAAATTAACATAATAATTAACCAATAGTCAAGTTAATTTTTAAATTATAAAAAAAAGTTATTAAATATTAATTATGAATCATTCTCTTTAAAATTAAAAAGTTACCAGAATTATGAAAGGTGAAATTAAAATGATCATAAATACATTTTAACTGTATGTTCCACTTGAAGTAATTTTGAATACTACTGAATCAACTTCACAAAGCAACTTCTTAAAAGAGCATTAATAGCAATAGAATAAAGTATTAAAACTAAGAAAGAGGGGAAACTTAAACATGATATGCTTCTAGCAATTTGTAAGAATAGAAAGTAAATTAAAACCATAAATTTGTGCAAAATAAATCAGATTACATCAAGATAAAGTTGCACATGTATGAAAAAATGAAAATATACATACCTAAATCATAAAAGAAAAAAAAAAGAGGAAAATTGCAGCTTGTGGAAGAATTTGATATGTGATTTATGCATGCTACTTTATTTTTAAAAACTTATATACCAAATTATATAAAATTAACCCTAAGCTTAATTTAAAAAAAAAAAAAAAAAACTGTCTCCTTTTCATGTCTTATTATTGGCTTAAACATCACCTGTTTAGTGACAAATCAAGCTTGTTGGTAAGGTGAAAATAGAAATATTTTTGCATAGAGAAAAAATTCCTTCATTTTCGAGGTTTTTTTTTTTTTTTTTTTTTTATATAAATTCCCTAATTTTCCCAGATTGATAAACTTTCCTGATTTCCAGAATCTGTAGCCACCCTGTTCATGAAAAAGCACGAATTCAATAATACAGTAGACTTCCTCAAATCCGCACAGCTTGGGACCAAAGGTTTTGCAGATTTTAGAATTTTGTGGATTTCTCGTCATTTGTTTGTTTGCATTTTTTAAAAGTAATTTGAATGTAATAAATAATGTAATCAAAACTATAATGAAAGCTTACAATATAATAAAATTTTAAAATAAGTAATAAACTAAAATAATAAAAATTTATACAAATGCAAAGGTCAAGTTAATAATCCTGAATGTATGATTAAATATTAGTTATAAAGATTAAATGTAATGACTTTTCTTAAATTATTCAATGAAACTTGCCTCATAACAGTACATTACAAATTCACATCAAAATCATAAAATAAAGAAGTTTTATTTCAGGTTTAGCCAGACTTAATATCCAAAAAATTTTGATTAATACATAAATATATTTGATAAAAAGATTGTGATTATCAGTGATATCAGCAATATCTTGAATTTTTTCAGAAATAAGTTTATTCTTCCTTCATGAAAAAACATGAATTTACTAATATTAAAAAGATTATAAATTAAAATACATATGAAAGTGATATAAAGTTAAAAAAGTAAAATTTTGTCCCTATATCTGAACTCACCGTTTCATTGTTTACATCTGTAAATTATGTGCGGATTTTAGAATTGCAGATTTCAGGGAGTCTACTGTATTAATGAAAATTATAGTTTAAAAAATATATAGAATTGATATAAAAATAAAGAAATTAAATTTTGTCCCTACATATGAACTGAAAGCTTCATTGTTTACACCTGTAAATTATGTGTGAATTTTAGAGAGTTATAGATTTAAGAGAGTCTACTGTATTAATGAAAATTATAGTTTAAAAAATATATAGAATTGATATAAAAATAAAGAAATTAAATTTTGTCCCTACATATGAACTGAAAGCTTCATTGTTTACACCTGTAAATTATGTGTGAATTTTAGAGAGTTATAGATTTAAGAGAGTCTACTGTATTAAAGAAGAAATGAAAATAAAAAAATTATAAAATCAAACTACTAAAAAAATGGGTTTTTGACATGACAATAAAAACCAAGATAAAAAATAGTCATGTATCAAAAAACATGCTAACCCTGGTTTAAATATAATTTTATTTTGAATTATTCTGAATATCTTAATTGTCAATTTAGAATAAAAAGTTATGCAAGGTTTGAAAAAATAATTTGAAATTTATTTTTTAAGTATTTGGTTCGGCTGAATATTTAAATAATTGGTCAAATGATATATTCAGCAGGCTGAATATTTTGATATTCGGCAAATCAAATAGTTTTATATTTGTCCTGTATTCAGAAAATGGTCAAATACCAAATAGACAAAGAAAATTCAAAGAATTCTTGGTTTATGCATGAAAATTTGAAATATAATAGCAATTTTTTACAATAGCAATTTTTATTCATTCATAAAGACATATTCACAAACTGATTAAAAGCTTATGAAGTACAACAGAAGATCTTTTTAAAGCATACCTTGAGATGGTAGGTTGTGCATATTATAAAATTTTGCATTATACTATAAATCACATTTTGTACTTCATCAAACTTATGTTGCAACACAACCAAATGTGTCTGAAGTATTTCAATATACACTAGATCTTTGGAATAGAGTTTATGCAAATTATAAATTTTTACATAATATAGATCATTTCATACATTAAATTACCTAATAAGCATGATCCGAATATGGCTGGACCAAATCATTACATTAATCATATCCAAAAATTTAAGTTAATAGCGATTTTTTCTTTGAAAAACTGAATAAAGGAGATACATAAATAAATGTATGGTCCTATAGTAATATTGATATAATATGGATTATAGATATTTAGTAGAATTCACTGCTTACATGTGAGAAGTTGTGCACTATAAAGATTCTTCAATTGTATATCGTTCATTTACAGTTCAATAATCAGGAAAACATATTTAGACTTTTTATTGTTTTCTTCCTTTTTATTTTCAGTAAGTAAGAATGGATAAAATTGATGCTAACATACTTGAATAAATTTCAGAAAATCTATTTAAGAAACTAATTTGATTGATAATATAAATTTTTAAAGTTTTAAATTTATGGCTGAATTCTATATTTCTAAGAATTATTTAATTTGTATAACATTAGCCTTGTATGTTATTGTTAAATGTGTTAATAGAATAATAAAGATTTTTAAAAATTATTTATATGTATTTCGTATTAAAACATTTTTGTTCTTTTTTAGAAAATTAGTTTCTTTTGCAATATTTTTCATGTTACATCTGTCATCTTTGTGATGTATTATTTGTAATCATACAGCATGATAGTGCTGTATAGTAGAGCTCAGCTGCATCTCTAATGTTAAAGTCCAAAGTTTGCCTCTTAATAACTTTGGACCCAATCATCGGATCGCGACGAAATTCAAAAGTGGAAGTGTCCTACCCTAGATCTCAAAGTTTACAAAAATTCATCCAGATCCACCGATTAGTTTCGGAGATCCAGAATTAGAGGTCTGCACGGGCCGGGCTGCGGCCCGAAGCCCGAGCCCGGCCCGGCCCGCGGGCCGGGTTCGGGCCGATTTCCAATAATGGCATTCGGGCCGGGCCGGGCTCGGGCCTTACTTCTGAAGACTCGGGCCGGGCCGGACCGGGCCTAGTCACTAATCTTTCGGGCCGGGCCGGGCTCGGGCCTTAATTTTTTTGCTGGACGGGCCGGGCCTAACTTTTTTTTTCCGTACGAAGCCGAGACTGATTCCATTCTTCCTAGTTTTCATGGACCAAAACAATAAGTTCCTATTGAATCTTCCTATATGAAAATCCTTTTCTCGACTTTTTATAAATCTGTATTTGGCTTTGTCCAAAAATGTTTGCAAAAAAGGCATATACTTTTAAGCCGCCATTATTCTACAATTAAACATTAGAATTTATTCCTTTTAAAGAATCGTAGATTACTAGGCGTTAAGTAGAATTAAACACACACACACACAAAAAAAACAAAAAAAAAAAAAAGAAAACATGATTATGACGGAATTTTTTTTTAAACTGAAAACTGAAAGTTTCTTTTAAAATGTTCATCCATGCAAAATGAATACAACAATACGGGAGAAAAAAATATATTAAACATTTACATCTGTTAAGAAGGGAATGTATTTTTTTTTTTTTTTTTTTTCGTTCCAAAGCGATTTTGTCTTTGGAAATTTTACCATATACCGCTTTTTCGACTTTTTTTCTCCCTTACAGGGAATATGGATTAATAATACTAGTGATAACTGAAACATTTACATACAACAAACAAAGATTCATTTAAAAGCGTAAATATTGCAGCCTACGGCACTTCTGCATAAATGGAGATTATAAACATGAAAAAAAAAAAAGACTAATATAATTTTTTTTGGTCAGAACTCTTCCATAAGATTAAAGATCTATGTTCTGTAGGAATTCACTTGAGCCGGGCCGGGTTCGGGCCGAATTTTAAACTTTTTTCCGGACCGGGCCGAGCTCGGGCCGAAATTTTAACTTTCGGGCCGGGCCGGGTCGGGCCAATATTTTTTTCGTTCGGGCCGGGCCGGGCTCGGGCCGAAATTTTAACTTTCGGGCCGGGCCGGGTCGGGCCAATATTTCTTTCGTTCGGGCCGGGCCGGGCCCGGGCCGAAATTTTAACTTTCGGGCCGGGCTCGGGCTTGGAAATTTCGGCCCGTGCAGACCTCTATCCAGAATCCCTGTTTTGGCACTTTTTGCTCGTGAAACAACAAAAAAAGAGAAACAACTCAATTATAACCCGAACCAGGAAACATTCAGCGACGTGTAATAGCTTGTTCAAAAGTTTTTAATTTAGGGATGTGCCTTTCGAAGGTCCGGTAAAAAAATATAAAAAATTAAGGAAATGGCACCCATTTAAAATTTATATAACGCTATTCCTTTCATAATTTAACATTATAGAAATCTCTCCTTTTTAATTGCTAATTCAATTGTTGCTTTCGAATTGCCACCAACTAAAAAACAATTCAATAATTTAAAAAAGAAACGATAACACGTGTTCTTTTTTTTATAGATCAATAAAAATTCTCATTCTCCTGATAGTTTTGAACCTTTGAAATTGACATCACTCGAAACAGAAAATGCATATTTTTCATAAATATATATATAAACTGTAATTAAATATGTGTTAAAACAATATCGCACCATTATTTGAGTGTTTTCGAAGTAAAACAGTTACTACAATACAGATGTTTCAATTAAAAAGAGATAATTAGGAAAAAAAAAACTTCTATATTTATAAAAATAACTATTTGAATTTGAAGCTATGAAAATCTGTGTAGATACCTATCGTCATAAGAAAATCTACGTAGATACTGAGAAACTGCAGTGGGACTACCATCTGGGAGAGAGCGGTTCTGTTGCCAAATGTCGCCAAATTTTTCGCCAACTTGGCGATATATCGCCAAATCTGGCATCTAAAATTACTCGCCAAAATTAAAGCCAACTTGGCGTCATTTCAAGTATTTCGTCAAACTAATATGCCTACTAATAATTTTAAACTAATACTAAAAATAGTTTAGATTTGTAGTTGAATGAGATAGATAAAGTTCCTGAAAGGATCTGAAAAAGCCATGAAATCATACAAAAAACTGGTGGAACCAGAGAGATAAGTAGAGCTCGATTAAAAAAAAAATCTTACAGTAAAATTTGGGAAATATTTTCAATGTGCGTGCAAAAGAAAGGGAATCAGATGATCTGTAAAGCTTATGAAATAACCCAGATTTTTGTTAGCTGAAAATGAGGACTGAGCTTTACTGGTGCCTTAAAACCAATCGGGGAAAAAGAGGCATTTTTAACTCTTTCCGTATTTCAATCATCCATAACCAGTTTAAAAATTTGGGTTCATAACTATATGTTACAGGCTGATGTAATGAAGTATGAGAACGGTTCGTTCTGTACAAAGTGTGAACACAATTCCATACCAGCTGTTTTGATAACCGGAAGATCAAAGCTCTAAGTAAACTCAAAACCTTGAATAGATACGATTCAATCATATACTAAATATTTGTGTTCAAACATACTTATCTACATCAATTCCTCAACAACTTGATTATATTAATGTTATACTTTAATTACCACATCATGGTTTATATTTGTTTAGCATTGTGGGGCTTAACCGATTTGAGACAACATAACAATATATTCTATTGACTACTTTCCTCAGTAATCATTTTGAGTGGATAATAGTATAATTCTGAATATAAGGCACCAGTACAGCTCAGTCCTCATTTTCAGCTAACAAAAATTTGGGTTATTTCATAAGCTTTACAAATCATCTGATTCCCTTTCTTTTGCATGCACATTGAAAATATTTCCCAAATTTTACTGTAAGATTTTTTTTTTTAAATCAAGCTCTACTTTTCTCTCTGGTTCCACCAGTTTTTTGTATGATTCAATAATGTATAACCAATCAATACAAAAACCCTTAATGGGTTAAAAGTTTTGACGCAGCTGTTTATTTTATGGTTCTAAGAATTTTAAATATGAATTTTAAAAATAATGATATCAAATTTTGAGTGACGCCATGCTATTAATTGAAAAATGCATTTTTGGTAGTATTTCATTAATCATTTTATTTATTTTTCTATTTATAATAGCATGTGCAAAAGTTATTTTCAACATGAAAAGATATGTACAACTTTATTCACCTATGCTTTTTCACACACATCTCCCATAAATTCAAAATATGTGTTTTAAAAGATATGATGTAAAACTTAAGTGACGCCTTTATGTCCCTTTAAAAAGTTTGTTTTAAAATTCAATTTTTTTTTTTTTCATTTTGATTTGGTAAAATATATTTACACATCTAAAAAACTGTTTTAAATTCACATTTCGTTGTTAAATATATAATTTTCATTGAATCTATACTATGCATTGGAATGCATTTATCTCAGTAAACTGATTTATCATTTGTGTCACTTTATTCAAAATTGTAAGCAATATTTATGTAAATGGTTTCTTTGCTCTAAATTATCCAAACTAAGTGAAACGCATGTAAATGGATAATCTGACACAAAGAAACCATTTACATAAATATTGCTTACAATTTTGAATAACGTGACACAAATGATAAATCAGTTTATTGAGATAAATGCATTCCAATGCACAGTATAGATTCAATGAAAATTATATATTTAACATCGAAATGTAAATTTAAAACAGTTTTTTAGATGTGTAAATATATTTTACCAAATCAAAATGAAAAAAAATTGAATTTTAAAATAAACTTTTTAAAGGCACATAAAGATGTCACTTAAATTTTATATCATATCTTTTAAAACACATATTTTGAATTTATGGAAGATGTGTGTGAAAAAGCATAGGTGAATAAAGTTGTATATATCTTTTCATGTTGAAAATAACTTTTGCACATGCTATTATAAATAGAAAAAATAAATATAATGATTGATGAAATACTATCAAAATGCATTTTTCAATTAATAGCATGGCGTCACTCAAAATTTGATATCATTATTTTTAAAATTTACATTCAAAATTCTTAGAGCCATAAAATAAACAGCTGCATCAAAACTTTTAACCCATTAAGGGTTTTTGTATTGATACCATTACTTTTTTTAGGTTAGTGATCATTGGATTAGTAGAATATATACATTTATAAGATTTAATGCAGAATTTAAGAAGATAAAATCGAAAAATTAATGTTTTCTTTACATTTTTTGAATAAGAAATATCCTGTATTTGTCAGATTTTAATCGAAAAAACAGATGTAATTAAAAAGGAAAGAAAAGGATGCTACTCTGAAGCAATTGCAACAAAAATTTTCCATATTTATTAATCTAAATACAACTTTACTTTTAAGTCTATTTCATATCCTAAGTTACCAACTTTATGACACATTTTTTAATTCATTTTATTCGCAAAAATTGGCAAGTATTTTAATGCAGAAATTGCACAATCGAAAAATTTGTTCCATTATTTGGTAAAAGCTTTTTTAGAAAAAAAGATTTTCCAGAAAATGTTCTGAAAGTTAGCGTTTTGAACCACATTCCTAGTCGTCGAATGTAATAATATAATAAATTTAATTTTTCTATATTTCTTATTTTTGAAACTTATTCTTAAAATAAATATGAGTTAATCTTTTCTTTTTAAACGCACATACATATATAAATTAAAGATTTAAAAAAAATTACATCATATTCTGAAAATGTACATTGATACGGATACTGACAGCAAAATTCTCAGTTTTTGATTGATAAGTATGAAGCGAAGATGTTAACAAAGTAAATAATTTAAAATTTGAAATTTATTTAAGATCTAAATGCGTAAAAATTGATTATTTAGAGCTATAAATATTAGTTTATTTCAATTTTTATTTATTTTTTTAATTATGTATTTTAGTTAATTTTATATTTACTTTAAAGATACAAAACAAAAAAAGGCTTTACATCAGAAAACAAATATAACATTCTTTATATAACATAATTAGAAACATTTGTATCCTAAACATAAATATAAAATACCAAAAACTTGTATGTTATCAAGCATAATTATTTTAATAGAGATATCATTTGGCACGGATGGGACATGTTTTATCCCTCCTGAGTTACACTGTCCCGTCCTTACCTTAGAGCAACATTAAAATAATTAATTTTTTTCAACAAGCATAGGATTTTTATATTTAACTATACTGTTTATTTATAAAAGGCATATTGTTGAATTTACAAAATACTAAAAACAATTAAGTTAGCAACAAAAATGAGATTGAAAATGTACATTGAACATTCAAGTAATTCTTATTTTTAGGTATTGTAAAATGGCCTTTTTAAGTCACAAACTAATATTTGCAACTATAAAAAGACTTATAGCAACAAGTATAAGACAATGATTATTCCATGTGGTAGAAAAGTCATAAATTAAAACATATTTTAAGAATTATTGCAGATGTCCCATCCCTTAATACTCTTCCCTAGTCACAAATTAGCACCTCATTTCTAGATGGATCCCAATGGAAAGATGAAAAGTGAGAAAGTTCAGTTTTTAATTGGAGTGATGTGCAGAAGTGGAGATATCTTTTTTACGGAATTCATTATTTTTGCATATTATTTTATAAGAATTTACTAAAATATTCTAATAAATTCAATTTTTAATGCCATATAATAATTGGAATCAAAAGGCTATATTTAAAAAAATAATTTTGTACTTTTCATTTATTTTTTATGTTTTTAAATCACAGCACAATGTTTTTGTATTAATGTTTATACTTGAATTATTATTATCATTAAAAAATAACTTTGTATCTTTCATATCTTTCAAAAATAACTTTGTATCTTGCAACAAAGTTCCTCGCTTATCCAAATCTTCGGATCATATTGCTAGAAGGCACTCGATACTTCTGCACTCAGTTTTCTTTTTTAAATATTTTTAAAAATTAAAATGACTTTTTTAACAGATTTTTTTTTTAAATAAAATCTTCAAGGGCTCTCTCTCTCTCCCTCTTCTTTAATTTATTTTTTGCAATTTAAAAAAGTGACTTATGAATAATTATTATAATTGTACAATGATTTTTTAAAATTTTAATCACTAAAATGATTTTTTAAACTAAATTAAAATTTAAAACATACAAACTTTGTATTTGTTCATTCAAATTATTCCTTGCAATTGAAAAAAATGTTTATTCAAATTGTAAATCATGTTTGTTATTATTGTGAATGCTCAACTATTATAAAAAATATTTTTAATGCTTTTTTTTTATTAAGGGGATTTTTCCAATTTAATTTTTAAACCTAAAATCTTTGCATTTTTTTATTCAAACATTTTTTTTTCTACAATTTAAATGATAATAGAAAAATTTAAATTTCTAACATTTTCAAACCTTCTGCCATTTTGCACTTACAATCTATCGACAACAACATACATACGATGCGTCACAGGGATATTGGCAGTAAGATTGAAAATAAATTTCGCCTAGAAAAAAATTTGCAAACAAATCTCAATTCTGACAATGCATGATTCAACTTCAGCAAGGGAACCATCTAGGAATGAAATGCAACAACGAATGACTGCAATCAAAATTCAAAATTTCCTCTCACACAAAGCTTTAGTGCTGCCATCTATTGGCTTTAAGACCTACTAAGTATTTCCTTGTTTACTATCAATTCATTTGCAAAAAAAAAACTATATGGAATTTTGACATAATATCGTGGAAAAAAAAGGCTTAAACTACAATTTACAACTAAAGTTTAGTTTCAACTTTTCAAATTCTTGAAAAATTACATTTTTTTTTCCAGTACATTGAATCTTAATGACATGCAATTTAGAATAGAAATTATGAAGTTTTTGGATTACGTAATAAAAAAATAAACTGTGCTACTGGACACAATCATATTTTTCCCCAAAGAAAATCTAAAAACAGTGTCATTTATAATGTCGCATACCTTCGCATTCATATTTTGTATTTTAAAAATATTTTTTAACCATACATTATTGATGAATGTGGCCCCAAAATCGATGTTTGTCAGCTAAAATTTTGTATCTGAAGATTGGTACGCTTGAAGTTCTAATCTGAGTGCAGACAAAATCCAGAAATTTATGCTGCGTTAGACACATTCATAATAAAATATTTGATTTTGTAAAAGTAAGTATTCATTTAATTTTATAATTTATAATAAATGTCCATTTTAATAATAAAAAATATATCTTACTTAAATTTAATTTTAAAAATGAATTATTGAAATTTATTTAAAGTGAAGTTTTATTTCATTTAAAAGTATTTTTAAGTTTTATTTCATTTTTTTTTTTTTAGTTGTAATTGTAATGTAATTTTATTTAACTTATTACAATTTTTTTAATTAAAATTTCATTTAATGGTCTCATTGACAATTAAAAAAAATACAAAGGAACGGATAATAAAAGTCAACTTTATTTTATTAACTGACTTAAAAAAGATCAAAACAAAACATAATGCCTCGAACGGGACAGAACACGCAACGTTCAGATCTCAAGCCCAACGACATACCGATTGAGCAAGCAAGTACGCAGTAATGTGGAGAAAAAGGTACCTAAAGAAAGAGGAAACACGCATATGAATACAGTAAATGGTTTATCGAGCATTTGCATTGAGATTCCCATAGAAATGCGAAAAATATAGTCCAATTTTTCAAGACAAATATATAACAAACAAGAGTTTTCTTAGAAACTAGGCATGTCTTAATCACTCGATCTTAAACAGATTCATATTATATATAAGTTTTAATAAAATCTCCCAGGCCATTTTCTAGATCTCATTATCAGGAACAAACCCCATCGATTTCGGTTTAAAAATGGGTATCGAGATCTTAAAAGATAAAGAACGTAGAGATGTAAAAAATTCTAAATAGAATTAGACTGCAGATATAAGACTATTTTTTAAAAATCAGAACAATGTGAGCTATATTTGCTGAGTTATTAAAAGGCAGCTTTCTGCATTTCCTTTGATCTCAAACTAGCTGCATATATGAGTTCCACCCTTCGACAATTCTACAATACAATTTTAGGCTTAAGGCTGCGTCACAGGAATACTACCGTCTTCCATGATAATCGTGATTAATCTTGATTGTCCTTCTTTAATTAATGGCAAATGGTTAAGTACATGAAATAAAATTTTATTTTATTAAATATTTTGGGACATTTTCAATCTAAATTTTTTAGTATTAATCTTTTAAAATTATTTTTTAATCATCATATTAAAGACTGATATTATTATTAAACTGTAGTTGACCGATTACTTTCATATTTAAGAAATAATACTATATGTATATTTAAGAAATTTTCTTGATATTATTGCTGAATTAAAATTAATTATGAGCTAATAAAGTACCTTTGGGGATCTTGAGTTCAAATCCATTTTCTTGAGCCCAATTCACAGGGAAAATTAATTGTTCATTTGAGTTACAGCATAGTATTTCATTATTCGATTCATGCATATCATATGAATCAATAGTCACCAAAAAGTAATAATTATCGATTACTTTAGAAACAGTTGCTGGGCAAATATCAGAATAGGTTTTAGGGTCCACAGCTTCAAGTTTCATGCCTTCTTGGAATCCATGTTCTTCCAATGGTATCTTAGACTAAAAATAGAATGAATTGTAAGACAACAAAAACAAATATTAATTAGATATTTAAATAAAATACATGCAGAAAGAGCTTCACCTCAAGAATATGGGCAGGAAAGGGTTCTCCTGAAGAATTCAATGAATTCTGAAATATTTTATTCCATTCTTCATCAGAGTGCTTTGACTTTAAAACTAAAAAATAAAAATACATTTAAACAATTATAACAAAAAAGAGAGATTTAAAATAAATGTATATCATATTAAAAAATCAATTATATCAGAAAAAAAAAATCTAAAGAAAATCATAAGGGAAAAAAAAAATTAACCATACATTACAAACCTAATAACCAACAACAGCTAGTTTTTTAAACTGATAATAAATACCAGATAAAGTTTAAAAACTCTGCACTTAATCTGATCATAATTTTAAATGACCATAATATCAAGGGGTGAGAATCTTAAACAATTTTCAGCAACATTTTCCAAACTAATAACTAAAAAATTAAAGTTCTTGATGAAGAAACAATTTATATTCATTGTTACAACTAGAGAAAAGGTTACAATTTTTTGAGACAAATCAATTTAAATGGAAGAATAACTTTAGTTCTCTTTTGGTACTAGTATAGTTTTTTTCCCTTTGGCTGGAAAAAATTTAATAATCTAGGTCAGCAATTCCCAGTCTGGGGTACAGGGGAGACCTGCTAGGGGTACGTGAGTATATTATCAATAAAGGTGGAAATCTCAAAAAGGGTTTAACTAAAAATACAATAATATAAACTTTTAAAAAATATATATAACTAACTTCAAAAAACATGCTAAAAAGAAATAAATAATTCTTTAAAATTCCCTAATGACAAATCGTTATCCAATAACCACAGGATATCATGTACCGGCATAAAAACGGTTAAATTTAATACATAGAATTTAATATCAACTAAACATGGGTTTTCAAGAGAATATTTTTTACAAAAGAATAAGTTACATATTTCTGATTTAATTTATGAATATATGCATTATAAAAAATAATGAATTATTTTTTGAAATCTGTGCCAAACAATCACATGATTATCAATATTTTATTTATGGTATTAGGCAAAGCATATCCATAATTCTTACTATACTTACGATAGTTTGGCACCAACTTCAAAAAGTAATTAATTACTTTTTATATGTTTATATTCATAAATTAAATTTTAAAAAAATGTAAATTACTCTCTTCTAAAAATATTTTTTTGAAAACCCATGTTTGGTTGATATTAAATTTTATGTATTAAATTTAATAGTTTTTTTGTCGGTATATAATATTCGATTTGTGGTTATTGGATAACAGAATTTTAAAGAATTATTTAATTCTTTTTAGCACATTTTTTGAAATCAGTCATATATATATATATATATATATATATATATATATATATATATATATATAGGGTGTCCGAAAAGTCTGGAAACGGTCGAATAACTCGAGAAATACATATGATATTGAAAAACGTAAATATACGTGTTAAATATTTTTAAATAAGCTACTCATCAATACCAAATTTGTCCTTCGCAACCGATCCCCTGGGGGTCAGAGGGGGTCCAACTTTAAAATCTTAAATTATAACCCCCATTTTTTATTGCAGATTCGGATTCTACAGACAAAAAAACGTAACTTTTGTGTTTGATGTTTATTTCGAATCCTCGTTTATCACGGTGTAATCGAGCGTATTAAATCGATACATATTCCGGCTTTTCCAACGGGATTTTCCCTAATCGAAACTAATTGGGGAGAATTTTTGACATCAAATATCTCGTCTTTTGCAGGAATAGAGTTTCCTGAAATTCACCGCCCAAATTATTTCGATAGCGCTACACAGTTAAAAATTTGACCCATTTGTGGTAGCGTCACTCCACAGCTTTTATAGAATATTTCTTTCATGACCAATGAGAATGTTCCATAACACAATAAAGTAACCGTTTCTATAAAAGCAGTGGAGTGACGCTATAGCAAATGAGTCAATTTTTTACAGTGTATAGGTTTTTTTATATTTTTCTCTAGAAAAATTCATTAAATAGAAAACTAAACTAATATATTTCAATGAATTTTTCTCGTGAAAATCATAAAAAACCCTATACACTGTAAAATTTTTGACTTATTTGCTACAGCGTCACTCCACCGCTTTAATAGAAAACGGTTACTTTACTGTGTTATGGAGCATTTTCATTGGTCATAAAAGAGATATTCTATAAAAGCTGTGGAGTGACGCTGCAGCAAATGGGTCAAATTTTTAACAGTGTAGCACTATCGAAATAATCGCCCCGGGTAATTTTCAGGAAACGCTATTTCTGCAAAAGACGAGGAATTTGACATCAAAAATTCTGCCCAATCAGCATCGATTAGGGAAAATCCCGTTGGAAAAGCCGAAATATGTATCGATTTAATACGCTCGATTACACCGTGATAAACGAGGATTCGAAATAAACATCAAATACAAAAGTTGCGTATTTTTGTCCGTAGAATCCGAATCTGCAATAAAAAATAAGGGTTATAATTTATGATTTCAAAGTTGGACCCCCTCAGACCCCCAGGGGGTCGGTTGCGAAGGTCAAATTTGGTATCAATGAGTAGCTTATTTAAAAATATTTAACACGTATATTTACGTTTTTCAGTCTCATATGTATTTCTCGAGTTATTCGGCCGTTTCCAGACTTTTCGGACACCCTGTATATATATATATATATATAGTTTTAAAGTTTATTTTATTTCTACTTTTCAGTTATTCATACAGTAATAACTAATTATGTATACTACTGATACATGATGGCTCTTTGTAATGCATTGACTAATGGAGGCATTTTGCTGGGGTCTGATATATTCAGTTTGCTGGTTGATTATCAACTTTAAAAGCCACTTACACTATCGGTTAGTAATGTTGGGAATCTTTAGGTTTTCTGGATGTGATAACTTGTTCAGGAAAGATCTGGCATTTCAAAAAGTTACTGCATTCATGAAACCTTAAAGCCCATATCGATTCCTACGGATATCAGAAGTTATTATCAAAAAGCTAACAATCCCTCAAGTCAATCATCATCAAAAATGTCATCCATCAAGTAGCACAACAAAGTGCTTCCATATATAAGTACACAGCAAAATGACCCCATATATCAATGCTTAATAAAATGCTTTTCTAGTGTAGTCAAAAGTAACCCTCCTTCTGTCAGAAAAACCAAAAAGAAAGATTTTAGCAAAAATTGCACTATGTTTCAATAAATAAATAGCAACAATCTAATTCCTGTTAAGGCAGTAATGTCATCGGAAATGAAAGGTGATGACTGGATGAGGAATCCGAAACTCATAATCTATACCTGGCTGCCTCTTTGTGAGAGTGACAACATTCAATGCTCAAGCATTCATTTGACAAACGCTATACCAATGCTAGGAATTTTTTATGACAGAATTTGATGATAGTTTCTTGAAAGAATTCAACTGTACATGTGTGCAAAGTTGTGGACTGACGACAATGGCCAACTCAACAAGATGCTTGGTGACTCACTTTTGTCCAAAATCATTTCAAACAATCAAATACTGTGCGCCGTGTGTTGTCATATTCATAGCAAGAAATCCTACCAGAACAAAATCAGAAATCATTCTGATGTCTAATTCGGTAACCAAATCAGAATCTAATGGCAATTTCCCTACACATAGCAATGCACTTCATTGTGCAGTGACATGTGGAGATACTTTTTTCCTCCAGAATAACATATATCTCAAAGGATTTTCATCTTTTCAACACCTATTTTTGATGTTGATTGGTATCGATGTGAATTTTTAGTTTAGTGGATGTGAGAATTTGTCTGGTTAAGAACCATTATTTTGGAAATCATACAAAGTGCGATTGTTGTATTTTTTGATTTGCTTGATTTATGTTGAAGTAGATCATATTTAATGAATAACATGCAATTTTGAACCCCTGAAAGAAATTTCTCTTTCCTATAGAAAATGTCAAAGTTCAAGGTTGTGAATGCCATTTTTCATGAAAAGTGAAATGCTAGTATGTTTGGAGTACTATCTCTGGCAAGCAACAACACCCCAAAATTATTTTTGCATAAACTATTAATATAACACTACCTGCTTATTAAAGTTTAGTTGTTTCCATGGAGTATTGTTACGTTGCCACAAAATACAATCAAAATAATGATTTTGTCCATTTTCCGCATGTTTTTTTCTTTATGAGAAAATGAAATATCCCTTTTTTGTTGCCCTTTCCGAAAGAGAAATGGGTGTTTCATTTTCTGATAGGTGTAAAATGTGATCATTGACATTGGTTTTCTTGTAACTTTTGTCATTTTTTTTTGCCTAAGAATATCATGAGATCCCACTTTTTCTTTTCCATGTTTTTATACACATGTTCATCTACTGTGTGATATATTTTGTTTTATTCAACTGTGATGTTTTTTTGAAATAACACTACTTTAAATGTTGCAGATTTTGAAAATTTAACAGATATCTGCTAACATCAACTATATTTCCATGCAGTACTATATTATTTAGCTTGTCCTAGTAGAACACTTTCATATTCTATAGAAAAAAAGTTTGGGGTACTATTGCTTAAATAAGATATTAAGTGTGGAAAAAGGACAAAAATGTCATTGACTAAATTTTGTGGCAACATAACAATGTAAAGTAATAATGCCCCATGGAAACACATTTTAATAAGCAGGTAGTGTTATACTAATAATTTATGCCAAAAGAATTTTGAGATGTTGTTGCTTGCCAGAGATATAGCACTGCAAACATACTGGCATTTCATTTTTCATGAAAAATGGCATTCACAAGCTTGAACTTTGACATTTTCTATAGGGAAGAGGGAATTTTTTCAGGGCTTCAAAATTGCAGATTATTCATTAAATATGATTTACTTCAACAACAAAAATCTCAAGTCATTTTAAAAATACTAACTATCAAAATATCACTTTTTTGCTTAAATTTCAAAATCTTAACATTTAGCATTTCCGAAATTTACTGCATACCTTAAAATCCGCATTGAAATCTACAGACATCGGAAATATGCATTGAAAAGTTGACAATCCATGAGTACACTGTTAAAAATATGACAAATTACCTCTTTTTCAAAAGCTATCTATGTTTTGACCAATGAGAATAATCTAAAAATGCCTATGGATTGTTTTCATTGGTCAAAAAATAGATAGCCTTTAAAAACAGAAGTAATTTTTCATATTTTTAACAGAGTAAAGTGCCTTACACAATAAGAGCGTGTCAAAGTGCTTCCATGAGTAAATGCACAGCAAAGTAACTCCATATGTTGGTAGCTATTAAAATACTCCCCTTTCAGTCAAAAAAAAACTAAAAAAGATGTTATCAAAAACACACCATGATTCAATAAATAACCTTCAGTCATCTAATTCATTAACAATATCAGAAATGAATAGTGGTATTTGCATGTTGAGTCCAAATCTGATAACCTGAACTTAACTGCCTCTATATGAGAGTGGCAACATTCAATGTTCAGACTATTCTTCAACAGATGCAGTTTTCCAAACTACAGCAAATCTAAGAATTTCTATTCAAGAACTTGGCGATAGTTGCTTCAACAGGTTCGATTATATGAGTTAAAGAAGTTAATTAGCTTCACTTTAATGGCAAGCTTATCAAAATGTTTTGTCTAGACTCATCTCAACCAATCAAATATCCTCCTATTCAAACTCTTTCATATCAAGGAATTCTATCAGAAGAAAATCTTAAATCACTCCAATATTTAATCCAATAACCGAATTTAATCAAATGACATTGTCGATACACATAGCAATGCACTTTAATCACTTTGTGTATAAGGCATAACAAGCATCCTGATATACAGACATTTATGCTATGATATAAGGGTACTTTAGATTTGAATCTTTTCAACACTTATTTCTCATGTCGGTAGGTATTGATGTGGATCTTTCATTTTGCTGGATATAGGAATTTGTCCAGTTAAGATTTTGCACTTTAAAAATAATTTGCATCGTAGCAACAGTGGCTAGGATCCAGAAGGATTTTTCGATATTAAGCAAAACGAGACTGACTAATCATAAGTCTTCATTTTTGTGAACATTTCACTGTTTGAAGTATACATCTAAAAGCTTGCAAAGCAGGCAGATTTCTGATTGGACAATCTCATTTCGCTAACAACGAAAAATCAATCTGGATTCCAGCCCATAACAGCATAAAAAATATTTAATTGGGCGATTGTTTGAAATTGTAATTAAATTTTAAAAATTTTATAAAAGCAAATTTGTTCTAATACTCAGATTTTGACATATCTAAATAGGACCAAATGAGTGTCTTATAGTGCTATTAAACATAAAAATTTCAAGTGACAAAAATTGCTTGCGATTCATCAGTTTCCCGCAACCACTCTATCACTTTTTTCGTTTTCTAAACATTTCATTGGCTATTTGAGAAAAGACTTTTACATCATCAGACTTCAAAATATTTGATTGATTGTCATTTCTTTGATTCTTTTCAGGTGTCAGGAAGATAATAGTTCCTTGCTTTTGAAGCAACTCTCCTAGAAAAATAAGATAATATGGAGATGCCTGGAATTTCAAATGACTGACTCTTCGCTATACTTCAAAAGTGCTCAAGTAGCACTTTTAAAGTGCTATTACATGAGGGGTCAAATTCGCTTCAAATTCAAGGTGTCTCCATGTTAACCTATGACTTCAGGGGAGTCACTCGAAAAATGTGAGACTCTCGTGTCGGAGTGTCTTTGACACATCAATGGAAACTAGTCGCCAGCAATAGCTAATCAAATGCTTGGAAATCTGATGTTAAAAAAAGACTTTTCTCAAATGGCTAATGAAATGCTTACAAAAAGAAAAAAAATGCTGGTGAAATTTGTCGTTTGAAGTTTTTACATGTATTAGTACTTTTACACTTTCAAACCAAAAATAAATTATCAAAATTGGTGCATATTTATGAAAGTTATTATGCATGATCTTGAAAAAAAAAATACATACAAGTCCAGTTGGTAACCTCCTGTTTTGAAGTCTGTTAAAAACTAAACAAAAAATGTTTCTTGATAACGAAAAAACAAAAATTAATAATCACTTTTGCCTAGATTCGTCAATTAAGTATTTCTGCACTTTCCTATCGGGTAAACGAACCTGAAGAAAATTTGAATTCACTCTGATTTCTAACCTGATAACTGAATCTGAATCTAAAGACAATGTTGCTACATACAGCAATGAGCCATACTATATACTGACATACAAAAGCATTTTGTGCCTTCAGCATAACATGCATCGTCTTACACAGGCACTTGGAACATGAGGAAACTTTAATGGTCGATTTTCAACTTTTCAACACCTACTTCCAATATCAGTTGGTGTCGATGTGGGCCTTCCAGTTTTTTGAATAAGAGAACTTCGCCAGAATACTGGTAGAATTTGCACTGTTAGCTAAACCACATTAACCAATCAGAAGTTTGCATTTCTGCATAATTTTTACTGTTTTAAGTAAATTTTATTAAGCAATCTCGTTTCGCTAACAGAGCAAAATTTATGTGAATCCTGGTCTAATCAGGATTTTACACCTTAAAAATATCATGCATCTCTGTAAGAATAACATAAAAGCATGAAAAATTAACATTTCTAATTGGTTGATTGCTTCTAAGAGAAATTCAATTTAAAAATTTTTATTTTTAAAAAAGTTTTAATTATCATATTTTGATGAAATTAGAATGAGACCACACTGGCATCTTATGCTTAAAAAAAAAAAAAAAAAAGAATTACCAAAACAAGTTTATATTTACAAAAGCTATTCGCGAACAAAAAATAGATACAGATCAAATTCATAACCTTCTCCTTTAAAATTGGTTAAAAATTGATAGTTTTAAGTTTTAAAACAGCTTTTTTTACGTTACATTTAAAATGAGGCAAAAGATCCACTATAATTAATATTTCTTTGATAATACAATGTCAGTAGCTCCTTTCATTGTTAAACATAGTGTGTGACTACTTATATACACCCCCCCCCCCCTAATATTTCCAAAAACTTCAAATAATCATTATACAATATTCTTTTCTCATCACTTTTTTTTTAATTCTTCCTTGTTTAATAATAATTGCAGAATGCCTAAAATATGATTGATCATCAGATGTTAATGTTTTTTATAAATATTTGATTAGCATTTTAAAAAGGTTATACTAACTTTAAAATGCAAGGAAATGTGAATTTATATTGATTTATCATATGTTTGTAATAAAAAAACTATTTTTTTTAAAAAGTATTTTAAGTGGAGGGAGAAGAGGCGCTTGTTTATATATAAAAAAAGGATTTACCCTGAAATGAAAAGCCTAAGAAAGGGGTACGTCAAAGAAAAAATGTTGGGAAACATTAATCTAGCTGATGAAAAGACTGTAGTGCCTTTCAGTTTCACAGTGTTGCAACATCTTAATCATGAAGACTTCTTAACAAAACCTAGGTGATGAAATCTGTTGAGATGATGACAACATGATACAGTAAAACTTCCATAACAGACACTCCTGAATAGCGGACACCTCTATTTAACGGTCAATTTTCTAATCCCCACTCCCAAAATTTAAGTTTTTCTATGTTTAACCTCTGAATAACGGGCACTATTTTTGGCGGTAAAGAATGAAAAAGTATCTTTTAACGAGAAAAAAAAAATGAAAAAAAAAGTTAAAAGCGTCTAAATTTATTGGGAAAATGTATCACAAATTTTGTGATCACAGATAAATGTAGAGGATGGGATCGTAGAAAGTCCCCTCCCCCCAACGTCCAATGTTTAATTTAGGAAGTTGCCCAGGAGAGACATCTCCAGAGCATTCGAAACATTCCACCGGATGATTTTGCAATTTTATGTTTTTAATGGCCAAAAAGTGCAACCCTGCTCCTTTTTCCATCCCGGAACTCGATAATGTCCAATAATGTCACATTAAAAAACAAATTACATATAATCCCAAGCAAAAGTAAACTTTGTAACAGTTTTTTTTCACAAGAGAGTACTAGACAGTGGATGAAGGTGTACACAATTTTTTTTCAGTTTTGTTGCTTAAAAATAACTTTAATTTCTGATTAATCATGTAATAGAAGTTTTAAGACATATAAAAGGCAATTAATGAAACATTAAGTATTTCTTAGCGATTATTGAATCTCTGAGGTTTTCCCAATAGCAGACAAATTCTGCATTCCCGAGGTGTCCGTTATTTAGAGGTTTTACTGTACACCTATTTCTTCATTTTAAAGACCATAAAACTTTATATAATTTGTTTTACCCATGGGAGACTCTTTGGTGAAAATTAACATGGCAAGCTTACAAGGTCACATTCCTAATAATTTTCTGAGCTTAGGCATTTAAAAGAAAAAAATCATAGTCAATTATGTGAAAAATTCTTCCTTGTAAGCTGCCTTCAATAACAAATCTTATACAATTTTTCTAAAAAGGGTAAATATAATTTCTACAATCTACATTTTGGAATATTTCTAGTTTAAAAAAAAGTTCTTTAAATTCTACCCCAGCCTATTTATGACATTTCCACTTCTTTTCTAGTACACAAAAAGCACCCTGATTTCTTTAAATTCTTTGGTAACCAAATAACATACATATATTCTTCTAAAATTTTATCTTTATATCCCTCCCCCCCCTTTCCTATAGAAGCAAAATTTAAATCTTTACTTAAAGCAAAAATTTTCTTCTTTCGGTTTGGTAGTATGCAAAATACATAATTTTTTAAAGCTTTAACTCTAAATTAAAAAAAAGATTTTTCAAAATTATTACATAATAAAATACATAAATTAAAAGCTTATGTTAAATTCCAGAGTTATATTAAAGTTCCTACATTAAAAAATATTGAGTCTTCACACATTATGAGCAATTGGTAAAAAATTAATATTAAAAATAGGGTAACACCCCCAGTAATTGGCACTTTAAGAATTTGTCTTTAAACTTACTTTCATTACAAAGAAATAAGATAGTTACTTGGAAACATTTTTAAATCAAAGAATGCATATCTGTGTATCTATTTTGCACACTAAAAGCAAAAAAAATTGGAAAAGTATTTTTATAAAAATATATTTATAAAAAGTTGCTGAAATCACCAGTAATTGGCACCTAGAGCACCAATGTATGACACCTTGTGATCCAGTAATTGGCACAAGTTTATATTTAAAAAAAACTTTGCATTTTGCATTGGGTTTAATCACTTTAAATGAATTTACTGTAGATGAAGATGCCATATTTCAGGTTTTTGAGAGTAAGAAATCAGCATATTAGTGTGAAATGTGAACACTTTAAAACAATACAATATACTTATATTAATACCCAGTAATTGTCATGCTGTCCCCAGTAATTGTCATATGAAGTTTTAATGGATTCGAATTACTGGTAATATTTCATATTTTCAAATAAAAACAAATGATAAACAAAATTAGTATATAACTTTAAAAGTACTTCCAAAATAAGTGGTTTAATCTCAAATTCCCTGCGAATTCCTTGTAATCGGAATAGGTGCCAATTACTTGGAACTAGCAAAATTGAAGCACCATTAATTGGCATCTATCATTAATTCAGAAATCCAAATATTTGTGTCGAAAATACTTTTATACAATTAAAGTAACCCTTTTTAACTAAACAAAACTGTTGTCAATTAAAATTTAAAATATATTATAGATCAGATAATAATGAATTGAATAGCATGCCTTCCTTAAGCCAAAAAAGAAGCATTTGCAACAAAAATGGCTAATTTCATACAAGCCATAATTGTTTCTCTTTCCTCGGCACTATTGTCATTTAGTAGCATAAATCAAAGTTATAATCTTTAACGTAAATGAGCATATAACTGGTATATGGTCTTGCATTTTTAAAAGACTGGATATAAATATTATTTTTGGACATGTTTGTAGGATGTGCCAATCACTGGTGCATGCCAATTACTGGGGATGTTACCCTATATTAAGTTACAGAAAAAATATAAAATATTACATTCTGGTACTGAATATTTTATGTCATTTTCTGCAGCATATCCTAGATTGTGCAGTCTGTCACACAAGTAAAACATCCAAAAGTCATGCATATCATCTTGTACACCATCATATCGCAAAAGAAGACGACATCCAACATTTTTCAGAATCTAACAAAAAAAAAGTTTCATGAAAATTTTAAATAATCAATATAATAAGAAAGCTAAGAAAAGAATTTACAAATAACAATGACTATTTATAAAACTTCAAAATGAATAAAACAATTGCACAAAGTTTACAGAACTAATAAATTATTAATAACAAAAAACCTGCACACTGCTTTGTGATTTTTCTCCTAAATAAATTTACTGCAAATATTTTTTTAAGCTATCAATTAGTTTCTTATAATTATTTGCTCCATGTAACACTGGATGATAATTTCAATTAAATATAATATACTGGAATAATTAGACGATTTATCAATTTATGACACGATACATAATTATATAAATAACCACTTATCTATAAAACTGATCAAAATAATATTATTGATGCTTATTAAACATACAGTACATTTTACAAAGTTTCATTATGAAAAGTTATTTGAGATTAAAATTTTCCAATGGATAACTAACAACATACTTCAATAAACAAAAAAATGAATTATCGGGATCATTTACTGCAAAAATAGTTAAAGATGGAATAGAAAAAGCAATCATCTTTGAAGTAAGTTCAGTGTATTTCAAGAAATGGCACAGTTTCAAATGAGAATGTAAATTTGCTGTGCTTCCCGCTTTAATGCACATAGATTTTTGGCAAAGAATACAAACTGTCTTCTATTTATAAAAGCACATAATGCATAGCAAAAGCAATAAATAAATTTGTATACACTGGCAGCTATTTTTCATATGATGACTGTAATAAAACAAGCACATTGTACAAACTAATAGTTAAAATGGACATTCAAGTTTTGGAACAACTATGGAAATCTTTAAAATGTAGTTGAATAGAGCAGACATACAAAGGATTAGCCTACAAAACATATGGTCAAAAGAGCACACATATGGTCCTTGATGCCTGCAGGTCACCAAAAAGTTTTTATATACTGGATTTTTTTTTTTTTTTTTTCATTTTTAACAATAGGTGTAGAAAAAAAATTTACAAAGAAATAAAAAAAAAAAAATCTGAAGAGTACGTACAGTAGCTATCCACACACTTGCTGGGTCTTTTTTATTTCGTATTTCAACTTTCATGCCACATTTGATTTGATGAATAGGCATGCATGCAACTTGAGGCTATAAAAAGAATTCATTGTAAAAAGATGAAACTGAGAAACATATGATTGACAATACTTAAAATAAAATAAAAAATC
Source organism: Maratus speculifer (assembly GCA_964019185.1). Lineage (NCBI taxonomy): Eukaryota > Metazoa > Arthropoda > Arachnida > Araneae > Salticidae > Maratus > Maratus speculifer. The sequence goes on from OZ025298.1 coordinate 219,942,155, forward strand.
TGAAAAATGGGGCAATAAAAAAAAAAAAGTTACTATAACCACAACATAATACAATACAACATTTCAACACTAATATAACTCAATGGTAAAGCAGACTAAATATAATAGATTGTTGTTTAAAACAAATTTAGAAAAAAAAAATGCACATCTGTATTAATATTTAATATAAAACTAGCAAAAGCCATGCTTTGTTTGGATTCGCGAAGCATTATTTTATAAAACAGATATTTGAAAGTAAAAATATATTTTAATATTATTTTTGCATCTTTATTAAACAAAAACGTTATTTTATGTTTTGGCGCATTTTAATTTTTTATTTATGATGTAAGACTGGCATAATAAAATATTTTCGAAGCAAACTTTTACAAAATATTTTTCAATTTTCAACTAAAAGCTCTTTTAAAGATGTTTTTACAATTTCCAGTAACCACTGGTGTTTTTTAAAGTTTTTTGAAATATGCATGTTTCCAATCTTTGTAATTAACATCAAATAATCTTTGATAGCTATTTTCGAATAATATATTTGAATAGAGCTTGAAGAAAGTTACTTCGTCAAAATCCTATTTTATGCACCTATTGGTACGCACCAATTCTTATAAGTTAAATTATTGTAGTATTCAAATTTATCCATGATTATTCGCGATATCTGGTCTGGTGGCTGTGATTTTCTTTATTACGTGCAACAAAGTCTAAAGTCCGTTCACTAAACCTTTTTCGGTCCACAAATAAGAACATAACATTACTTTAGATCCAAATGATAAAGTAAGAAATGGTTAAAGTCAGTTTGTCGTTTCTGAATTGGCCAACTTTGCTTTAGTACATTTATAAAGAGCTTGAATCGAGGCAACAACTTCACGCTTCAATTCTTTTAATTTTTCATTTATATAACAAATTTAACAATTAATTTTATTTGTTTACAATTCTTTTGTTGCCACTTTACAAAAAAAAAAAAAAATCCACAATACAATTTTTTTTAAATGTTTAAGTGTCATCTGTGCAAACGATTTTGCTGAATAATGAAAACATATTTTATTTATTAAATTAATCATGATTCTATCTATAATTAATTACTCCATGATTTATATTTTTTCTGAAAATATACGCGTTTCATTTTTTATTTATTTGCTAAAATGCGTCCGTATTGGAAATACATATAAAATAAATTAATTAAAATAATAAATTTTTAACGTTTTACTGTAAAAAAATTATATTGTGCAAATCTACAGATCATAATTTATTTTTGTGTTTAATTTGAAGTTAAAATATTGAATAGTTTTTTTGTAAAGTGTACGACAAAATGTAATTTGAGTGGCCTAGTAGAGGATTCGCTTCGCTCATCCTAATTAATATTAAAGTAAAAACAAAAATTTCTAAGTGATAAATTAGAAAGTTTTGTTTCTCAAACTATCAAGATTATTTTAATTCTCTAAGAGCTTTCACTTTTCAGAAGGTAGTTTATAGATTTTTAACATGTGAAAAAATTAATCTCTGCTATTCAAGTGTGTCAGTATGGGAATTTTACTGTACATGCTATTACTTCTGCATAGCAGAGAGATTTCAATGTTCTGTGCTATCCATTATTTATCCAGAGGATCTATTGTATAAAAAATTTTTAAAAACAATCACTAAATAAAGGTCTCATCTATTTGTGAATATTATGAAGATTTTAGTGCAAATAGTTTTTATCAGAAAAATATCTTAGCCATACGTTTGAAAAAGCAGGTCAATCTAAATTAGACACACATGAGGTGAATTCCATTTTGTGACAGACATGACTGAGAGAACTTTTTTGTTCATCTTTAAGTACTAAATATTAATTGATAGTTAAAAAATTGCATGGGGTGATGTAAATATCGGCCTTATGCTATAAAAAAACACTAAAATTTTAATTCAAGGAAAAACTTAATTTAATTGAGGGTTAAAATCTGCCGTGACAGACATGACAAAATTTAGACATAGATTTTGACTAGACACATATTATTATCATTTGCTCTTAATTGGCATGCATACTGTTAGGAATTGATAAATTAAGTTATTCCAGTTTATTCACAGAAAATCGTTTGCATATTTGCAATTGTGATATTTAATTTATTTATAAGACGCAACTCGTTGCTATGGAAGCGAAGCTGTTTTTTCGTCTGCTTTGCTTTTTATATTTTTTATCTTACGAGATGAGTTAAAAGTTTAGATAAAAAAGTTGGCATCAATTTTTGATGGAATGTAAAAGAATTTTTTTTGAGAGAGAATGTTTATATTTTTTGTTTGTCGTGCGTGTCTTGAGTTTTATTGAAGAATTATGTTAATTTTATGAAAAGGCACGCAGAAATGCATAAAGGATCATCTTTCCAGTTTTTAGTATGATGATCAAAAATTATCAAGGTAAAAGCATTTATATTTTGTACATATTATACATTTTGTACATAGTATGTAAATAATTTGAATTCAATATTTCTTTATTCTATAATTCTAAGTATGTAATAAAATTTTTAAAAGAAAATTCACGAATATTTAGAAGATTTTTGAACCCAAATAAGTTTTGATTGTTTACAGAACATCTGGCGCCCGAACAGGGACATTTGAATAATATTGTTGAGATATTGAATTGTTTTTATAGCGTAAATTGTTTTCATAAGCTGTGCATTACTACTTAATTTTTCTAAGATGAATAAGCTAAAGAAAAAGCGTACACCACTACGTTCGTCATTTACCAGAACTTTAAATGTTTTGAATGAAGAAATTAACAGCGAGTCATTAGATAAGGACAAAATTTTAGACGGTTTTAGTAAATTAGAAAATTTGATTCATGAAATTAAAGCTATTGATGAAGCTATAATTGAACTCATGTTAGATGATGATAAATGCGATGAAGAGGCTATTGAAAATGAAGTAGTGGAAAATGAAAGTTATTCAGATCAATTTATTACCATTAAGCGTAAAGTTAGCGAAGCATTGGGTACAAATAAACGTAATCAAGATGATAGTGAAAAAAGCACAGATCACGGTTATTCCAAATCAAAGCATTATAAATTACCTAAACTAAATATTAAGCCATTCGATTCGCAGTTAATAAATTATCTTTCATTTTGGTCTCAGTTTCAGAAAATTCATGAAGACATAGATTTGGATAATAGTGACAAATTTCAGTATCTTATACAATCGGTAGAACCTGGAACCAGTGCCAGGCGTTTGTTAGAGAGCTATCCAATGACCGCAGTTAATTATCCCAAAGCTGTCGAGGCATTTCAAGAGCGTTTTGGAAATAAAGATTTACTAATAGAAGTGTACGTTAGAGAATTCCTAAAATTGATTGTAGCTAATGTACAGGCGCACGGCAAAGATAAACTTCCCTTATCAGATTTATTCACGAAAGTCGAGGCATATTTAAGATCGTTAGAATCAATGGGTTTAAGTTTAGAAAGCAATTCGGCATGGCTCTATCCCATGATAGAATCTAGCTTATCGGAAGATGTATTAAAAGCATGGCAGCGATATAATATTTCAATTACATCAAACGTTGTTAGTAATAATAATGCATTGTCAACAAAAGCAAATATAGTAAGTTTGATGGAATTTCTGAAACAAGAAGTTGCAAACGAGGAAAGATTCAAATTAGCCAAATCGAGTTTTATAGAGCTGGGCTTTAAAGACAAACCTAAAGAAAAGTTAAGAAAAGCAGAAAGTAAAATACCTACTGCGGCAGGGCTATTTAGCGCAAAAGAACGCCTTTGTTTATTTTGCAGTAAATCTCATGAAAGCAAGGACTGTGTTAGGGCTAGATCTCTTTCCTTTAATGAACGGATGGCCAAAATTAAGAATAAAAATTGCTGTTTAAAATGTCTTCGTTTTGGTCACCACGCTAAAGTTTGCAAAGTTTTTATTCGTTGCCACGTTTGTTCTAAACCCCATACCGAGTTATTATGCCCTGAAATTTCAATGTGTAAAGAACCAGAAAATACAGTTAAGACCCCAGAAGTTATTCAAAGCACCATAGCAAGTAAGCAGTGTTCTGCTGAAGTAGCCCTTATGACTTTAGAAATAGTTATTAAAGGTCGAATAACAAAGAAAGTACGAGCGTTACTTGATTGTGGGTCGCAAAAGAGCTATATTTTAAAAGGTACAGCTGAAGAGTTAGGTTTACATCCCATTTCTTCTGAAGCTATTGTACACACTTTGTTTGGTGGTACGCAAACAGAAGCTAAATCTCACAATAAATTCCAAGTTGAGTTAAGTTCTTCTGATAGACAGAAACAAACGAAAGAAGTCTTAGAACTTTTGGATCAAGATATAATTTGTAACTATATTCCTCGGATACCAAAAGAATCAGTAATTAAAGAGCTTAAACAAAATAAACTATGGATCACAGATTTAGGAGCAGGAAGTCCAAAAATTGAAATTTTGATTGGAAGCGATTACTACGGACAACTTCTTACAGGTCGAGTAAAACAGTTAAAGAGCGGTCTTACAGCAATAGAGACAAAGTTTGGATGGACACTTTGTGGTCGTTTAGAAAGTACATCACAGTCTTGCCTAAATTATGGAAATATGTTTATCACGAACCTAGCTTTAAAAGATATGAAGATTCCAGAATTATGGAAGTTAGAGACAATTGGTATAACAGATCCCTGTCAAACTTTGTCTAAAGCAGAAGAAGAAGAACTCGCTCATGATAATTTTATAAAAGAAGTTGATAGAAATATAGAAGGTCGCTATATTGTAGATCTTCCTTGGATTAACGGCAAACGTGAGATTCCCTCAAATAGACACATAGCTGAACGAAGATTGATAAATTCAACAAAGAAATTAAAATCAATGAAAATGTTTGAAGAATATGCTAAAGTTTTCTATGAATGGGAAGAAGAAGGCGTTATAAGTAAAGTACCAGATGAAGCACTCAAGATTCCAGGACATTTTTTACCTCATCATCCCGTCATCAAACCAGATAGTCTTACTACAAGTGTTCGACCAGTTTTTGATGCATCGTGTAAGGTAGGGAGGTCTCCTTCTTTAAATGATTGCCTCTTTAAAGGACCAAACCTCATCGAACAAATTCCTGCTGTGTTAATAAGATTTCGTGAGAAAGCTATTGGGGTAGTAGCCGATATAAGAAGAGCATTTCTTCAAATTGAAGTCAAAGAATCAGATCGGCATTTCTTGCGATTTTTATGGTGGAAGAGTCCTGACGAATTTCAAGTTTATCAACACAATAGAGTAGTTTTTGGAGCAACTTGTAGCCCATTTTTGCTAGGTGCAGTTATAAGATATCATTTGAGTAATGTTGATGAAGAAAACAAACAGATAGCTGAGAAGCTTATGAAATCATACTATATAGATAACTGCGTTACTTCAGTCGACAATGTGCCTGAACTAGAAAATTTTATTTCAAAATCTACAGAAATCATGGCTGATGCGAAAATGGAATTAAGAATGTGGGAATTCGGACCAATTAAAAGTGAAGACAGCAGTTTCCTTAACGAAAAGAAGGTGCTCAGCAAAAATGTAACAACGATAGTTCCGGTTTTAGGGTTGAAGTGGGACACAATGGAAGATAGTTTGAAGATCGCTTATAAATTTAGTGATGAGATAGAAAATCTGTCGAAAAGAAAGATATTAGCGGTAACCCAGGGGATCTTCGATCCAATAGGATTTTTAGCCCCAGCATTGTTGCCAGCCAAACTGATAATTCAAGACGCCTGGTCAACGAAATTAGATTGGGATGCTCCACTTCCAGAAGAAATTCGGAATAATTTTCAAAAATGGTATGGCGAACTCAAGTATTTAAATGACGTGAAGATAAATAGACGTGTAGGCTATGGTTGTAAAGAAAAATGGTCTATTCATACATTTTGTGATGCAAGTACCAGAGCTTATGCAACAGCAGTTTTCTTACGTTGTGAAGATAAAGACGCAGTCTTTGTACAACTTTTAGGAGCTAAGTCTCGTCTTGCACCAAAGAAAAATGTAACCATACCACGTTTAGAGCTTCTTGCTTGTATTTTAGGAATAAGGTTGACTAAGTTTGTTTTGAAAGCCTTTAATTGTATTTCCATACCAGTAAAGTATTGGACCGACTCTTCGACTGCTCTCGCTTGGATTCGAAGAAATGATCAATGGGGAACGTTTGTAGGCAATAGAGTTAGAGAAATTTGTAAATTTTCCGAATCTCAACAATGGAACTTCGTACCTGGTCATCTCAACCCTGCTGATCTACCTTCTCGCGGATGTAGTCCTAAACAGCTGCTGAAGATGAGATGGTGGGAGGGACCAGAATGGTTGAAGTTATCAGAAGAAAATTGGCCACATTCAGAAACAAGCCCCAACGAAGAATTAGTAATGATGGAAAAGAAGAAAACTGCAGTACCTACTCTTTTATGTTCTAATTCACTTGAATTTATGATATATAGTAGAATTTCAAAATTTGGTAGATTTATTAATGTCGTATGTTGGGTGAAGAGATTCATAATGAAGTGCAGAAATCGAAATATATGTTTTCCATCAGAATTGTCAATTGAAGAAAAAGAAGATGCGGAAAGGTCGCTCTGGTCAATAATACAATTTGAAAGTTTTGGTAATACTACTGATGCAATAAAAGGATTAAAGGTTATGAAAGATCAAGAAGGATTGTTGAGAGTAAAAACAAAGATATTAGAGCGGGATGACGAGTTTTCTTTCAGATATCCAATTTTATTACCATCGAAACATCATGTAGTGAATTGTCTGATTGAAGAATGTCATTTAAAGAATTGTCATGCTGGACTTCAAACAGTTGGATCCATTTTAAGAGGAAAATATTGGATAATTTCTTCTAGACGCATCATTAGAAGTCAATTGTCTAAGTGTTACAGATACAAAAGATACTCTGCAAAGCCATATACTACACCTCCAATCCACCTATTTCTAGATCGAGTCAGAGATTCCAAAGTTTTTGAAGTTGTTGGAGCTGATCTTTTTGGCCCTCTTTTCGTAAAGCAAAGATCCAAAGTTTGGGTTGTACTTTTTACATGTGCAGTATATAGGGCAATACATTTGGAACTTGTATCCAGTCTCTCAACAGAAGGATTCATTCAGTCACTTCGAAGATTTATATGCAGGAGAGGAAGGCCGACTACTATATACTCTGATAATGGCTCAAATTTTAGAGGAACCAATAACCTTTTAAAATCATTGTATTGGAAGGCAATAGTTTCTTCGAAAGAACTGTCTCCTATTATTTGAAAGAACTGTGCCCTATTAGTCATCCATCCAGCAGCAGCTTGGTGGTGTGGATGGTGAGAAACAGTACAACTAGAAGTGGTAGAGTAGTACAGAGACTTCTGAAATGACTTTTTCTAGAACTCTGAAATGACTTTTCTAAAACTCTGAAATGACTTTTTCTAGAACTCTGAACTGACTTTTCTAGAACTCTAAATGTTTCATTATTATTTTATTATTGTTTAGTTATTATCTTTATTTATTTAGATATTTTTTATTTTGAATTAGGGCTTAATTTGATCAAAAGTGATCTTAAGTTTAATTTGGCTTCCGCCTAAATTAAAGGTGGGAGTATGTTAGGAATTGATAAATTAAGTTATTCCAGTTTATTCACAGAAAATCGTTTGCATATTTGCAATTGTGATATTTAATTTATTTATAAGACGCAACTCGTTGCTATGGAAGCGAAGCTGTTTTTTCGTCTGCTTTGCTTTTTATATTTTTTATCTTACGAGATGAGTTAAAAGTTTAGATAAAAAAGTTGGCATCAATTTTTGATGGAATGTAAAAGAATTTTTTTTGAGAGAGAATGTTTATATTTTTTGTTTGTCGTGCGTGTCTTGAGTTTTATTGAAGAATTATGTTAATTTTATGAAAAGGCACGCAGAAATGCATAAAGGATCATCTTTCCAGTTTTTAGTATGATGATCAAAAATTATCAAGGTAAAAGCATTTATATTTTGTACATATTATACATTTTGTACATAGTATGTAAATAATTTGAATTCAATATTTCTTTATTCTATAATTCTAAGTATGTAATAAAATTTTTAAAAGAAAATTCACGAATATTTAGAAGATTTTTGAACCCAAATAAGTTTTGATTGTTTACAGAACATCTGACTTAATTTATCAATTCCTAACATATACCAAGTCCAGAATTTTTTAGGAAACAAAATTAGACTTGGATATGTGAAGCAGAAAGAAAAATATTGAAAAATTTGCAAATAGAAAAATATCAAAAAATATTTATCAGCGTGACAGACATGACAAAGTTTTGTGACAGACATGACACATGTACAATTTTCTATGAATTTAAATATTTTTTTCTTAAATATTACTTTCTTTACTTTTATCACAACTTGGAGATTAGAATATGATATAACGGTATATTATGTTAAAAAAATCTCAAAAAAAAATTTAAAATTTATAAAATCCCTTGGAAGTTTTCACTGAAATGAGTTTGTACCAGAAATTTTCTATTTGGCAGATTTTCTTTTAAATAGTAGAAAACTTTAGATTGTGTACGTTTCACATGAAGAAATACCATAGCCATCAATTCCAAGTTAAATAATAACAACTTTCAAATCACAAGATTAAAGCAAAACTGTTTGAAAAAATAATTGTGACAGATAATATATCTGAAACAAAGAAATTGGAATTACCATAATTATCTGGTAACTATGACATGCATTCTAAATTTAAGCATTTTGTTGAGTTGAGTTGTAAAGAAATATTATTGGCATCAATACTAAGTTAAACAAGTTGGAAATTGCACGTGAAGCGTAGCAAATGAGGTGCGTTCGTACTATAAGTTTTAAAATATTCAGATCTTGCTGATATAGTAGAGCGTACTTTGGATACAGTATAGTGGTCGAAATCTTTGTGTTCCTGTAAATATGCAGGGAGTAATTTTTATTATACTTCATTAATGTATATGTTATTCATAAAATGTGAAGTAGGTTAATATAATTAAAACACGCCCCAAACAATGTTTCCCCGTATAGCATTATTTAGTGGAATACATTTGTGTGGCCCTGTAATTTAATAATAAATATTCTCTGCATCCCAGATTGTACAATGTAGATTTTAGTACATACATCATAGATTCATGTCAATTATATTATGTTCAAATGAGTGTAACACCATTAAAATGCATTTGAAACATTTTTTCCCATTGATCGTAATGTAACGGAATACTTTTGATTGTCCCTGTAACTGATCTATGCATCCGATTTTCATAACATTTGAAATGACTCGACAAAATTATGACAAAATAATTAAACGTTTTAAATTTCAAACGATTAAAATGCATTTGAAACTTTTTTTTCGCATTGACGTAATGTAATGAAATACTTTTGAGTGTCCCTGTAATTGATCTATCCATCTGATTTTCATAAAATTTGAAATGACTCGACAAAATTATGTAATAATTATATATTTTAAATTTCAAACGATTCGGTTGGATAGCTTTTGCATTGTTATATGCGGACGGACGGACTGAGCGACAACAATAGGTGCTACATATTTACATGATTACGGACGTACCTAAAAATTACAAAAATAACTTTCTAGGAAAGAGATTAAGGTAAAGTTGCATGAAAAACTAATCGTGACAGACATGACTAGTGTGACAGACATGACAAATGTGACAGACATGGCAAAATGTAATGCTTTATATTTCACTCAAATTTTAAATTTATCTTTCAATTTTTTTATGAACTGTTCCTTTTTACATATAAAAAGAGAAAATAAAGTGTTAATAATTTTTATCAAGTAGATTTTCTTGAAAATAAAAAAATCGACATTTTCTGTGACAGACATGACACGAAGACTAATATAAAGTTTGGGGGCAATAGCAAAATAGTTAAAATGTTTCAGGTGAAAATTTTGGTGTTTTTAAACATACTGTTAGCCATTTTTTTAAAAGATATATTTGTTTCAAAAATCTATGTGATATTTAAATGCTTCAAGGGACATTAAACTAGAGATAAAAATAGCAGATTTTTTATTTCAAAGTTAGTCTTGATAATAATTAACTATAAAAATTTATTTTTACAATTATCTTATTATATCTTGTTATTTTCATGAAATTTGACTTATTTTCTATCAATTGGAACAAAAAAATACTAATTTAGTTTAAATTTAAAAAATGATGTCCATGTCGCATTTTCATGGATTCACCATGAATGAAAACAACCCAAACTTGAGAAAAAGTTTTGACCCAAACCTAACCAATGGCAAACAAGTTGGAAATTGCACATGAACGTAGCAAATATGGTGCGTTCGTACGATAATGAAGTTTTAAAAATATTCAGATCTTGCTGATATACAGACGTGTGAAAATTATTAGAATAATAGTAAAATTCACATAAAAATCTTGTTATATTACCGAAATAATACATTATTTGAAAACTAATGATACATTTAATATTTTGTGAGTATTCCCTTGTTTTTTATTAAAGATGCGATAAATTTTGGCTAACTTTGTATGAATTTTTGGCAATTAATTTGTATTTTTTTGTCATGGTGCCAAATGCTGATGAATCTTTTTATCAGATCATTTTTGTTTGTAATGATGCATTTCTTTACAATGGCCCAAAGATTCTTTATGAGATTTAGATTTGGATTGTTTTCAGACCATGGATTGTTTATTTTTATGTTTTTTTTTAATTCAAAAATTTAGTCAGAGATAAAATTTTATGGATAGAGCTCTATCATGCATGAGTATGGAGTCTTCATTTGGAAATCACTTTTCTAATTGTGGAATTAGTCTTTGTTCAAGCACTTTTTTTATTCTGATACTGCTCCATTATGTCTTTTATAATGTATAAACGACCAGTAACTTGAGGAGACGTCACGATCTAAAACATTACTTTAGTAGGACTTTTAGCCGTTTATGCTGTACAATTTGTGGAAAATTCTTCACTGGTACTTCTCACATATTGATTGCTTTCTTCTAGTATCAGAAAAAATTATTCATGACAAAAACATACCTAAATGATTAAAAAAATTTCTTAACTTATGTAATTTTCAGAGAAAGACTTTTATAAAGAAATTTTTAATCAAATTTATCAACAATTCTGAATTTTTAGTTAGTATGCAAAAAACATGATTTCAAGAAAAGAAATGAGCAACTTAAGTTCAGCTGATTAATTAAGAGAAAACTAATATTTTTCACCATGCTCCAGCTATATCCGAATTCTTCTTGCACAACGTTTGACAAAAAGAAGCCCTTATTTGCCATAGCAAATGCGATTTTAGCTTTTTTTCGAGAACTATGAGCACAGAGTCCAGCTAAGATAAGTTCTCTACGGATAGAATAATCACAAACATTTACTCCATACGCTTGCAAAGAGATTTTTAGTTCATGACTAGTTGCTCTTCTGTTGACTTGAGCAATTTGAATCAATTTTCCTTTCTGTTCTTTCAGTAAATTTACCTTTACTTCCACATTTTGTTACTCTAGAATTTTCCTATTCACATTTGAAAGCCAATGATCTTCCCACATTCTTGCGGAATTTTTGTTTCTTTAACGATTTCGTGCTGTGTATTAGGGCTGGGTGATATACCGTAATATCGTTATATATCGATATTTCTTTAAGACCGCGGTAACGATATTGAGATTTCAATCCTTCCGATATATCGTTTCAAACGGTACTTCATCCTACTTTCAGAATTAGTTACGGAGTTATGGAATTTTGAATCTACCTCTATCGGCGCAATAATTGTTTGCTTTTGCTAATTTTCGCGCCGTAATCGGCACTTGCGTGATACTTCCGGTTTTGAGCCGGTGTCGCGCACTCACCGGAATATGGGCGAACAGTCTACTTTTTGCGCTGGTGTCGTGCACACACCGGAATATGGGCGAATAGTCTACTATTCTGATGTACCGCTTTATTTATCGGAGTTCGTTCGAGAATCGAAGTTGAAACACTCCTTCGAGGATTGGGGATTTCCGATACAATCACTTGTTGACTCCATATCGGTGGCTGATTATTGTTTTCCTGTGAGCTTGTGTACAGTTATTGCTGATGGAATACAGAATAGATTGACATATTTTCAAGAATGTGAGCACAATAAATCGATATTTCTTGAATGTTGGTTTTTCATTTATTAATAGTATCAGAGTTTCCCCCAGGTTTAAAAAAGGGCAGGGCGCTACTGTTCTTAAAAGGGCACTTTTTACATTTTTGAGGGCACTTTTTAATTTTTAAGGGCCCTTGTATAGAGTTAAATCTAAAATCTAGCGGTTCAAAAGTCATGAAAAAACAGAAATTTCATCAAAAAATTGAAATTTTTTTTTAAAAAAGGTAAATTTCGTTAAAAGATTGCAAAAAAATGGTAACTATTGTTAAAAGATCATGAAAAAACTGCCGATTTTGTTAAAAGATCGTAAAAACAGCAGTTTTCGTTAAAAGATCACAAAAACGGCATGTTTTGCTAAAACAAATCGTGAAAAATCGACAAATCTCGTGAAAATATCGCGAAAAAACGGAACTTTTCACAGAATTTTCAGTTTTATTGCGATTTTTGGACGAAATTTGCCGGGTTTTTTTCGCAAATCTTTTGGCGAAATCTGCCGTTTTATTGCTATTTTTGACAAAAGTTGCCGTTTTTTGCTACTCATTTGATAAAACTTTCTGTTTTATCGTGATTTTTGGAAGAAATTTGTCGTATTTACTCTAACTTTTGAGGAAATCTGCCATTTTGTGACGTAATTAAACATTTTATTGTGAATCTTGCCCTTTTTTTAGCGATTTTTTGACGAAATTACCTGTCCCACTGGACGCGTATGAGGCTATTTTGAGCGTTCCGTCGCCGATTTTTAGCATGCGCTATAGCGCGTTCGGATCATCTCTGGAGCAGGGCCGTAACCAGCGAGACATGCCAGGGGGGGCTCTGAAAATTTTCTGGGGGGCTAACATTTTTTAACAATCCATATTTTAAGAAAACTAAATATAGCAAAAACTGATAAAATGGGCCTGCCTATTGTCTCTACAGTGTATAGAGTGTAAAACCTCTCTATAACGGATTTTTTCTATAAGGAAATTAATAAATGCAAAATACTTCATGATCATCGGAAAATAAATACTTTTTTTAACCAAAAATAAAACCTTTTTAAAAAACTACTGAAAGATTTAAAATATTATTTTTACACAATATATTTAATAAGAAATTAAATTAAGAGCATGCGTATTTACCATGCGTATTGTTATATTTGTTTTTATGTACATTAATTTGACTTTTTGTTGTCTATGCAAGTCCAGCCAAGTTCAATATAAGTATCCAATATATACATATCCAATTATCTATGATTTTTTTTCTGATTTAATATTTCCTTCTATAGTAAAAAAAAACTAGCCTTAAAAGGAATGACTCCTGGAATGATGCTGATGTGGAAGATTTCCGGAACTAACGAATCCGGGTTGTCCACTCCTTCCATGAGTCGAATAGACCAATCAGGAAAGGACTCCATCTATGCATCGCCGTATGGGTTACCATAAAGAGAGGAAAGATTACCATCGCCAACAATCGCCAAGTTTGTAGCCAACTTGGCGATATATCGCCAAATTTGGCGACCAAAATTAGTTGTCAAAAGTGACGCCAACTTGGCGATAACTGTAATATTTCGCCAAATTTTTAATTTCTTTACAACACCAGTCGTTTGATACATCATTTGAGAGGTTTGCAACTGCTTATTCATATAATGGATGTCTTGTGTGTTATCCCCCATTCTGCTCCCCAGGGGGGGGTCACATTTTTAATTTCTTTACAACACCAGTTGTGTGACACATCATTTGAGAGGTCTGCAACTGCTTATTCATATTATGGATAGCTTGTGAGTAACCCCCCCCCTCTGCCCTCAGAGGGGGCGCATTTTGTAATTTCTTTACAACACCAATTGTGTGACACATCATTTGAAAAGTCTGCAACAGTTTATTCATTTTATGGATGTCTTGTGTGTCACCCCCACTCTGCCCCCCCAGGGGGGCACATTTTTAATTTCTTTACAACACCAGTCGTGTGACATATCATTTGAGAGGTCTGCAGCTGCTTATTCATATTATGGATGTCTTTGTGTGGCCTCCCACTCTGCCCCCCAGGGGGACACATTTTTAATTTCTTTACAACACCAGTTGTGTGACACATCATTTGAAAGGTCTGCAACTGCTTATTCATACCATGGGGTATTGGCGAGCACAGCAAGCAGGGGTAGCCAATAATTTGGAATCGCGAAGCGATTACGCGGGGGGGTTGGCGAGCATAGCGAGCAGGGGGGCGGGGCCCCCCTAGTAGTTTAAAAAAAATTTAATCTTACCATTTTTGTAACATTTTATCTCACGTGTTTAAATGTATATTTCCAAGTAAGATAAATAAGTAACTCCAAGTAAGTAACTATAACTATGGTTAGTATAAAATAATGCGTTTATACTGGCCATTATTGGGGGGGGGGGGGGGGGGGGCAACCAAACACACAGATTTTAAAATATGGGATTCTAAGTTAGAGTTGATTGATTTAAAATTAAATTTATTTTCGCAATGTTTTTGCTGAATTTTGTTATAATTTTTAAAGGATAATTATTTTTGATTTTGTTGAGATTGGCACTGACTCCAAAAAATCAAATTAATGTACATAAATGTCATATAATATGCATAATAAATACAATGCTCTTAATTCAATGTCTTATTAATTATTATGAAAAAAAAAATACTTTGCAATAGTTTTTGAAATCTGTTTTCTTTTTGATAAAAAAAAGTTTATTTTTTAGTTGAAAATTAACAGTTTTTTTTGCATATGTTATGGTATAAAATACATAATTAATGAAACTTAATTTATTATTCTTATTTTAATTTCCTACTTTTAATATCTTTAACTAGCAGCAAATCGTAATTTATTAAATTTTATTAATATTTCATTTTCTGCTGAATTATTAGATCATTTTAAAGTCACGGCTTTTCTAAGTATGATTTAATTTAATGATGATATGAGTTTCTCTTTTAATCTAATTTTGCCTGATCTTATTTTATTAAAAATAGGTTGTATAAAATAAACTAATAAATTCTTCACAATAATAATTAAATTTAAATTTCTGCATATAATTATGTAACTACAAACATTAATCATTTTTTTAATGTATATTAATTTCATATTTTTGAAACGTATCTGGACTTAACCCCATCGGGACGGAAGCCTTTTATGTAATTTTTAATGTTTTATCATCGGTTTTTAAAAACAAAAATTTGTGTCTTATTAAATCGAGAAAATGCTCCATTTAAATAAGGCAAATTAAGCAATAAAATTTTACTGCGGAGGATAAACAAGGATTCTGAGCACTTTTTGCGGCACATACATGGTTCGCTTGTCCCCAAGGGATTAATAGTGTTTTTGTTTAAAAAAAAAAAAGGATTTTAATTTTGTGTTTTTCAATACTGCTTTTCTTTCGCATATGTTGTACACGTGTTTCTTAAAATTTGTCCAATGTCATAAAAAAAAAAAAAAAAAAAGAGCACAAGGACACGAACACCCATTTTCAAAATATGTGAATAATTTTCATTAAATGTATAAGGCGACTGTTAATTATTAGGCGTTTTCCCGTTTTAATTAATCGTAAAAAAAAAAAAAAAAAAAAAAAAAAAAAAAAAAAAAATTCTTTCACTCAATAACAAGAAATTTTCATGATGCATTCAAGAAGTGATTTACTTTCCATTTGTTTAAAAATGTCATCTTCTCTCTTCAGACGAATAAGAATTGAATACTGTTTGCCGTTTTTTTTTTGTTTTTTTTTTTTAAATAAATGCCATGTATCAAGAGTTATAATAATTTGCTACTCGGCGACTAGTATTTTGTTCTTAAATACTATGAAAATCAACCAATAACGTTAAATCTGCCATCATTTTTTGTCAGATTATTTTTCTGGTACAGGAAAACGTAAAATGCTGTTTGATTTCTTATAGTCCATATACCTGCAAATATTTTTATAAATAAAATTATTTCGCGAATATGTCAAAAAGCAGCTTTTTTAAATTGAAAAAAACATTATAAAACACAATTACACAGTTTTATTCTTTGAGACTGAATAACCATGTCTACAAATTTTATGTTTTTCTTTATAAAAATTATTCTGCAAATATGTTAGAATGTAGCGCTTGAAAATAAATTTAATGCACCATACATCAAATAATTGCAGATATTTTTGCCGTAATCTTATAATAAACTTAACCTTAATCATTTTTTTTTTTTTTTTTGCTTAATTTTTTATTGTTATATGACAAATTGAAAAAAAAAAATGTTTTCATTTAACACACAAACAAAATAATAATAATAATAATAAATAAAATAAATAAATAAAAATAAAATAAAATAAACTTTTTTTTTTTTCTAATACAGTAGACTCCCTCAAATCCGTACTCCTAAAATCTGCAACTCTCTAAAATCCGCGCATATTTTACGGATGTAAACAATGAAATTTTCAGTTCAGATGTAGGTGCAAAATTTGACTTTTTTAGTTTTACATCTATTCCATATATTTTTTAATTTGTAATTTTTGTTAAGGTTATTGAATTCATGTTTTTTCATGAAGAAAGAATAATTTATTTCTGAAAAAAATAAAGATATTGCTGATATCATTCGTAATCACAATCTTACCAAATATATTTATATATTAATCAAGCTTTTTTAGTTATTAAGTCTGGCTAAACCTGAAATAAAGCTTCATTATTTTATGATCTTGATGTGAATTAGTAATGTGCCTTTATGAGGCAAGTTTCATTGAATAATTTAGGAAAAACACATTTCATCTTTATAATGAATATTTAATTGTACATTATTGGTTATTAATTTGACGTTTGCTTTTAGTATCATTTTAAAAACTATCTAATTTTTTATTATTTTAGTTTATCACTTATTTTAATATTTTAACATATTGTAAGCACTCATTATACTTATGATTTCATTATTAATTACATTCTAATTATTTTTTATAAATGTAAACAAAGCAATGACCAAAAATCCGCAAAATTCTAAAATCCGAAAAACCTCTGGTCCCAAGCTGTGCGAATTTGAGGGAGTCTACTGTATACACTCATGTAACCCATAACATGAAACAATTACTAGCTTTTTTTTATTCCACGTGTATAAATTGACATTTTTTATCTTTTTAATTTTCAAACATTCTAGTTTCCAAGTGATATTTCATCGTTAACTAAATCTACTGATAAGTACGTATTGTCAGCAGGCAAACCATTAAAATTTAGAAACATGGGTTTTTAATGACCGTCTTAGTCAAGATTTTGACCATTGCTTGACTAATTATCGGTCAACTTGAACACCATGTGACCATTTCCATTCATCCTGCGTAAGATCGTCACTTTGAAAATATAATGATGTACTAACACATGTGGTGACCTGTTAGTGCATCTGGACTTAACTTTTTTCAGGAGAAAGAAATGTTCCTTTAAAATGTGTTTCGAGAAATGCATCTCGAAAACGCTAGCAAGATAACTGAAAACAACTAATCCAATAGGGTTCCGAATACAAAATTTTTGGCGTATGTCCATTTTATTCAAAGCAATTAAGAGATCTAAAAAATTTTCTCACTTTTTTTTTTTTTTTTTTTGAGAAAAGTAAAAATATGGATTTTGTTAAAAAATTAGAAATTAAAGAAATCGTTAGAGGGGGCTCTAAAGGACGCTAGAGGGGGCTCAGCCCCACCTGCCCCCCGTCTGGTTACGGGCCTGCTCTGGAGGGCTGTGTTTTTTCAAATGTGGGCAAGAAGGGCGCTATTTTTTTGAATGAATGACAAGGGGGGGGCGCTAGTTTTTAGAGGAGGGGCAAGAGGGGTGCTATTTTTTAAACTAAAGGGCAGGAGGGGCGGAGCGCCCCCCTGAAACTCTCTGGGGGAAACTCTGACTAATAGCATTAATACATAATTATATTAAATCACATATTATTTTACCTTTTTTATTAATAACATTAATAATTTACATGTATGATCAGCGTTCGAAATCCTTGGTGGTCCGCTGGTCCGAGACCACCGATAATTCAATCGGACCACTAATCTGAAAAATTTAGTGGTTCGCAGGACCAGTGCCTTTGCAGGCCCTGAGAAAACAGCAACCGATCGCAAATAAGATTTTTTTTTTTTTTTTTTTTTTTTTTAGCGATGCCGCGGACGCGCTATAGCGCGTAAAGTACGCAAAAAATCGGCGATGGGACGCAAAAAAATAGTTCTTACGCGTTCCACGAGACGCGTAATTTCGTTAAAGGATCGCGAAAACACGGCAAATTTCATTAAAAAAATCGCGAAATAACGACTAATTTCCGGCAAATTTTGTTAAACAATTCTCGAAAAAATGGCTAATTTCATTTCAAACCCGTAACATAAAGCAGATTTCTTCAAAAAACTGCGAAAAACCGGCAAATTTCGCACCAAACAATCGCGAAAAACGGCAGATTTTTTCAAAAAATAGCGAAATAAGGGCAGATTCCTTCTAAAAATTGCAAAAAAAAGGCAGATTTCTTCAAAAAATCATGAAAATACGACAAATTTTGCCCGAAAAACGTGATAAAACGGCAAAATTTGAAAAAAAAATCGCAAAAAACGACAAATTTTGTTAAAAAAGCGCTAAATAACGACTAATTTCCGGCAAATATCGTCAAAAAATCTCGAAAAAACGGCTAATTTCATTCTAAAACCCAAAAAAAACGGTAGATTTCTTCAAAAAATTGCGAAAAAACGTTAAATTTCATCAAAAAATCGCAATAAAACGGGAAATTTTGAAACAAAATATCGCGAAAAACGGTATATTTCGTCAATAAATTCCGAACAAACAAAAGTTTTCGTCAAAATAACGCGAAAAGACGGAAATTTCGATAAAAAAGAACGGAAAAAAAAAATAAGTGAATGCCGGGAGAGAATTTTTCTGTTTTAAAAATTAATTTTCCTGCTTAAAAATTGCTGTTGCTGCTCCAAAAACTGATTTTCCTGCTTCCCAATCGGATTTTTATTGCTCCAAATCTTTCTGAGTGAATGTGACTCCTGAAAGCACCATTTCATTAAGCAAAGTACCCATTTACTCAACAAAAATATCCCTTTTTTCAGCAAAAATGTCTTTTTCAATAAACCTGTCATGCCCCATTTTAAAAGAAATGCAAACAATAGTGGTACTTGTTATCTTCTACACTTAAATAAGCATTATTTTATAATTAAATTTGTATCTTGCACATTTATTCTTTAAAAAAGTACAGAAAATTTATCTTTTTAATTTTTAGCAAATTATAATTTTACATTGTATTATGCTGAAAAATTTGGATTAATGCAAAGTAAGATTGGTTTATTTTCCAAGAAGGGGGGGGGGGGGGGAGAGGAGGCCAATCTAAGTGTTAAAATTATTTAATAGAATTTTATATAGCGGACCAGTGATGATGTCTGCGGACCAGTAAATTCTCATGCTTACTGGTCCTTAGGACCAGTGACTTTTTTTTAGGAATTCTAACGCTGTGTATGATAATTCTATTATGTCATTTAATTATAAACAAAAATTTTACTTAAAGCCGAAGCTCTTAGTTTTAGAGTTTATTGGATACTAGTATTTTTATCCGTTTTGCATACGGGTTTTTGAAAAAATCACGAAAAAAAAATTAAAATCTTTCTCAAATTAGGAAGGAAAATATTTTTCATTTCGAAAGATCGCTAAAACTCTATGGATGGTGTCTTTCTGCTTAGCAAAACATATTACCCATCCACAGCAAATGTTAACATGATTATATAAACATTCAAGTTTCGATTTCGCTGAGTTTGATAAACAAAAACAAACGATGGATAGTTTCCTACGTTTTCTTTGAGGTCCTTCTATACTGAACATTTGCAAAAGACGCTCAAATTTTGTAATAACTTATTATATTTTAATAAAAATTTGTCACACAGCCTAATTTACTATTATTGCAAATTGCTGAAATTTTGAAAAAAATCGGTAAATTAACTTAGGAGTTATGATTTTTTTTTCCTCTTAATGGTAAATAATAAAAGGTTTGTTTTTCTTCCCCCCCCCCCCTGTTTTCGTTTGTATGTGCCGTTGAATGTGTTTTCCGCACACTTAAACAACTGAAACTAGTTGATACTTTCACAAAACCCTTTTTATAAGTAAAAAAAAAAAGTAAATAAATAAATAAAAATAATCGAACAGTTTATCTCTCATAAAAGAATGAGGATTTTTTTTAATACCTCATTTGCATTTCCATATTTTTGTTTATTTATTTATTTTGTTTTTGCATTGCACATCTGAGGTCGATCTCTTTCAACAAAAGCCGTTTTTTAATATTTGTTTTCAAGTTTTTTTTTTCTTTACTGGAACACTTTCATTTTTGAAACCGGTTTCGAAAGTAAAAGCATCCTAGAAAAAAAATCTGTAAACAAAATCGAAAAAGTAAAAGATCATTATAGAAATTAATTCAGCATTATAAAAAAAAAAAAAAAAAAAAAAAAAATGGTAGTTAGCAAAACGTCCTGATTTGGGACTTTGTACTGTATTAAATTTCATGTTTTCTTAAAATTATTCGATTGTTCTAATGCTTTCATTTGTATTCTGACTAATAATAGAATTATTTATTATAACAACGAAAAGAAGGTGTTCCTTACAGCCCAAAATTGCAGAAATGCAGAATTTTTTTTTATTGTAATAAAAAAATTCTACATTTACAGGTAATTAAAGTATTTTCTTTCAATATATCTATTGTCTATTTGTTGTCTTATATACATTTTCTTGTTTCATTTTAATGATTTATAATGTTTAACTTTCCAAGAGTTTACAATAACACATATTTTAGATCAGATTTGAAGGTAAAAGGTTTGCATATTTTGAATCAATACATAAAAATTAAAATTTATGTTCCTTGGAATATGTTAAGATATTGATATTTTTGTTTTTTCTTGATAATTAACATACACACACATATACATATGTGTGTATGTATATATATATATACTGTTATGTGTTTGTAGTATTTTATACAGAGGACAGTTACATTTATGACCCTGTAATGGAGTGACATATGAATTGAAATATATCGATATATCGAAAATATCGATATTTGGTCAGCGATATATCACGATATTAAAATTCTGATATCGCCCAGCCCTACTGTGTATAAATTATTTTCTTGGAGACACTTTACCACAGCAAGTTTTCTAAGTGAATTATCAATTGCTATACCCATAAACACACAATAATCCATTTACAATTGAAAATAAGCCACTAATTAGTATAAACGAAGCAAAACAGCAAAAAGATTTGTTTTAAGAATAAAATATTACTGATTCCAACTCAAGAAAAGAAAGATAATATAAGAACAGCAAGCAGAAAATTTTAAATTTTTATTTTAAATTCGTTTGTAACTCAAACAAATTCGTTATACAATGCAAACAATTTGATTACTTTGGATCAAATATTTTTCTTTTTAAGGAATGGCAACACTTAACAAAATTATACCCCCAAAACAGTTTTAAAGGAGCGAAAAACTAACTAGATCAACAAATCAAACTGCCTTCCATGAAACATTGCAAGTATATATAATATTAATCAAGAAAAACTGAAAAAATCACAATTATTCTAATAATTTTCACACCTCTGTAGTAGAGCGCACTCCGGATACAGTATAGTATTCGAAATCTTTACGTTTCTGTAAATATGCAAGAAGTAATTTTTATTACAGCTCAGCAACGTATATCTTATTCATAAAATGTGAAATAGTTGAATATAATTAAAACACGTACCAAACCATGTTTCCCCGTATAGCATTATATAGTGGAATACTTTTGTGTGGCCCTGTAATTTAATAATAAAACTTCTTTGCATCACAGATTGTACAGAACTGTGGCGCCGACTTCCGGGTCTGCGGGTCTGCCGCGCAGACCCTGAAAAATATCTGCAGACCTTGCAATGTCTTGGCAGACCCTGAAAAATGCAGGCATGAGATTTTTTCGCGGTTGAGCAATTTTACGATTTTTTGCGGGACTAATTAGTTCCGAAATGTAAAAAAAAAATCGATCTTCAATCCGAAAATTCGGAGATAAGACCGCGAAAAAACTCAAAATTCGTGACCCAAAATTCAAAACCCAAAAACATTGGGTAATAAACGTAAAAAGTGTCGAAGAATAGCGGGGGAAAATGCTAATTTCATCAAAAGATCGTTTGAAAACGTCTATTTCGTCAAAAGGTTGCGAAAAACATCAATTTTGTGGAAGGATCGTGAAAAAATACATGAAAATCGTCAAAAGATCTTTGAAAATTTCGTCAAAAAGTAGCGTGAAAAACGAGCATTATCCCAGACAACACAAATACATCCTAAAAACATCCAGAAGATATCACGTTTCGGATATGCGTGATATCCTGTGGACCGATGAATTGGTCCTGTCGACAGTTACAGAACATCCCCTGGGTTTCGAAATGTCACACCTGTCAACATCCTATGGATGTCACTTCATGACACCTTTGGGATGGTTATAGGACGCTTATATTATACCCTCTGGACGGTCCTAAAATTATCCTAATAATGTCATATTCCAGATAAGCCAATATCCTATGGATGGGGGAATTCGTCTTGTGGACAGTTGTAGGACATCCCATGAAGTTCGAAATGTGAAACCTGCCAATGTCCTGTGGACAACATTTTACAACACATTTTGTACAGTAATGGACAGTTGCAGATACCCCCTAGATCACCCAAATTCAACCTGCAACCTATAATTTTCTTTTTTGACATACTAGGGATTATTCCAGATTTTTATTCTTGGGGCCCATTTTGTGGGGAAAAAAAAAATAGTAATGAAACTTGAAACCCAGTTACACAAATTCGAATCAAGCATTTATTAACAAAAACATCTTTAAATCCTTTTGCTAAAGGTTTTCTTTTTCATAAACTGGTTATATCTACAAATTACACATTTTTAAACAGTTTTCATAAAAAAAAAAAAAAAAAAAAAAAAAAAAAAAAAAAAAAAGAAAAAGAAAAAAAAGAAAGAGTTTTATAAAAGAGTAAAAGGAATTTTGTGGAGGGGCCCATTTTATTAAATTTATTTTTTTGTAGGGACAATAAATAGGCCTCAAATTTCACCTGGATCGACCTCTGCATGTGTATAAAAAAGTGTGATCTTCAGCATTCTTTTATACACATACATATTTTTTTTTTTTTTTTTTTTTGCATATGCATAAAAAAGAATCCAAGAACTTCAGCATTTATATTCTTTCATGGTAAGATAAACTTTTCTGGCTATTTATAATTAACTTTGTAGTGAGTGATGCATCTACTTCTCAAGGGGACTCTCCATTCGAAGACATCCATGACAGTCTTCAAGCAAACACATTTCCTAATTGGACAGGTTTTTGAATTTTTTATCAACACGTCAAATGACATGTCAGCCACCAAGTTAAAAAATATTTTGTTTTAAGCAATCACTGAAGATTTATTTAAAATTTAATCAACTTAATCGAACTTAAATTTATAGGATTTTACATTCTTAATTACTTAAACACTAATTTACTTTTATTTTATATTATATTCTACATTGTTAGTCACCAGTGGCCAAAGCAAAGTTCAATGTCGTCGCCATGGATCGCAATGTATTAAATTTAAATATTTTTAAACAATTTAGGATAGCTGAAGCTATTATGCTATAACATTTTTTGAAATGAAGGTATTACTTTCAGAATTAAACAAAATATACCTGTATTTAAAAAACTGCAATCAAAATTGGAAAAGTACAAAATACTCTTATTAAAAATAGACCTTAGCAGTGGAATGAAAAATAGAAGCTTAAAATTTTTGAAATTAAAACAAGAATTACCTAAATGTTTAGCATTAGCGAGCAGGTGATTTTAAGTGAAATCAACTTAATCTTCAATATCAAACCAACCAAATTGTCAGATCATTTACAGAGAGACATGTTTTCCATTACATTATGATGCACACTTTATTATATACATTAGTAGTTTCAATAATATTTTTTGAAGTATTCACAGAATGCACTTTTAATCCTTCTAGCCAAGATTTTAATTCTGGATGAGCATTCTTGTTTTTCTATTATCTGAATGAGTAATTTTATTTAATGATGCTTCTTACAAGGTATCAAGTTGATTCCATGATGTTCAATTTATAATTTTCTTTTCAGTTTTAAACAAAATCTAAAAAAAATAAATAAATAAATAAAATAAATAAATAAATAAATAAAATAATGGAGTCATTGAAGATCCAAAATGGAACTAACAGAGTTAAGACCTTTCTTGTAAGATGTCCAGGACGACTACAAAAATGGTAATAATAATTTTAAAAAAAAATCCTTTTTTAAGAGAATTTTTTAAAAAAAATATTTCTTTTGAAAAGATAAAATTTTATGACACATTTTAAAAAATAAAAGCATGAAATTCGCTGACATAACATTTGAAGAGATGGATAAGCAGTTGTGTGTCTTTATTTTTCACACTTGTAAACAGTTATTTCATTAGTACGACCATTATTTTCATTTTTATTATCTTGCTTCGAGAAATTTTGTTTAAAATGTCCATTTTGATAACGTTTTTTGCAATATATTCTGCCTGTATCACAAAATATTAAGCACGGCACATTATAGTTTATGAATAAGATAATCTTGACAATATGCTTAATCTGCAAGGGAAAGTGCTAATATTTCTACAAGCAGACAAATTTGCATGGTTTTAGAGTATTTTACAAACCTCCATTTCTAGCCACCTTGATATAGTTTATGAAAGTTGACATTTACATGAATACAGACACCTTTGAGATGAATAGTAAATGTGTGTTGGGAGCTAGTGCAAAAACATGCATTACTTTTCATTTAGTAATCCTTGAAATTGCTCCTGAATTTTAAAATCATACTTAAAGGTTTACATAAGTGATTCAAATTTATATATCTTTGAGATTCGGAAAAGGAAACTTTATCAAATTTGATTTCTATTTGAGAAATAAGAATGAGCCACCAGTACACCCCGACCATCACATAGATTAATAAGCTTGAATTCCATTTCAATACTTCATCACCCCAAGTTAACCTCTTCCTGCTTTTCTTTATTTTGTCTTTTAAATTTGTCCAATATAATTTTCACCTCATTCAGCCGGAGTATTGGATATTGTTTAAATGTAGGATCATGGACTGCATTTCATAAAAGGAATATTTGCATTGTATATTTCTATGCAAGAACAGACTTTAAAGAGCAATTATAAAATGTAAGAATATTTTACTGTATACTTTTGGTATCTAATTTTTCTCCCCACCTCACAGCTGAAACTTTCAAGATTTAGATTATCTTAGTATAAAAGCTAAAAAGCCCATTTAGAGTTCATAGGCAATATAACATTATTAAAAAATAAATCCCATTAGGCCACTAAACTAACTTTGAAAAAAAAAAAAAAAAAAAAAAAGACACGTGGCAAATTAAAATTACCTTGCAATCAAAATAAAATCAAAGATAAAAAAGCAAATTATTTTTCATCTTTTGTATGTAGATCAGGATAAATCAAGGTTATTAGTTAAATAAAAGTAATGATTTTTTTAGAACAGCAATTACCGAAAATAAGCGATTAAAGAAAATCATTTTTAAAAAATTTTTATAAAAAAGTAATATAAATTTTTTAATATTGCATAATTAAATTTGTTCAATTATTTTTTTTTTTTTTTTTTTTTTGAATGACACTGGACAATTTCCAATAGGGCATAAGCTTTCTAAGCTGAGTTGTAATTTTTTTTTTTTGGGGGGGGGGGAAGGGGGAGGGGGTCTAAAGATACGATCTGAAAGAAAAATATGAAAAGGAGAATTCTAGATCTGTACACCAATTTTTATTTTATCCGTCTCTTATTAATATACACTGTTATATTTTTTCTCTAAACACAATTTTTTCTCTCTTCAGCATGCTTAGCCATGTTTTGATTATGTCTTCAACAGCAAACTTGGTAACAGATTGCTCCTCACAAACTGCATCTAAAACAGAAACAAATGAACATCAGAAAATTTACCTATTTACAAAAAAAGTTTGATTATTTTCACTTTTTAATATTTTAAAAAGTGCTTATTACTTGTCTCAAGTAATGCATAATTTATTAGAAAAAAAAAACGTTAAGAAAATGAATAACTTTTTAATATTAGGTTTGTTTTAAATATGTCAAAAAGAAGAAAATGTTCAGTAAGTAGAAAAATGTTCAGTATACTGACTTTGAAGTTTACTAAATATGCAATTAATCGGTGACATATCATAAATATTTAAAACAGAATATTAATTTGGAAATTTTTCGTATACAGAGCATAACTTTGTAGCCAGTATTTGCCTTCAAAAGAAAATAGGACATAAATAAAAAATTTTATATATTCTGATTTATTATGTAAGTTTAACTGATGATTTCTTATATAAAGCATAATTACATGTGTATGTATCATAGATTACGTGCCATGCGGGATCAGCAGATGATTTTAAAATTTCGAATTGAAAATTTTTGCTTTATTTTTTTGTTGGAGTCAAAAAAAAAAAAAAAAAAAAATAACAAATTGTCCATTGTTATTCATCTAAAGTTAAATACATTTTGACATTTGGCATAAAAATTATTTATAATTTACAGGAAATAATAAATTTTCACTTAATTCTATAAAGTACATATATACATTTAAAACATATAATGATAACTAATAATTACAAATCAAAAAAATTCTAGGCATAAAATAACTTTGATTTCCAATACTAGAAATGTTATTTTACAGATGAGGTAAATATATAAATTTTTATGGGGAAAAAAAAAAAAAAAGCTTAATTGTATGAAGGCAACAAACAAAATATAGCATAGCTACCAACATCCTCCATACCATCCGCTACCAAAATCCTTTTTAAACCCGGAAAAAATTTACAGTAAATTTTATCATTTCAAATTGACGTAATCCATTGAACAAGGCAAAAATTTGTATTAAATTTGTAAAAAAAAAAAAAAAAAAATAGATTCAATTAATAAATACACATACAAATGAAGAATAGAAGATTGTAACTTTACAAAAACATTTCTATCATGTTAACATCTGAATATATTATCTTTAATAATTTATAATTTTCTGACTATTTATCAAGAATATTACTGTGTCAAAGTAAAATATAACTATAAAAAATTGCCTTTATATCTATGGTTTAATATTTTAAAAACACAAAATAAAATTCAAACAATGTTATATTTTATTTCATTTTTTTCTAATTCTCCAGATAATCGATAATCCGGATTGGGTCTGTTCCTAAAGATGAAAATAAGGATTTTTGCTTAGTGGCCACTGGCCGGTAGGTTGATTTTTTTTAGTAGCCAGTTATTGGCTAGTGAGAATATTTTCTTTGGTAACCAGTAAGTACATTTATGCGACTGAATATTTAATTAGAAGATATATATATACAAGCTTAGAATAAATAAGTAATATATGAACTAGGTAAAATTATTTTAATTTGTATTGTTTGTATTGTAAACTTGAGTTACTAATTTCCAATCTTTTTTAAATTAAAAGCAAAGTTATATGTAACATACATATGTAGTTAGCTACATAAGTCCAACTATGCTTAAGCCCTTTTGTAGCTAACGACATAGATACACCTCTACCCTCTTTTTTATAATTATTTGTATAGAATTATAATGTGACAAAAAAAAATGTTTATTCAACGACTAGCACATATGATTCAAAATATAAAAACTGAAATTCACAACAGATTTTCTAAAAAATAAAGGGGCGGCGGTCTCTCCTGAAACTAATGTTATATGTTTCTCCACAATCCTTTGACATAATGTGTATTTTTTTTTTCCTTTTTTGCGATCTTTTGACAAAATTTGTGCTCGTTTTCGCAACTTTGTAACGAAAATTGTGTTCGTTATCACGACTTTTTGACAGTATTCACGTTCGTCATCGTGATTTTTTCACGGTATTCTCGTTCATTATTGAAATTTTTAGACGGTATTCTCTTTTTTTCTGCGTGTTTTATTGATAAAATTCGCATGCTTTGCATTTGTTTTTACGTTTTTTGACGATATTCGCGTTCGTTAACACAACTTTTTGATGAACTCTTTTTTCGCGTGTTTCTATGATAAAATTCGTGTTTGTTTTTATGTTTTTTGATGACAATCGCGATATTTTTACCGTTTTTGCATTTGTTATCGCGATTTTTGATGGCATTCTCATTTGTTATTGCGGTTTTGGACGATGTTCGCATTTGTTATCACAATTTTTAGATGGTTTTCGCATTCGTTATCGCGATTTTTTGACGTTATGCACTTTTTTTCGCGTGTTTCTTTGATACAATTCGCATTTTTTGCATTCGATTTTGTGTTTTTTGACAAAATTCGTGTTCGTTTTCATTGATTTTATGACTTTGCATTTTTTTTGTTATGAAATTTGCGTTTTTTTTGCAGTTTAGCAACGATAAGTGCAATATTTCCGGTTTTTCCGTGATTCTTTGACGATATTTGCGTTTTTTGCGATCTTTTGACACACGAGATTAGTGTTTTCCCGTGACTTTTTCACGAAATTTGGGTTTTTTACGATTTTTTGACGAAATTCGCAAGGATTTTTTTGGCGGCTCTTTGACAAAATATTTTTTGGAAAATCCTGCATTTGGCCAGTACTTTCCACATTTTTAGTCGCCAGTGTTTCACATTTAGTCGCCGAGTGGCGACTGCTTGTTTTCATCTTTATCTGTTCCCAATTAATCCGAATTATTGGGGTTTTACTGTAACTAACTACTAACAAACATTAATTTGTAACACTATAAAAAAAAAAAGAGTTTCTTGAGAGGAAAAAAAAAAATCTAAGAATTATGACTTATCTTTAAACATTAAGATAGCCGGAAAAAATGGTGAAAAGCATACCATATATACTTGATTTTCCAGTACTGAAAGTTTTTCTTTTAAGAACTGCAGACTGCACTCATCCATTAACAGGAATTCTTCTAATTCAGGTGCATTTCAACTGCCAGTGGCGGTGGAAGTAGAAGCTGAAAGAGAATAGATAAAATTAAGTATGGACTGATACAAAATATTTTCTGAGATCAATCATTTTCAACAATTAACGACATTTTTAAAATCAGTATTTTTATCTACCCCCCCCCCCCAACCCCTAAATTTAAAAACAGGATAAGCTAAAAAACCTACATTAAAAATAGACAGAATTTTAAACATTTAAAAGAACATTAAATGTGTAACAGAGATGAATTATCTATCAATGCCTTGCAATTTAAGGCTGTCCACTTAAACATTATGATTTTATTACATTTTTGAAAAACATTACGAATGATATGAAGTTTGAAAATGACAATATAAAATTCCAAACAAATTTCCATATAAATTTCGTGAAAAACCGGCAAATATTATTAGACGATCACAAAAAATGGCAAATTTTGTCAAATGATAGTGAAAAATTGCCAATTTTGTCACGTTTAAACACAAAAAAACGTAAATTCCAAAAATAAAATTCACTTCTGGCATTAACTTTTTTTGTGCCCCTTTGACGAAATTTGCATTTTTTCGCAATCTTTGGCAAAATTTGCCATTTTTCGTGAATTTTTGACAAAAGTTGCTGTTTTTCGCAAATCATTTGACAAAATTTTCAGTTTTTTTGCGATTTTTGAACAAAATTTGTCGTTTTTCACAATTTTTTAAAAAGAAATCTGCCTTTTTTTCGGGATTTTGAGACAAAATTAGTCATTTTTTTTGCCAATTTTGCTGGAAATTAGTCGTTATTTCGCGATTTTTTTAACGAAATTCTCCTTTTTTGCAATTTTTTGCTTAATTTATGCTTTATAGCGTGTCCGTATCATCGCTGAAGACTTGCATTTTTTCTAATGTGGGGCAAGAAGGGTGCTATTTTTTTGAATGAGCGACAAGAGGGGCACTATTTTACTAACTAAAGGGCAGAAGGGGTGACGTGCCCCCCTGAAACTCTCTGGGAGAAACTCTGCTAAATAAAGTATTCAGTTAAAGAAGGTTCAACAACGAATTAAAAAAACACTTGTTAGCAAAGCATCATTCATCATATATAATGAGCAGGGGTGGGGAAACACATCATTTTGCTTGCCAGTGGCGAGTGGATTTTTAGTTTTTGAAAAACCAGAGTTTCCCCCAAGTTTCAAAAGGGGCAGGGCGCTACTGTTCTGACTGAAAAAGGCACTTTTGTGATTTTTAAGGGCACTTTTATAGAGTTGAATCTAGAGGTTCAAATAATCGTGGAAATACAGAAATTTCGTCAAAAAATCCAGAAAAAAAAATCCAAAAATTTTGTCAAAAAATTAAAAAAAAAAAAAAAAAAAAAAAAAAAAAAGCAACAAGCCTTGTTAAAAAATCGTGAAAAAGGTTTTTTAAACCTTGCAAAAAGATAGCCTATTTTTTAAAAGATCACAAAAAAGCAGTTTTTGTTAAAATATCACAAAAACAGATTTTGTTAAAAGAGCACAAAAACTTTAGATTTTGTTAAAAAATCGCGAAAAAAGGACAAATTTCGTGAAAAGATCGCGAAAAAACAGCGAATTTTGTTTAATGATGACAAAAAATGACAAATTTCTTCAAAAGATCTGAAAAACCCACCAATTTTGTCACTTTTAAACATGAAAAAACTCATATTTTGAAAAAGAGGTGAAAAAAAAAAAAAAAGTTTGTAATGGGAATGGAATCTACCCATCTTTTCTCTAATTATGCCCTGAATGCAATTTTCTCTTCACACAAAAATGATTGTGAATCAGGAAAATTAATTTTTAGAGCAGAAAAATTCACTTCTGGCATTAACT
This sequence comes from Maratus speculifer, assembly GCA_964019185.1. Lineage (NCBI taxonomy): Eukaryota > Metazoa > Arthropoda > Arachnida > Araneae > Salticidae > Maratus > Maratus speculifer. The sequence continues at coordinate 219,972,927 of OZ025298.1, forward strand.
TTTTTTTTTTTTTTTTTTTTTTTTTTGTGCCTCTAACAAAATTTGCAATTTTTTATTTTTATTTATTTTTTTTTTTTATTGATGAAATTGCTGTTTTTAGGGGGGATATTTTGACGAAGTTTGCATTTTTTTCTGCGAATTTTTGGTGAAATTTCCCGTTTTGTGAAATTTTGAATTTTCCATTTTATTGTGATTTTTGCATGAAATTTGCCATTTCTAAAGAATTTTAGACGAAATTATCTGTTTTTCACGAATTGTTTGACAAATCTTTCTGTTTTATTGTGATTTTTGGACAAAATTGGTCTTTTTTTCACAATTTTCTGAGAAAATCTGCCACTTTTTCGGGATTTTGTGACGAAATTAGCCATTTTTTCACGAATCTTGCCAGAAATCAATTGTATTATCGTCGAAGAGCATGAGTTTTTAACGAAATTTGCTGTATTTCTGCAATCCTCTGACGAAGTTACGCATCTCACGGGATGCTATTTTTTGCGTTCCATCGCTGATTTTTTTTCGTAATTTAAGCGCTACAGAACGTCAGCATCATTGATGAAGGGCTGTGTTTTTTCAAATGTGGGGCAAGAAGGGCACTATATTTTTGTATGAGCGACAAGAGGGGCTTTGGATTAGGTGAAAGAGGGGCGCAATTCTTTAAACTAAAGGGCAGGAGGGCCGGAGTGCCCTCCTGAAACCCTCTGGGGGAAATTCTGGAAAAACTGTAGGCAATAGAGACATTATCAGACACACTTTTTCAATATAGATACTTTAACTTTCCAAATTATTACATAAGCTTACCTCTGTTGCATATATTTCTTAATTTTATAGGAAAAAAAGAATTAAAAAAAATGTATTGCAGTAGGCAATAGTAATTACGTGTGCAATTTTGTGATAACTTTTTTCAACTGCATGCGTGCTGCATCTTGCAGGCTGGTGAAATAAATCCTTGGCTGGCAAGATTTCAAAAATTCCTCACCCCTGATAATGACAGATCTAGTTCTCAATTTATAGAGGGGGGAGGGGGGGTCACATCCAGTGTTGAATTAACAGACACTTTTCTCCAGAGGGACTTTAGTGGCTTTGGTGGGAAGGGGGGGGGGCATTATAGAGTTCCGGGGAGGAGAAATTGCAATTTTTGACCATTAAAAAACAAAATTTCCAGGATGGACATTTCATTGCTCTGGGAGGGTAATGCCCCCCTCCCCAGGCACTACCTTAATTCAACACTGGTCACATCACTTCATAATCAACTATTATATTGGGTACTACTTGGTTATCCCGGCGATCAGTTTTGTCAAATTATACAAATCGCAAAAGCCAATTTACACAAATTAATGAAACTTTTCATTTAAATAATGCTTATGAAAAAACAAATAAATAGTAGAGCATTAATAAAAGTAGAAATAAAAGGTCGAATTGAAAATCATTTGATGATGTAATTCTTAATGTCAAGTGAATGGATATCTACATACGATCATTCATTATTGGTATTTAATCTTGGAGTTTGGAAGTAAATTTATAGCCGACAAAATAACCAAGTAGTATCACATATTGAAGGTTATTCTTAAATTAAAAGTGACAATTTTTCTTATACTTTCGTTAATTCATTATCATTCATAAATACAAAAACTTGCATTAGTATATTTCTAAAAATATATAATTTACACAGATTTCATTCAGATATGAAGAAATTGAAATGTTAAGTTAGCATTTTACGATAGTTTTTAGGACTTGACAGCCACAGAAATGTCGTCATGAGGAAGCAGTTAGCAGTCTCATCCGGAAAGTTTTTTTTAAAAATCTGCTTTTACTTAAAAATGGAAAACACTTTTTAATCACATAGTTTCTGAATAAGTACACTAGCAACTCACAAGTAAATTTTGAATTGAAATTCAAAATTTTATGTGACACAGGTGCCATTAAAAAAAAAACTCACCTTACAGATTTCTTTATTTCTTTTTTCTTTATAGAATCAATTTAAAAATCATCTGAAATTTCATAATTATATTGAAGAAAAATGTTTCTGAAATATATATTTTAACAATATTTAATTGAAATATAACAAAACATAGCGTTCCACTGGGATGCTTAATTTTTTTGAATGACCTATACATGAAACACAGGAAAGAATGTCTTAATGCTTCAAACAAAATAAAGTAAAAAATAAACAGTGTACAACATATAATTAATAGAAAATGGATAATCCAAGTCAACTAAAATTTTTAAAAGGACTTGTTACATCAATGTAAATATTCAATTTAAATTTTGATTTCTCCAAAACTGTTAAATAAAATCAACTTGTTTTCTGAATCTATTAAACAGCTTTGTTATGTCACATCATTGTGTCGGTGTTTTTTCTTTAGAGATTTTGGCGAGAAAACACTGTTTTGAAATACTTGTTAGGCATAACCATGCAAAAACAGCATATAGTTTTATATTTATTATATTTATAATCAGTTTATTTTATAATACAAAACACATTTACTTCAATACAAAACACAAAATTTTCAATTTTATAATACAAATTTCTTTCTTACTGTAAACATATATATTGTAATATTGTCTTATAAAATTATTTCTTATTCGGGCGATGACTAGGCCTATTTTTTTAATTGCATTTTAATAAAATTTTGCCAACATTATACAAATATAGAGGCAGAATAATTATAAGGAAATGCATTGCAAATATACATGAAGGAAAATTCTTACCTTATAATTACATTCACTTTCCTTTTATCCGAAATCACCATGAGCTGAAATTGATAAACATTGGAAATCACGCACGCTTTTTCTGAATTCTGGTGAGTTGGTTGGTAGGCTGCACATTCGAGTACAGGGTTCCAAATCCAAGGAGTCGCAATGCGTCCTCCGGCCGTTCTTAAGACAGTACTGTGAGGACGGTCCTATCTTCAGTATTCTGGGGGACATTCACAGGATAGTTTCATAGGATATGACAACTATGGGATTTCAAGGATCATTGTAGAGCGTCCGAAGGACGATTGTGGTTGTCTGGGATGTTGACGAATCACAGAAAAAATGCGAATTATGTTCTAAGATAGTGGGGCAAAACGCAAAATCTGTCAAAGAATCGAGAGAAAAAGGTGGATTTTCGCAAAAGATCGCAGAAAATATGAATTTTTCAAATAATAGCGAGAAAAATGAATTCTTAAAAAAAAAGAAAAAAAAAATCCGCAGAAAAAACCCCCCGCAAAATCGGCCGAATTTTTCAAAAAGTCTCCAGAAAATAGTGAATTTTGGCCAAAGATCGGGCAAAGTAGGAAAAAAATAGGAAAAAAGCGAATTCTATCAAAGAATCACGTTAAAATAGAGTAATTTCGTCAAAAAATGGCAGAAAAAACGCAAAGAATCGCGGAAAAAACTCAAATTTAACTCAAAGATAGATGGGAAAAAAATTATCAAAGAATTGTGGGGAAAACGCGAAATTAGGCAAGGGTTGCGAGGGAAAATGCAAATTTCGACTGAAGATCGCGAGAAAAACGCAAATTTAGGCAAAAGATCAGAGAAAAATCGCAAATTTTAACAAAAAACCTCAGGAAAATGGCAAATTTTGGTAAAGATTGCAGAAAAGACGCATCGTTAAAAAAAAAAAAAAAAAAAAAAAAACACGGAAAAACGCAAATAATAGCGGAAAAAACTCTAATTTCGTTCAAAGATAGCAGAGAAAAAAGCTATTTCTCTTTCAAAAAATCTTGGGGGAAATGCAAATTTCGGAAAAAGATAGCAAAAAAAACGTAAATTGCGGCAAAAGATCGCGGAAAAATTCGAATTCCGGCAAAAGATTAAGGAAAAAGATACTAATTTCGTCAAAAAATAGCAGGATAAACGCAAAGAATCGCGAAAAAAACTCAAATTTTCGTTCAAAGATAGCAGTGAAAAAAGAAATTTTATCGAAGAATCGTGGGAAAAACACGAATTTCGGCAAAAGGTTGCGAGGAAAATGTAAATTTCGACTTAAGATCACGATAAAAATGTAAATTTTGGCAAATGATCGCGAGAAAAACGCAAATTTCGGCAAAAGATCAAAGGAAAATCGCGAATTTTAGCAAGAAATCCCAGAAAAACCGCAAATTTTGGCAAAAGATCGCGGATAAGATGCAAATTTCGTCAAAAAATTGCTGGAAAACGTAAAGAATAACGGAAATTTTCTAATTTCGTTTAAAAATAGCAAAGAAAAAGAAATTTTTCTCTCAAAAAATCTTGGGGAAAATGCTAATTTCGGAAAAGATCACGAGAAAAACGTAAATAACGGCAAAGAATCGCGGAAAAATTCGAATTTCGGCAATAAATCATTGAAAAAGACGCGAATTTCGTCAAAAAATAGCAGGGAAGCGCAAAAAATGGTGGGAAAAACGCGAGTTTCGACCAAGCATCGCGAAAAAACGGTAATTTCGGCAAAAGATCGCTGGGAGTATGCAAATTTCGGCAAAAGATCGCTGGGAGTATGCAAATTTCGGCAAAAGATCGCGAGAAAATGCAAATTTCGGCAAAAAATCGCCAGAAAAACGCAAATTTTGGCAAAAGATCTTGAAAAAAAAATCACGATTAGCTTGCCATATTTATTAACTGATATTTTGAGTAAAGCATGAGAAAATGTGCACTGCACAACTAGGAAAGATTGCTGTGTAAAAAAACATTAAATCAGAATCATGGACTCAAAATAGAAACTTTCAATTTAAAATTACGGATAGTATTTGTATAAATTGTTGATCCAGGGGTTATTGTCTTCCGAAAATTCCGAAATTTCCGAAAATTTAAGGCATCCTCTTCCGAAAATTTGCAATTGGGTTATCAATTGCCAACTTGTACGGTTTTGCGCGCGGAAAAAACATTTACGTAGAAATGCAAATTTCGTGAAATGATCGCCGAAATAGCCTACATTTCGTCAATATTTCGTGGAAAAACGACGATTTCGTCAATGTTTTTGTAAACGAACTTTGCCAAAAAATCGATAAAAAACGCGAATTTCCTGTGCGGATCGCGGAAAAAATGGCAATTTCACCAAATAACGCAGATAAAACGCTGATTTCTTCTGAAGACCGCGGGAAAACCCCGATTTCGTCTAAAGAAAACGGATATAACGCCGATTTCGTTAAAAGATCGCGGGAAAAAACGCCGTTTTCGATAAAAGATCGCTTAAAAATATTTAGTCAAAAGAATATTTGAAAAAATACGCCGATTTCATCAAAAGATCACGGAAAAAACGCCGATTTCGTCAAAAGATCGCGGGAATAAAACGCCGTTTTCGAGAAAAAAATCGCGTAAAAATGCAAATTTTGTCTAAAGATCGTCGAAAAAACGATGATTTCACTTAAAAAAATATGGGAAAACGCCGATTTCATCAAAAGATCGCCGAAAAAACGCCAATTTCGGCAAAATATCGCAATAAATCGCCGATTTTGCTAAAATATTGCTGATTTCGTCTGAAGATAGCGGGAAAACGCCGCTTTTGTCCGCTGGAGGGGGGGGGGACTCCCCCCCCCCAGCCGATTTCTGAAAATGCTATGCGAATTTCTGAAAAAAAAATTTCATCCAGAATCACCCCTGCTTTTTTTTGCATTTTTATTCACTATTACATTGATTATCGGCGAATCAAATCAGTTGACTGTCACATATGTATTGTGATCAAGGGTGCAAGTTTTCCGTCCAACAGGACGGAATTTTGCCTTTTTAAAATTCTTGAGGACAGAAAAAGAGTGGAAAAATCTCAGAAGACGAAAAATGTGTTTTTGATTTTTCAGGATTCACATGAAAATGTTTAAGAATCGGACTTAAAAGAATTCCACTTTTTGGCAGACCCAGCTTTGGGACCAAAGTCGGCTCCTATGGTACAGAATGCATATTTTAGTATATATTTCATAGATTCATGCCAATTCTATTATGTTCGAATGAGTGTAACATCATTAAAATGCATTTGAAACTTTTTACCCATTGACCATAATGTAACGGAATCCTTTTGATTGTCCCTGTAATTGATCTATGCATCCGATTTTCATAACATTTGAAATGACAAAATTACGCAATAATTATATGTTTTAACTTTCAAACGATTAAAATGCATTTAAAACTTTTTTCCCTATTGACCGTAATGTAACGGAATCCTTTTGAATGACCCTGTAATTGATCTATCCATCCGATTTTCATAAAATTTGAAATGACTCGACAAAATTATGTTATAATTATGTATTTTAAATTTCAAACGATTCGGTTGGGTAGTTTTTGCATTGTTATATGCGGACAGACAGACAGACGGACGGGCAGAAAGACGGACGGACTGAGCAACAACAATAGGTGCTACGTATTTACATAATTACGAACGCACCTAAAAAGCAGAAGTCAGCCCAACCTAAATGCCACCAGCATAAAAAAAAAAAAAAATGAGAAGTTAACTTAGTAAATAAATAAACTAATCCTGACTTTACATGAAACACATAGGAGATGAGATTTCTGCATTTTTGCACACTAGAATTTAATTAGAGAAAATGTTGTTCTGTGAAATTGCAAAAATGTTCCGATTAAATGAAATAATATTTTCTCTAACAAAATACTGGTGTAAAAAAAAAAAAAAAAAAAATGTGGGAATCTCATTTCTAAACACATTATGGTTTAGAACCTGTGAACATATAACATTCTCCTCCTCCTCCTCCAGCCCCTCTATGAAAAGTTTAGATACTATGTCCTTGAGATTTTAGCTAAGCAGACAATAAACAAAATAAAGGGAAATTTTTCAATTATTGTTCAGTATGGTTGGTGGAATTAGTTTTAAAACAGGAGTCTTAAGATTTTACAAAGGCACATTAGAAATGAGTTTGGGCTCAATTTTCAGGGCCCGACAATTTTAAGCCTGAACCCGCCCAAGCCCGATATCAAAAATATACAAAACAAAATTGCATGATATTTAAAAAATATTTCAAAAATGATACCTCGTTTTTATCTCTTTATCTTCTTATGCCTTTCCAGCTTCTTATCCCTTCTTAACCCTTTCCGCCACAGTGTGCCTACTCCAGGCACACAATTTTAATTACAAACTTATAAAGGGCACCCAGAATATTTTACTAAAATTTTGCTTTTATAAAGAAAGCTTATATTAAGACATTTGTAATTTCTAAAAAAGTACTTTTTAAATTCTGGTGTCAGTCGATAATTTCTCATTTTATGAACAGAATTTGCCCATGACAGAAAATGTTAAACGGATATATTTATTTAATGAAAACTTAATTTCAATCTTATCAAAATCTGTATCAAATAAAAATATACTTTATACTTAGAAGGATTCTAATACTTTTTCCTCATTTAACAAGCAAATTTGATGGACACGTTTGTGTTTAAGGGGGCCCAGAGCTTGATTGATACGGAAAAAATGTAAACAGAGCTCTCGCTTCGAGTCCATACAAAAACAGAAGTATTCAATGTAATTAATTTACACTTTCTGATATTCTTAAGATATGTTTGTAGTCTTATAAACTTATAAAATGAAGTATTTCAATGTAATATAATAAAAAATATCGCAAAATTTATGTAACACAATTTTAAAAAAAAATTATGTTATATCACCAACACCAAGATATTTTAATGTTGAATTGACATAAGAACCTAATTTTTGCTTTAAAATGATCCGGAAACTTTACTCTATAGAATGATTTAAGGATATAAAAATCACTTAAAAAAATATTATTAAAAAACTCTCAAACTTAAAAATTTAAAAAACCCCTAAAAAATACAACTTTTTTTTCATTAAAAATACTCAAAATATTAAACTATCTAAAATATATTAATTCATTCTATAGATAATGATGCTATATTCATGCAAAAAAAATTAAGTCATTCCATCAAATATATATTTTTTAAATCTTGGTGTTAGTCGTCAAAAATCAAGTTTTGAGAAAACATGACTTAAAGTTGAAATTATATGGGTGCGGCTTTGAAAGTGTTGATACATAAATGATTATAACTCCGTTAAAAATGTAAATATTTTTATGCGGTTTTTTTGCATTGAGTTCAGAATTAATTAAATAATCAAACTAGATCATTAAAAAAATCGATTTTTTGAAAAGCTTTCAAAGCCCTGAGCCCCTCTTAATGAGTAAATGCATGAAATTTACAGAAATTACTATTTGTAAGCTGCCGAATCTAGCAATGTTTTTCTGTTTTCTGTAAAAAATGTACACCTTTAACTATAATAGATTCCTTTCTCATAACAATCTTCTGCGATTTACAGGTACTTAAAAATCAACATAATTTTTTTTAAATGACATGGGTGTCTTAAAGGTCCAGTGCTTTTATAGGAAAAGAGTAAACACTGATTGATTGCTCTCTATCAAAATAACATAGTAATTATATTTATTTACGGAGGAAAGTGACTTTGAAAATATACAGCATTTTCAGCATGAGCAGAGTTCATGATGACAAATAGATATGATATTCACTAAAGTTATTTTCATATGAAAAACTATTATGACTTGTGCAAAATAGAAGATTAAATAATTTGCAAACCTCCAACTAATTCTCATCTACGAAAAACAAAAGAAAATACTCTCTTTGTGTTATGTAATTAAATAATAAATAAGTAAACAATCCTAAAAAATATCTTCTAATGAAAAGCCAGCTAAAAGCAAATTCATTATTGTGTTTGTTTTGATTTACGCCATATTAATAGATTGTTGCAAGAAATTTTGTAGACATAAATCTGTAATTGTTACAAATTTTCATTTGAAATAGCAATGAAATACTAAAATAAACATGATTTCAGAGTTCCCATCATTTTGATTAAAATAGCATTAAAATGACTTGAAAAGGAATAAGTATGCATTTTAAGTGAGAAAAGTTCTTTCAATCTTTTCTGCACATTAATAAAGTTTTACGGTTTCAGAAAAAATGAGCTTGATCTCAAAGACTAGAAGAAAAATAGAACCTGAGCCCATGTCGGGCCTGAGTAAGGGCTCGGGCTGAGCCCGTCTCATCTCTAAGGTACATGTATCACTGTGAAACATTTTTACAGAAAATAAATGATAATTTGACTCATTTTAGGAAGATACTAAACGGAAAAAAACTTACATTTTCTAAACCTGCTGACAGTGAATCTGATTCTACAGGTTCAATTAATTTCAGGTAATTTGGATGCCTTTCTAATACAACTGAAATAGAGATGACATTTATACAAAAATTTCACTTTATTGGCACAAACTTTAATTTTATAAAAAATAAGTATTTTAGTGAAAAAAATGTACACACAAGGTCTGTATTTTAAGTAATGAGAATAAATGCAAAAAAAAAAAAAAAAAAATGCATTACCAATATCAGTGCAACATTTCAATATTCTTTAAAGTATGCTCCTTGAGCATTGACACACTTCTGCAGGCGACTTTTCGATGCTTCGTATGCTCCCTGGAAGTCTGCAACCGAGATGTATCTTAAAGCAACCGTGCAAGCTGTTTTCACAGTATCCAGGGTTCCATGGTGGCATCCTTTCAGGGCGGTTTTCACTCTGGGGAAAAGATAAAGTCTGCAGAGGCCAATTCGGAACTGTAGGGAGGCTGGGGAATCGTCGTGATGTCATTTTTCATCAGGTACTCGCTGACCCTGTAGCAGGTGTGACATGGAGCGTTATTGTGGTGCAGTTTCCACTCTGCAACAATCTCTGGTCGCACTCGATTGACTTGTCTCTTCAGTCTTTTCAGCACTTCCACATAGTAGGAGTTATTCACTCTTTGCCTTCAGGCACAAATTCCAAGTGGACCACACCTTTCGCATCAAAAAACACGATCAGCATTGTTTTGATCTTGGATTTGGACATGCAAGCTTTTTTCTGTCGCGAGGACTGCAGAAGCTGCCATTTGCTCTGTCATTTTGTTTCTGGGTCGTACTCAAAGATTTTCCAAGGCGACCACAAAATTTGATTGCATAACGCCATTCAATACTTTGCTGCATATTCAGCTTATTCAAACTTTTTTTAAACGTATACGCCAAGCGAGATCCTTTCTTAACGAAAGCTAGCAGGCGAATGCTGCATATGACATTTTCAAGGTTAACCCTCCCACTACCAACTCTAACAAGAGGGAGTGTGCTATCATGCATTGTTGTGTCACGACAAAAATATTCTTATTACTTAAAATACAGACATTGTATTAATACAGATATATAAATTCAAATAAAGTGTACAAAAATACCTTTAGGAGGAAACAGTATCTTGGAATTTGCTTGGCACCAACCAGCAAAATGATACTCATTAGATTTGATATCGAACCAAAATCTATCACTCAATTTATCTTCGTCACATCCCAAAAAAATAAGAGATAGCAAGTCACCACATATCATTTTTATGGATGCTCTCCAATAAGTATCTTTTTGTTCAGAGTTTGGGATTTCTAACTGCATCCCAATTTTGAAGTAAGTTTCAAAACTATGCTCCACCTGAAAAATTTAAAATTCTTAATTAAATCACATGTGTGAATCAAAATATTGCTATGTATTTAAAGAAGCAATTTAAACTTCTTGTATACTTTACTTGCTTATTGTAATTTCCAAATGGTTTGTGTGTTAAATTATAATTTCAAACAATTTATTTATGTGGTGTGCAATGTAAAATAAATAAAATAAGTACCAACTAATAATCAGAATTACTTTGTTTATTGAAAAGTTTCATACATCAAAAACATTTCAAATTAGAGAAATTTTGAAATAGTGTGCATGTTTAAACAGGAACAAATCACCCTGATCTAAAAATTTTTGATAACAAGAATTTTCACCATTTTTCTATCATAACAAAAATCCTCTATATGTCTGCTGGGTCATTTATTTTTCTTCTGGTATACTCAGACCAAGTTAGAGTTTACTTTTCTAGATATTAGAATCATGCTTAGTTTGTATTAATTCTCCCTGGCCCATGCCAGTTTTTCTTTTTTTAATTAATAACATAAGAAATGATACAAAAAACGTGGTTTCTTGTCAATGCAAAAATATACATGCCTAGCATTAAAAAAATAATAATAATGTTTGTTTTTGTAATTACCAAAGGAACATTATAATTACAAGGGTGTACATAACATTGGATGATGTCATAAATCTGGAATTTAAATATCAGAATAATGATCAGCAAAGATGGAAAGCAAGTTGTAACAAAGATTCAGAAAAAATTAGTTTCAGCAAAACATATAAGTGAGCCAAAATTTCGTTTGGAGACAAAAGCGTAACATATAAGAAAAGCGTATAACCAAGCTAAGTTTTAATGGCAAATAAATGGGACTGCTGAGATGAAATGTATAACTGAAGGAAACATACAACTTGGGTAATGTATAATTGGAGTTCCACAATACCTCAATACATTGCAGTTGTAAGATATGCAATTGATTAAAGCAATAAAAAGTTAATGTTTTGAATTGGCCACTTCGTTCCCTAGATTACAGTTTTATGGAGAGCTTGTGGAGAATTTTAGTTTGCAAAATTTATGCTCACAACAAACAATATGAAAGCAATGACAAGCTTTGTGAATCAATATTAAAAACCTGTGATGAAACTGAGAAACCTACATTAATAAACCTTACTAAAAGAATGCCATTTCAGATTTATGACATTATCAGACATCATGGACTTGTAATTATTAATTTCCTTTTGTAACTACAAAAATTAAACATTAACAGTCTTTTTTTATGCTGGATATATTTACTTTTAGATTGGCAAGAAACCATATTTCCAGATTATTTGAAAAATAAAAAATACAGTCTTTATTTTAAGAATATACAAAATCATGAAACTACCTGTATGATATTTATTATGTAGCAAGCAAAAAGGTGAAAGAAAATCATTGTACTTAGAACACTTCATTCAAACATTACAATTGCAAGTAAGGAATTCAAAAGACACCAGAAACTATAACCTTCTATAGTGAAACCAAATATGGTATGGACATTTTAGACCAAATGGCTAAGAAATATTCTATAAAATATGTGTAAGGAGATGTATGGCCTGTATAAACATTTTACACATTGCAATTATAAATGATTGGCTTATTTACAAACCTATGTCAGGCCATTACATTTCAAAGAAATGTTAAATTCAACTATTAGCAAATGATTTGCATTCAATGCATAAACACTTGGAGGAACGGATATGCATTGGCACACATTTTTTCATTAAAAGCAGCTATATGAAAAAAGTTATAAATGAAGAAATAACACAGCAGGTTTCTGATTCCTGGAAAAAAGTAAAAACTGTAAGTTAGGATTCAGAGAATCTAACATCATTACTAATAAATTGATTTTAGAATTGCAGCCTAAAAAGAGTGATGACTAACATAGTGATATTGACAACCCCAAAAATACTTTAAATGATGAGACTTTAAAACTTTTTAATTCCAACTATCTGTCATTGGTGGATTTAATTAATTTTTTACTTGTAATATTACATATTTTAAATATTACATGTGTTAAATTTCAAATGTGTTAATAACAGGGCTGTAGCTAGAACAGGGCTCCCAACACATTTTAGTCCTCAAAAAGGAAGAAAGGGGACCATTCTTGCTTAAAAAGGGGACTTTGGGGGGACCATTTTTATTAAAAATGGAAACCAAAAATGGATCATGCATATATAAATATGACACAAATTTTCCTAAATAAGCAAGTAAATTTTTTAAATTACCCCTGAAAATATGTTAGACGGTTATCTTTGTAAGATTTCATTAAATAATACACACAATTTTCTTTAAACACATTTAAATATCCTACTGAAAAAATACATAAAGCATTCAATATTTCAGCATTCACCTTGATAATTCTCTTAATAGAAAAAAAAATAAAAGTGATCGGTGGTTAAAATAAGTAAGTGTGATTACAGATCACTCAGAGGGTTTTATTTAATATTTCTTTCAAAACGTTCTAACCTTTAATCAATAAACCAAAATTTTTAATAATTAAATTTGTTAAAAATTAATAATTGGTTAAAATCATTAAATCCTTACACAGATGGGGATGATATAGGGCAGTGAGAATGGGGGTAGAGAGAGAGTTAAGAATAACATTATTCATAATCTGACCTTTGATTTAAGATATTACATGACACATTGTAGATTAAATTTTTTGTGAATTTTTTTCAATAGCGTCTCCTGTCTACAGAAAGGGGTGAAAAAATGCTAATTGTTGAGCAGATTTTTCTTCTTAAATTTTTAGAAAATTTATGGAGTAATAATGAACGCAATTAAACATTAAAACATCTGCTAGTGGTGAAAAAACCAGTTAAGACGGTGGGGAATGGGTGCTTAGGCCAAGAGTTTTGAAAGGATGTGTGAAAAAATCAATTTTCTTATTCCCCACCTCACACACACACATCCTTTATGTGTGTGTGTAGAAATGCCCCTTGAAGAATCTGCCTCTTCATGGGGCAAATTCATCTACAGATGAATTTGCCCCATCATTGGCATGCATCTACATGCCCAATCATATGAAGAAATGCCCCTAATTGCCTGGGATCAAAATACTGCCTAGCAAGATGTTGGGCTCAATGAGATACCTACTTCAGTCAACCCTTCAAATGAGATTGAATGTCGTTGTAGTTTAATTAAGGGTTGAGTTAGGAAAATTGCTTAAAATACTTAAGTTAGAGCCTGGAGAAGTAAAAAAGAAACTTTGAAATTCAATCTCACTGCCCCCACACACACTTTTTAAATTTTTTTGTGTGTTATAAAATCTGAGATTTTAAAATTGATGACTTGATTACTTTTCTTAATTTCATTTCTTTTGTTTTTCTTTCTAAAATTAGTATTTGGATTAGCGCTAACTGCTACCACTCATAAATAAAAGAGGCTAATAAGTTCATTTTATATAGCCTATAATAACAAATCAACCATAAAACAATAATTAGTGGAGAAACACTTAGGTTTAAATAACATGTCATACAAAAGCATTTCTTTTTCTTTTTAAATAGTGATTTTTGGATAAAATAAAATCTTAATCGATTTTTATGGAAATTACACATTCAGAATTAGTGTTAAAAAATAGGCATATATGTATATAAGCTTAAAATCCATAAATGCAGTATATGTAAATATTCTGTACCCCCAAGAACAATCCTTGTCAAACTAATTTGATGTGGTAATCCTGAAACTTTCTTCTAACTCATACATGTTAATACTTCAAAATTCGCTAGTACAGTCCCAAAATTAAATTGCAATCTATGCCCATCATGAGAATTCTAAAGATATGAAATTTTGTGCATTAGTTCTTCAGATATGACTATCGCTAAACTTGTGCAAATCCCCCAGCTTAGGAGCACTACCTATTGAAAGATTAGCACCAAAACCTAACCTATGTCAACGTCTAACTGAATCTTAAGTTAGACAAAAATTTGTGCATTAAATCTGATAGATCTACAGCAGAAATCCTAAAAAAAATGCATCATAGCAGCACTATCTGTTAATCAATTTACACCAAAATGTAAAAAATGTCAATTCATCTTAAAGACTAACTGAATCTAAAGTTTGATGAAATTCTGCGCATTAATTCTGGATATAGAACTATTACAAATCGCAACAAATGCAGATTAACAGTGCCACTTGTTGAGTGATTTATACCAAAATATAAAAAAACATCAATTCATGTTAAAGACTAACCGAACCTGAAGTTTGATAAAAATCTGTGCATTGGTTCTGGAGATTGAGAGATTGCAGAAATCGTAAAAAAATGCTGCATAGAAGTGCCACATGTCGAGCGATTTACACCAAAAGCTAATCAACACCAATTTATAGGGGCAGTCAAAAGTTTGCGGCAGCATAAAATTTTTCGGTATTTTGAATGTATACCCATATAAAAAGGAATCGCAAAGTGATACTCATACATTTTATTGACATAATAATTAGGAATTTATTTATAGAATAACAAATGAATATCAATAAACATAACTGACAAAATTAATTGCAAAGGAAAAAGCATGTTTTCAAAAGTTTTTGGCCATTTTGGAAAGTTTAGAAAAAAATTGTGTTATAAGAGAAAATCACTGTGATCAACTAAATTTACAATTAGTATGTTGTTGTCATACCTTTAGCAATGAGTACCGAGGCACAGCGACTTGGCATCGATTCAATGAACGGTTGAAAATTGTCTGTGGTACGTTTTTCCACTCATTCTGAAATTTTGGGGAAAATTCCAGCCATGCTGAATTGGACTTTTAATAATTCCAAACATGTTTCTAAAGTTCATTCCAAAGATTTTCTATAGTATTCAGATTGGGTGCTTAGGCTGGCTAGTAACTATTGTGTTCTGAAATTTTTTAAATTTTTAAGAATTTTAATGAGATTTCTTAATGTTTAGATTCATGAAAGAATTTCAGTTACAACACTTTTTTATATCCATTATAACACTTTTTTATATCCATTATAACGCTTTTTTTTTGCCCATTTTAATAAATTTTGCCTTCGTGGATTATTAAGCTTTTAGTGATTTTCAGAGTTTTTTTTTATTTTGTGGCTATTTTTTTTCAGGAACAGAAAAGGAGACTTGGAGGACCAAAATACAAAAAAGGGGATTAAAGGGGACCTTTTTATAAAAAGGGGACTTTTGGGGGAAAAAAGGGGACCATTTGGGAGCCCTGCTAGAGGTGAGGGGGGGGGGGGCTCATAACTTTTTTTCTCTTTCTCTGACACAGAAAGATAAATTAGTGCATATTTACACTGTAGCTTAGCTACCATGTTTCTTATTAAACTGTTGTAATAACTTCATTTTATACTAAGAAAAGTATACGATGATGAAAATTTTGAGTGTATAAATGGTGCAAAATTAAATATAATGTTAGCTTCATAGGATGAGGGATTGTTGAATTGCTTTTTTTAGATACAATTTATTAATTCTGAAAAATTGTAAAAGGATCTCAAAATTAAATTAGATTTTTGAACAGAATTTTATTTGAATTTTCGGAACACAAATTCATTGAGTGACCTTGGAATCTTTTCCAGGGGGGGGGGGGGGGGCCTCAAAATATTTTAGGAGGGGCTAAGCCACCAATAGCGCCCTCTTAGCTACGGCCCTGGTTCATAATTAAATGTTTTGAGTTTCATGGTGAAGACTAAAAATAATGAAAATTTCTTACAGGAGGTTTTAAGTAAGATTTTAGTTTTATATATTTTTAGATTATTATTTCAAGGTTAATATTTTAATGCCTAAATGCAAGAATGCAGTATTATTTTTTTGGTGCAGCATTTTTGCAGTTTATTTATTTATCTATTAGGAAATTTTTATGTGTGCTTGTGCACCATGGCAGCTTATCTACTGGAAATTATGGTAAATGCTGACTATTTTTACCCTTGTTAAGTTTCAATCCATGATTTAACATAACATTTTAGCGCATGAGATATATATGCATTTTTGTTAACGCATGCTAATTTTTTTCCTCAAAGCATATAATAATGACTTAGAATCACTTTTGACTGCTAAGATAAAATATTAAAAATGTATGTTATTTATCTTCAATAATTTGAAACACTTAAATTACAAAAAAGAAAGATACATAAAATATTTTATTAGAGATATTCTAAAAAAACTTCTTCCTCTTGAAAGAAAAAGAGTTTAATCTATGTTTAAAATAATTTTATTTAAACCATGGAATTGCTAGTGTAAACGCAGCAATGGCAAAAAATCTGTAAAAAGTACTGAATAATAAATATTAAAAAAAAAAAAAAAAATTACATGAGTAAAAGCTTCGGATGGAGCAGCTGTAGCATTACATTCTTCCAAGTAATCCTCCCAACTAAAATTCGAATCACCATCTTCAGGGGAGAGAAAAAAATCATTAATTTAAAAAGCAAACTGAACTATTTATAAGCATCATAAAATTTACTAAACATGAGTTACACGGAGCAATTTATAAGAAATACATAAAAATGTGTATTGATAAAATTACAAGTTATTTAAAATTAAAATTTATCACCTGCTATTGATATTAATCCATTTTGTTTATAAAGAAAATAATTAAAATGCATACATAAAAAACAACTTTAATAAGTTCTTTGTTACATTGTGCCTTGTTTTGTGTGTGTGCGTGGGGGGGGGGGGGTCAGGGGAAGGAGGAGAAGAGAGAAAAGACGGGCTTATACAGTTGGACCTTGATATCTCGAAACCTTTGGTATTTTGAAAAATTTTTCCCCTGCATTTCCATTAAAATTCTTATGTAATTTCCATAGTTATCTCAAAATGTATTTTCTGAAACCCTTGATATGTCAAATTTTTTCTACAGAAATTAGTTTGACTTTTTATTTTGGCTATTTTCTGCACTAGACCCAGTTTAATTTGGAAGATGATTTCATGTTATTTTAGCCCTTTTTTGGTTTAGAAAACACAAAGGGTAATAATAGAAGGCTTTTGAAACCGTAACTAACAAAGCAAGGCAAATAACTATGCTGAAAAGAGAAATTCAGACACCTGCTTGCTTCATTGCAGTTGCTAATTCACCAAATTCTTTAATAGTAAATCTAAAATAACACAAAAGTGCATTTATTTCCACTAAAGTTTAAAACAACATTGTTTGACCTTCTTTCAAGCTACCCTTATTGTATGACACTTGACCAAACTCCAACTCTGTCACAAAAGAGGAAACAAACAAAACGTACAATGTTTAAGTGCAGAAAGCCTCCTTCTACATTTTGTTCATTATGGCTATTGGGGATAGCACGGCTAGTGTGGGTGGAGGGGAAGAGTATTATCTGGTCATTGGCTACAAGGAGCATTCTTTGCAGAATTCTTCTGTTTCGAAATAGGGGATCTTTGACGACAGGGGAGAATTTTTTCAATGTTCAATAAAAAATTAAATCTAAGTTGTAAAGCATTAATAATGATTTTCTTTAAGTAATAAGATCATACCATAATAAAATCCAATTTTATTTCAACATCAAAACATATGCATTTTATTTTCCTTTATATCCTATTAAATACATATGACATCTTATTTTCTTCCTTTCTGTACTTACTTGAAAATTTCTTTTGTTTCTAATATGGCATCAAATAAAATAATAATAATAAAATTAAATTAAAAATCATTTTCCTCTTTCACATGAAAATCTTTCAATTGAAAATTAATTATTGGGGAAAGATTATCATTCTTGATTTTCATTTTTTGGCAATGAAAAAAGAACTTTATAAGAAAATTATCAATTGATTTTGCATGAAAAATAATGAAATTTTGAATCAAGAAAAATATTTGAATAAAATAAATAAAACACAACCCATGTTCATTTCTGTGTCAATCTACATGCAAAGATACAACATTAATTCACCTGTTTTGATATCGACTTCATGCATATGTTCACACACATTTTCTTATTTTATATTATAGGGATAATTATTCTCTTTCAGCAGCTTTTTAGCGATATTTTCCTGCAAAGGCGTGTGACAAAACCTAAGTCTCTTTTGTTTTTAAGAAGGAGGGGGGGGGGATAATTTCATAGCATTAACAATATGATAAAGTGTCTTGACTTTTTCTGATTAATTTTTTACAGGAAATATTAATATGCCATGTTTGTAGGCAGAGAGTTATTATTAAAATTTTTAACACATCTTAGAAAAGATGAAAATAAAGTTAGAGGAAACAAAGAACAAAATATGCTCTTTGGATAGACAGAACTAAAGTAATTAAGTTGATTTCAGTTCCAATTATGAAATCAAAATTATTAGAATATATGTACAGTAGACTCCCTCAAATCCACACATAATTTACAGATGTAAACAATGAAACATTCAGTTCAGATGAAGGTGCAAAATTTGATATTTTTAGTTTTTACAGTAGACTCCCTCAAATCCGCACAGCTTGGGACCAGAGGTTTTGCGGATTTTAGAATTTTGCAGATTTCTGGTCATTGCTTTGTTTACATTTTTAAAAAGTAATTTGAATGTAATTAATACTGAAATCAAAAGTATAAGGAATACTTACAATATACTAGAATATTAAAATAAGTAATAAACTAAAATAATAAAAATTTAGATAATTTTTAAAAGGATTAAAAACTAAAAGCAAAGGTCAAGTTAATAATCAATAATATACAGTTAAATATTCATTATAAAGATGAAATGTGTTTTTCCTAAATTATTCAATGAAACTTGCCTCATAAAGGTTCATTACTAATTCACATCAGAATCATAAAATAACAAAGCTTTACGTATTTCAGGTTTAGCCAGACTTAACTAAAAAAGCTTGATTAATATATAAATATATTTAGTAATATTGTGATTACGAATGATATCACCAGTATCTTGATTTTTTTTCAGAAATAAATGATTCTTTCTTCATGAAAAAACATGAATTCAATAACTTTAATAAAAATTACAAATTAAAAAATGTATGGAATCAATATTAAATTAAAAAAGTCAATTTTTGCACTTACATCTGAACTGAATGTTTCATTGTTTACATCTGTAAGTTATGTGCGGATTTTAGAGAGTTGTGGATTTTAGGAGTGCGGATTTGAGGGAGTCTACTGTATATCAATTCCATATATTTTTTAATTTGTAATTTTTGTTAAGGTTATTGAATTAATGTTTTTTCATGAAGAAAGAATAATTTATTTCTGAAAAAAAATCAAAATATTGCTGATATCATTGGTAATCACAATATTACCAAATATATTTATGTATTAATCAAGCTTTTTTAGTTATTAAGTCTGCCAAAACTCAAATAAAGCTTCATTATTTTATGATCCTGATGTGAATTAGTAATGTTCCTTTGTGAGGCAAGTTTCACTGAATAATTTAGGAAAAACACATTTCATCTTTATAATGAATATTTAATAGTACATTATTGATGATTAAATTGAACTTTTGTTTTAGTATTTTAGTCATTTTAAAAATTACCAAAATTTTTATCATTTTAGTTTATTACTTATTTTAGTATATTTTAAGCATTTATTATACTTTTGATTTCATTATTAATTACATTCAAATTACTTTTAAAAAATGTAAAGAAAGCAATGACCAAAAATCTGCAAAATTCTAAAATACGCACAACCTCTAGTCCCAAGCTGTGTGGATTTGAGGGAGTCTACTGTATTTACATGTAGTATGGAATCCTTTTTCATTATAATAGAATATCTCAAAAATGCTTCACCTGAAAATTGTGTTATTTTTAAATTTTCCTTTTTCAGAAATATTCTGTCAAAAGTAGAGAAAAAATAATTATACTGTAGACTCCCTGAAATCCACACAACTTGAAACCAGAGGTTGTATGGATTTTAGAATTTTGCAGATTTCTGGTCATTGCTCTGTTTATATTTTTTAAAAAGTAATTTGAATGTAATTAATAATGAAATCAAAAGTATAATGAATGTTTAAAATATAAATTTGAATGTAATTAATAATGAAATCAAAAGTATAATGAACGTTTAAAATATAAATTTGAATGTAATTAATAATGAAATCAAAAGTATAATGAATGTTTAAAATATACTAAAATAAATAATAGGGATGGGACGAATATTCGGCCACTATTCGGTATTCGGCCTATTCGGCCCTTTTGCCGAATATTCGGTTGGCCGAATATTGAAGGCTTGTTGACCGAATACTTCGGCCGAATACCTATAGCCGAATATTTAGAGAGATCTCGTCGAATATTGCTGAAATCTCACCGAATAGTGAAAGATATCTTGCCAAATAAATTTAGGATTTGAAGAATTTCATTTCTTGCAATTTTTTTTCCTCGAATCCAAATTGGTTACTTCATTTATGAAGTCATTCTCATTCTTACTTGCAAAACCAGGGTTCCTGATTTTTTTGATTTTTTTAATAAAAATCAAAACAATCAGATTTTTTTGATTTAAATCTGATTTTTTTGATTTAAATCAGATTTTTTTTATTTTTTTTAAAATTGCCACACATTATTATTATTTTATGACTTTTTGTTTAATTTAAATAATATAAAGTTTACATACATAGACATGCATATAAGTATTATCTACTACTAATCAGGCCCGTAGCCAGAATTTCCTTTCGGGAGGGGCTCATTCTTGAAATTTTTTCGATCTTACAAAAGTAATTTGTATAATTTACAGCGAAGAAATTTAAAATAATTATGTCAAATATTGTTATTTCGTATTTTTTTTTTTTCAATTTCTGTTGCAATTTTTGTCATTAAAATTCCAGTTTTCAAACCGGTTCAGAAACTGGAGAGTTTTTAGAGAAAAACTTCCGCGAAACCTAAAAAGCATAAAATAACAATGTTTGAAATGAGTTTCAAGTATCCTATCAGAAAAACATTAAAAAATATTGAAATGCAAATAAATAACATGAATTGATTTAAAACACAGGATTAATATTAGCGTGGGACAGTCTGGCATTGCGACTGCGAGGTCTTCAAACTATTAATCCATAAATGAAATTAATTACACGCATTATTTTTTCCAAAGAAAAATTAATTGCTACAGTCATATGTAATTATAAAAATTACATTTGAATTTCGCCTTCTCTGATTATAATAATTAAAAATGCAAAAATTCGAGGCAAAGATTTAATTATTTTTATTGTCGATAAGATCTTTCAATACTTATTGTTGTTACTGGGCTTTCAACCAAGACTGACAGCAAGTATTTGATATTATTGTAATACGTCACATTACAGTACTAAAACTTTTAGGGCCTATATGTTGGTGCCAACAATTCGTTTGCACTCTAATTCATATTCAGCTTCCACTTGCTACATTTACACTTTATCCTGAAAATATTGAGGCAGATTCTCTAATTTGCTTGCTTTTACCCGTGAAACAAAGCCTGGAAGAAGTAATGGGAAATCTCTTAGAATGTCTTTATTAGAAATGAATCGATCATTTAAATTTTGAATAAGATGCTTAGGGAATAAAGATCGCGATATTATAATAATCTTCAACGGATGCAATTTGAGGTTTGTATGCGTTGTCTGTCTAAATGTTAGTCTTGGGATCTTTACTTCAGTTTGGAAGATGTCTTCCCGAGGTTTTGATACGCAATAAAATATATCACAAAAGATTTCTACTACATTTTTCTAGATATATATGTAAAACAGGACATTTTAAACATAAGTTGCAGTCGATATCATCACAAAATTTTTCTTGGAGAACTCACTATGACTTTGTCAGACAGAAAACCTTCTGACAAACCGACAAGCTTATGAGAAAATCATTCTTCTCCCGACTGGCCAAAAAAATCTCTAATTGCTGAAGAAATCTTCCGTGTGGTTTTCGAAATATTTTCTGAGCTAATGCAAATCAATGTAGCTCAACAAAAGTTAATATGCTTTCATAGCTCTCGATAAATTTTGTTTCATAAATGATGCGCAGAAGTCATTTTCTTTTGTTTTCTGGGTTATATGATGCAGTTGCTTCTTCAAGCGCTAAATTTGCCTTTAGATGATTTTTAAAAACTTTGTCTCTGCTTTAACAAGTCCATGGTACTTTCTGATTACGAGAATCAACATGTTATGGGACAAGGCAAGATTTAACCGATGGCTTTCAAAATGGGCGTATCTAATTTTTGGATATTCTGAAAAATTCTAGAATGAATCACACTAAAATGACCAGACTTACTTTCTGCTTCATCATTACACTTATGCGACGCATTTATAAATGTCAAGTCATAATTCATTACAATGTTGTAGTATTACTTTTATTGAATTTTTGGCAGAGAAGCTATTTATTGGAATAAAATCTAAAAGAATTTTCTGACTTATTGGAGTTTGTGAATTTTTTAATAGTCCACATATCTAATACAAAGGTCAAGTTGTTCATCATTTGAAATGGCCATAGTTTCACCAGCAAACAAGCTACGCATTTTGTTTGTAGTAACAAAATAGATCACGTTATTTATTTTAATAATTAGTACTTCGATAACTGCATCCGAGGATATTTGAATGATTTTATTCTAAATGTCTGGGGTGACGTAAATAGCATTTCTACGGATACTTATAATATCTCATTTCAATTCATTCTCTCCAGACTTTGATCGTAATTTAAAGGAGCTCTTAGCTAACAGTCTTTTTCATATCAATTTCTCTAACGTTAGAGGATCATCATCGTGGCCATCTCTAAGTGGCGTATTTTGCTCCGCACAAAATAAGATTATTTCAAGCATTGGTCCAAGAGCTGTTCTGATTTTTTCTTCTCTTGAAGCTCTCTGAAAACACAATGATAAAAAAAATAATTTTCTATATTCCTGAAGAAATCTTTTGGTTTTGTTTGCTAAAATAACATGCGGTTTGTGATAATCTAATTGCATAGATTGTAAGAATTGCATACGAAAACACATTTAACCTTTTTCCAATGTCTGAAACATGTAAAAACCTAGTCTTCCTGTTTTTTGTATCCTTTCAGCACGTATTCTTTCGTGAAAAAAACAAGGTTTACAATAAATGCGTTTTGGAATATGCGAGAAAAGGAAATATTGGTTCTGGATCTTTCTTCCATTTTTCTTATTTTTGTTTCTTCCCTTTATTGGAAAACTATATGGCTGTTTGGGAAATATAATGGAATTAAAAATGTTTCTCTTCGTGGCATCATGTTAGTCATCTCTAGTTTCATAGCACTATCGAATCGCGTTGCTTTCCATAGAGTATAGGCTCATATCGAGTACTTGATGAATACCCACCAAAGTCAAATTGCCCCTAACACTGACATCAAAACAATCCTAAATTTTAATTTCAAAAAAAGATTTACTGCCAGAAAAAGTTGATGTTATTAGAACTGGTTTTACGTAAGTTAATTCAATATTTAGTGCACCCATGGTGCTGTTGTGGAATTTTGCAATTAAAAATAAATGGTAGACGTCTTAATTTTCTTTTTCTAGCTCCATATCATATTTTCTAGTTACTTAAAAGATTCCATTAACAATCATTAAAATCTGTGTTCCCATCTTATTTAGAATATCGAAAAAATACTGTATTTTCCGTCATCAAATTCGCGGCTCAAAAAGTTTATTTTAGACCCCAAAATTGTATTTGATAAAATTCGCTTTTTTGATTTCATATTACACTTCATTGCGATTATTAAATTAAATTTCTGGCTGTAACTGAGCCGGCGTTGTTGATTAAATTTTTACTATGTTCCTAGACATAACTCAAAATGTCCCTATACTGACTGTAAAAATAGCACATCCTAGCCAGTCAGTACACCCGCCTACATCTGTAGATTGTTCTCACGGTGTAATTGGGGTAAATTTTATCCAAATACGTTTGCTGAGGGGGTAGAAAACTCTCTCGGTGGCGCTAAGAAAAACTTTCAAAAAATCCCTACATAGCAGAATCCATCCCTGAAATTGATAATTCTACAAAATATAAAGAAAATTAACCAAACAAACCATCTTCTTTATGGACATTTTCTTACTATTAAAGATTCACATGCAAAAAATTCGCAGAAAAGTTGTTGAGTGAAAAGATTGGGGTATGTGTCTTTAAAAGTTTTTCGATACCATATCGGTTTTTTTTTCGCATCATTACTTTTCAAAAGCGTATTCTAATAGTTTATTTTTGATGAAAAGTGTTTTGCAGTTATAACATCAATACCAAAGTTTCTTTCTTTAAAATATATTTTTTTCATATGATTTTACATTATAGGCGGCTATTAAAGTTTTTGGCTTATTTATCTGCAAAACATTTCAACATTGACTTCTCTAAGTTTCCTTTATATGCATGAAGACAAAGAAAATTGAAGATCATAAGATGCAAGTAAATGTTTTATATCTGTCTCTTAAAGTTAATACGCTGTATCTGTATTACACTAATTTTTGTTAGTCAATTTTAGTTAGTATTTTGTCGGAATTACACTTGATCGAATTTTAATGCGCAAAAACATAATTAAAATTTCGCTTTAGAAATAATTTATATTATTTTATTGTAAATATCAATTTAAAAAATAATGCATACAAATAACTGATATAATGAAGGATTACTGTAACTGTAATTGAATAAATGGATATTTTTACAGCTAAAAATGCAATTGATTTTAATGTAACGGAAGATAAAAACAAACAAAAATTATTTTATTATCATAAAAATAATTTTGTAATTTTTCAAATTTTCGGGAGGGGCTTCAGCCCCCTTAGCCCCCTCCCTGGCTACGTGCCTGCTACTAATATTACACAATTTACATAAATGATTCATATTATTTCAAGGTAAAATTTTAGGCTATGAAAAAAATCTTGATTACACAAAATGCATGACAAACTACAAATCAGATGTCAAAAATTAATTCAACCTTCAATATTTTCATTAAAATAAAAAACATCTGCAACACATAAAAAATTTAAACAAAATTGGAAGTTAACTTTTTTTTTTTTTAAAGTGTTGATTGAGAAAAATGAGTTCAATTGCTGCCATCAAAATACTTAAGGCCAGAGGACACAAATTGAGATGTCATCACTAATCGACTGACTTCTCAGTAGTGTTGGAATTTACACAAGAAAATTTTGAATAGCAATTTTATTTTACTTGTGGAATATTTATCATCTTATAAAACAATAACTATTTAAAATCACTAGGAACTTGGAATCCCTAAATAAAAATTCAGCCAGAGAAGGAATGCTACAGTGTTGCCGCATCTGGATATTTTTTTATTGGGGGATTCCAAATTCTCATGTGTATGTTTAAGAAGTAATTAATCATAAGTTAATCAGTATGTTCAGTGTTTTATACGATGATTGATATTCCACAAATAAAATAAAAGTAAATTGTTATTCAAAATTTTCTAGTGTGAATTCCAACATAATTGAGAGGTAAGTATATTAGTGAATACCTCACAATTTGTGTCCTCTGGCCTTGAGCATTTCGATGGCAGCGGTTTAACAGTTTTATCTGTTGATTTCTAATTTCTGAAAGTATCAAACCAAAGGCAAAAAACATTTGTTCAATTGAAGTAGATAAATCTATTGCAGTAAAAAGCTAGTTGATCATTAATTATCTTTTTAGTACGAGCTTTTTCAATAACTGTAACAAAAATACCTTCCACCATTCTAAAGGGCTGAAATCAATTATATTAAATTAAATAAATAAATCAATTGCTGATTCAGATTTTGCTCAAATCCTTATATAACAAGCTTCACCAAAGTACAGCACATAAAGTCATACAATTTTATTTTACCTCAACTTGCAAAAGTTTTTCTAAATACTAATGAGTAAATATTCAAATATTTAGTATATTTCTGTTTAGATTTCTTTACCGTTGCAAGAATACTTTATCATTTGATTCAAATGAAATTTGAAAGCATTTTTTTTCTAAACTTTACATTTATTTTACTTTTTTACTAAGCTTAAGCTTTATCTTTCTGAAAGTTGTTTGATTATGTATGGTATATAAAACTAAATTATATTAAAGCACATTATTAAGTTTCTCTCATCTGAAATTTATTAAAAAATAACTTAAAAGAAAAACTGATTTAAATCAATGATTTTTTTAAAAAAATCAGTTGATTTAAATCATGATTAAAATCAAGCCGATTTAAATCAACGAACCCTGTGCAAAACATACAGTTATTCAGATACTAAAAAATATACAGCCTTTCTGTATTTCCTATAAAGGTTGGTGATATTTTAGAAAATGCTGCCCAAGTTGGAGATTTAATTGTACAGGAAATGTCTTCATTAGAGAATGATATGTTACATTTCAAGATATAAAAACACTTATCGAAAAAAAAAAAAGAAACACTACCTTATTTTAAAACACTCGAATATTTATTAATGTCTGCAAATTCCATGAACATGTAAAAAAGGCTCTAATGAAATTCATAACTTATTTTCTATAAAGTGAGAAATGAAAAAATTCATTCACTAGGTGTATTAATGAAGATTCATGTTCAAAATTAAATATCAAATATTACTATTCCAAATACAACGATACATCTGAAAACAGAACTGGTGTCAAACTAGATACACATTAGATGACACAACTTGCTGTATGAAGATGGTTTTATAAATATTTAAACATAAATTCTAAATGCGGAACAAAATAATTTTTTTTCTATAGTTTTCACTTTTAAATAATTTGCATAATTACTGGCTTAAATATGTAACATTATTATGTATATATTTTTAATTTATATCTTCCTCCATTCATGTTGTTATCAATTTCTGTTTATCCTTTTAATGCTTGTTGAATAAGTGGAATATTGTATGCGCCAACTCAAATGTCAAAGATTTTGTTAACATATGCATTCTACTTTAAGCATAACCTTTTGTTTTAACGTAATTTGTAATTTAAAGATTGACAACTGATTTGCAAACAGTCTCATTCTTACGAATTTGCTTATTATTAGGGACACAAACTCTAAATGATCAAATTTACTTCATTAAAGGTTATTTCAGAAAATATGTCCTTGTGAGTTCTGAGTGAGAGACATTAAGAATATTATTTGATTTTGGATGCAAGAAAGGGTAAAAGTATCAATTGATAGAAAAAGTGAAGTACATTCTTCATATTTTAATGGAAATATTTTCCCATCCTGACCTACTGAAAATCAATTTGATGTACATTAGAATAAAGGATATAATGCAATTTCATATATTTTTTTTTGTGTGTGTGTTAAAATAAATTTTTCAAATTGAAGAATACATTTAAAAGTACAATTAAGAGTAATAATTATTAATGAGTGCCTACTTTTTAAATTATATATAATCAAATTTTTTTTTCTTCATTGGGGAAAAAAAGTTAGTATTCGGCCGCCGAATATTCGGTATTCGGCCTAAAATTTGGCCGAATATTCGGTATTCGGCCAAATCACTATTCGTCCCATCCCTAATAAATAATAAACTAAAATATATTTTTTTAATGATTAAAATACTAAAAGCAAAGGTCAAGTTAATAATCAATAATAACAATTAAATATTCATTATAAAGGTGAAAGGTGTTTTTCCTAAATTATTCAATGAAACCTGCCTCATAAAGGTACATTACTAATTCACATCAGGATCATAAAGTAACGAAGCTTTATTTCAGGTTCAGCCAGACTTAATATTAACTAAAAAAACTTGATTAATACATAAGTATATTTGGTAAGATTGTGATTACCAATGATATCAGCAATATCTTGATTTTTTTCAGAAATAAATTATTCTTTTTTCATGAAAAATATTGAATTCAATAACATTAACAAAAATTACGAATTAAAAAATGCACAAAATTGATATAAAACTAAAAAAGTCAAATTTTGCACCTACATGTGAACTGAATGTTTCATTGTTAACATCCGAAAATGATGTGCAGATTTCAGAGAGTTACAGATTTTCAGAGTGTGGATTTGAGGGAGTCTACTGTATGTACCATAATTTTCCATGTATATCTCACAGCTTAGTTAAATCTTTTTAAAACTGGAAATTTTATTTGAAAAAAAAAAATTAAGTAAGTGTGCTAAGCAGATGCAAGTCTCATTTTATTTAAAATAAATTTCAGTGCGAAATTGAGTTATCCAAGGTACAGCATATACGTGCAAAATTATGGTTACATAAACATATTTTTTATACTTGAGGACATCGAAATTTTCTTTAAAGTAGGTGGTGTGTAAATTATGTGAGTAATTGTAGTTATTAAGAATCCAGGACCAAAGACTGGTAAGAAATAAAGCATACTGTTACAGCTGAGTTCGATATATCAAAATTTATAATACTCCACCATCTTAAAGTAAGAAAATAATTTTTTTTTTCTTAAATCTCTCTCTAATAAATTTAACAACATTCTTTCTTGAACCACTGGCCTTTGAACATAAACATAAATTAAGTAAACAGTGCAAACTGCAAATTTAAGGGGGGGGGGGGGGGAATAAACAAATATAAGACTACCTTTTAGTTGTATATCCATCTTCATGAACTAAAGTATAATTCCTTTTAATAAGTTCATAATCTAAAAATAAAGAGAAATAAATGCATTAATATATATATAAAATATTTCACAAAGACAATGATATGTAGTAAGTAGTTATTATTGGGTCATTCCATATCAAATCAACCAAAAAAATAACACTTTTGAACCTTCAGGATTCAGATTTTCCTAGTTTTTTTTTTTTATTTGTTGTACTTATCAAGAGGATAAGAAAAATCAAAATTTTTTATTTTTTGGATTTTTATTTTTTGAGTTATTGACTTTCAAAAATTGAAAAATTGCTAAAAATTGACTCCACTTTGACACCTTTAAACAGCTGTAGACAAAAAACTATTTGACTTAGAAAGCTCAAATTGGTGTCATTCTCTTCTGCTTTTAATGATCTTTAAAATGATATGTAACATGATTAATTTATTTAAAATTTTAATTTTTTTATAAAAAAATTTAAAATTTAAATTTAAAAATTTTAAAAACACCCCTTTTAATTTTTTTGAAAAAAATATATGTTTTAAAGACATTAATTGACTATGTGTATGCCAACTTTCATAATGGGATGACCATGGGTTCCTATGCAAATTAATATTTTTGTATCATCATGTATGCTAAATTTGCTATACTTGTTTTCCCATGTTAAAAAAGTAACTGTAAATTCATTGATTAAGGTTTGAATATTACTATTAATTATTAAGTAGTTCTTGTAATACAAAAAAATATGAATATTAAATCTATTAAATATATCAGGTAATACTTTAGAACAAGTCTCAACAGAATAACAAGTTTTAACATGAAAAGAACAAGTCTCAACAGAATAACAAGTTTTAACATGAAAAAACAAGTCTCAACAGAATAGCACGTTTTAACATGAAAAGAACAACTCTCAACATGAATAGCCAATTATACTTGTTATCACTTGATTTTTGGCTGCAGACTTCATTCTGTTTCTCAATGTGATCAGTTCACAATTCTCTCAAAGTGAATTATTTGAAATTAGTTATTTTTAAATAACGTGTTGTATGGATATGTTTTTTTAGTTTATTATGGATAATCTGTGTACATATATTTTTAATATTAAGATCTTATTAACTTGAAAGTTTTGTGGATATATCAATTTTATGCAAGTTTTACAATGGTAGAAAATCTTCCACAAATACATTTATAAATTGTTTCTAGTTCTAAGTCATACTTTTAAGTAGTAAAAAATGGCAGATAATCAAAACATTAAAAATTGGCCTGTGTTTTCTGTCAAATGTTGTAACCCTTTCAATGAAGAGAAACATCCTAAATCATGTAAAAATACAAGGAATGTAACAGAATGGATGTGCTTGTTAAATTTAGACATAAAAACGGGCATGAAAATATGTGATAGATGTAGAAAGAAACTTTCTAGTGAGTATAAGAAACAATTTGATCAGACAGATCAGGATGTATTTCCAAGCGCTAGCAAAGATGATACGTTCATTGATTCAGAAACATCAATAAATTACTTAAACAAATCGCTAGAACTTATTGGTGAGTCACCTTTAAAGAAAAAGAAAATTCAAGTAGAAACTTATACAAAAAAAAAAAATTGGAAAAAATAAAAACAAGTCTTGAAAAGCAATTAATACCTTCTAAAGATACTGAATGTGAAGTAATAAAAGAGGAAAATAAAGTAGAATCTGAAATGTTGCAGTAGTTAAAGGATAAATTTTCCCAGGCTTCAAAACGTAGTGAAAAGTTAACAATCTTATCTGTCTTGCCTTCTAGTTGGAGCTGCAAAAAAATTGAAGATGAGTTCAAAGTCAGCAACTACATGGCCCGCTCAGTAAAAAAATTAGTGAGTGAAAAAGGTATTCTATCAACCCCAAATCCAAAGCCAGGGAAAACTTTAAATGAGAATACTGCTCAATTGGTTATAAATTTCTACAATGAAGATGACGTTAGCCGAATGATGCCAGGAAAGAAAGACTTTGTTACCGTTAGGGACAAGACTTTAAAAATTCAAGTACAAAAACGTTTACTTATGGGAAATCTAAGTGAAATTTACCAATTATTCAAGAAAAAATATTCTTCTTGCCGTATTGGATTTTCCAAGTTTTGTGAGCTAAGACCAAAGAATTGCATCTTAGCTGGCAGAAGTGGAACCCACGTAGTATGTGTCTGCACTCTTCATCAAAATATCAAACTAATGATAAATGGTGCAGGACTTCAAAATGCTGTGCTGGACGGGGATGACGCACCATTACAATCATATCATGGGTGTCTAGCCAAAATTATGTGCAATCCACCTACCCCAAATTGCTACATGAATGAATGCAATGAGTGTCCCGGTGTCATGCAATTGAAAGAAGCTCTAACGAAAAAATTCGAAGATGAATTGATTGATGAAATCACTTACAAGCAATGGGTT
The DNA here is from genome assembly GCA_964019185.1 of Maratus speculifer. NCBI lineage: Eukaryota > Metazoa > Arthropoda > Arachnida > Araneae > Salticidae > Maratus > Maratus speculifer. Next base: position 220,004,122 of record OZ025298.1, read on the forward strand.
ACAGTTGATAGATGTACGATGGAAACAATGATTAAAAGCAGTGAAGATTTTATTGAAGATTTCATAGAAACTCTCTTAAAACTCAAAACCCACTCCTTTATATCAAATCAACAGAAAGAGTACTATAAAAATTCTAAAGAAAATTTAAGTGAAGGCCAAATAGTTATTAATTGTGATTTTTCAGAAAACTATTCGTTTATGTTACAGGATGAAGTTCAGTCATACCACTGGACAAGTACCCAAGCCACTCTGCACCCTTTTATCGTCTATTACAAATGTGATGGAAAACTTGAGCATTTAAAATATGTTTTCATATCAGATTGCTTGGAGCACAATACAGTTGCCTTTTATGTTTTCCAAAGAAAATTAATTTCAATCTTAAAAGAAACATTACCTTTCAATCTTGAAAAAATCATTTACTTTTCTGATGGCAGCTCAGCTCAGTATAAAAATAGAAAAAATTTCCACAATTTATGTCTCCACAAAACAGATTTTGGAACTGAGGCAGAGTGGCAATTCTTTGCCACTTCACATGGAAAAAGTGCTTGTGATGGACTTGGTGGTACTGTTAAAAGGCTTGCTTCTAAAGCAAGCTTACAAAGGCCATATGCAAACCAAATTTTGACGCCAAAAGAATTGTATGATTTTGCTGTTGAACACATTCCAGGTATAGACTTTGAGTATTGCACCACTGCTGATTATGAAGAAGCTAAAAAAATATTGATGCCTCGATTCCGTGAATCAAAAACCATTGTGGGTACTCAAAAACTTCATTCTTTTTGTCCGATTTCTGAAAACCAACTTCTTGTGAAGCAGTATTACTACAGTGAGCGCCAATTTACTGAATATGTGACAGCACTAGATTACATTACACCAACTGATTTAACAAAAATTGAATCTGGATTTGTCACTGTAGTTTATGATGATTGTTGGTGGCTTGCATGCATTCTTGCAAAAAATAATATGACAAATGAATATAAAATAAGCTTTCTACATCCAAAGGGACCAGCAGCTTCATTTTTTTATCCACAACCAAATGATATACTAGACGTATCAGGGGATACCTTTCTGCAAAAAGTTCAGCCTGTTACTGCAACTGGGAGAGTTTATACTCTCAGTAACGAAGAAATGAAATTGTCTTCACGTTCTTTGGAAAAGTTCCTATCTTAAGTCCTTTATATTTTTTGTATATTTATATATTTAATTTTTAATTATAAACAAATTCTAATTTTTAATAACATAAAATATGAAATATTAATTGTGGAAATGAATATTTAATATTAGTGAAGTCATATGTGCAATGAAGATTCATGAATTATGCACAATTGGATTCCAGGTATTAATTTCTTCCCCCCCCCCCCCTCAATGACTACACTTGAAACTTTAAATTTCATGGAAGATTGGTAATACAGCATTCATGTAATATGTGGTGAACTGAGACTAGTACCTGATTTTGATTTAGGATAGCTTGAAATTGATTATGGAGAGATAATTTTATACAGAATCTGTAAGTTATTTTTCTTTTGCATATCTTTATTTTTACAGTAATGGTTTATTGTTTAATGGTATCCTACTTTATTATTATTAAATAAACAAGTTTTTACCAAATTGTTATTACCTGATATTATATTTAATTATATTTAATATTCATGTTTATTTGTATTACAAAAACTACTTTATGGATTAATAGTAATATTCAAACTTTAATGAACTTAACAGTTACTTTTTTTAACATGGGAAATCAAGTATAGCAAATTTAGCATACATGATGATACAAAAATATTAATTTGCATAGGAACCCATGGTCATCCCATTATGTAAGTTGGCATACACGTAGTCAATTAATGTCTTTAAAATATATATTTTTTTCAAAAAAATTAAAAGGGGTGTTTTTAAAATTTTTAAATTTAAATTTTAAATTTTTTTATAAAAAATTAAAATTTTAAATAAATTAATCATGTTACATATCATTTTAAAGATCATTAAAAGCAGAAGAGAATGACACCAATTTCAGCTTTCTAAGTCAAATAGTTTTTTGTCTACCACTGTTTAAAGGTGTCAAAGTGGAGTCAATTTTCAGCAATTTTTCAATTTTTGAAAATCCATAACTCAAAAAATAAAAATCCAAAAAATAAAAAATTTTGATTTTTCTAATACACTTGACTGGTACTATCACTGCACCAAAATTTTTTAATTTCTGAGATGTCAAGGTTCAGACCATTGGTTGATTTGACATGGAATGACCCTATTAAAAAAGAAATTTAAACATAATGATAAGTGAAAATATTCTCCTTTCACCCTTGCAAAAGTAAGATGTCTGCTCTTCACAGTAAAAAAAAAAGTTTAAAATGTTATACAATAGACAACAACCTTTCCTAGTAAAAGTTATTCTTGTCCTTCTTCAACATGCAAAGTTTAAAATCTAGAAAAATTATTAATATATCATTACAAAAATTTAATTTTAGCATTCCATTAAATTTACTTCATAAAAGTTTCCTTTCTAAAATGATTTAACAATCGTATTTTATTATTTTTTTCCCTATCTTAAATAATATGAATCAAGGAGAAAAAAAAAAAAAAAAAAAAAATTACAATATTTTAATTTGATTATTTGGGTTTTCAGTTAAGTAAATATCTTATGTACTATAAACAAAGCCGAAATTACATTTTTACATGGGGTGTTCATTATTGGAAAATGACCAATTAACCATCCCAGTAACAGAAACCCCTTTTAAAACTTATAGAGAATAAATTAAATTATATAAATGGTCATTTGTATATAATAAAATGCAAAGTTTTCTATTGCTATTCAAGGAAAAACATTCAAATTTTGCAAGAAAATAAATACCGTAAAATATCGTTAATCCGCTCCCCTCCAAATGTGACGAAAAATGATAAAATAATCAGATGAGGCACTTACACAGGATTTTTTAGTGATCTTTTCACAAAATGTGCATTTTTTGTGAGATACCTGTGGGATTTTTTTCGCGATATTTGACAAATTTGCACTTTTTTTTTCATGATACTTGACAAAATTTGCATTTTTTACACAATTCTTTGTGAAGATGTGCGTTTCCTTCATGATTCTTTGATGAAATGTGCATTTTTTCGAAGATTTTTTAATGGAATTTGCACCCTTTTTTTTTTTTACAAACTTTGCATTTTTTCTGCTATTTTTTTACCCTTTATTTATAGATACAATATATTTGTATTTTTTCTTACAATTTTTTGACAAAATGTGCGTTCTTTTTGGCAATCCTTTGAGAAATTCATTATTTTTCTGCTATTTTTTGACGTAATTAGTCTTTTTTAAATGATCTTTAGATTGCATTTTTTAAGATCTGACATAATTTGCATTTTTACTGCAACCTTTCGACGAAATGTGGTTTTTTAGGTGACCCTTCGGCAAAATTCATGATTTTTTTGCGATCCTTTGAAGAAATTTGCTGTTATTTTTAGTTATTCTTTGGTGAAATTAGCGTTTTTTAAGTGATCATTAGATAAAATTTCCTTTTTTTTCATGATTTTTTGACGTAATTTCCATTTTTAAGGGGAAAAGGGGAGGGGCACTTTCTCGGGGATTTTTTGAAAATTTCAAATTTTTTATAAAGTGGGGAGGGGACGTTTGATCGGGAATGGCGGATTAACGGTATGTTAATTTATTAAATGAAGCTCTTAGCATTTTCATTAAGATTTTCACTGGAAGAAAAAAAAAAAAAAAAAAAAAAAAACAGTTTAACTTTGAAACATTACTTTCTGCTTTCTGACTGGTTTGATTAAAAGTGTCAACCCAGATTTATTAAACATACAAGGGGGAATTTTAATAATAATAATAATTAAAACTAAATATTTATTAGTTATTTTTGTGAACCAAAAATATCAAGGGGTTCAATTACTGGCACCGATATGCACGTAAATAATAAAATCCATTGTGTTTTTAAAATGTTAGTATTTGGACAAATTTTACCGCAATTCAGTATTCGGTCAAATTACTATTCATTATAGACACTCTTAATATCTATATTTGTATGTAGTTGTTTAAGTAACTAATACATATATATATATGTACAGTTATCATTTTATACAATATGTTAAGTGGAGAAACTTCTTTCAAATTTCTATCTCTAAAAAGTTCATAACTTTTTTTTTCTTTCTTAATTAGAAAACTAATAAGAAAAAACAATAAATATACCAAGTGCAACACTTTCAAAAAGTATCTTTACCAAAATAAAATTATGAACAAGTTAATTATTATAAATTGTGAGGGTAGAATATTATTCCACGGCCGGAGTCCGAAACAAAAAAGACGGGGAAAAAAGAAAAAAAAAATATGTGGGTATAAAAAAGTTAAAGTTGAAGTAAAGAAGTTTTGATTGATTTTAATTTCAGAAGTGGAAGATAAAAGGAGAACCCTCGCATTCGTGTTCAAAAGCGGCTTTTTTTGTGCGTGCGCGCTCAGAAGATTCTGCTTGGAGTAGGTGTTATCGAAGAAGAGAATTTTAAACTTATTCAATTATTGTATTATTTTTATGGTTCAGAATTGGTAAATACAAATACCATATCTCTTTATCCTTTCAAAATATGATTTTCGTAACAGAAATACATACCTGTGACCACTCAAATAAAATTAAAAGTATTCCGGAAAAGTATCACGTGACCTATTTCATGTAATTAAGCCCGATTAGCATTTAAAAAATGACAATCAACCCTGCTCAAGCCTTCACGCGCGCGACGCAAAAAAAATGATGGGCGATTTGATCACGTGATTGTGCGTTTTGTGCTTATCTGTTATTGGTTGCACGTTGTTTGTTGTCAAAGTTGGTAGGTTGACTGATACAATTTAACAATTGGTGATTTAATTTTTTTAATAATTTTATTTTTATTTATTTAAAAATCATTTATCAGTTGCTTTATACTTTTCGTATTAAATAATAGAATACTGTTGATTCTATTGTTGTAATTAATAGAATGCTGTTGATAAACCAAGGTTGAGATATCCACACGGGGGACTAGCTAAGGGGGGGGCTACCCTCCCAAAACATTGACAAATGTTGTTACACTCTGCAAATTTAAAACTTTTATGTCAAATTTAATTAAAATTTTAATAAAAACTGCAATACATTTGTTATTTTTGATAGAATTTGCAAAAGTTACAACTCTAATTGGGAATATTATTAATTTTTTTACAAATAAGAATTGTATTACATTTTCAAAGTGCGTTAACTTGGCAAAATTATAAAACGAGTTGGCGAATATAAAAATTTGACTTGACAATATTAAGGTTTTCTCCCCCACCAATAAAAAGTCTTAGCGATGGCCCTGTATCCACATATTACAAGATTGATTTGTAATCTACAATACTGGATTGATTTCAATGGAATTTGCATTGTTAGTTAGATAATTTTTCAGAAGAAGTTTTAGTATGTATATATTTCTTATTTAATAATTGTATATTTTAATACCGTGTGGATAACAGGCCAAAATATGTCATAAAATATGAAAAACAAACGACATCCGAAATTATGTTAGTATAAGCAAAACACTTATTTATACTTTTAATAGAAAAATTATAAACATTCTAATCATACTTTATTCATTATAAAACTAGAAGGCAAACTCTAAATATTTCACTTCTTTAAAATATATGTATGCAGATATTCTTAATTTAAAGAAATGTATATCTTTTACATTTTGCTTTTATAATATTTTCCATTTTGATTTTAACACCGTAAAATATCCACGCATGCATTATATTTGCATCCTAATCTCAATAAAAAATTACTTCTAAAATTAAAGAAGAAGAAGAAGAAGAAGAAGAACATTAATAATTATTTTATGCGTTTGACCAAGGTTGGTAGTTATATTTTAAATGCTGATCGGGCTTAATTAGATGAAATAGGTCACGTGATACATTTCCGGAATAGTTTAGATTTTATTTGAGTGATCACAGGTATGTATTTCTGTTGCGAGAATCATGTTTTGGAAGGATAAAGGTATATAGTATTTGTATTTATTAATTTTGAACCATAAAAATAATTCAATAATTGAATAACTTAAAAATTTCCTTCTTCGTTTATACCTACTCCATGCAGAATCTTCTGAGCGCACGCGCGCAAAAATGGCGATTCTTAAACACGCCCAACGTTTGCTAACAATTCGCATATGTTTATTAACTGCAACTGTTACTTTTACATGGCGATGTTGTGGTTGTGATTTGTGATGGATATTTAAAAAAACAAAAACAAATGACGAGTAAGATAATACGAGAAGAACGATAATTATCCGTCTTTTCTTTCTGATGTTTTCTACGTGTCTGTTCCAGTAGCTACATAGAATGCAAATGTTTTCATACTGATGCTATGTCTCATGTCGACTGTAAAGTAATCAGCTGTTTTTTCAAGTCATGAAATTGTTTAACTTATTGTGACACATAGCTGTCAGACATGAGTTCAGAAATACATTGTACTCATGGTGCCTTAACAGACTCTTTCGGGTGGTTTGTCCAAGGTGTTTTGGCTTGTTTAGCATTTACTTGTCTTGTTTGTAAGTAAATTTTACTATTTTTTTATACTTTTAGTAGCATTGCGTTCCAACGTGTCTTTTAACAGTACCTTTGTACCTGATTTCATGGCAGTTCTAGTTTAAAACCTAAGTTCTGGTGACTTTTTCCGTATTCATTCTTTTTGTTGTTTGTTTTACATGGTAATTTCAAAAAATTTCTAAAAACTAAAAGTGTAAAACACTGTTTTGTTGCATGGTTATTTTAATTATTTGTTTATTTCTATGTGGATTTCATTCGCCTCTTAGTACCTAAAATGTAGAAATTTTGCACTGCCATTATGGTTAATTTTATTGTAGTATAGACTTTAACACTGAAATGAAAGAACTGTGAATCCAAAGTAATGTAGTATCTATGCTGTTAAATTTATCCATAAAAAAATATATTTGAGCTAAATTGTTAGGAACTGCTTTTGATTTAAAATTTCAGAATTTATTTATCATTATCAAAATTCATTCCTACAGCATGGCCAGAAATTCTTCGGACCAGCACATATTTTACATTTCCAATCATTTTCAGAAATGGGAGAGTTTCTATGGCCCTAAACATGATCTAAACAGGGATATCAATAAAACGTGCCGAGATTTCCTTCCAATTATGTCGTCACTAAAATTTACTAAATGAATGTACAAAATTTACTTCATAAACAAAACAAAAATTAGCTGTTAAATAAAAAAAATAAATATTAAATTACAACATTTAAAAATAAATTCTTCATTATCATTTTCAAAGAAAGTATGTGCTAAATGTCAAAAGTTTAACTAGGGTCATACACACAGTTTATTTCTTTTATGTTGAGCAGTTCTCTTAATTTTTCAAGTCTTACCTTGGGAAGAGCTTTTGTGCAAATGTCAGCTAATTGCTCTTCAGATTTTACATATTTTACAATGACTGTTCCATCATCACATTTTTCATGAATAAAATGATAGGGCACATCTATATGTTTTGTACACTTGTGAAATACAGGGTTTTGAACAGCTTAAGAGCACTTTGATTATCAATGAAGAAAGTAACACCTTACTTTGCAAATTTCATTACTTAAATAGCCCATGAAATTCAGTTTTATGAGTTCATTAAGTTGTATTTAAATTTTAACAAATGCTGAAATGTTTGTCTTTCCTTTCTTTTTAATAAACTATAAAAATATATCTGTTTTGCAGTAAAGCGATTTTGTGAACCAAGGAGACAAAGAAGGCCATGGCTCATATGGTATAACTTTTTTTTTTTCATCCTTATTGGTTGCTTTAAAGTTGATTTTCAATTGATAGTTTGAACTGTTGTGTTGCAAGTAGCACTAATAAAAGTAACACCTAATTCTATTTTTAAATACATGGGTTCAGTTTCAAAATGTATTTCAAAGTTTAAAGTCAGAAATCCTTGGGACTTATACCAAGTCTGAACTTCAGATTTAAAAGGCAAAATATGATGTTTGTATGTTAAAATTTGCATATAACAGTTATTAATACTAAATTAAACAATCATTTTCATTAAATAAATTATAACAAAATAAAAAGTAAAGCCAAACACTTATTTTATGGAACATACATTTTAAAAACAAATTGCAACTTACTTAACTACTGAACATTTCAGTTAACTCTTTGGGGAACAAGTAATTGCATATGTGTACTGCTAAGTTCCCACTGGTAATTTAGAAAATTTTTAGATTAAAATAAGTAAAAGCAATTTTTCAACTCCTTTTTTCCCCGAAAATTATAAAGTAAAATTTAATTAAAATTTTTTATTCCAAATCTTAATTAAACTTAGGTTGGATATAATATCAGAGTTTCCCCCAGGTTTAAAAAGGGGCAGGGTGCTACTGTTCTGAAAAGGGCACTTTTTACATTCTTCAGGGCACTTTTAGAGTTGAATCTAATAATACAAAAAATCGTGGAAAAACAGAAATTTTGTCAAAGAATCAAAAAAAAAAAAAAAATTTCATCGAAGAATTGAGAAAAAAGTCCACAAAATTGACAAAAAAGAAAAAAGTAAATTTTGTTAAAATATCGTGAAAAAACGGCAGATATTGTTAAAAGATTACGAAAAAAAAGACCGTTTTTGTTAAAAAATCTCAAAAAACAGCAGATTTTGCTAAAATAAAATCATGAAAAAAATGATAAATTTGGTGAAAAAATCGTGAAAAAATGGCAAATGTTCTTAAAAGATCGCAAAAATTGGCAAATTTTGTCAAAGAATAGCAAAAAACCGACCGTCAATTTTGTCACATTTAAAAAACGAAAAAACGCAAATTTAAAAAAAGAAGCACAAAAAAGCATGTACTATGTACCGGGAGGGGGGGGGGTGAAGGGGATGGTCACCCTGAATGCGGAAATTTAAGGGGCGCCAAATTTATATTACTAACTTCATTTTTGGGCTGTCACAAGGAAAAGTTGGGAGAGGAGGATGACGTCAAATTCTAATTATGCCCCATGTGCAATTCTCTCTTTGCACGCCCCTGATTGTGAAGCTGGAAAATCCGCATCTGAAGCAATAAAAACATAATTTTGAAGCAGGAAAAAATCTGGGTTTTTTGTTGTTGTTGTTTTTTTTTTTTTTTTCTCAGGATTTTGTGACGAAATTAGCCATTTTTTCGCAAATCTTGCCGGAAATCAGTCGTTATTTCGTGATTTTCTAACAAATTTTGTATTTTTCCAAGATTTTTTGACGAAATTATGCATGGTACGCGTAAGAGCTATTTTTTGTGTAATTTATGCACTTTAGCACGTCCGCATGATCGCTGAAGGGTTGCGTCTTTTTTTTATGTAGGGCAAGAAGGGTGCTATTTTTTTGAATGAGCGGCAAGAGGGGTGCTATTTTTTTGAATGAGCGGCAAGAGGGGTGCTATTTTTTTGAATGAGCGGCAAGAGGGGTGCTAATTTTTGGATAAGGGGAAAGAGGGATGCTATTTTTAAACTAAAGGGCAAGAGGGGTGCTAATTTTGGATGAGGGGCAAGAGGGGTGGAGCGCCCCCCTGAAACCCTCTGGGGGAAACTCTGTAATATATCCCACCACCCCTCAAGAGATTAATATATGCACTGCTTTATTAGCTTAAATTTATCATTAACAAATTTTTCTTTTATTCTCTATATTGATATGAGTTAAGGTTCAGTAATAAAGTTTCTTTGCTTAAAACCTTTTTTTAATTTGTTCGTTTCAACATTTATGTTTCTTCCCTCCTTTCTTGAATACCTACTGTCGCTGGAAAGTCCAAACTTTAGAAACTTAGTACTGTAATTAATCTTCTTCATGACATCTAGTTAAGTAAAAAATAGGCTAAAGGGACTCATTCATTATCCAATCTGTTACCATTGGAAAGTTGAGTTTCATAATTTTATGCTTTATTAGTAATTTTTACAATCACAATTTTTTTTTATTAAGTATGTAAATTTTGCAATGTCTGCCAACATTGATAAAATTTTAAAACTTATCCAATTCATTTTGTAATTATTGTAAAAACAATTATTATTTTCTTAAAATGATGTTTTGGTGATTATTCACCAAAATATCATTTATGTTGTAAAATTTTAAAACTTAACATTTTATGTAGTAAAACTTTAAAACTTATGCAATGCATTTTAATTGTGAAAGTTATTATTTTATTAAGATGATGTTTTGGTGAACTGGCTTTTGATGTATCAAATTTCGAACATTTTAAAAAATATAATTATTGACAATTTTTGGGGGGGGGGGGGGGGGAGATGACAGATAGGTTTAAAGACCGACTGATGAATTTTAAGATATTTTCTGTGATCAATAAATGAATTTCATAGCTTTTTCTTATGACAAATTCATGAAATTTACAAATTTTTTCAGATAAAAAGTTTTGTGGTTTTTTTGCATGAGCAATTGACAAATTTTGTAATTTTTTTCTCACAACAGACTGACAAAATTATAATTTTCCCTAAGACCAATCAGTGAGTTTCACAGTTGAATTTTTTTTTTCTTTTCAACCAATTGCCAATTTTTGTTGCTTTTTCTTGTGCCAGATTGACAAAATACACAATTATTCCCCTGTTTCCAGTTGAATAAGAAATTTTTAACTGGAATGCAACTTTTTTTTGTTAACGGCTGACAAATTTCAGAATATTTTGAAAAGTGCATGAAACTATGCATAGAACTGAAAAATTTTTTTTGAATATGTTTGAGTCTGTGGCAAGCAGGTCATTCTTCAATTTTGAAATATTCTCCCAAAAGGAGGTGCTTAATAACAATTTTTGTGCTATTTTCAATGTTGTACTGCTGAAAAGTGTGTGAAGTAATGCGTATAATTGAACAAATTTTTTTGTGTAATTGTTTGGCTATGGCTAGTTGGTCCTCCCTGAGTTTGAAAAAAAATCTGCCAGAAGAGGGTGCTGTAGTGGTGATTTTTGTGCCATTTTGAATATTATACCACCGAAAAGTGTAAAGGTTATGCATAGAATTGAACCAAATTTTTTGTGTAAATTTTTGGCTATATCTAGTTTGTCCTCCCTGAGTTTGAAAAAGATCTGCTCAAAAAGGGCACTGTAATAGTGATCTCTGTGCCATTTTCAATATTATATCGCCAAAAAGTGCATGAAGTTATGCATAGGATTGAACCAAATTTTATGTGTAAGTATTTGGCTGTGGCTAGTAGGTCTTCTCTGAATTTGAAAAAAAATCTGCTGGAAGAGAATGCTGTAATAGCGATTTTTGTGCCATTTTCAGTGTTGTACCGCCAAAAAGTTTATAATTTTTATGTACTGGACCAAATTTTCATGTATGCTTTTGGCTGTAGCCAGCAGATCTTTCTTGAATTTGGAAATATTTTGTGGGAAAGGAGCAATTTGATAGCATTTTTTGTATCTTTTTTAATTCTTCGTCGCTCTATTGTTCATTGGTTCACGGAGAGACAGGAACTCGTGTCCTGCTATGCCGGCCATTCGAAAACAGCCGATAATAACAGAATAAAGGAAAACTTGATTTTAATAAGTATCATAATCCACATTAACTGGTTTTTACTACAATTAATTGACTGAAGCAAAAATTTTAGATGAAAATCAAAGTTGGTATAATATTGAATTAATAATTTTAAAGTATTAACGTATGCACCTATTGTTTGAAATATGGAGATATACAGTCATGTGCAAAGTTTAAGACCAGCAGCAGTATTTCAACTCCTGTATTTCATAAAACTGTAGGTACATGTCAAGTTATTAAATTTTTTTTCCAGTGTTTTAAATTATTTTAAATATTTTTGTTTATTATAATTTCATATTTATATCATGTTCTTATTTTGTGTATTAATTATTTAGTCACAATATATATATTTTAAATTTATTAAACTTTTTTCAGGTTTTATGATACTTCTAAGCAAGGCATGGGAGCTCTTGTAATTCATTTTGCTAATGTATTTTTAGCAGAATTTTTTCAAGGAGATCCGTGTACTTGGTAAGTTCTTGTTTGTCAGTAAAATTCAATTATTGTCATTGCTATTTTTATTCTTCTTTGCTTAAAAGTTTAACCTTATAAAGATTTGTGCTTTTCTTTTCATCACATAACTGACAAATTAAAAAGCATATGGGTCATTCCATGTCAGATCACCCAGACCATGGCACCCACCATCACCAATTTTGATAAAATTCAGTGAATTTGTAGAATTTATAATGCTGATTCCAAAAATATCAATTATATTGAAACTGATCAAACGGTTTATGAGTTATGAGCTTTTAAATAGCTCCCAAGATGGCCTATTTGCCGCCATTTTGAATAGCACATGTGACAACAAAAAAGTCCATAACTTCTTTCACGTTTAAGCTAGAGCTTTCAAATTTTTTTTCTTTTGTTCAGAATAAAGTAAACTTTCTTTTAAACAGATTTTTGTAAACCTCATTCTAAAAAAATCCTGTCAAAAATAACTTTTTGTCATTTTTTTAAGTAAAAAAAGTTGCAACTTCAATGGTTGATTTCCCCCAATGTATCCCCTTCAATTTTCATCTAATTGATTAAATAGGCAACTCAAAGTATGTTTTGCTGACTGATAAAAAAATTTTAATGGGCGGTTCACAGATATTTATTTGAGAAAATAAATTCAATTTTACTGACTTTCGCAATAACAGGAAACACAAGATAATGTTGATATTTCTTTTATTACCAGAAATACCACACATATTTACATCTAAATGTTTGAAAAGGTTTTATGTTACATAAATATATATATTTAATCTGGCTAAAAAAAAGGGGGGGGGGGAATCTCATAGAAATAAAAATAATGGATTCTTGCAAGACATTGAAGTACTTTAATAACAAATTGAAGTCTATTGCAGTCTCAGTAAATTATGAGTAAAAGAGAAATGATGTGAAAATTTCTACTAGTAGGTACATTATATAACAAAATCATACTTGTACATAAAAAAAAATGTGATAAAATTAAAACTCTTAAATAAAAAATACAGTAAGTAAAAGTTACACTAGTCTGCATGATATCAGATGATTAAGAACCAATGCATCCTCTTAATGCATTTTTTATGCTAATTATACAACTGTTCTTAGTTTTCTTCTATCACATATAGTTTGTTTGCAGTCAACCAGATTTGATTTCAAAGATTCGAGAACAGGCATCATCTAATAGTCAATGATAATGTAAATGTATACTTGTGGATGCTTGCAAACTTATCTAATGACTTTTAGAATATAATCTGATTGTATTTAGCATGAGGTAACAAATGATTTATCTGCAGTGACTTCCAATTTATATTAATATTACTGGCACAAAAAGCTGGGTACACAAATGCTTTGCTTTCTATGTGAATGGGACAGTCCGGCAAAGCAAAAGCATTAGAGTTTCTGATTCATTTTAAATCCATTTTTTGCTCACAAACGCATTCAGTTGGCTGGTTCTATATATATAAGGCATAATATATTAAAAAACACTGTCAAAATGGATATTTTGAATTGAATTTTCCAAAGCGATAGTACTGGAAACACAAAAAATAAAAACACAGGTTTCAAAGCTGCCACAGGCGACTATTTTTTAATTCTTAACTGGCACCACTTTCTTAAAGCTGAAATCTGTAATAGATGCTTTGATAACATTCCCCCCCCCCCAAAAAAAAAAAAAAATAAATAAAAATATATATAATTCAAACTTTATATTATAAAAATACTGGTGCACACAGAATATAAAAGTAGTTGCCTATAGCAGCCTTGAGGTTGTTTATAAATCTCTGCAAAAAATCACATCAACAAGTATCATGTTTTTACTTTTAGAAAGGAATCTGAAAATGTGTCAGAAAATTTTTATTTGTTGAGGGTGCAAAAATATTTTTTGTATACACTGCCTTAACATGATTCTGATAAAACCAGTTCTTACAGAAAAATTAAATTTTAGAAACAGCCAGACAAAATTGTTAAACTAGATTTATATCTAAATTTGATTTAGTTTTTCTTAATGAAACAAGTACAGTAGACTTCCTCAAATCTGAAACCCTAATATCCACATATAATTCACAGATGTAAATAATGAAACATTCAATTCAGATACAGGGACAAAATTTGACTATTATAATTTTACATGAATTCCATTTTATTTAAATTTGTAAATTTTGTTAATAGTACTGAATTTGTTTTGTTTTTTTTTGTTTTTTTCTTTCATGAAGGAAGAATAAATTTATTCTGGAAAAATTCAAGATTTTTCTGATATTATTGGTGATCACAATCTTCTTACCAAATATATTTATGCATTAATAAAGCTTTTTTGGTTATTAAATATAAATCTGGCTAAACCTGAAATAAAACTTCCTTATTTTGCGATTTTGTTGTGAATTAGTAGTGTACCTTTATGAGGCAAGCTACATTGAATAATTTAGGAAAAATATATTTCATGTTTATAATGAATATATAATCATATATTGTTGATTATTAACTTGACCTTTGCTTTTGATTTTTTAATCATTTTGATAATTATCTAAATTTTTATTATTTTAATTTATTAATTATTTTAATATTTTTTTACTATATTGTAAAGCATTCATTTTAGTTTTGATTGCATTATTAATTGCTTTTAAATTCCTGTTTTAAAAAATGTAAAGAAAGCAATGACTAGAAATCGGCAAAATTCTAAAATCAGCATAACTTCTTGTTCAAAGCTGTGCGGATTTGAAGGAGTCTACTGTATTTAACTTAAAAATTTACATCAGCCTGTTGTCAGGAATTTTTAAAAATATTAATTATCTTTACTTTAAATTATTATTGATGCAGATGTATTTTTAATAGCATATTTATTGTGTATGTGATAATTTATTTTGTATTATTTTAATACCATATTTTTAATTTAAATTTTAATTTTATCACATTTTGTTTTATATACAAGTATGATTTTGTTATATAATGTACCTATTTGTAGAACTTTTCACATTTCTTTTTTACTCATAATTTACTGAGACTGCAATAGATTTCAATTTGTCATTAAAGTACTTTGATGTCTTGCAAGAATCCATTATTTTTATTCTTACTTATTTCTATGAAATTCCCCCTTTTTTAGTCACATTAAATATACATATTTATGTAACATAAAAACTTATCAAACATTTAGATGTAAATATGAATGATATTTCTGGTAATAAAAGAAATATCAACATTATCTTGTGTTTTCTGTTATTGCAAAAGTCAGTAAAATTGAATTTATTTTTTCGAATAAAAACCTGTGAACTGCCCATTAAGTTTTTTTTATCAGTCATCAAAACACACTTTGAATTGCCTATTTATGCAATTAGATGAAAATTGAAGGGGGTACATTGGGGGAAATTAGCCATTGAAGTTGCACCTTTTTTTACTTAAAAAAATGACAAAAAGTCATTTTCTGACAGCATTTTTATAGAATGAGGTTTAGAAAAATCTGTTTAAAAGAAAATTTATTTTATTCTGAACAAAATAATAAAAAATTGAAAGCTCTAGCTTAAACGTGAAAGAAGTTATGGACTTTTTTGTTGTCACATGTGCTATTCAAAATAGCGGCAAATCTGCCATCATGGAAGCTACTTAAAAGCTCATAACTCACAAACCGTTTGATCAATTTTATCAAAATTGGTGATGGTGGGTGTCATTTTTGAAAAAATCTGGGTGATTTGACATGGAATGACCCATATGCCACAAAATTAAGAAATTTATGCTGATTTTTGTTATTGCATAAAGTATTTAAATATTGATTTACATATTCATATTTTTCCTGGTTGTTGTTTTATGAAGCGTTAAACATATGCGCCAAAATATTATCTAATTCTCAAAAGATTAAACAAAACTCATTAATTAAAAAAGTAAACAGTTAACAGAAAGAATAGAGACATTTTTCATTTTGGTAACTTTGATTGTTACACTGAGTTATCTACTTTGAATTTAAATTTTCAGACATTAGTCTAAATATCCAGTTTTAACTGCTTGATATGATTTACAATTTGGATCCAGAATTGGTCTTTAATTCTTATAAGATTGTAAATATAGGTATATGTTTTTTGTTTGTTTTTAAAAGAAAATGGTTGACATGTGAATGAGGATGTATTAAATTTATTTTATAATAAAACTATCCTAAAAAAATTGAGTATCCATCTGTTATGTTGTGGAGATATATTTTTATATTTTCATGAAGATTAAAGTGTTTTGAATTTAAATTTGAGTTTATTTTTAACGATATTATTTATATTAAATGCAAGTCAATCTCCCTCTCAATTTTCTCTCAAGAGGTTAGTTTGCAGGTGAATCTGAAATTAAGTATTCTTATGTGGATCAAGTATAAACTGATCCATTTGGAACAGTTAATGGATAAAAAATTACAAAATAATATTTCAGTGACATGCACATTTTAAATAATTGTACATTTCTGAATAAAGCTTGTATATTTATTTTAAATTGTTAATCTAAAGTTTTCGAGTTTTTTTTTCTTATGTATTCTTTGTTATTTTATTTTTTATTCTTTTTCTTATGAGTTATTTTCTTATGAGTTTTTTTTCTTATGTATTCTTTGTTATTTTATTTTTTATTCTAGGTATATTGTCAGTTTCTTGCTAGATTCATCTGTTGGTCTTTTAATAATTTTCATTGGTATTCGTGTTACACAACATGTATCCAGAAAAAATGGATGGGACAGTCTAGTGTTTGGAGAATATGGTATGTACAAAAGAAAGTTCAACCCATATTTTAACATCCTTTCGTGAAAATTTGTTAAAAATTTATCCTTTTTTATTTAAGTGGTACATGGATGATTTTGATTAGTTTATTTTCTAATCGACTTTTATTTAGTAAGACATTTATAACTGAATGTTTTTTGTCACCCAATAAACAGTTTTAATTGTTCTAATGACTTTTACATGTTTCATTAATATTTTTTAAATTTTCTCTTGAATAGGCAAACCTCCTTATATAAATGCTTGGCTCTCCCAGTGTGGTGTCTATATAGTTCTCATGCTTATTGAGAAAATACTTATAACTCTTCTAATTCAATTAAAGTTTTGGGATCAGGTACTTATTAAAATTATATTTGTTGTTTCTTAATGTAATTTCCAGTATATGTATAAAATGCTACAGAGTTGTAAATTATTTCCAAACATGTTATATATGTTGACAGTTAATACAATTTTGTAAACTGATTCATTTTCATTTTATTGCCTATATTTCTTCAATCCTACTATTTAATAAATTATCTAAATAGCTCCTTAAATTAGCTTATAATTTAACTTATTATGTTATGTATTATTAATGTAATAAATCATTTGCATGCTTGGCTTGGAATATTTAAATGAATTTTTCAGCACTGATTAACGACACTGTAGTTACTTCAACATTTTCTTTATTTTCTTAAGGGTGTTCTCAACAGCTCTGCTCAGAAATTTTCTGTTTTTCCTACAAATTTATTTGTAATTTTTTTTTTTATTATTATTATAGATTTATTTTACATATATATACAGTGCTGTACTTTGAAAAAAATATTTGTGGGAACTCACCTTTTCATAGAGTAGATGATGATGCTACTGGATTTTTGCTGCATCAAAAGCCGACTTTTTAAAAATTATTATTAACTGTTATAATTATCGTATTCACGTTTTTATAGCATTGTAGTTTGTTTTCTTCCAATAAGGATAGGGTAGGTGACGTCCCTCAAGGTAGAATATTCATCCCCAGCATATTAGGCTTGAATGCTGATACAAAAATGACGGCTGCTGAAGTCAATTTTTTTCAGCATGTGTACGGTCCATTCAGTTTAGGTATCAATACTTTTTAAAAGTTATTCTCCTTTATTTATATGAGTTTAAACAATTCCAAGAAATTTGTTATGAAATACCCTAATCAAAATTTAAGAGGGGCGTACGCATGTAAAAAAAATATCCCTTCGGTAACTGCCATTTTTGTGTATACGCTTTGTTATGTTATAACAACTTTACATAACATTTCCGATTTAAAATTTAAATCTAATTTGCTTTTAAAATTTTATTTCTATTTAATAATCCCATAAATATCTATTAATTTAATCAATAATATTTACTCTATTTACTTTTAGCAATATGCTAACTTGCTTTTATTTTTAAAGATTCGCGATGTTGTTTTCTCTCTGCAATATTTACTAAGTCCGAGATATATAAAATCTTTTTATCCTTTATTTTTTAATATTCATATTTAAATCTACATTCAATCAATAAATCTATTTTTTCTTAATACTCTGGTTAAATTTCAGCAAGATTAAGCCACTATTTAGCCAGATATGTCTCATAATACTTTTCTAGCTTTTTCTCTTTTAAAAATTACGCGCGCCATTTTTTTCTACATTCCAACATCGCCATTATCCACCCGCGCGTATTTTCAGAGCATATTGTGGAGAAACGGAAATTCCGATCTCATGATTCATCCTTTTCCACGAAATTGTAGCGTCGCTTAAAATCCCGCTTGTCTCTTGTTGCCACTAAATAATATTTTTTGACCTAACTCTCCCTTAGAATCTGTCTGCATTCTACTAGCAACTTCTTTCCATTTTTTTGATTGGCTGAGCGTGCAGCGATCGTACTAAGTTTCTCTGGCGTCTCTTTCAATTCTCTCTCATTCTGTATTTTTTCACCTGCTAAGTAAGACGCGGCTGTTTCTCCCTCGCTCGGGAATTTTTCCCGTAGCGGAGGGGCTCTCTTAAAAAGAAAACGGCGTAGTAGAAAGTTCTATTGGATGTCGATCCCGGAATCAGAGAATTAAAAAGTTTTTGTAATGCTGACTTTATTCATCTGGGAGAATCAAAAGTAGTTATTTCACCATCTTTTCTTTTTGAGAGCGTCAACACCAGCTTTGCTGTATCAATCGAAAGTTCCTTTGGAGGTTGATTCCGGAATCTGAAAATTAAAAAGTTTTTGAATGCTGACTGTGTCCATCTGGGAGAATCATGTGCCGTAAGATCATCGTCATTTTTCTGTGAGAGTGTCTACACCAGCGTCGCTATATTTGGATACTCTTCGAATTAAATTAATTCTAAGAAAATTTTGCCGCAGCTATAATCATTTCGAGCATGAATATTTCCAATGACGTCCAGCCTTTCAACATATCAGTATAGATCTGCACTGGCCTCAACTGCTTATTGTTCCATTATCCAAAAGATAAAGCTCATCGATATCATAAATCCTCCATAAACTGTTCTACGAGAAATAAACTTTAAAGGACTATATACAATGAACTCTCAATAATTTACAATATTTAGAACAATAATTTTTTATCAACAATATTTAATAATATTTCTTTTCTTCAATTCTATTCAAGAATGCAACATTAATTTATACATAATAAAATAATTGGTGTAACAAGATGAAATAGCTGAATGTATGTAGTAATTGGGAATATAGTCATCTGTCTTCAGGATCCTGAAATTTGATTTTCAAAATATGTTTAAGTAAAATAAATATTTGTACAAGTTTAATTTTGGTTTGTGTGTTTCTCTACATGTTTGGGGTGAGTACTCTACTTTTTATATGTTTTTACGTTTCAGAATTTCTGCTTCAAATTAATAATTATACCTCAAGAATTAAGAACTAAATTATTAAAATTAATCTTCTTGTTTAAAAAAATAAAGTTCAAAATTAATCTATTTAAATTAATTTGCGGCACAACGCATACCACCTTACACGCTTAGGCCTAGTATTCAGATGATGATGGCAGCCTGACAATTTCGAGACATATGTTTGATCGAAATATCACCTTTTTTGGTGGGTGGAAATGGATCTTCTTAAAACTGGAATAAATTATTGCTTCACTTAAAAAAAGAAAAAAAAAAAAAGATTTTTCCCATATATTTTTTTTTCAGTAACAAGCTAAATTATACTGGGAACAGGGTTCCTACTTGTTCCCGCCCAATTTCAGCACTGTGTATATATATATATACATATTCTCTGTTATGCATTCACTTCCATGCAGGGGCGTATTTAAGCAGAAATCATTAGGGGGGCGTATAAGACGATTTTGCCGACTAACTTTAAAGAATTTATGTCTTATAAGTACTTTTGTCTTTATATAGGTATGTATCTGTGTTCTATATAAAATTCTACACTTTAGTGTATAGCGGAGAATGTAGGGTACGTATAAAAACTGACACACAGCATAGGGTGATTCTGAAAAAAAAAATCTGAAATTCACAGTAAATTCTTTTAAAGGTTAGAGCAAAGAGAGGAAAGAATCCATTTCCGGCACTAACTGGATTTTTTCCAAGATCCTTGGACAAAACTCGCATTTTTTCGCGATACCTTGAAAAAATTTTTACTTTTTCACGATCTTTTAACGAAATTAGTGTTTATTTCGCGACCTTTTAACGAAATTTGCATTTATTTCGCGACCTTTTAACGAAATTTTGCGTTATTTCGTGATCTTTTGGAAAAAATTTGTGCTTTTTTGATAAATTTTGTGGGATTTTTCTCGATTTTTTAATGAAATTTGCTTTTTTTACGATTTTTTAACGAAATTAGTGTCTTTGCGATTTTTTTGTCGAAATTAGCATTTTTTTCTATTTTTTTTTCAAAATTTATTTTTTTCCATGACTCTTTGACGAAATTTGTATTTTTTCGCGTATCTTTGATGAATTTTCTTTCTTTTTCTTTTCTTTCTTTCTTTCTTCTTTTTTTTTTTTTTTTTTTGCACGATACTTTGACAATTTTGTTTGTTTTTTCAAGACCCTTTTACGAAATTCATGTTTTTCCGCGATCCTTTTGCGAAATTGGCGATCTCTCTGTGTGCAATTGACGAAATAGATTTCTTCCAGAGATCATTTGTCGAAATTAGAGATATTTGATTATGCCTGAATTTTTGGACTGATGACAGATTTTTTTAAATTTTCAGAAAGTTCAGAACAGAATCAATCCTGCACACAATGCCTACGCTTGCGTTCCATTGTTATAAATATTACAGCAAAGCATTTTGGTATTAATGGAATAGCTGTTTATTTTTTGCTAGGAGTAAAATTACTGAAATTCGTGATGTTGAACGAAAATTTGCAATTTGGATTAAACAACTGATTGAAGCTTTGAGTAAGATGTTACCTGCATTTTTTTATCATCTTATTTATGTATACATTGAAAAGGATTAATTCAAAACTTATTTTAACTTTATCTTCGTTCATCTTTTGCACAAAAGACATTTTATCCCAGCACCTTTTTCAGATGAGCCCATCTATTCACAAAAATGGCTAAATATAGGTATTCTAAAAAGTGTATACTTTTGACATCATGAGTACATTCGGACGTGGATCGTTAATTATTGTTTTTTAATAGTTTTTCAGTTTTGAAATGGTTCGTTCGAGCCAACTGTGACTTGAGAAGTTAGAGTCTAAAAATCTTCAAAAACAGATAGCATGTTTCTCAAAAATTCTCTTTTTTTTTTTTTTTTTTTTTTGCTAATATTATTCTATTTGCTTTAGCTTTTGCGCAGAAATCTGACAAAACTTCCAGATCTGCGTGTAATGCTTCATGTGAATAATTGCCTTGGTTTTAGGAAAGAAATCTGCCGCTTTATTATACAGATCTAGTGTTAATTTCTTTCTTATAGTGGAAGGGTTCATATTTTCAGATGGTGGTAAGGTTATGCAAATGCAAGAATTGAGACTACCAACTATCATTACTGTAAGGCTGTCCAATAACTTCTTAAGCTTCAAGTTAAACAACTATTCATAGATGAACTGAATAGCACTTATCATCAGTTTATTTTTAGTTAACGAATAAGCTGTCAGTTTAATTATTTTATTTTTATAAATATATTATATCCTGTAAGGGATATTAACTATTTTCAAATCTAGTGCCTTTTACGTTTAATAGTTCATAAATAATAATAGTATAGAAATTGTTAAAATGCAATACATTTTTTTAAAAAATGTACGTTTTTCTGGATTGTCACTTTTCTATATAGATAATGTCTACATGACCTACCGAATCCGCTCTAAATTGGAGCCTACGGACTAAGTTTTTGCCCGGTGGAGTACAGAGTATCATCCCCCTGCAATGTTAAATTTGAAAAGCATTCGGGCTCAAAATTATCTTACGATGCAGCTTAGCTTGTCTATCTGTAGCGCCAGGCTCTGACTGGCCCGCCGGCCCATCGGCCCGAGGGCCGGTGCGCCCTCCTCCAGGGAAAACTTTGCGCCCCTGAGTGTCTTAGTTTCTCCAGTATTTTTCCGTTCGTTGTACAGATGAATTCTGACTAGCGTACTAATAGTCCGGGAGCCGACCGTCGATTTTCCTATATATCGAGTACAAGGACCGGACATAAATCAAAATGTAGGTCTCAATGTGCACATTAAGAATATCACTGGCTGCCAGGTCCTATCCTGCCGGAACCCGGTAGTAGCCGCACTTTTATGACGTCAATTTTGAGTGTTTGCCTATGTATCGTGTACAAGGACCGGACATACATCAAAATGTAGGTCTCAATGTGCACATTAAGAATATCACTGGCTGCCAAGTCCTATCCTGCCAGAACCCGGTGGCAGCCGCACATTTATGACGTCAATTTTGAGTGTTTGCCTATGTATCGAGTACAAGGACCAGACATACATCAAAACGTAGGTCTCAATGTGCACATTAAGACTATAACTGGCTGCCACATACATCAAAATGTAGATTTCAATGTGCACATTAAGAATATCACTGGCTGCCAGGTCCTATCCTGCCGGAACCCGGTGGCAGCTGCACATTTATGACGTCAATTTTGAGTGTTTGCCTATGTATCGAGTACAAGGACCAGACATACATCAAAATGTAGGTCTCATTGTGCACATTAAGATTATCACTGGCTGCCAGTTGATATTCTTAATGTGCACATTGAGACCTACATTTTCATGTATGTCGGGTCCTTGTACTCGATACATAGGAAAATCGACGGTCGGGGGGGAGGTCACTTTTTTTGTCTTATGACCTTTTGGGAAAAAATTTAAACCAAAGACTCCTAATCTACAAGCTAATCTGTATTCAATTTGCTTGATGTTAGATGCTAAACGATTAGTTTCAGAACACTGCGTAAAGTTCTGTAGCTTTTATGGAACTTTAAACATGCACGGAGAAATAGAAGAAGTCTTCTATTTAGATTCAGAAACCGAGTCAGCTTCATATTTAAGAGGCTACTTCAGTTAAAAGAAAAGATCCGTTCGCTAATACTAATCCTATGGAAGAAATTTATAAAGATATTTCGGTTGCATTTCAATATTTTTAATGATTTTCTTTTGCATTAAATAACAGAAATCGATCTGTATGCAGGCCATTTTTTTTACTTTTTCGATTTTGATTGCAGATATTTTTTATGAGGATGTTTTTACTTTCCAAATTGGTTCCGGAAATGAAAGTGTACACTTAAAATATTTATAAACAAACTCAAAAAAGTAAAATCAAATCGATATCAGCTATCCAGTAGAAAAAAAAAATCATTTAGAAATATTGAAATGCAATTGAGATATCTTTATAAATTTCTTCCGTATGATTAGCACTAGCGAACGGGTCTTTTTATTTGATTGAAATGGCTACACGAGTGTGTTAAATCTTATTAAGCTATAGGTACAATACAAGCAATTAAAATTGACGCGGGTTCATTAAATATTTTTGCGCCCTCTGAAAATCCAAGGTCTGCACCCTTTTCCCTGGTCCAGTCCGACCCTGTGTAGCACTCCATTTTTTGCTCTCCATCTACCAAACATATCATTTTCTTATGACAAGTCTGTACTGAGAATCAGGTTTAAAATACTCTAGACTCTGTTTGAGGAGATTCGGCCAGGTAGGAATGCCTACCTTTAGCCCATTCTGAGCAGTGGTAACTCAGTTGGCAGAGCATCGATCTCTCAACTGAAAGGTTGCGGGAGCGAAGCTTACTACCGGAAAATATCCGGTATGTGCGCCAATGGCACTTGGTACATGCAAAATCAGTCGTTGGTACAAAATCCTCCACGATACTGATGAATTGTGTTTCTGTAATTCAATTTTAGATGAAGGTCTCTTCATCTGAGCAAGATTCTAAATTACGAAATCAACTTGAATAACAACATGCAGTGTCATATATCAACATGTAAATGTTAGGTAACCGGTTTAAGAAAGTTCACAACTAAGCAGTAGGCACTGCCGATAGGATGACGATCTTTGCGCTAGTCAGGTTTATTGAAGCTGTACTACGATTATGCTGTCACCCAGAGCCTAACTAAGGCAGGGGCATGCGGGGCAATTGTCCCGGGCCCCCCGGCTTTACGGGGCCCCCAAGGACAGATATAAGTTTTTTGTTAAGGAGTATCAAATGATAAAAAATAGTCAAAAGTAACCAAAATTCTTTTTTTTTTTTTTTCAATTTTAAGGGTCTGTCTTCTCCGACCCCGTCTGCTTAGTACATATTGCCTCCTTAAGGCCTCACCTTTATCCTCATATTCCTGTAATCTAAAAAAAATCTGTATTCTATAATTTCTTAAAGTTGTCTTTCTTCTGCTATTATGTATAATAGATGTGAATAGTACTTGGTACGAAATTTATGTACACATACAATAGTTATGAATTTCAGTTTTAGTCACTTGAAGTATAATTTACAAAAATTTTTAAGATAGATGGGGGCCCCCCTAATAATGTTTGCCCCAGGGCCCCCCACTGTCTAAGTCGGGCCCTGCGGGTCACCCGTCCAGATAACATGTGTTAAACCCGTTCAGCTGGGATTTCCTGACAAATAGGGCCTTGATCATCGTTTTTAGAAAGAAAGAAAGCTTGCAATAGAACGTTAAAAGTTCTGGTATAAAGAGATTGTCTCAATTATCGTCTGACTTCTTTAGTGCCAATCTTCGTAAATGCTACATCACAAATTCATTTCACAGATCTAAACCTTATTTAATTAAAAAGAAAATTATGCTTTGTATTTGCCTAATCATGTTTTCAACTTCACTGTTGATCATTTCTAGGATTTGAATCATGTCTTCAGTACAGTATAGGATCCGTTATCCAGAATGCTTGGGACCCAGGGCATTCTGGATAAGGGGTTTTTCCGTAATTCGGAACACTTTACCGTAAGTATAGAAATGCACGGAATAATTTCATAAATAGTGAAATAAATAGGTAAATATGAATACTAATACTTGTAAATACCTTAATTTATTGATTAATTTACACAAAACAAAAAAATAATTATAATAAATGAAAAAAATATACATATATGAAATTTAATTTTGAGATTTCGAAACAGAATCTTTTGATTGGGATTTAGCAAACATTTCTAAGATAGTCTTTTGCTTATAGCGCGTCTCTTACCCTAATTGTTCTTTTATTTTGTACAGAGACAGATTTCCTGCTCGTGGAAGTAGCTCCTCTGTTGCATGCCTGAAATCAATTATTCGGTATAAAATATTAATTTTTCATTTTATACCTTATTAACTCCTTCATTCTGCTGGCTGTCCTTCTCATCATCACTTTCATCAGATATATTGTTTGTCATCATTTCATAAATCTCACTGTCAGTTATGTGATTAGTGAAAGGAATGTTTTTATCGGTTTCTAAACAATTTAGATTCTGGACAGTTAAAGCCTTTGGCATATGCCAACAGATCAGCAATAATTTGCTTCTCTTTCGAAATCTTGAAGCCTTCAAACTCCGGCTCATTTTCGTCATTGAAAAATAATGCAGAGGGCCACATGACACATGGCAGCATCTTTGATTGTGAAGCTTCTCTGGAAATTTTTTATCCCAATTCCTTTGTTGCACTCTGTGAGCATTTTTTTAAGAAGTCATTTTTGTAGTGAGTTTTTAAAGATCTCAGAATCCCTTGAGCCAATGGTTGGATAAGTGATGTACAATTTGGAGGCAAAAACACTGCAAACACATTATCCATTTCTAAGAATTCTGCTTCAGGATGGGCCTTTTTTTCGTGATCTTTTGGAGAAATTTACCATTTATCGCGATTTTTTGATGAAAATTGCCGTTTTTCGCGATCTTTTGTTTAAATTTGCAGTTTTTCACGATTCTTTTGTCAAAATTTGCCGCTTTATCGCAATTTTTTGGACTATATTTGTTATCTTTTTTGCAATCTTTTTTGGGAAATCTGCCTTATTTGGGTATTTTGTGCCGAAATTACCCATTTTCTAGCGAATCTTTTGACAAAATTAGTCGTTATTTCTTGATTTCTAACAAATTTTGCCGTGTTTTAAGGATCTTTTGACGAAATCTGCCGCTTTTTGGGATTTTTTGGCAAAATTTGCTGTAATTTTTTCGTGATCTTTTGAGAAATTTGCCATTTTTCGCGAATCTTTTGACAAAATTTGCCGTTTTATCGCGATTTTTTGGACTATATTTGTTATTTTTTCGCGATCTATTTGGAAAATCTGTCTTTTTTGGGAATTTTGTGGCGAAATTACCCATTTTCTCGCGAATCTTTTGAAAAAAATTGCCGATAATTAGTCGTTATTTCGTGATTTTTAACAAAATTTGCCGTTTTTTCGCGATTCTTTGACGAAATTATGCATCCCAAGGGACGCGTAAGAGCTATTTTTTTGCCACCGTCGCCGATTTTTTGCATAATTTACGCGCTATAGCGCGTCCGCGGGATCGCTGAAAAAAAAAAGTTACCGATTTGCATTCCGGTTTTCGGAGCGTTCCGGATACCGGGACGCCGGATAACGGATCCTATACTGTACTTTAGTTTTTAGTTGTCAGAATTATTTTGAAATTCTTCGTCTTAAGTTTGTCAGTTGCTAAATTGTACTTGTACAAACGTTCTTGAGAAACATCAGTGAAACAAGAAGCCAAGCGGCAAACTTATTTCTAATATATTGTGTCTTGATCTTTGTTTTGCTATTAAAAGAATAATGATAAGCTATTTCTGTCAAGCTCTGTAGAATACATTAATAACGCTTTGAATCATTCCGCTTGCCCAGTTAATCTCGAATCAAAGAGATTCCGTAGTAGAATGAATTTCCAATTTATTTTAACCTGCCTATTAATGGCTTGGTTCATTTAGAATTTGCAGTCCTGGGGGGACAACTCATTGCTCTGGGGATGGGAGATATTCAACACTGTCTGTCTTTTTGCACACTGCTGTAGAAAGAACTACAATCATCTCGCTTTGTGGTTGAGTGGAAATGTAAGTTATGTGATATAACCTCAAACACATGCCCTCAAGCATTTCTTTAATGTTGAATTATATCTGAAAATCACTTTTAAAATTTAAAAGTTCCCATTTTTGTCTTTCTCATTCATTCTGAAACCAGATCTTTTCTACCCAGTGTTCGCGTAATGTCTATCAAACTTGTTATAAATTCAGTATTGAATGCAGAATCTTGCTTTTCCAGAATGATCTATTTGCGCTAGCTCTTTACGAGTAATATGACAATAATGTGATTGCATGTATTTATCATACAAAAAACTGTTGGAACCAGAGAGAAAAGTAGAGCTCGATCTAAAAAAATGTTACAGTAAAAATTGGGAAATACTTTCAATCTAATAATGTGCGTATAAAAGAAAGGGAATCAGATGATCTGTAAAGCTCATGAAATAACCCAAATTTTTGTTAGCTAAAAATGAGGACTAAGCTTTACTGGTGCCTTAAAATCAATCAGGGAAAAAGAGGCATTTTTAACTCACTCCATATTTGAATCACTCATAACCAGTTTATAAATTTGAGTTCATAACTATATGTTACAAGCTGATGTAATGTAGTATGAGAACGGTTCGTTCAATACAAAGTGTGGACACAATTCCATTCCAGCGGTTTTGATAAATGGAAGATCAAAGCTCCAAGTAAATTCAAAACCTAGAATAGATACGATTCAATCATATATTAAATATTTGTGTTCAGACATACTTACCTACATCAATTCCTCAACAACTTGATTATATTAATGTTGTACTTTAATTATCACATGGTTTATATTTGTTTAGCTATGTGGAGCTTACCGATTTGAGACAACATAACAATATATTCTATTGACTACTTCCCTCAGTAATCATTTTGAATGGATAATAGTATAATTCTGAATATAAGGCACCAGTACAGCTCAGTCCACATTTTCAACTAACAAAAATTTGGGTTATTTCATGAGCTTTACAGATCATCTGATTCCCTTTCTTTTATATGCACATTATTAGATTGAAAATATTTCCCAATTTTTACTGTAACATTTTTTTAGATCAAGATCTACTTTTCTCTCTGGTTCCAACAGTTTTTTGTATGCTTTCAAAGCTTTTTCAGATCCTCTCAGGAACTTTATCAATCACCTTCAATTTACAAATCTAAACTATTATTAGTCTTAGTTTAAAGTTATTAGTAGACATATTAGTTTGGCGAAATTCCGGAAATGACGCCAATTTAGCTTCAATTTTGGCGAGTAATTTTGGATGCCAGATTTGGCGATATATCGCTAAGTTGGCGAATAATTTTTTATATATTTTTTACCGGACCTTCGAAAGGAACATCCCTAAATTAAAAGCTTTCGAATAAGCTATTACACGTTGCTGAATGTTTCCTGGTTCGGGTTATAATTGAGTTGTTTCTCTTTTTTTCTTGTTTCACGAGCAAAAAGTGCCAAAACAGGGGTTCTGGATCTCCGAAACTAATCGGTAAATCTGGATGAATTTTTGTAAACTTTGAGATCTAGGTTAGGACACTTCACCTTTTCAATTTCGTCGTGATCCGATGATTAGTTCCAAAGTTATTAAGAGGCAAACTTTGGACTTTAACATTAGAGATGCATATGAGCTCTACTATACAGCACTATCGTGCTGAATGATGAACTCTGATAATCTGAAAAAATAATTTGGTAACAGAAATGTGGCTTGAGCTTTTCGGAATTTTTTTCTATGGTCGTCATTTTGTACCATATGTTTACACCATTCTCAGTCTAGGCAATTTATGTTTTTTCTTTTTCATGATCTTCTGTAAAAGGCAATAGAAAAAATGAAAATTAGCGTTGAGTTCTATGATATTTACCAAAAAATTGATGCTCTTTATGCCAAAATTTTTGAGACGTCTGCCGTTGTCTCTCCTGCAATATGAAACCGTTTATCAAATATGCACCGAGTTTTGTCTAGTACGAACCTAAACTGATCTAATAATGTTTCTGATTGGCTGATTATATTTCCGACTTTTTTCCTGTGTCATGTTCTATGATGGAATGCCTCCTACTTTCCGTAACGTTAGCATATTCATATTGTTTGCATGTTTTATTTCTAGAGACCGATTCTACTTTTTTGCGGAAATTCATGTCTGTAATTACTGGAAAAAACGAAAGAATACTCAATTCATCAGATTTGGTCATTTTTTCACCAATCGTCTTGCAATCAGTCAAACAATTGATTAACAATTATTCAACTTCTAGCACATTTCAGCACTCTAACAAGGAAGCCGTGTTCTTCTTTGTCCGATCTTTTGCGTTCGATTGTTCATCCATATATTCAAAACCCGACTTATCCAATACGGACTCTCAGAAAAAGCACATTCTATTCTGAAAGTACTTCTGTCGAGGCCCTTTCACAATTCATTTTGAACGAAGTCTCAAAACGGAAAGGCAAACTTTGGGTTTTTCAAAAAAAATCTTAGGCCAAATGCTAAGTCTTGCCAAGTTTTAGTACACATTTTAAGAAAAGACTCTGGGAATAAAAAAAATGATTTGGTGAGAGTTTTATCGATCTAAACTGACTATCCAGAATTTGCCGACTATAATCGAAAATGCCGACATTAGGGGGGCGAGAAGCCCCCCTACGCCCCCCCAGTAGCTTAACCCCTGCTTCCATGTTAAAATTGATCTTTTGCCAAAACTAAAAATATAGTAATATTTGAATCTTATTTAGTGCTTCATTTGTACATGGTCAGATCTGGTTGTAATAGTCTTTAATGGTTTAAGTATTGTTTGAGATTTAATATAGACTGCTTGTATCAATGGATATTAAGCGTGATGATCAATCGAATATCAAGCATGATATTCATTGAGAATTGTATTCAAGATGGGTGTTGATTGATAATATTATATAATGTATGTGTATTTCCCCTCCCCAGCCCCTTTATTCTCAGTTTGAATTAAAGAAAACTATCACTTAAGCACTCAGGTTTCTTCTTGCATTTAAATGATCATGGATTATCTAAGTTATATTTTCAAGCTTCTAATATAAATGTTACTATATGTGTTTTCAAAAAAGCTAAATATAAAGCTTAAAAAATTGAGCCAAGATCTACTGTACTTTGAAAGTGGTCTAGCAGTAATTAAAAAGAATTACATATTTTTCTCATTAAACCGGTAAATTGTTTAGATGTATCATAAAACTACATTCCACCAGAAAAAATGTATTTATATATTAACTAGCAGGATGGTGCCCTGCATGAACTGAGCCTCAGCCCGAAGCCCGGCATGGTCCGCGGGCCTTGTTCAGGCTGATTTCCATTAATTGCATTCTGGCCGGGCTGAGCCAGGCCGAGTCACTAATCTTTTTGGGCGGGGCCTTAATTTTTTTTCCTGGAGTGCCAGGCTGGGCTTAACTTATTTTTTCTGTATGAAGCTGAGACTGATTTCATTCTTCCTATTCTTTGTGGACCAAAATAATTGAATCATCCTATATGAAAATCCTTTTCTTGGCATGGCCAAGTCTGTTCATAAATCAGTAAAATTTGGTTTGATCCAAAATTTTGTGCAAAAAAGGCATATACTTTTATGTTGTCATTATTCTACAATTAAACATTAGAATTTATTCTTTTTAAAGAATCTTAGATTACTAGGCTTATTAAAATATAGTTAAACAGATTATGATGGAATTTTCTTTTAAACTGAAAACTGCAAATTTCTTTTAAACTTCTTTTAAATTGTTCATCCATGCAAAATGAATACAATAATATTAATATATATATATATATATATTAAACATTTACACCTGCTAGAAGGGAATATATTTTTTTCTTTCCAATGTTAATCCGTCTTAGAAGATTTTACTTTTACCATATGGGTTTTTTAAAATTTTTATATCTCTATTACATGGAATATGGATTAATAAGTAGTATGTGTAATGTTGTGCACGTTAATTGACACTAATCAATGGATATATGGATACAGCCTTTTATCTTTTTGCTTTATTTTGGGAGTAGCAGATTTTGAACCTATTCTATTGAGAATAACACTGGTTTACACAATTTATATACTTTCTCTGAAATGTGTATTTTTTCATAGATTCAAGTGCACTGAGTAAGGGAAAATTGTTGTAAAAAATCTGTCACGTCTAGTTTAAAAATATTTATTAAATTCCCTAAAAGAATAATAACATAAAATATTACAAAAAAAAAAAAAAAAAAGAAGGAATAATTGATTTTATTCGTCTCTTTATAATTTTCTTGGTCTGTTTCTATTAAAATTGATCAGCAGTAGTCCCCTAACATACTTTTGTCTCAAAAACCTTTGTCTATCTTCAAAAAGTGTAAGGTCTTGGTGAAAGTGCTCACCCTGCTTGTCAACCACAGTGCCCAAGTTTTCAGGGAAAAAATCCAAGTGTAAATGGAGAAAATGTATCTTCAGAGACAAATTCACACCCATTGCATGATAGTTTTTTAATAAAACAGCAATATTTTTTTCATAATTTTCATCTTTATAATTTCTTAAGAATCTATGAACAACTGATTTTCCCCAAATGAATATTGTAAGACAAAGGCTTTATCCCAATCTGCCTCCTCCCCCTGTACCAAATGTTTGCTGTTTTTTCTTTTCTTAATTTTAAAATTTATGATTTGCAAAAATTCTTTATGTGTTGGTAAGAAATAAAGGTCATTTTTGGATTCATCGGTGCAGAATACATAAGAATCAATTATAAAAAAAACTAAAAAACCTGGCATAACCCAACTTTTGCTGGCTACTGTAATAACATTTTTAAGTGTGTAAATTTTTGTAAAGATTTGAATTTTTCATTCTTTTATTAATTTTCATCATTTCATTTAACAATTTTTTCATATATATGTTTATTACAAATCATATAATTTGCATTAATATCTAAAAATGATTAAAGATTTCAAATTTAAATTGCAATATTACTTTTACTCCCAATCTTTTTTTTTTTTTTTTTTTTTTTTTTTTTTTTTTTTTTTTTTTTTAATATATCTGACAAAATTATTTTTCTATTTTGTGAATGACCCTTAATTAGCAGCAAAAAATATGTTGCAACTTTAAACAGTTTATTCCATCAATTTTAATTGTAGAATAATGAAACATTTTTTTTTTTCTTACTTGTCAGTGTAACAGGATAATTTTACTAAATTCAGCTTATAGGGCCGGGTAACCATATAAAAATATAAATTTCATAGCTTTTTAATAAATGTTTTTATTAACCCAAATCTATTATATAATATTTATTTACTTTATTTAAAACATTTTTGTAATTAAAACTATATGTCTGTGACTAATTGTGTAGGAATTAGCTATTGGGCACCGTTGAGAATGTAAAAAAAATGTGACGTGATAGATTTTTTTTTCAAATGCCGCCTTCATTAGTAAGGGGTGGTACAATAAGAAAATAAGTGTTTCATCGAAAGTGTATAAAAAGTTTGTAAACCAGTGTAATTTTCAGAATTTTCAAGCTATGTTTTAGAGACTTTCACAAAAGTCACTGTATCTGTTTAGTTAACACATTATGAAACTTATATATATTTTTTACATGCATGCAAAATGAAACATTATTTAGTAAACCTGTTCATTTCTAATACAATTTTTATTAATTTTCAATTATGTTTCAGAGTATTATGTGCAATGTTGTTTGTCATATTTTCTGAAAAGAACATATTTTCATATTAAGAACTCTGCAAATTATAAGCAAAACACTTGGCAAAATTTGGGGATGTTTTTATAAAAACTTTAATTTCTCTACAAGTATACATGCTATCCTCATAAAAATGAACTCAGCTTACTACAATAAAACACTTCATTATAATCTGCAGAATGCTTTTGCTACATTAGTTTTGACAGAGTTATCCAGAAGATCTTCCTTATTTTCCAATTTGTTGATGATCCTCTATGAGATTTAGACCAAAAAAAAAAAAAAATCTTTGCAGAAGTACATAACTTGTTCTATTTTGTTTACACGCCTGGAGTTCTAGAATAATTTATCATTTATGTTTCTAGATATTTTACAGAACATCTAAATTCGCAATTGTACAGTCATTAATGGCCATATGTTTAATATACGTGTATGTTTAATATATATATATATATATATGTATGAGGAACTGGGTTTCAAAACTAGCTTTATCTAGAAAATCAAATTTGGGGAAATCACAAAAAACCTCTGAATACTTCCATTGATTTTCATTGTAAACAAAGGTTTTATAATGCCAAAATACAAGATAAAACTGTTTTTTATTTGTCAGATTGTAGTAATTTTAAAACTTGTATAAATCTACAACTATAGACCAAAACATGTTGACCATTGCATAAAATTACACTTATGTTATTTTGATACTTTAGAATTAACAGCTAGTTCAAGAGAAAATTGTCTGATCCTCCATAGTTGTGCATATTTTGTTATGTGTAAATGCTTTCTTATACTCATAAAACTAATTATACATTCATTAATTTAAAATAAATTATTTTTCGACTAGGTGCGGAAAATGATAATGTCACCCATTACTGATCCTAAAATGGAAGTTGCAATAGTTGTTCTTATTATTCCTTTTATTATAAATGTAAGTATAAATTATTTTCGATATATTTTAAATATGATTTCATTGTTTATTTATTTGTTATTTTAATGGGCAACAAAAAACTACAAATTTTATGATTTTGTATTTTTACTGACTGTTTAGCTAACTACAGATTATTATACAAGTTATCTCAGAAACATTGATCTTGATTTTTATGTTTTAAATATTGGTCATAGACATAATTTATGAATTACAAAGTTACATAAAGGGTACAGAATTTTACAAAATCATAAATTTTCAGGAGATTAAATTTGAAGAAACTCAAAATTTAAATTTTTGTATGTCCCCTGTGAAAAACATTTTCCAATGAGTAAAATATGCCATTCATAATAAAGCCATGTACAAAATTTCAGCATTTTATCATAAATTGCAGAATTATAAAAATGCATAAATGATGACTTAAAGCATTTTCCGGGGCTTGGGTATGAGTTTACAAAAAGAAAAAATTGTTGGATGATCTTGTTGCAGGGATCATTTACAAAATATGAAAGCAAACAGTCACTGCATAAGTAAATAAAAATTGTGCTATTTATTGGTACTTTAGTATCTAAACTATATAGAAATAATGCTGTGGATATAAAACTTGTTTAAAATGTTTTCCATCTATTAAACATTTTTAAGTTGTTTTAATGTTCATTGACTGTCCATTTCTAAATTTAATGCTGTAATTCATCATATAAAAAAACTTTGCTGTACTTTAAAGATAATTGGATATATCTGTGATTTAGTATTTTCTTTGTAGCATAAGTTAATTTTTGGAGTCTGTGCATAGTTTTGAAATTCTATCAGTTCTTCATTTCTTCCTGATGCGTAAGTAGGGTTCTTGGTATGCATGAGTTCTTTTTCAAACTTTGAATAAAAGAGTTTTCATACAATTTATTACAATTTTTAATTAATATCTCAACTAATTCACAAAAAATAACAGTTCTGAATCTCAGATGCACAAAGCATGCATTGGACTACCTTCATCAAAATTTGCAAACTTGTATATGTGGTAGATTTCATTGGCCAATGCAGGGACCAGAGACATATACAGAGAGTGAAGGACTTTTTTATTAGTATACATGATACAACTTATATATGTAGAGTTGTCAATATAATGTTAAATTTGGGAAAAGTACTTTTTTTAATAATATGTTGAGTGACAAACTAGAGCAGATTCAATATAAATTGGCTAATTTACAAAAAAAAAAAAAAAAAAAAAAAAAAAAAGGTATAATGAAAATTTAAATTAATGGCAGCATTGAAATTATAAAATAGGCAAAAATCTTTAATAATCTTATAGCATATGTAATTTTTATTGATAAGGTTCTTTTCCCCACTTTCCCTCTTGCATACAGATGGAGAGAGTTTTTTTTATTTTTTTCCCCAATTATAATTCAATAAATCCTGCATGTCATTTTCTCAAAAAAGTACAAAATAGCAAGAAAAAAAAAACTATTTTATAATAGTATTAGTCAGAGTGCCATTGACATCAAAAACTCTGTCATCACAAAATTGAAAATTTTATTTATGTAAATTGATAATAAAAAGTCTCATGAACCAAATGAGCTAGGTATTGCTTTAATAAGCTGAAAATATGTTTATTTAAATTACCCTATATCCTGGCGTATAACACGCACCACTAATTTGAGAGTACACAATTGTTGTACACATATACTGGCATATAACATGCATTAGCTTTTCCCCACGAAAAGAAACTAAAAATAAAAACTTCCCCCACTTTAGATAAATACGTCTTTTCTTTGTGACATGTAAAACCAGTCGTCTCCAGTCTGTTCAATTCCTACCTTTTGGTATCTAAATAACCCTCTTCCCCTATTTGCCTTATAATAGACAAAAAAGAATCTCAAAGAAAGTGAAAACTTTAAGGCAACAAAGAGTTGGTGCAATAGATTTATGAATCACAGAAATTTTATTTGTCGCGAAAAGACGAAAGTTGCTCAAAAGACTTGGAACAAAAACTGTTAAGATTCCAGAAGTTTGTCATTGATAAATGAAAGGAGAAAAACTGTGATTTGTCTCAAATTGGGAATATGGACGAAACACCATTAATGTTCGATATGATAAAAAACAGAAGAGTAGAAACAAAAGGAAGAAAAACTGTTCCATTTAAAACTGCGGGACACGAAAAGTCCCATTTCACATTCTTGCTTAGCAAATGGTACTAAATTAAAACCAATAGTAATTTTCAAAGGAAAAACAAAGTCAATTGGTAATTTTACAAATGGAGTTTTTCTGCATGTCCATGAGAAAGGCTGGATGGACGAAAATGGGTTAAAGTTATGGATACATAATGTTTGGGAAAAGCGCCCAAGAGCTTTAAAAAAACCAGCAAGCCTTTTAGTTTGGGATTGTTTAGACCCCATAGAACACCGGAATTAAAAAAAGAATGAAAGAATCCAATATTGATTTGGCAGTAATTCGAAGTAAGATTGACTTCATTAGTTCAACCATTACATGTTTCAATAAACAAACCTTTCAAAGAATAACCTTTTAAGGTGGCAATGGAACACATGGATGCTAGAAGGAGAAAAATCCTTTACAAAAGGAGAAATTACGCTGCATGCAACTTTATTGCATTGGGAATGGTTTAAAACATCATACGATGAAATCAAACTGGAAATAATTGTCAAGTCATTTAAAAAATGTGAATTTCCAATGCACTTGACGGTACTGAGGATGACTATTTATGGCTAGATGAAAACGACACTAGTGATAAAATACATGAAAGTGATTCCCAAAATTATAAATGAAGACGAGCAGAATAAACTTTTCATGTGACCTTATAAGTAAGATTAAGTTTTTTTTTTTTTTTGTTAAGTAAGATTTATCACCTGTATTATTAGTATAAAAGTACTAATAATTTTTAATGATATTAACATAAAAAGCAACTCTGAAATTTTAAATATTAATAACTTTTTATTAATCTCCCCCCCCCCCCCCCAAAAAAAAAAAAAAAAAAAAAAAAAAAAAAAAAAAAAAAAACTGGAGTGTCCTTTTACACATGTCTAAACCCCACTAGCTTGTAAGCCACAGCATGCCAGTTGCAGAAACTGTGCAGCAGAGTTGTGGGTTCTTGCAGATTAGTAAAAATAGCTTAAAGAAGAAAGTTTTGCTTTCAACATTTGGAACATGTTTCAACAGAAGTAAGATTTAAAGATTTATTTATAAAAAATTGTTAATGAAATCCTAAATAGTGTAAACAACTGTAATAAATTATTTTAAAAACTCGGTAATTTTAAGCTACTTTTCTTAACTTTATATACAAGTTTTTCTTTTCTCTTCTAAAAATATAGATCAAATTCAGTTTTAATCTGCAGTATTTCTGTATTATTCATATCTGTCAATCTGCATACTGCTCATGTCTGTAAATTATCTGTACTAATAAATTTCCTTATGTGTCTACTATTTTATTTGTTTATAAGCTTGATTCCACATCATTAGAACTTTAGATAGATTTAAGTTTGTTTTGCTGGTGTAGCAACAAAACAATTTTGCGAATAAGCATAGCATTAGTTCTGCATTACAGAATCATAATAACTCTTCTTCTTTTGCATCTGACATTGCTTCCATTTTTCAGCATTTTACTGAAAAGAAAGTCTGTCATTTATTTTTATTATTATTGATTTGAGATTTTTTACAGATTCAGTATCATCCCATAAAAATGTTTATTTCAGGATCTTTTAGTCTGGCATCTCATTTTATCATTTAAAACGACAGTATTCTTGAAATTTACATTCTGTTTCTGTAGGTATTCATGTTCTGGGTTGTCGACAATTTCCTAATGCAGAAACATGGTCGATGGAAACAAAGTATAGTGAATGGTAAGGTTAAGATTCATTATGAAAGAAGTGATCAAGAATCTTGTTCAGAGTCTGAAATACTGCTCTCGGGTGAAGATGACCATGATCTGCTCTCTGTCCAAGTTAACTGTCAACAAAGGCATCCACATCCTTTATTAATTCCAGTCACGTGAGATGTTGTATATAAAAGTTGTATGACCAAAGCATATCTGTGCATCTGATACCAAAGATTAGTTTTGTGGGAATGTCCTTTGTTTGAGTTTGATTAATGTCACTCCATTGATCATGACTCAGATGTTCCATACCCACATGCTCATTTTAAATTATTGAGTATGAAGTTATGCATATTTTTGAAATAATCTATTTAATGTAAAGATTTTTAATTTTTATTTTATTTCTTTTCTATATATGTTAATAAATTAATTGGAAGTATTGACTGTATTTTTGAAAAATGGAAAAATTATGGTGCATTCTTGCATTAGACAAAAAGTGAAATGAAACAAACTAGGAAATATAATGTAATCAGATATTAATACCCCGAAGTACCATTTAGGTGTTTCAAAAGAACATTCTCTAAAAACATAACTTGAGAAACAAACAACAACAACAAAAAATAAACTACAAATTAATTCTGTCAAGAAGAAGAAACAAGAACCTTATTATAGTAATAAAAGTCTAATGCTGTATTTTAAGGATTTTAATGAATGTGTTTATTGAAAAATTTTGAATGAAAATTAGTGATCATGAAACTTATATATTTAATCTTGAATGAATTTTTATCTATAAAATTATTTTTTAAAAATCCAATGAAAATCAAATAATTTAGTGAATTTTAAGGAACTCTTCATGTCATTCTTTTAAAAATTATTTTTCTTTTCTTTCAACATCAATGAAATATCTTTTTGGAGAAGAAAAAGAAAAATAAAGAAAATAAGAAATGCATATAGAGAATCTGAGTAAGAATGAAACTTCTTGCTTAAGAATGAACTTCAAACTTGAAATTTCTTTTAAAAAATAATTACTAATGAATTGAGCAGTTTGCTTGTGTTATATAAATGAAGTATTTTATAACAGGATCATATTGAAAGGAATTGAAACCTAAAGTGTAAAATATAGAAATGAGAAATACATAAGTAATGTTCCACTGTATGTTAAACATTTACACTTTGATATAAATTTTAAAAAGTACAAATAAAGCTAAAATAATTTATTAATAAAGATATGAGAATTAATTGATTATCTTGAGTATGATGTGCATTTATTCAACTTATTTTCTTAATCAAAAAACAATATTTTATGCTTTCAGCATATTGCTACTACTAATTGCACATTAAGTTGTGTATTTTGTCAATCAAAAAGCAATATTTGATGCTTCCAGTATATTGCTAATACTAATTGCACATTAAGTTGTGCAATATGTAAACAGTTTAAAATAATCTTCTATAATATGAATTGAGATTGTCTCAATATATGTATTTAAGTTAACTTTATACAATAAATGAAAGACAAATTATGCATATAAACATTTAATGGTAATTCCATAAATATGAGTTATAATAGCTTGTGTTAATAATTTTAATGAATCTTGTTCCAAAGTTTTCATGCATTAATTGATCTGGTGCATCAGCTATAAGTTTTGTATATGTTTGTCTTTTAAATGTGCATTTATATTTTAAAAATATCTTTTGGTGAACTCTAGTGATTGTTTTTTATTTATTTAATATATTTATTTATTTATTAATACGTTACTTGTCATCACAACGTATTGCAAATAATGAACAAGAAGAAAACTTGTTAAGGAACAACCTAAAAAATTAAAGCAAACAAAATTGACATTGATGGTTCAGAAATTACTCAAGAAAAAATAACCAGACTGTTTTCTAGAAGAACTTAAGTACTTTTGATACACTTTCGAAAATTGGTCTTAGCTTTAGGCAAGAAGGTACTGGATTTTTTTGGTGATAATTTATTGATACAATTATTTAAATTATGTTTGGTTTCTAATTATATTTAAGTTAGATCAAAAATAACTTAAGCTAAATGTCTTTACTTTAATGTATTGTTTAAATGGTGCAACTTAATGTACTATATATAGTCTATTAAATACCGTCCCCCCCCCCTTTTTTTAGCACTTTCCAGCATATAGTTGAGAAGTGCTTATGAATTCAGTTAGCCTGTTTGTCTGTCTGTGCTGTTAATATAACACTTGTGTAAATATAATTGGATTGCAATGCAATTTATGTGCATTATTGAGATATTGAGATTTACTATAGAGTGCTTGCTACTAAAAATAAAGTTTTTATTATTTTAGCTCATTTGCAGAAACACTCAACTGAATTCCATTACATTATAATCTATGGGGGAAGGAGAAATCATTTGTGGTGTATTTTAATGATACTACACTATTTTTACACCTATCTAAATTTATATGAATAACTGAAATGTATGACAAGAGACTCACTTCAGAATATGATATGCATAGGATTTATTATTCATTAAGAGGAACACACAAAATAATTCATTTACAATACTGTCTATTAATAATAATTGCTGAAAGTGTACTTTCACTTGCTTCAATATGGTTTTTTAAAAATTTACTTTTTCCCCCCCTATTATTTGGTATTTGTAAATACTGCAGTAAATTATATACAGAGCAGAACAAGAGATCTTGAGTATATATTTATTTATTGTCAGAAATTTCTGAAAAGAAATTTTCAGTTGTGCTACGCATTCTTTAACTGAACTAAGTTTGAATATACTGCATAATGTATATATATATGCAAAACTTAGCAAAAAAAAAAGCCAGGTATGTTTTTTACTTTTTTTTTTTTTTTTTTTTTTTTTTTTTTTTTTTTGAAATTTCTGAAATTGTGCTTTCAAATGTCTTATGCATTTTCTAAACAATTTATTTAGACATAATTTTCCATCTTATTGAACAGTTTGTTGAAATATTCTGGAAGCGTCACATAATCTTAGCATGAGGTGAGATTTTTTTTTTTTTTTTTTTTAAATCTTCTGTTTATTTGAAAAGCTTTCTTTTTGTGTACATTTGCAATTTGTTAGCAGTTATGTAAACAGAGGCCTGAAATCACCATAGATAAGAGCATTTAAAAAATGTGTAATGTTGAGTTTTCCTCCAACTCTATTCATTATTTTTAACAAAACAAAACAAAAAAAAAACTTCATTGTTATGGAAATGCACCATGAAAAAACGATGTATTTGAATCCATGTTTATTATACATAAATCTGTGTGAATGCTGAATATTGTTATTGCTTAAATTGTTGGATAATATTTTGCTTAATGTAATTATAAAATGAATATGATTGCACAATTGTGTGTCATTGTCCTAAAACATGCTTCAAAATGCTTTTGCTTGAGATATTTAATATTTTTACATTCATTATTTTTAATACAAAATATTTAGTTTAAATATATCCAAATAATTTAGAATCAGAAAAAAAAAAAAAAAAAAAAAAACACTGGCCTGCAATGAATTTTTTTATACATATTGCAGAAAAAATACTCAAATTTCTATTAATTATAGTTTTGACACAAATCACGATCACAATCACTTTTATCAAATTTAACTAGAAGTAACTACTTTGACATTTTATGTACTCATCGTGTCCAAGAAAAGTTAAGAATTTAATGAATTCTAAATAAAATTGCCCTGTATCGATGGTTCCTCTAAAATAGAAGTAAACACAATATGATCATTCAAATAATCAGTGCAGCATAGCTTCTTAAAACTACTGATGGATAATTGTTGAGTATGTTGCCTATTTCTGTTATACATGAAAAAGATATTCTCTCACATCTACTGTTTTGGAATTTTACCAGAATATTTCCATCCATTATACATAATTCCACCCATGTCTTTAATTTCCAGAACACTAGTAAATTTGAAAATGTATGTTTTATTTCTCTATAATGATCTCTTATGAGAATTGTAACTATTTTTGCTACCTGTAAATATATGCTGTTGTTGCTTGAAATGCAATTTATGTGTGTAGAAATGTTCATCAATGTTATGTGTTAATTATAAAAAGTCATCCACTTTCTATTGCATCTGAAATTTTATTTTTAATTAGATTGTGCATTTAAATTATTGTATTTTAATTATGTACTTGAGTTCATGTATGAGGTGTATAATCAAAGAAAAGGTACCGCCTTCAAAATAAAAAAGAATAATTTGACTAGCAGATTTTTAGCAAACCTATTTTATGCACATTTAATCCCCACAGGGCCGTAGCTGAGGGGGGGGGGGGAAGGGAGTTACTATGGTTTCTCATTAAACTGTTGTAATAACTTCATTTTATGCTAAGAAAGGTAGTAGGATGATGAAAAGTTCAAGTGCATAACTAGTGCAATATTGAACATGTTAGCTTCATATGTGCAAATAGGATGAGGGAGTGTTGAAACACTTATTTTAGTAACAATTTAGTATTTTTTTCAAAACTGTGAAAAATTCTCAAAACTAAATTAGATTTTTGAATAGAATTTCATTTGGATTTTCGGAACGTAAAATCACTTAGTGACCTTGGAATCTTTTCCAGGTGGGGGGGGGGGGGGGGCTGAGCCGCCCATAGCACCCCTTTAGCTACGACCCTCAGTCCACAAAGGCACAATGTTGCACAACATTAATTTTGGCTTGGCTTATATTTAAATGTACTGAAAAGATACAGAAATAACTAATTTAAACAGCTTTTAAGTTATTCATATGTACACATGCACACACAAAAAAAAGTGTTTTTAAAAATTGAGTTTTCCATATGTTAAAATGTTATTAAATGTAATAAAATTATTTTTTAATTTACAAGATGTATTTTAACATTGTTAAAATCATTTGTACTTCATTTTATTTTATTACATAATGGATAAGGGAAAAAAACATTTATTAATTGTAAGTATATTCCTTTCTTGATAAGTTAGTAAATGACAAAAGATTTTAGAATGCTACATCACTACATGAAAAAAAAAAAAAAAAATTAACTAACAAATAATGAAGACAACACATATTTGTTGAAAAACTAGATTCTGTTAGTTTATATTTGTGATTATCTACAAATCCATAGTAAGAGAGATGCAATCTCTGAGCCCACATTGTGTCAACTATGTCTACTGAGATTTTTTGATAAAATGTGTTACATTTTAAAATTTTGTGAAAAATTTCTTTGAAAACTGTTTTTGGTTTGTTTTCTCTTATAAATTGAGTTTCATAGTATATATTAGTGTTGATTCCAAACTAATTTGGCAAGACACAGTGCCAGATAGCCCTTTTTGATTACTTTATGCACCTGTCAAACTTTAAAAAATATTTTACACTCCTGACAACTTTTACTGCACTTTTCAGTATACTCTTTTTGTTATTTTCCTTGCAAAATACATCAACCTCTAATGGGAAAATATGTATGAATTACATGAATCAACTAAAGTAAGAATAGAAATTTATCAATCGGTCATATCTTAAAAAAATATTGCAAAATTGGCCAATCAGTTAAAGAAAATTTTCAAAATTTATCAGTCTGTGTTGTAAAATTTGTCTATCTACCGTCAGAAAATATTGCAAAATTTGACAATCAGC
This sequence comes from Maratus speculifer, assembly GCA_964019185.1. Classification (NCBI taxonomy): domain Eukaryota; kingdom Metazoa; phylum Arthropoda; class Arachnida; order Araneae; family Salticidae; genus Maratus; species Maratus speculifer. Next base: position 220,047,203 of record OZ025298.1, read on the forward strand.
CGTGTAAAGATATTGCAGAATTCTACCAAAATAAGAGACTAAATGAACCAGATCAAAATATGTTTTTTGAACAGCATACAAGAGTTCTTTTTCAGAACATTGTGTCCCTTATATTAAATTCCTGTATGTTTGCCCCAGAATCAATACTATGCATCTGTAAGATTTCATAAATAAATTGAGACCAAATGTGTCATGTTATGGTTTAATTTTGCTCTATTCCATATTATAGGTTTTTTAAAGAATGAATTCTGCTAAGTTTGTGTTTCTCATTATCCAAATTATTATAGATAGATTTTAATTTAGTTTAAATGAAGAATATTTGGATCATTCTCCAGAAAGTGTATCTTTTGAACAAAAATATTTTTCAATTTCAAAATTTGCATTTCCCTTTTTTTCATTTTTATATCAAACTTTTACTTACTACAAATAATCGTGAATAATAGTCCTACTTAATTTTACTTATTTTACTCATAATTAAAAAGGTATAAATAACCTTATTCAAAGAATTGTACTTTAAATATCACAATGGCAACTAACCTAGTTAAAAAATAGCCTAAATGGATACTTTTTTCTGGGAAAAAAAATTATTTTTTGATATTACAATTTTCACATGTTAAGCATATTTTAACAGGCAAACTTGTATTTTTACAATATTTTACCTACCTGAATTTCAAGTTCATGGAGGTGGGAGTTCTCAATAACCACACTTAATTTTTAAAAACAATTTGTCTTGTTTCTCAGTTAAAACTTTTTTGTAGCTTAAGTTAACAAAATGGATGACTTGCAACATCGGAAATAAATATGGTGCAAGTACTGCCATCTACAATTGGAAAATGGCATTTAATGTACAGGTAATGGAGGTGTGAATTTTCTGTTTGACACACTTAATTTTTCTACTAAAACAAACTAATTCACAATATAAAAAATTTAAATATGCTTAAATATATAGTATTTGAGATACTTGGGGAAGGAATAATAGATAGGTAAATATATTTTTCAAACTAAACAAGTTATTAATCAATATTAGTGGACACACCAGGTGTGTGACATTCCACAGATGTGAGAATTCACATACTATACATCAGAAAACTAATAAATTGAAAATTATGAAAAAAAAAAAGGGTATTGATTTAAATGAACATAATTTTATTGTAATTAATAAATATACTTAAAAAATTATTCTGTAAAATGTGTGTGTCAGAAATGTTACTTTTTGAAGAATGACCCATTTATATTGATCTGTATGAGCAAAGTATAAGAAATAGAGACAAGCATTTTGTCACCAGACATCAAGTTTCAGAAATGCTGTACCATAACTCGTCACCAGCACCGATTGATTTTTTTTTTTTTTTTTTTTTTTTTTTTTTTTTTTTTTTTTTTTTTTAGAAAGGAGGGGGGGAGTTTTTGCATCAAAATAATTTTTGTTATGTTCAAAACCAGTGTAAATATTGACTTATTATCCAGCCATAAAATATTTAATTATCCTTGTTAAGTAATCATTTTCCTATAAATTTTGAAGATGCAAGTTCTTTTAAAATAGAGCACTTTCAATGATCATTTATTTAAATATATTTACATTATAAGATTGAATCAAAATACTGGATGCAGAAAAATAAAACTTAAGGGCAGAAAATCTATTATATTAATTACATATTTAATCAATGCTTTAGTAACTTAAAAATTTTCAGAATTTTTTTCCTAAATTTAATATGAATTGTAGGATTGTAGATTTCTCCAAAAGCCTTTATTTTATTTGCCAATTTATATGCTCAGTTTTCTGTGATTATTTTTTTTTTATTTTTTTTTTTTTTTTTAAGTGTGCAAATATTATTTATTCTTTGCAAGTATTTATTTTTTTCTTCTACTAAAAAATAATTGAGATTAAAGAATCTGAACTAAACAAAAAAATCCTACATGAAAATTACATACTACTAATCGTTATTAAAAAGAATAAGCATTGATACACATTAAAAAGAAAAGAAACATAATAATTGAATGTTTGTCACACACTTACCACTGTCTTAGGTTTTTATAGTCATCAGTTATGTCCTTTATATTATCTGTTATTTTAAAACCAAATTTACAAAATGCAATATATATTAAAAATTTAATATGTATTGTATTAGAAATTTTGCTTCTGCCTTTTTTAATATTTATTATTTTAAGTGCATTTTTTGTTTGTTAAATATTTATTGAATATTAATAAGGAATTGGATTATATTTTAAACAGAAACTCCTAACATATGTCATCAATGAAAAATAACTTTATCAGCAATATATATTTTTTTTCATTGAAATTTATTACTATTTTATTTATATCTATTAAGGTCTGTTATTTTTTGTTTTATAATGACAGTATGTTCAGTTCAAAATTAATGTATATTAAATTTACTACTTCTGTTTTATTTACTTATACTAAATGTCTGAAATAAAGATATTAATATTTTGTTTATTTTTGTTCATTATTAAATACAGTTTGAAAAGCATAAGCTATTGAACTGAAATTGGCTACAATCACTGGAAAAGCTTAGTCCAAATACACTGTATGGCCAAAGGTCATCAGCCACATTTTGAATTTTTGACATTTTGTAAATATCTAGGAAAATACATGAGGAATTATAATGAAACTCCAGATGTGTTAACAGAATAGTGCAGATCATAGACCGCCACATCCGATATCATACGAAGAGGTCAATGAAATTTCGAATAAAAAATGAAAGAAAAAATCTGGAGTTACTTCATTCAAATTTCTGAACAGTTTACAGGAATACTGTGTATTCTAAACAGTATAACAATTAATAACAAGTAAGAAAAATCATGCGTTAAGCATAGGTTATGAAGCACTTTCCAACACTTCATGAAATCTTTAATGAATCTTCGTTATTTAGGGAAATAAGGGTATATAGCCAAATATGTATTCCAGTACTTTTGAACAGCCCTGTATTTCATCTGTCAGTTGATATAATGGAAAAATTTGGTTTAGCAAGAAAATGCCCAGTAGCTTGAAATTTCTTTTTCAGCAATTTATACTAATAGATGGAAATATACTTGAATACTTTTGTTCAGCCCTGTAATTTAACTTGTACATTACTTGTTTATTACACGTCAGCATTAAGGTAAAATTTTTTGTAAACTAAAACACTTTTAAAACAACTGAAATCACATTCTCATAAATTATCATTCATAGGCATCCATGCAACCAATTCTTTGCGTGGCCCTGTATATCATTTTATCTATATTCTGCAAACATTTATCAGTAAACTGAATGCAGTTCAGCTTAAAAATGCATAACTTATTTAAGAACCATGTTTAAGTAATTTACGCTCATATTGAGTACTGTTGGCGAGCTCTTTTGGGTAGCCCTGTATATCAACTATAACATTTACACACACCATATAGTGTGCATACATTTATTGAAATTTAAACGCGCATATCATAATTAAAATGCATTTTATCCATCTATCAGCCATCATTGGATACATATACAGTACTCCAGAAAGAATATACTATTTGAAATCTTCTGTATGGCCCTGTAAATGCTATGTACTTCATATTATGCAAGACAGCATCATATAATTTATATTAAGCTTCAATGATATATCAGGGTTGCCACGCCACCGGGAAAACACAGGGAATTTCAAAATACCCTCTCAAAACAGGGAAAATCCAGGGAATTTTTCAAAAATCCTAAAAAACCTGGAAAACACAGGGATTTTTTTTCCTGTTATATTCAAATATAATTTTTTTCAACTTTAAAAATAAAATTCAATAAAATTCGTGGAAGAAATAAAATCCCAGAAAAGCGGTGCGAAAATTCACTTTAAGCGGCTCTTCCATGTGTCTGCCTACATCCCTTCTTTGCCATGTGAATAGTTGAATCCACAGAGCTCCTCTCATGCCTTCCATCAGCAACTGCGCGTAGTGTTCCTTTCTCCTTCTTATCTATTTCTTCCTCGCGTCAGTTCAAAACAGGCATGAGATTCCTTCGCGGATCCGCGATTTTCCGCTTTTTTGTCATTTTTAACTTTTCTGATTTTTTTATATCATCAAAAGACCGCGTGAAAAAAATAGAATTTTCGCGAAAAATAACGCGATTTTCTGCTTTTTTGTCAGTTTTAGCTTTTTAGATTTTTTTTATATCATCAAAAGACCGCATGAAAAAAAATAGAATTTTCGTGAAAAAAAATACAATTTTCGTCGAAGGATCCCAAGATCGCGAAAAATACGTGATTTTCGACAAAATATTGCAAAAAAAATGCTGTTTTCGTCAAGAGATCGCGAAAAAATGCCGTTTTCATCACAATATCGCGAAAAAATGTTGTTCTCGTCAAAAGATCGTTGAAAAACGACGATTTTTATCAAAAGGCTGCGAAAAAAACGGCAATTTTCGTCATAAAGTCGAGAAAAAAACGGCAATTTTCTTCATCGAATTGCAAAAAAACGGCAATTTTCTTTATCGAATAGCGAAAAAAACGTGGTTTTCATTTAAAAAAAGCGAAAAAATAGCGATTTTCGTCGAGAAAAACGGCAATTAGTAAAAAAAAAAAAAAAACACGAAAAACGCCGATTTTTGCCAAAAATTGCCGTTGACAAAATTATAACAAAAATTGTCGATTTTTTTTTTTTTTTTTTTTTTTTTTTTTTAACAGCAATTTTTGTTGTAAGATCGCAAAAAAAAAAAAAAAAAAAAAAAAAAAAAAAAAAAAAAAAAAAGCAGAAAATTTTGTGTTTTGCAATATTGTCTTCAACTTTTTTTTGCAGTTGAGTGATAAATATTTCAAAGTATTTTTTAGCTGAATGCTTGAACATTGCTCTACTGTTTTTATTATTATTAACATAAAATGTGGGATTTTAATAAGTGTAATAACTTTAAAGAGTTATTTTTATTTGCTCATATTACATAATGTATTATATTTGCTCATATTACATAATATATTATATTTGCTCAATTAGTTGGGTAATGGGAAACAGGCCCGGACTGGCTCCTTTGGGGGCCCTCGGCTAGAGACTGAAAAGGGGCCCCTTACGAGAAATTTAGCAAAAACAGAATATTATATTTTATGTTTCAATTTATGCTTGGATGGCAAAAAACCACATTTAGGCTATTTTGTCTCTTGGAAAATAGATGAGTAAAATGTAAGCTTTTTGTAATGTTGTTAACTTTCACAATATATATTTATATTATTTTTATACACCTTACCTAAACTAATTCCATGCTAGAAAAAAAAAAAAAATAAGAATTATTCATTCTAAGTGGTTATTACTTAAAAATGAGCGTGAAATATATTTTTAGTCTTCGGCAATCAAATGACTGTGTCAAAGTCATAATAATCTAAATCATACTGTGATACCTATGTAAATATTAAAAGTGACATTACAGTAATAAAAAAAAGTGGGTACGTGTGGTCACAGATAGCTCATAGTATTTCTTTTAGTATATCTTTCAAAACAATTATATAAATTCAAATTGTTGATTTATAATTATTAAATTCTTACATAGATGGTAGCATCAATAAATTTAAAGTAAAAAAGAAGTTATTTATTTTAATTTAATTAAAAATGTTTAAATTATTTAAAATAAATTCAAAAAGCAAAATTCTTTAAAAACGCGAAATAAAAAGAAAAATAGCGGAGATATAAATAAAATTAAAAATTTTTAAAAACGAAAAAAAAAAATGTTTAAACGAAATTTAAAATTCTGAATAATTAATAAACTGCTCATTTTTAAAATAGAAAGAAAATTGTAATTAAAATATATATATATATATGAATATTAGTGATAAAAAAATAATATAAATCCTTAAATCGGCAAAATGTTTTTTTTAAATTTAAATTCTATCTTACTAAAGAACTGCAAGAAGTGTATGTCACCAATTTTGACGAAAGTGGTATCGTTGAAAAGATCTCATTGTGAGGAGTAAAAAACTCAATGGAATCACCCATCGGAAATGAAATCTTTCAAGATATCCGACAATTTGTATCACGTAGCTAATGCACACTTACTGGGAAACTGCATTAAGTTACATAAATTGTCGGATATCTCGAAAACGACTCGTTTCCGACGGGTAGTTCCCTTAGTTTTTTACTCCTCATAATGAGATTTTTTTCCAACGATACCATATTCGTTAGAATCGATGACTTACACTTCTTGCAGTTCCCAAGTTAGTATGAAAAGTTCAAATTCCAGTATCACGGTTCGAACTGTGAATCTTCTGCTTACTAGCGAGTCTGTTTTCCTAAAAGTATTTCACATACCTTTCTTGAAGGACATAGCTGACGCTTTGTTTGTGTTTTTATGCTGGCTAATTATCCACACGTGGGATATAGGCCTTAAGGGGAGGGGTGTCCTCCGTGGGGGGTCTTTCTAAGGGAACCTAACCCGTATTTATGCAAGGAAATGCAAGGTTTGAAGAAAACCATGGAAAACTTCGAGCGGTTAGGCCAACGGTCGCAATTGTGTTCAAACCCAGCACCTACCGTCTACCAGTTTGGAGGTCGGAACCTCTCGGCCACTGGTGGGGCCATAGCTAATGCAAATCGCCAACTCGTAACAGCTATATCTGGAGTACTACTTACCATCATGCTGAATATTATGCTATCATATGGGTCTTTTAAAATAATATTACAACCTATAATTTGTTGTAGAGGTTCGCATGGGACTGGGTTTGGCCCGAGACCCGTATCCAGCCCGGTCAGGCAAAGAAATTTAGCAGGAGTGCTGGGTCCAATAAAAAAAAATTAGGGGGCCTGCCAATCCGATATAAAAACTTAAACAAAGACGATAAAATATGATCCGCTTTCAGTGAATGACTTTTGCGAGAATGAATATAAATATGCGTCTCAAGAGCCGATGCTAGTTTGACACCATCCAAACAAAAACTCGGGCATCGGACAGCTATGTGGTATCAGAGGCAGGGTTTAATTTTTTCGGTAGACTCATACCTTAAGGCCATGATCAGGTGTGCACTTTTTTTCTACGTAGTAGAGTCGGGCCAGAACTGTATTTAAATTTTCTCAGAATGAGTAGGGCAGTTAGTATGTTTAAAAAAAAATATTAATAGCGATAATAAACTTCTGTTAATGGAATCTTTGGAAGTATAACTTAGGGTGGTTTTCAATCCATTTCTCAATAAAGCGAAACTTTCTGACTAATTTTTAACTGTAAATGCATAAAATTGACATGCATAACTGTTAAAGGAATTGGGTATAGAATAATTGTCACGTGACTGCAGGTTTTTCCCCTTTTTAATAATATCGCTTCCAAAAATTCAATTCAAAATGCTAAATTTGACAATATTTCTAAAATATATAATGTCTTTATCAAAAAATGGAAGACACCATCCGATTATATAGGTTCTGAATAAGAAACATTTTTCAATGTTTAAAAATGTTCTCATTTTTTTCTTTCCTTTTCGTACAACTGCTTCATGTTGACCACACTGTGAAATTGCACTAGTTACAAGTACTGCAGAAAGGACGATGTATCAGTCAGCAGCCCTATTCCATCTATCCAACGACATGACACGACGAAACTATATAAGTTATCATGAAAAAACTATCAATTGTTTAAAATTTATTGTAAACACATATTATTACTAGAAAATACTCATTTTTTTTTCTTTTTCTTAGTAATTATAAAATTGTATATTCCTTTTTTGAGTTGCACTTCCGGGGCCCCTTTGGGCTGGGGGGCCCTCGGCGATCGCCGACCTGGCCAGTCCGGGCCTGATGGGAAATTACAAGGTGGTTAACTGGCATACATACACGCATATATTTTTGCACACTCAACATGAAATAAACGCGTTGCAGTACTGGGAAAATACAGGGAATTTTTTTTCAAGATTAGAGTGGCAACTCTGTATATATCAATTTTATTATATGTGAAACAGTTTAATATATTTAAAATATATCACACACAATTCTCCCCTTTACCATTATCCAATGAAATTTTTTTGTGTGGCACTGTAAATGAGTAATACCTATATTTTCACTGCATATAGGGTTTGTGCTAGGGTAAACATCAATAACATATAAAAATTTCATAGCAATCCGAGTATATTTACGGGAGTTAGAGCGTGAATAAACGGCCAGACAAACCGAACACACAAGCACTTTTCAACTTTGTTGGAAAGTGCTAAAAAATTATTAGTTCCTACTTTTATACAAAGAAGAAACATTTCCACTGATGATAAAGACATTGTGATTTAAAGAAAATGTGCACTTTCATTCAGGAAGCTTAATTTTCATTCCGCTCATGAAAAAGCAAGACCTATATAAGACTTAATAACAAAATATTTTCAATATATAATTTTCCATTTAATTTTTTTTTTAATTTTTAAAATCTGTAACAGACTAGTTTCATCAGATAAATAATTATAAATTAGTATCAAACACTTAAATATTTAAGAGATAGCAGGGAGGAATGAGACACTTTTAACAAAAATAAGAAAATCAACTTTGTTTAACCTAAAAATAAAAATTTTGAATTATGAATCACTTTTGAATCTTCTTCAATAATGTAGGAACATTATTTTCAGAAACAATTTTATAATTAAAGAAATCGCAAATTTCAAAATGTGTCCCATAGCTCTTCACTAACAAGGAGGTATGAGATAGATATAAAACAAACCTATTATGCACAAATAATTTAGTGCCAGCTATATATACAATCTAACAAGGATTGTAGATTGATAATACCTGTGCTACAATATTAAACTTCAGTACAAAAGGTACCCTCAAATCCACATAGCTTGGGACCAGAATGTGCAGATTTTAAAATTCTGCAATTTTCTGGTCAATGCTTTGTTTACATTTTCTAAACAGCAATTTGAATGTAATTAATAATGCAATCGAAATTATAATGAATGCTTAAAATATAATGAAATAATTAATAAACTAAAATAATAAAAACAAAGGTAACTTAGCAATCAATAATGTATGATTAAATCTATATTATAAAGGCCAAACATATCTGCGTAACGCATACGTCATTTTGCACATGGCAACACTTTCAAATTTTAAATGAATTTCGGTATTGCAATTTTTGCTACTAAAAGTTTTTAAACTTCTTAATATTGCACATTTTCAATTTTTACATCATCGTATAGGAAAAAAATGTACTTTTAAATGAAATTTGTTTTAAAGCTGTATCTTAATTTGTTTTTGAAATATTAATTATTTTGTAGCTTTTAATACCTCTTTTCTAATCGTGGCAACAGGAGTACTCCATTTCTATTTAAAGCAAAGGAAAAAAGGGAAAAAATTGAGTGTTGTATCTTTATGTTGCCATTTTCTCATTAAAAGGGAAAAAATAGAAATTTAATTATCTTCTGTTATAAAACCCGGTGAATTTTGACTTCATTTACAAAATTTGATTTACACGTAAAAGAATATCAACAGTTTAATATCTATTTCAGCTAATAGCATTGGGACTTCAAGTGTTGAACCAAAATTATCAAATTAAAATGCCGATTTCTTTGAAACATGAATACAGATGTGAAATGTACATTTGTAAATTTTAATATGGTGAAAATGATGCCGGGTTTAGATTTCACGGGGAAAAAATTCTAAGATTGAATCAAACTGGAATAAATTTTGCCTTTTTTCATTTTGGAATACTAGCATAATAGTCTTAACTGATAATTTTATCATAATAACAGATTTTTATTATTTTTTACTGCTTACATGTGTTACGCCCAGTATGTTACATCATAATATGTTATATCTTGAGTGTTATGTGAAAGAGCCTGTAGATGGCGCCTGTAGTGAATCTGTTTTAATTCTGTATGTACCTGTACATATGCGCTCTGGACAGCGATGATGAAACATGTAAATAAATGCGCTAGCGAAATAATTAGAGTTTGTGTCATTATGGTGTTAATGTGTGGAATTATTTAAATTATCTCCCCTTTTCTTGAGATGTGATGTGTGAGTAGTAACAGGAGTGGGGTAAGAGCCACACGTTTTGATTTGTTTTTGTTTGTCAATAGAACGGCGCAGAATATTTGCGCGCTTTCTTTGTTGCGAAGAAAAGGGGTGAGTAATATGTAGTTTGGTTTTTCGGAGATTTAGTTTAGTTGTATAAATTGTGGTTTTGTGGTTTTCTTATGTTAATTAATTAGTGCTGTGTATTGAGTTGTACATTTTATTCGTAGCTAGTGATATTGTATTTTATTCGTAACTATTGATTTTGTGTCAGTTGTAGGAACTATTTTAAGAAAATTATTTTAGTTATTTCTGGTAGATTTGCAGTGTTGTTTCAATAATTTTGTGATTTCTTGTGTTATTAGTGTAAATATATTCATATATTTAATCATGTCAGTGATAGATAAGTTGAAAAAAGACGAGTTAAAACTCGTCGCTGAAGAGTTAGGGTTAATAATTCCTGAAGGAGCTAAAGTTATTGAATTAAAAGAGTTAATTGAAAAAAGTGACTCTTTTTTAAATAACTTGGATTTAGTTAAAAGTGTTGTTGAATATGTGGTTGAAGAAATTAAAATTAAAAAAGAATCGGAAAAATCAAAATTAGAATTAGAAAAAATAAAGCTTGCTCAGTTAGAAAAAGAAATAGAGCTAGCTAATGTTCGTAAAGAATCTTCACAATATTCTGAGTTTGAAAAAATAAAATTAGCACAGCTAGAAAAGGAGTTAGAAATCGCTAATATTCGGAAGGAATCGCTTCAAAATAATTCATTTTCATCGGTAAAAAGTGAAATGGAGTCAATAAATAATGTAGAAAGTTTTATTAAGAGCATTAAAACTTTAACGATACCCGTGCCATCTAGGGTAGAGTCATTTAGCCTTTTCTTTCAGTCCTTAGAAAAAGCATTCAGAACAAAAAATGTACCTGAGGAATTTAAAGCTGAAATACTTTTGAATATGTTAGGTGAAAAAGCAAATAATATAATGATTTATTTGTCAGAGGAAGATTTGTGTAATTATGATAAATTAAAAAATGTAGTGTTAAAGGAGTTTCAACCAACTCCACAGGAGTGTTTGAATAATTTCCGTAAGGCGCAAAAATTACCTTCAGAAAGTTATGTCCAATATGCGTCAAGATTAAGTGCAGCATTCGAATATTACTGTCAGTTACGTGAAGTGAATGATTTTAAATCTTTGTGTGAGCTAATTGTTTCGGATAAGATTTTTGGTTCATTAGATAGTGATTTAATGTCTCACATTGGAGCAAAACAGGGAGAATCATATTTTAAACCGCAACAATTAGGTCGTGAATGTGATATTTTTCTTTCTACGAAAAATAAAATAAAAACTGACAATAATGTGTTTAGGAAACAAAACGGAAATGAAAATAAAAGATTTTTTGGAAATAAATCGCCAAATTCAACGTTTCAAAAGAAAGTTTCGAATGTGTTCTTTTCTGAAATAAAAACTTGCGTTTTATGCAAAAATGAAAATCATGAATTGTATTTTTGTCCGAAATTTAAAAGTCTTACAATTCCGGAAAGAGTAGATGTTGTTAAAATAAATAGACTATGCTTTAAATGTTTGCATCCCAATTGTAGTGTAAAAGTTTGTAAGAGCAAAAATTGTTTTTGTAAAAAACCGCATAATAAGTTAATCCACTATCCAAAAGAAAATATAAATATTCAGTCGAGTAAAGAAAAATCGCTCAGCTTCACATCTGTTTCCAATAATGTAGATCAGAGAGGGGAAAGTAACGATGCGCTTTCTCCTTCCATCCCTCCTAGTCAGTCAGATAGGTCTGTGGTCGCTAGTAGTTTGGCAAAAAATAAAACAAAAAATGTTTTATTGAGTACAGCTTTAATTTTGATTAAAGATAAAAATTCTCAGTGGTATGAAGCGAGATGCCTGTTAGATGTCGGGAGTCAAACTTGTTTAATAAGCAGAGACTGTGTGAATCGTTTGCAATTGAAACCAGATAAAACGAATACGGTAATATCGTGTTTAAATGATTCATCTTTAAGTGTTAATGGGGGTGTAAATACTACGATTTCTAACCGAGATAAGAGTTTTCAAAGAGATATAAATATGCTGGTAGTGAACAAAATAACAGATCTTATTCCACATAGAGTATTTCAAGTACAGGTGGATGTTTCTGAGTCAGTCGCTTTAGCTGATCATACATTTAATATCCCTGGAAAAGTGGACGTATTATTAGGGGCGGAAATTTTTTATGAGTTGTTGAGACCAGGGCAAATATATTTAAAAAATCCACGACTTCTATTACAGAATACTTGTTTTGGCTACGTGGCTAGTGGAAGTATCGAACAGATAAATGATGGTAATATACATTGTGGGTTAATACGGGATTCAGATTTAAATGAAACAATGAAAAATTTATGGGAACTCGAGACTTTAGGTATTAAAGAAAATGAAGAATTAAATTCAGCGGATAAAGAATTGATAGATCAATTTGAAAGAAATCTAAAATTTGTGAATGGGAGGTACGAAACTGATTTATTATGGAAAATTAGTTGTGATGAATTAGAAAGTAATTATTTTTTGGCAAAAAAAAGATTTGATGAGTTAAATAAGGGTTTTTCTAAAAACAATTGGATTGTTAATGAATATCGAGAAATAATAAACGATCAATTGAAAAACGGGATTATTGAGAAATGTCAGAGGGATCAGCTAGAATATTTTATGCCTCATAGAGCAGTTGTTAGAGAGGATAAAGAAACAACTAAGGTTCGGATAGTATTTAACTGTAGTTCAAAATCTAAAAATAATTTGTCTTTGAATGATTGTCTAGAAACTGGTCCTAATTTAAATCCTAATATTCTTGATGTTATTCTAAATTTTCGGAAACATAAAATAGCGTTTAATGCTGACATAGAGAAAGCTTTTTTAATGATAGGAATTTCAGAGAGAGATAGGAAATTTTTAAAATTTCTTTGGTATTCGGATGATCCTAATAAAGATTACGAAATCATGAGAATGAAAAGATTACCATTTGGCTGTAAAGTGTCTCCTTTTATTTTGAGTGCTACTATAAAACATCACATTAAAAATTTTGAAAATAGCAATCCTAAGTCATTTGAAATGTTAAATTCAGCTCTATATGTAGATGATTTATTTTTTGGAGGAAGTACTGTGAGTGAGTCGTTCGAATTATCTTCGGACGCTGTAAATATTTTAAAGAGTGGAGGATTTAATTTGAGAAAACTGAGGTCTAATAGTAGAGAGTTGGAAAAACTCTGGATAGAAAATGGCTTTAAGGATATAGAGAAAGAAAGTGTTCAGCAGTTGAAGATTTTAGGTTTAAATTGGTGTCCAGAGAAAGATGAATTATCATTGGAAGTTAAGGGTTTAATAGAATCTAGGGAAACGTTGCAAAACAGTAAAAGGTGTGTTTTGAAAACAGCAGCACGTATTTTCGATCCCATAGGCCTGATTTCGCCATTTGTTGTTCGTATTAAGTTATTGTTACAGGAAATTTGGGAAACAGGTTGTGATTGGGATGAAGAGTTGCCCGATGATTTGCGGGAAAAATGGTTTAAGTGGTGCAACGAAATTGAGAAAATATATTATATAACTATTCCCAGATTTTGTTTAGTTGATTGTAAAGATGAACAAGTGGAGGCACATGTTTTTTGTGATGCTTCATTAAGTGCGTATGGAGCAGTTCTTTATTTTAGATATTGTGATAATAGTGGAAATTATAAAGTGTCATTTATTTTGTCAAAAAATAGAGTAGCACCGTTAAAGAAATTAACTTTGCCGCGTTTAGAGTTGATGGGTCTTGTAATAGGTGCTAGAGTTGGAAATTATGTGAAGAATATTTTTAAGGATAGAATTCAAAGAGTAGTATATTGGAGTGACTCCACCATTGCATTATATTGGGTTAAAGGATGTGCGAAAAGGTGGAAACAGTTTGTAGGTAATAGGGTTCTAGAAATCCAACAGAAAACCAACCCTAGTGATTGGTACTACTGTCCTACGGAAGACAACCCGGCCGATATACTAACAAGAGGAATTGCTGCTGAAAGTTTAGTTAATAACGAGAAATGGTGGCAAGGTCCAGCTTGGCTTCGAAGTAATAATGAGAGCTGGCCCAACCAGATATTGAGATCGTCTACGGAAATCAATAGTGTAGATGTATTGAAAGAACAGAAGGTCAAGCTTGCTGAAAATTTGGTCGGTAAATTAGAGTTAGTTGAACAATTGTGGAGTAAATTTTCATCGTGGACTAAATTGCATAGAGTGCTTGCGTGGTGCTTGCGATTCATCGATAATGCAAAGAGAAATAAAATTGCAGCTCCGTTTTTGCAAACAGAGGAATTGAAAAGGTCGCATGATATTATAATTAAGTTAGTCCAGAGAGCGAATTTTTCAAACGAAATAGCCAACTTGGAGAAGGGAAAAATTCTAAAAACCAGCAATTTAAACTCCTTAAATCCCTTTTTGGACAATCGTGGGTTTTTAAGAGTTGGTGGACGGCTAAGAAATGCCAACATACCAGAGACTGCAAAATATCCTTTAGTTTTGCCTAAAAATCACCCAGTTACGACCTTGTTAATTAAATTTTATCATTTAAAATACTTACATGGAGGAGTACAGCTAATAAATTCTGCCGTGAAGCAAACCTATTGGATTGTGGGTGCGAAGTCTCTTATCCGTAAAGCAATAAAAAATTGTGTTATCTGTGCACGATTTCGCAGCGAATTCTCGAAACAAATCATGGCTGATTTACCAAAATCAAGAGTGAGCCAAGGAAGAGCGTTCATTTGTTGTGGCACCGACTTTTGTGGACCTTTTCTAATAAGTCTTCGACGTGGTAGGGGAGTAAAGCCAGTCAAAATGTACGTCTGTATCTTCGTATGTTTCTCTACCAAAGCAGTTCATTTGGAACTTGTTAGTGATCTGAGTGCCAGCGCCTGTATAGCTGCGTTGAAAAGATTCATTGCACGTCGAGGTAAGCCAATAGAGATCTTCAGTGACTGTGGTGCTAATTATATAGGAGCAAAGAATTATTTGAAAGTCGCTGCATCAGAAGCAATCGGCAACTACTTGCACAATGAGAGCATAAAATGGACTACGAATGTTCCATCTGCTCCCCATTTTGGAGGTCTTTGGGAGGCAGCGGTTAAATCAATGAAGTACCATATGAGACGAATTATTGGGTCGCAGATCTTGTCTCAAGAGGAATTTGCAACAGTTTTGGCGGAAATTGAAGCAGTTCTGAATTCTCGCCCATTAGTCGCTATTTCGGAGGACCCAAATGATCTTTCAGTCCTCACTCCAGGTCACTTTCTCATTGGGTCAGATTTAAAGAGTGTTCCCGAACCAGACATTACAAATATGAAAATTTCAATTCGAGATCGATGGAAATTGATTACGAATATTTCCCAGTCATTCTGGAAAGCATGGTCTAAGGACTATCTTACACAGTTGCAAGTGCGCAACAAGTGGAAATTTCCAACAGAAGATTTATGTGTAAACGACTTAGTGCTCATCAAAGATGATAATTTGCCACCATTGAAATGGAAAATGGCAAGAATAATTGACATCTTCAAAAGTTCTGACAGCAGAGTAAGATCAGTGAATTTAAAAACTGCCATAGGTGAACTTAAAAGACCAATCCACAAATTAGTCAAACTGCCAATCAATGAAAATTAACTTTTCTTTGTGAAATTATTTAAATTTCTAGTTATAAATGTGAATTTATTGTGTAATGTTATTGTTATATATTTTTATGTTTACATTGTGTATTGTATTAATGTGTCAATTTGTTATATATTTTATTAATGATGATGACGTGGTCATGGGGCCCCAGTATGTTACGCCCAGTATGTTACATCATAATATGTTATATCTTGAGTGTTATGTGAAAGAGCCTGTAGATGGCGCCTGTAGTGAATCTGTTTTAATTCTGTATGTACCTGTACATATGCGCTCTGGACAGCGATGATGAAACATGTAAATAAATGCGCTAGCGAAATAATTAGAGTTTGTGTCATTATGGTGTTAATGTGTGGAATTATTTAAATTATCTCCCCTTTTCTTGAGATGTGATGTGTGAGTAGTAACAACATGTTTGATTAAAGTTTAATTTTAACAATTTCTACGACTGAGATTTTTTGAGAAATGGTACTTTATTAACAGGGTTGCCACTCTAATCTTGAAAAAAAAATTCCCTGTATTTTCCCTGTACTGCAATGCATTTACTCCATGCTGAGTGCGAGAAAATATATGCGTGTATGAAGGCTAATTAGAAATGTTATAATTCGCCATTACCAAATTCCCTGTGTTTTCCAGATTTTTTAGGATTTTAAAAGAAATTCCCTGGATTTTCCCTGTTTTGGAAGGAGATTTAAAATTCCCTGTGTTTTCCCGGTTTTCCAGGTGGCGTGGCAACCCTGGTTAACTTTAGGTTAAATATCCTTTGTAAGCGTTAGACTTACCAATAGAAGGTGCTTTTTTTATTGTAACTAATTTTGTTGGTTCATTACAAATCAATGAAACAGTTCTTTCTTAAACATTTTCTTTCGTCAAAATTTGATGGGTTCTACCTTGTTCATTATAAAGATGAAATGTATTTTCTCTATATTATTCAGTAAAACTTGCCTCATAAAGGTACATTACTAATTCACATCAAAATCATAAAATAAGGAAGTTTTATTTCAGGTTTAGCCAGACTTAAAAACCAAAAAAGCTTTATTAATACATAAATATACAGTCAAACTTTGTTAACATGAACACACTTAACGGGAATTACTTTTAACACGAATTGTTTTCACAGTCCCCTATAAAGACAAATACAAATATTTGATACTGATAACATGAATTACTGTTAACAAGTACAAAATTTTGAATCCCCTTGAGATTCATGTTAACGAGGTTTGACTGTATTTGGTAAGAAGATTGTGATTACTAATGATATCAGCAATATCTTGAGTTTTTTCATAAATAAATTTACTCTTCCTCCATGTAAAAAAACATGGATTTAGTAATATTAACAAAAATTACAAATTAAAATATATATGGAATTCATATAAAACAAAAAAAGCCAAATTTTGTTCCTATATCTGAATTGAATGTTTTATTGTTTACATCCATGAATTATGAGCGGATTTTAGAGAATTGCAGATTTGAGAGAGTCTACTGTATTTTCATCACTGGGAAGAATATTCAGGCTTCTCAATCAGAAATGACATAAAAAAACCATCAGTTCAATTTATTTACATTTTGAAAATGATTATATTTTCAATGTTATAATTAATATATTACCCTCTAAAAATAGTTGCCCATTAGCAATTTACATTCATCTTATTAAAAAGAAGGAATTAGATTTGTCCCATTTCTCCTTTTGCTCTCATTTCTCATTCCTCTCCTCTATCTTCTTTTATGTTAAACTTTTTGCATAAACAAAAGTTCTACTTTTAGGCATAGTTTAATTTATAGACAATATAATGTTCCATAAACAGGGAAACTATTGTACATATATACAAACAAGTCATTAATATGCAGCAAGCAAAAAAAGTGTACAAAGCAAATTTACTTTTGATTCTTGAAATAATCTTTTTCTTTATAAATTGCAAGTTTATGCATATCAGTAACTTTTTTCAGTTGAAGATTGGGCTACCATTGCCTCATCTAGTGTGTGATTGGTGAAATGTTTAGAATGACACACAAAGATAAAAACATACTGTCTAATTCCACTCTATTCTCCTCTACACATTTTTAAGACTCATTACGTAAAAAAAAAGTAGCAAAGCTATATAGATTGTTTTAATAATTAAAAATATTAATGGCTAACAAAAAGACTACTTTACTTAACACTTTACCAACCAGCCATCGATTAATCAACATGTGCTCCCCAGCGCTTACCGACTGGCTGCCGATTATTCGATGTTTGCTCCCCAGCACTTACTGACCGGTCGTCGATTAATCGACTTTTGATCTTTCTGTTTGATTTGGTTAGATTAGATTGACAAGTAGAAAGCAGCAAGCATTTCGCATTCTTTATTCAGATAATCAATGCCTTTTTATAAGCTTTAGCCATTAGAAATTAATAGAAAGGATAGTCTCGGCGAGTTTTATCTCGACAACCTGTCAGATTATCTTGACTGCCGTTCAGCAAGAGTCTGTAAATAATAAACTGAAAACGATTGTAATAGATAAAATAAATATTGTTTAACACTAATATGATTAAAGTAAAAGATTTTATCAAATTTCGTTATCCTAGAATAACACGAAGCGTACAATTTTATCAGAGTTTAAGAAAAGCGCATATATTCCCGCGCACCAGTCTAAGCCGAAACCAAGCCGGTGTTTCGGACGATCTGCGGCTGATCAGGCGGTAAAGTGTTAAGAAAATATTTTAGACATCCAATTTTTAATTTGATTCTTAAATTTTAAGTATTGGACTGAATCTCACCTATTTCATAAAGATTTAAAATATGCAAAAATTTTTAATTATATTTATTAGTTAGCAAATTAAATAAAAATATTAAATGATATGTTACTAAATATAATTGTTTATATCATTATTATCCTTATTAGCTTATAGATTTTATTATGTATTAGACAAATAAGAATTTGCTATTTTTGCCTTTTTTTTTTCCATTTTTGCCCGAATTTTTTTCTAGTTTTTTTCTACTGTCCTGGTAAAAATGCCAACCCTAGAGATAGCAGTCTATAGTTATTTACAAGATACACAAAAAGTTTTTTCTAATGAATACAAAAATGCCTTTAAAATTTCATAACAAGAAAGTACTCTCAGCAACCTGCTTGCAAACCTTAAGTGATGCATGGTTTTTCTTTGAAAGGTAACATCAAAGAGTTTAAATGAAAAAATTAAGGTATTCTTCCGAAAATATTTCAATGACTTTTTTAATTCAGAATACGAAAATTAAATGAATTAATATTATCAAAATTTTGCCGATCGCTAACCAAACTTTGAAAAAAGAAACTGACCAGACTGATCTGAACTAACGGGGTCTGAATTAATGGGATTCTACTGTATTTATTTTTCTTAATTTTTATTATTCTAAAGCTTCACTAAGAAATTGATTCTATATGTGTCTTGAAATAAAAATAAAACACAATCTAATTAACATCACTTTCAAATTTGTCCCATTTTGCAAAAAAAAGACACTCTCTAAAAGTCACACATATAACAGTGGAATCAACTTAACTCTTTCGAGTCTGGTGTATTACTAATAATACATCATCTTTCAACTAATATATTTTTCCAGTATTTAGTAATTATTTTCAAAGACCCTCATATTCTACTTTAAAGACTCCTCTTGAAAGCATGTATTTAATTTTTTCACTAAAAGATAGCCCTACAAGTCCAGAACCACTCATTCAAGGTGGATGAGACTGAATGCACATCAAGCAGGGAGTTTTCTTGAATTTGCTCTCATTATTAATATTATAAATAATTAGAATTATTATTGGAAATTATTTTCATAAAATAAGTTATTGTAGCTAAGTTTGATGTAATTTTTGTAATCAAAACCATTGAAAAGTTATGATTTATCAATCTTTGAATATATGTACTATTAGTAGTACAGTGGTCTTTAAAGGAATTAATTTTACTAAAATATGCACATTGTATTTATTAATTTTTAGAAATGAAATTTGTTGTAACTTAAGTTGAATATTTCTGTTATATAACAATATTTATCTTTTTTTTTTTTTTTGGACAGATAATACTGTTATGCAGTATTATTAGCCTATAATTTGTAAGGAAAAAAAAAAAAAAAAAAAAAAAGCACTTGAAGATAAGTTAACGCTTGCTTTCAAAAACCGAACTACAATCTTTGTGAAATGTGGACATCCAAATAATTCATCTACCATGGCTATTTTTTATGTAAAAAAAAGTTTAAATATCACTTCACCCAGTTGAGAATGTAAGATATGATAATACTGGCCATATGACAGAAAGAAGCAAGGTGCAAATTAGGAAGATTAACTTCAGAAAAACGTCTTTTTCTGAAAAATGCAACTTCTACTTATGCTTCCATTATGACAAAAATTTAAAATGTTCAAAATTACATGAATAAATATTTTAGTAAGTTGTTCATAGCCATCAGTAGCTAATGTAGAACTTAAATTACTTTAAACAGAAAGCACAAAAACCTGTAGTACTTTTATTACATAACATTCACATTACAGATTTAAATAAAAAAAAAACTATAGAGATAATGATTAAGAAACTATATAGTAAAAAGTCTTCATATATATTCTTACATAATTTAATATCACAATAAGGTAGTAAACTGTCATATAAATACACTGAAGAGATAAAATAGTGATCATGATAACAATATTAAAAAATAAAAACTATCTTATGGTACTATAAGCAGAGCATTCCACACTGGATAACATTGGAAACTTTATGGCAGATATGCAGTTATTTTCAACAGGAGAATGGATTCTTATTTGTCTCATATGAGTATCACGACCATTTTGATGATTAGACAACACAGCTATTTGAACAAGATAAGTTCTTATTGGCTGGTCTAAGACATCTTTTAGACTTATTTTCACCCAACCACTTGGCTCATTTAGTTCGGCAACTTCCACTTCATGTAAATCATGGAAATGTGTACCAGCTCTAACAGATATTCTGAAACAGAAAATATATTACAATTAAGAGAGAAATTTTTTTTACATTGTAATAATTTTAAATATATAAGAAGTTAACCATTGAAAATTAATAAATATTTTACTATTCTTCGAAAACACATAGTGAAATATAGCATAAATTGCAAGATGGACTTTTTATATTAATATTATTAGTTCAACTGATTAGTTTGTTGCCAGCAAAAAAGAGGTTGGTTTCAATAAAATTGGTCATCAGAATGTCTATAGTATTAACTCTGACTGACTGAGACAGACAGACACACATGAATATATATATAAACTGGATGTGAAATATGTTCTAATTTTTTTTATCTGCTGAAGATATATATGCACTGTATAACAAAAATGTTCAAAATAAGGTAGGATATAAGATTATAATAATTAATTATATGAAATTTTTAAAAAGTTA
The DNA here is from genome assembly GCA_964019185.1 of Maratus speculifer. Classification (NCBI taxonomy): domain Eukaryota; kingdom Metazoa; phylum Arthropoda; class Arachnida; order Araneae; family Salticidae; genus Maratus; species Maratus speculifer. The sequence goes on from OZ025298.1 coordinate 220,068,189, forward strand.
TATTTTTGAAAAAAAAAATTATACAGTCTCTTAATCCAGGGCTTGAAAATTCTGAAAATTTTAAGGTTCCCAGCTGGGAACTTACATGAAAAATATAGGTTCACAGATGAAAAGTATAAGTTCCCGAAAAAATGTATGTATGAGTATTTTAACAAAATTTTCCGTTTTATTGTGATTTTTAAAAAGAAATTTGCTGTTTTTTCGCGATTCTTTGACGAAATCTGCCGTTTTATCGCGATGTTTTAACGAAATCTGCTGTTTTTCAATTTTTTTAAGAGATTTGCCGTTTTTGTGATTTTTTAATGAAATTTGCGCTATTTAGCACGATTTTTTGACGAATTTTGGAGCATTTTCACAATTTTTTGACGAAGTGTGTTGTCTTTTCGCTATTTTTGGACAAAATTTATTGTTTTCCATGATTTTTTTAAAAAAATTTGCTGATTTTTGCGATTTTTTAATGAAATTTGCCGTTTTTCCCAATTTTTTGACGAAATTTGCCGCTTTTTCGCGATTTTTTGAAGAAATTTGACGTTTTATCGCGATGTTTTAAGGAAACTTGCTGTTTTATCGCGATGTTTTACAGAAACATGACGTTTTATCGCGATGTTTTAAAGGAGTCTGTTGCTTTTCAAAAGAAAATCTTTACAAAATTTGCCTTTTGGGGGATTTTTTAATGAAATTTGCGGTGCTTCATGCGATTTTTCAACGAAATCTGTTGTCTTTTAGATATTTATAGACGAAATTTGCCGTTTTTCTCGATATTTTGACAAAATTTATTGTTTTCCATGATTTTTTTGTAACGAAATGTGCCGCTTTTACGCGATTTCTTAACGAAATTTGCCGTTTTTTGCGACCCATTAATGAAATTTGCGTTTTTTCTGCGATTCTTTTGTTGAAATTCGGGCTTTTTCCGTAATATTTCGACGAAATTATTCATCCCCCGGGTCGCTTAAGAGCTATTTTTTGCCGATTTTCTGCTTAATTTACGTGTTATAATGCGTCCGCGGCATTGTTAGCGGACGCGGCAAAAGGTTAGATTCCAGGCCGGGAACTTTAGTGATAAAATATGCGTTCCCGGAAAGGATTTCTGGGTTCCCCGGGATCCCGGGAACGCTATTTTCGAGCCCTGCTTAATCTTATAGCTTTTATTTAGAAAAAAAAATTTCCATGCTCTCACAAGTACAATTATGAGTTATTGACTTCAAAGTTAAAATTAATTTGTAGAACATTGTATAAAAAGTAAATGTTTAAGATTTTAAGTTTTTAATTAAAACAACATCAATGTATTACTACACATGCACCATTTGTATGCGACCTGTGACTACAGTAAACAAACTAGTTATTTTGGTTTTAGAATGCTTTTAAAAAATTCATAAGCTTAGATTGAAATTTGACAGTGTAATATGGCAAGTTATAAAACTTGTTCCTTGCACATAGTATCCAATTTTTTGGTGAACATTAATAAATTTATTTAATTACTAACTTGTGAAACAAAAAAGATTAAAATCATTTAGTTGCCAAGATTGGCAAATGAAATATAATTTACAAAGTGTTTTTGTGTGTGTTTCGCCTCATCATCTAAAGTTTATTACAAAAGAACAAAGCATTAAAGGATTAGGAGGCTAACACCTGGACTTCACCTGCGCCTGCCACATTCTTCCTGATACAGGGGTCGGTCCAAACTTTTCTTACAGGGTCCTGGTTTTGTGAAATTGTGACTTTTTTCATATTTGTGAAAATTCTCGTCAAAATTTTGTGATTTTTAAATTATTGATGTATTCAGGTTCTGCCCTACATGTAGAAAAAATAAAGAATACTGCCCAGCTAAACTGATGGCATTGGGGGGGGGGGGCATTAGAGCCCCTGTTCCCCCTATTTATACTTATTCAATGAACACCTAATAAGTCACGGAATTGCCTCATCAGAATGATCCTAATCTAAATTTTGAACAAAAACTTAATTCTGCATGAAAATCCCATTTATATCAACTAACGGGGGGCATGAGCCCCCCGTTCCCCCTCTTATACATATCGAATGAACTCCAAAAACTAATCAGGGAAGCGCCTTGTCAGGATATACCTATATACAAAATTTCAAGTGGATCGGATATTTTTATCACGAGTTATCGCGTTACGCACATACATACAGAACGGACGGGCACATAAGCTCTCAGGCTATGATAGCCTGTGAGCTAAAAACTAAGTAATATGTTCTTTGGTGAATTCACCTGTTTATTTAAAGACCAGATTTTATATATAAATGACTAAATTTGTGAAAAGTCCAATTTGGAGGTGAAAAAATTCTGTAAAAAAGACTATTTAAGCGAAAAATAATTTTATGAAGGGTCCTTTAAAGGACCTAAAATTTTCCTAAACATATCCCTGATAATAATCCTGGAAATACCAGAAAACCATCTGCTTTTTATTTACATCTGCTTCTTATTTCTCTGCTGACTAATTTCCAACACTAAAAAAATAAAAAAGATTTAAATCAAATGATTTTTTTTACAAAAATTAGCTGATTTAAATCATGCCAACCCTGTCGAAAATTACTTAAAAGAATTGAAGAACATAAAACAAATATTGCAAAGTGTAAATTATCTGCAGCTCTATCCTGCTTATATCACGATATACATAGTGATATCTTATTCAAAGAGGTTAAACTTATCACACAACTTCATAATATAATATTTGTATAATCGGAGAGTCTTTGGAAATATTGATAGGAGGCAGAAGAGTTTGTAATAATGTGTTATTGTATAACATACAAGGTTTGGTATACTTCAAATATCTGAGAAATTTGGTTTTGAATAATCTTAGCCCCCCCCCCCCCCCCACCCCCTTTCCTGTTTTTTTTTTTTTTTTCCTATAGCAACTACCCTATTTCTTTCTTCTCTCCATATTTTTTGTCATTTGTCCTGTGGCAGAATGTGTGTGACATTGCGACAGACCATTAAGGACAATCTGCAGACTGAAAACATAATACTTACAGCGATGCCACGGACTTGTTATAGCGCATAAATTACGTAAAAAATTGGAAAGGGGACCCAAAAGACAGCTCTCACGCGTCCCGTGAGATGGGTAATTTCGTCAAAATATCATGAAAAAGCCTGAATTTTGTCAAAAAATCGCAAGAAAAAATGCAAATGCAAAATTCATAAAAAATCCATATTTCATTAAAAAGAAAAAAAAAAAAAAAAAAAAAAAAAAGAAGAAGAAAATCATGAGAAAACATCAACTTTCATCAAAAATCCCGAAAAGCCAGCAGATTTCGTCAAAAGACTACGAAAAGACGATAGAAAAGATCACGAAAAAAGCCCGAATTTCATCAAAAGATTATGGAAAAAAAATGCAAATTTCAACAAAAAATCGTAAAAAAAGGCAATTTTCTTTAAAAAAAAAAAAAAAAAAAAAAAAAAAATTAATTTTTTCAAAAATTTGACAAATTTTGCCAAAAGATTGCGAACAAATGGCATATTCTGCAAAAAAAACTGTGATAAAAAGGCAAATTTTGTAAAAGAATTCACAAAAAAAGACAGATTTCGTTAAAAGATCACAATAAAATGGCAAATTACATAAAAAGGTTGCAAAAAACAAAAAATTTCCTAAAAAAAATTGTGGAAAAACATTAAATTATGGCTAAAGATCACAAAAACACACAAATTTCATCAGAAGATCGCGGAAAAACGACAAATGTCGTTAAAAAAAAAAAAACTTTCTTCAAGCAATCACAAAAAAATTACAACTTTCATCGAAAGATCCCGAAAAACAATAAATTTCATCAAAAAATCCCTAAAAAGTGACAAAACATACTGAAAAATCCAACAGATTTTTGTCAAAAGATCGCAAAAAAAAGTCCGAATTTTGTCACAGGATCGTAGGGAAAAATGCAAATTTGATCAAAGGAGCGCAAGAAAACAAACAATTTCTTCAAAAAGTCTCGAAAAATGATTAATTTCTTCAAAAAAATTGACAAATTTCGTCAAAAGATCGAGAATAAACACCATATTTCGTCAAAAAAATGTGATAAAAAAAACAAATTTTGCAAAAGAATTTACGAAAAAAAAACGACAGATTTCTTGAAAAGATTGCGGAAAAACGACAAATTCATCAAAAGATTGCAAAAACGACAAATTTTATTTAAAAAAAACCAAGATTTTGACAAAAAATTCTGAAAAAAAAAAAAACTACAGATTTTGCGAAAAAATTATGAAAAAACAGTAAATTTCATATAAAGATCGCAAAAATATCAAATTTCGTCATAGGTTCAGGCAGAAACAAAAAATGTTGTCTAAAGAATGCAAAAACTTGCAAATTTCATCATAGGAAATTTGCAATATTGCAGTTGTGTTGCAATATTGTGGAAACACAGAAAATGTTGTTAAAAAATAGCCAAAAAAAAAAAAAAAAAAAAAAAAAGACAATTCTTCAAAAAGTCGTGAAATAAGTGACAAAGTTTATCAAAAGATCACAAAAAAAAAAAAAAAAAAAAAAAAAATCCAAATTTCATCAAAGGATCGACTTTTTTTGTATCATGCATTAAATCAACAGTGGTGTCGAGAATTATGGAAAATGATAAAACAATATTGCCTTGTTTAAAATAGAGCATTTATCAATGTTTCTTTTGTATCTCATTTTTTGCCTAATGCCTTAAAAAAATCTCTTTGTTTATCTAAAGGGTTTTTTTTTTGTTGTTGTTGCTGTTAATGATGGAAATAATTTACACATACCACACATATGTGTTGCCATAATTAATCAGCACTACAAACTACAATAGCACAAAGAATATATTTATATAATACATTGCATCTTGCAGATAATTTTTTAAAATATTATTAGTGTTGCAGACACTTGAAGATAGTTCTGCTACTGGGGTCGTTTGTTGGTTTTACCCTCTGATATATAACCATCATATCTTTTTGAAGTTACAACAGTTCTCCGGATGATGGTTAATAGTTAGCTGGAAGCATCAGAGTTTTTAACATCTTATGATATCAATGTTTTTAACCTATTAAGTAATAAAATTTACTATGAATTATGTATTCATATTAATTATGTATATATAATTAATATTAGCCCAGTGGTAGGGAAGAAAAAAAAAAGCCAAGTTCAGAATTAATTAGGGCACAGCTAGAAATTGTTTTAATCTATTTAGTTTAGGTTTAGAATGAGCATATTAAGTTTTCACTCTTGTAGTAGATTAACGTTAGAAAATATGAACAGATTTATAATTGAAACAGTTTTTTTTTCCTAATACCACAACAATATCTCAAAACTACTTACTCTATCAAAATATCAATGACAATACAAATGTTGTGGGGCTTACAATGAACCACATATGTAAACTTATATTATTAAAGCAGACATATTCCTATGGAGATACAGTGCTTAAAATTTATTAAAAAACATTTAAAAAGTTATGTGACAGATTTTACCAATCACTTAACACAATAAACAATATAAATATCTGTAAAAAATAAATATAACAGATGGATTTGAAACAATGTAAAAAATCTAAAGTAAACATTTTGGTAGCTGAATCATTTCAATTTTACACAAAAATTCCCACTTTTACAAAAATAATCTTTTTTTTTTTTTTTTTTTAAATATACATTTTGTAACTGTATAAAGTACAAAAAAATAACTGAAGGCCACATTTAATGCAAATAAATTTATTTAAGGGAGCAAGCCAGTTAAGAGATGCCTAGGTGTACAAATTTATCTGAAAAAAAAAAAAACTACTATCATAGATACAATTAACATAGACATAAAGATACAATTATCATAGGCACAATTAATATAGATACAAAGATACAATTATCATAGATACAACTAACATAGACACAAACAGTGGCGCCGACATCTGGGTCTGCGGGTCTGCCGCGCAGACCCTGAAAAATTTCTGCAGACCTTGCAATATCTTGGCAGACCCTGAAAAATGCAGGTATGAGATTTTTCGCGAATTCGCTATTTTCCGTAGTTTTTTTTTCGCTATTTATGCCTTTTTTGCGGGAGTGATTTCTTCGGAAATTTAAGAAAGTAAGTCATCAATCCGAAAATTTGGAGATAAGATCAAGAAAAATACTCAATTTTGTCAAAAGATCGCATAATAAAACGTGAACAGTGTTGTGATGGAAATTTTGGATGATTACTGTACCTTGTAGATTTAATATTGTCTATTACAAATTACCATCAATGCCGTGAAAAGGAGATCGAGAAAAAGACAAGTATGCAGCCAGGTTCTTTAAAGTAAGGTTTTATTTTTGCCCTTTCGAGAGAGTCGGGCGCTCAGCGTGATTATTGGTAGTTACAGCACAGCAGAGCCAGGCCAAGAGAAAAAGTGACCGTTCTTTTAGTCAGAACCAAGATAACATCAGTTGTCAGATATCGCCAAAGGTTACAATGTTTGGCATGTATATGATATTTGGCCAAAATATACGTGCAATATTTTTTCTTCTGAGAGAGAGATTTTGTACTTAGCATATTAACTAGGTAATCGCTAATTGGCGACAAAAGAGTTTAAACTTTGATATTGGAATTTGAAAAGGCAAAGGAATTTTGTGGGATAGGCCTTGGGGCTCATGAAGCGGTCACAATTCGCGAATGGATACCATATAAGGAACGGTAGCATGAGAAGGAGATATATTCGAATATGTACGACGCGCAAAACATCTTATGCAGCATTTTTATTGTAGAGCAGCTGGTATAAGGAAACCACATTCGGTTTTCATGACCATATAAGGTATGGAAAGAGTGAAATACATGTGCTGGGATTTCGGTGACCGTTATATTAAGGGAGTGGTTTAAGTATTACTAAAATGAGAAAAGGGGCGATATATTTATAACTTCAACTGTAATGTAGATCCTGTTGTGATCATGATTTTTAATTACTTTAAAAGGAAGGATTTTTTTCTTTTTTTTTTTTTTTTTTAATGGAGGACAAGATAAGTTTATCAATTTGTTACCTAACATCGTCATATTCAATGATATATGATATATTGATATCATAAGTGTCAAAAAATAGCGGGGAAAAATTACCAATTTAGTCAAAGGGTCGTGAAAAAACATCAATTTTGTGAAAGGATCGTGGAAAAAACACGAAAACAGTCAAAAGATCGCGGAAATTTTCTGCAAAAAGTAGTGTGAAAAACCCACATTCTGTTCTAAAATAGTGGGTGAAAATGCAAATTCTGTCAAAGTATTGAGAGATAAATGCGGATTTTCGCAAAAGATTGCAGAAAAGTACGAATTTCGCAAATAATAGCGAGAAAAATGCATATTCTGTCGAAAAATAGCTAGAAAATTGTAAATTTTGGCATTAAAGTCTAAGAAAATCGAGGTAAAGATGAGAATTTTGTTAGAAAATAGCGATGAAAACGCAAATAATGCCGGAAAAAGAACTTTAATTTCGTTTAAAGATAGCAGGAAAAAAGGAAATTCTGTCAGAGTATAGTGGGAAAAACATGAAATTTGGCTAAAGATCGCGGAGAAAAAACGCGAATTTCAGCAAAAGATTGCGAAAAAAAATAAAAATTTCCAAAAATCACGAATTTTAGCAAAATAGAGTAAAAAACTCGAATTTTGCTCAAAGATGGCAGCAAAAAAGTAGAAATAAAATGAAAATATGATAAAATTTGAATAATTTCATTTACTGTAATTTATACTTCTATTTTCAATGTAATTTGTATTGCGGTATTCTTTGACCTTTTTTAAAAATTTCTTTTAAGATACATTTATTATATTTGATATTTATTCCTGAGATGATTGAGCAAACTATTATTTTCATGTGTAATAAACTATAATTTTTGTCTCATGCCCATTTTTCTGCAATTTATGTGTTAAACTAGGGATGCTCAACCATTGGCCCTTGATGGGTTAACGTATCGCCCGCGAATTTCATTAATTTACAACTGGAAAAAAATTGCAACTTTTGTGCACATGTTGCACGAAACAACCGTAAATTTCATCACTTTAACCGGGAAAATATAAAATTTCGTCACTTATGAACGCAAATTTCATTGATTGGCACAGAAAAATCGTGAAATTCATTTATCATTGGCGGAAAAAGCAAATTTTGTCGATATGGCTCGGGAAAATCGCAAGTTTCCCTCATCAGATATGGAAAAATCGCAAATTTTACCCATGAGGCTCGGAAAAAAATAACTAATTTCCCAGATCGGGCACGGAAAATTCGTGAATTTTGTTAGTCGGACATGAAAAATCGCATATTTTGTTGATCGGGCAGGAAAAAAAATCTTTAGTTGTTTATGATGCTCTAAAAAAATGCAAATTAAATTCATCGGTTGCAAAAAAAGCATGTTTTGTGTTTATTGCGTGAAAAAACGTGAATTTCGTTGATCGAACACAAAAAAATGTCAAATTTTGTCGATCTGGGACAAATCGAAAATTCCGTTGATAAGGCACGGAAAATCGCGAATTTGATGATGTTGCTCAGAAAAATTTAAAATTCCGTTGATCGGTAGCAAAACAATCGTGAATTTCAATAATTTATCAAGAGAAAAAATCGTGAGTTTTATATTGATATATATATTTTATATATATCGTGAGTTTTATCAGGCTCTAAAAAATTCTAAATTTCCTACGATAAGATTCGGAAAAATCGAGAAATTTATCGATCATGATACGAAAAATCGCGAATTTCGTCGATTCACTTCGTTAGAATTGCGAATTTTGTCAATTAATCTTGGAAAAATCGGGAATTTTACCGATCTCGAACGGTAAAGTCGCATTTCCTTGATCAGATTCGTAAAATATGCAAATTTCGTCGATTGGCTTTGTAAAAAACGCGAACTTCATCGTTCACGTACGGGGAAGTCATGAATTTCGTCAATCAGACGCGCAAAAATGTGAATTTTATTGATTATGCGAGTAAAAATCGCGAATATCGTGATCAGATTCGTAAAAAATTCGAATTTTTTTTTATTGGGAATGGAAAGATCCCGAATTTTTTCAAGCAGGCTCGGAAGAATCGCGAATTCTGTCGATAAAGCAAGTGAAAATCTCAAATTTCGTCAATGAAGCACGAAAATTGCGAATTTCGGCGATCATGCGAAGGGAAATCACTAATTTTGTCGGTCATGTTAAGACGATTTCGTCGATCATTTTGTAAAAATCGCGAATTCTGCCGATCAAGCACGGAAAAATCGCAAATTCTGTCGATCAAGCACAAAAAAAAATCGCAAATTTCATTGATCAAGGACGGATAAATCGCGAGTTTTGTCGACCATGCGAAAAAATATTGCAAATTTCGTCATAAAATGCAGGAAAATCACGAATTTTGCCCATCAGACGAAGAAAAAATGTGAACTTTATTTATTATGGCTTTGTAAAAATCGCGATTTTCGTCGATCAGCTTTGTAAAAATCGTGAATATCGTCGATCTGATTCGTAAAAATTTCAAAATTTGTTGATTGGGAGCAGAAAGATCCTGAATTTTTTTCAAGCAGGCTCGGAAAAATCGTGAATTCTGTCGATAAAGCACGGAAAATTTGCAAATTTCGTCGATCAAGAGCGGAAAAATTGCAAATTTTGTCAATCAAGCATGGAAAAATTGCAAATTTTGGCGATCATGCGAAGGGAAATCCTGAATTTTGACGATCATGCGAAAGAAAATCTCGAATTTCGTCTTAAAGTGGTAAGAAATCTAAAGTGCTCTGAATTTTTATTAAAATGCTCAAATTGCATCAGCTTTCGGGACTATGACCCAGACCCCCTAGTTATTTCAGCTCGTTTTCTAGCCCGGCACATCGCGTGTTCACCAATATCCCTTGAAACAACTGACCTTGTGGCAGACCCAGTTTTGGAACCAAAGTCGGCTCCTATGGACACAAAGGTACTACAATCATAGCTACAACAACAAGCAGAAGCAGCTAAACAATTATTTTTAGCAGTGTGTTTAATAGATGATGTCCTTAGTCAAGTTATTGTTACATATTGACTGAAATCTATTTAAAGAAAATGAATAAAATAGTCATCTCTGTTACCAAACTACAAATTGTAAAGTTAAAGCTTTTTCAAAATTCTTTTTAAAATAATGCAATATCAAAATTGCCATTTAGTGATTGTCAGATTACTTATTGAGTAAATAAATCTATATTGATAGTTTACCTAATAATCAAAATAGAAATTTTTCAGAAACAAATTTCTACTTGTAACTGTGATTACATGGGGTAACAGAAATTACATAAGCTAATAGAAAAGTTATTAACACTAATTTAGTTTAGCGATTTTGTTCTATTTGTATATTAACAATGATATTTATGGTTTACTACACCAATATTTTTTGGTACTACGTGGTTATCCCGTCGAACAAAAAACTATCATTAAATTATAAGATTAAATGCCAATAATGGATGATTATGAATGTGGCATTCAAAGATATTATACACGATACACATATTTAAAACGTCATCAAGTGGTTTTTAATCCCACTTTTTATTTGTATTTTTATTAATGTTTTAGTAATTTATTTGTTCTTTTGATTTTTAAAATAAAAATTATATTAACATGCATAATTTGGCAGTTTTTATAATTTAACGAAAATGGTCGACAGGATAATCAAGTAGTAAACTTTTTTTTAATTAAAAGAATTTAATGAAGATTAACATCTGTAATTTATGTTATCTGGTAACAGAGGTTATATAAAATAATTAACTTCTGTTACCCAAGCTAACTTAAAATTATCAAAACCAACTTTTAGTGATTTTGTAATCCTGATAGCAAAGGAATGTGGTTTTAAATTTACTACACCAAAAGTTTTATTAATTAAATGGATTGATAACTGATTTTGAAGAATAACATTCATATCTGTAACAACAATTAAATTTAGAGAAAAAAAAAATAAACTGGGAACACACTTTATTTGGTTTACACACCTGTCAAATTATTTGATAGCGACACTAAATGTGAATTGATTTTATTTGGAACTATTCTTAGTAAATTATGAATAATTGGTAACAGAGATTAGTGAAAGAAAAAGCACCTATTTGAGGCAAATCTTATATTAATATTATAAAGAAAATTTACAAGAAAGCAGCCATTTGTTTGAACAAAGGAAAAGTTTTCAGTAATTGCCCAGAAGAATTGAAAAATATGCCAAACAATTAGTAGAAGTTTTAGTAATAATGTGAGATTAATAATAAATTTTGATAAAGGTGATGCTCAATTCATTTGCATCAAAAAACAAAATTTTCTACAACAACACTGAGATTAAGAAAGTGAAATGTTATGTGTATCTTGGGGAGGAAATATCATCAGACAATACTATCATGAATGAAATCAATAAAAGTATAAGGCGTGCTTTAGAAAAGAACATTCTTTTGAAGAATAAGATGCCTTTCTATTTGAAAAGAAAAGAGTTTAACAATTGTATTTTACCTCAACTAATTTATGGAACAGAAATATGGATCTAACAAAACAGATGGTTCAAAGATTACAAACAACACAGCAAAGTACAAAAGATGTACGCTAGGGCTAGGACTAAGGATGACTAGAAAAAATAGAAAGAAAATAACCTGGATATAAAGTCAAACAAAAGTTTCTGGTGTCGAGAGAATTAAATAGCTAATATGGAAATGTGCTGCACACAGTTAATAATATACATAAATATTACATATATACAGGGATGAAAGTGCGCTAAAGCCATTTTGTAGCAGCTTTGGAGCAGCAAAAATCAAATTTTGGAGCAGTAAAACCTATTTTTGTAGCAGCAAAAATCAGATTTTGTAGCAGTAAATATCGGATTTTGTAGCAATAAAAGCTGTTTTAGGAGCAGATTGAAATATTCTAATGCGAATAAACTCTTAACAATTACAATAATTGCTATCTTGAAAAATATTTTTACATTTGAAAGAATAAATACTCAGATTAAATTTTTCCACACGTTTCAGACCTTTCGTTGAAATTTGCAGTTTTTCACGATCTTTTAACATAATTCACGCATTTTCACAAACTTTTGACCTGTTTTTTCATTTTTTAATTAGATTTGCGGGTTTTTTACGACCTTTTGATGAAATTTGTACTTTTTCTGACATCTTTACACGAAAATTACGGATTTTACGATCCTTTTGATGAAATTTTAGTTTTCTTTTTCACACGATCTTTTAAAGAAATTAACGTTTTTTTTTTCATGATTTTTTGTTCTTTTTATGACAAAGTTAGATATCCTTTGACAAAATTTCATGTTTTTTGTGATTTTTCGACGAAATACGCTTGTTTTTCGGAATCCTTTAGAGAAATTTGCGGGGGTTTTTTTTTTTCGCCATCTTTTACAGAAATGAACGTTTTTTTACGATCGTTTGACTGTGTTTTATTCTCTTTTTCTATGATATTAACGATTCTTTAGCAAAACTCGTGTTTTTCTTGCGATCCTTTCATGAAAATTGACTGTTTTTCGTGATTTTTCGATAAAATTTACGTGTTTTTCGTGATCTGTAGTCAAAATTTGCATTATCTATTGTTGAAATTTGAATTATCTAGTGTCGAATTTTGAATTATCTATTATCGAATTTTGAATTTTCTATTGTCGAAATTCGTGTCTTTTTCGCAATCTTTTGTCGAAATTCGCGTGTTTTTCACGATCTATTGGTGAAATTCGAGTGTTTTATGCGATGTATTGATGAAATTCAAGTACTGTTTGCGATCTTTTGATAAAAAATTGCATGTTTATCGTGTTTTTTTGACAATTTTTTTTTGTGATTTTTTGGCAAAATACGCTTGTTTTTCGGGATCTTTTAAAGAAACTTGTGGGTTTTTTTTTTTTTTTGTGATCTTTTCCAAAAATTAACGTTTTTTTTTTTTTTACGATCTTTTGGCTGTTTTTTGTTCACTCTTTTTTTTATAATAACGATCCTTTAGCAAAACTCATATTTATCTCATTATTTGATGAAATTCGAGTATTTTTCGATCAAATGTGCATGCTTTTCGCGATCTATAGACAAATTTTTCGTGATCTATTAATGAAATTAGAGTGTTTTTCGCGATCTATTGGTGAAATTCGAGTGACGAAATTAGCGATCCTTTGACAAAATTAACGTTTAATTTTTTTGAGATGCTTCGATAAAATTTGTGTGTTTTCCACGCTTTTTTGACAAAATTCGAGCATTTTTCCCGATTTTTTGCCGAGATTTACGGTTTTTTCCTACAGTGTTGAATTCAGGTGGTGGCCCGGGGGGACATCCCCCCCCTGGAAATTGAGATTTTGGGTTTTCAATGATCAAAAAGTGCAATTCCACCCCCCCCCCTGAACTCTATGATGTCCCCTGCGGAGCTACAGAAGTCCCTCCCGGAGAAAAGTGTTTGAATTCAACAATGTTTTCCTTTGACTGCGTTTTGTTCATTTTTTGACAAAATAGCAATCTTTTTGACAAAATTCTATTTTTTTTATTAATTCACCACCGACACGGGAAAGACACAGAACAGAAAAATACTTAATTTACAGAAAAAATGTACAATACATAAGACAAGGGCAATTCTGTGTGAATTTTTTTTTTTTGGAAATGTACATAGCATTTTCGGAAATCGGTGGCGGGGGAGGGGGGGTATCTGCGATCTTCAGACGAAATCAACGGTTTACCTGCGATATTTTAGCAAAATCGGCGATTTATTGCGATCTTTTGTCGAAATCGGCAATTTATTGCGATCTTTTGTCGAAATCGGCGATTTATTGCGATCTTTTGTCGAAATCGACGATTTTCCCGCGACATTTTGACAAAATCAACATTCTCCCGTGTTTTTTTTTTTTTTTTTTTTTTAATATAAAATCAGCGTTTCTTCAGCGATTTTTAGACAAAATTTGCATTTTTACGCGATCTTTTCTCGAAAACGGCGTTTTATCCCCGCGATCTTATGACAAAATCAGCGTTTTTTCCGTGATCTTTTGCTGAAATCGGCGTTTTTTTTTTCTTTTTTTTAATGATCTTTTGGCAAAATATTTTTAAGCGATCTTTTATCGAAAACGGCGTTTTTTTAAGCGATATTTTAACAAAATCGGCATTATATCCGCAATTTTTAGAAGAAATCGACGTTTTCCCGCAGACTTCAGACGAAATTATCGTTTTATTTGCAATATTTGGTGAAATAGACGTTTTTCGCGATCCGCAGAAGAAATTCGCATTTTTCAGCGATCTTTTGACAAAGTTCGTTGACAAAAACATTGACGAAATCGTCATTTTTCCGCGAAATATTGACGAAATGTGTGCTTTTTCGGCGATCCTTTCACGAAATTTGCATTTCTTCGCGATTGTTTTTTCCGTGCGCAAAACCATACAAGTTGGCAGCTATGTGGAACTGATAACCCGATTTCAAATTTTCGGAAGAGGATGCCTTAAATTTTCGGAAATTTCGGACGAGAATTACCCCTGACATAAGAGGCGACCTCCCATTAATTGGGAATAAACATATTGAAGCAGCTCTCATTCGTCAGTCTGCCCCAACGCGCGCGCTATACGTCACATGACGTTCCGCTCCGAACTCTGCAATCGGTTGCTATGAAAATGAACGTATGATGACTTGAGGAAAAAACAACTTCCGGTCGTTTGAGGAGCCACGAGAAAACTCCCCAAAACATTGCGTGTTTTTCGTGACCGAATGCGCATGTTTTTCGCAATTTTTCGGCAAAATATGCACATTTTTCGTGATCTTTTGCAATGTTTCTTTGTTTTTTGACGAAATTAACAGCCTAAAAAAAGTTTGTTGTGTTTTCCTGGATCGACGAAAACACGCTAAATTTTGTTTTGGCACTAAGTGCCTTTTGGCGCAAATTTGAAAAAAATAGCTGTTTTGTAGCAGTTTGGCGCAGAAAAGTGGTTTCGGCGCAGTCTGGCGCAGGTCTTACATCCCTGCATATATATATATGTATAAAAAGCATAAAATTTCATCAGATTCATTTTCATAGCTGTTTATATCATTTGAAAACAAATTTCATTTCTAAAGACCAAATTGTGCTAAAATTAAAAAAATTGCCAAGTCTCCTATACTGGAAAAGTATCATAATTTTTACTGTCACATTATATTTAAAAGATTTTGATATACTCTAAAATAAATAAAAATTCTCATAGAACACTTTAAAAAAATGTCTATGATTATTAATTGTGAATTTTCCACATTGCATAGTTAAGAGTAAATTCAATCAGACAGGTTATTGTTGGTAATATAATGGAATAATTTACCTATTAGGAGTGTAGCTTTCATCTAGTTTATAATCAGCATACAAACAAACATCTTGAACAGTTGTTTTCTTTCTAAACTGGATATTGACTAAATGTGGCTGAGGACCATCAGATTGCCAGTATGTTTCAAGACAATTATCTCTCAATTGGTCAACTCCAAATCCTGTAATGTTTAAAATAAATCACATATTAAGATGGAAAAAATTCATCACATACAATAAACTTTAATGTTTTAACTCAATCTTACTAATTGGTAAAAATGTATTTAAAAAAAAAAAAAAAAAAAAGTGGATGTGTAACTAAATATCTATTAAATCTGTGTTATGGAGCATTCGCATAAGATACAGAACCCACTACAAAAAAAATGCTATACTATCCAATTTATATTTTAAATAAGACTTTGTTGTAAATAAATTACTATTTAATAATTTAGATTGATTTAGTGGGTGAATTTCCTCTCAAGTGCTACCAGACTAATCATTTAGTTCGAGAGTAATTCACAACAGCATGAAACACTAAAAATCTACTTTGAATTATATTATTGTACATAATTTTTTTTCAATGTACTCTAAAATATCATAATTTTTTCTTATTGCTTAGAAAATCAATTTTATAGAAAATATAATAATTTTTTATAGAAAATAAAAATTCTACTGTACATTACAAAAACTATTACAGAGTTTCCCCTAGAGGGTTTCACGGGGGGTGCGCTGCCCCTCCTGCCCTTTAGTTTGAAAACTAGTGCCCCTCTTGCCTCTCATCCAAAAACTAGCACCCCTCTTGTCGATCATTCAAAAAAATAGTGCCCTTCTTGCCCCACATTAGAAAAAACACAGATCTTTAGCGATGATGCGGACGCGCTATACGCGTAAATTAAGCAAAAAATCAGCGACGGAACGAAAAAAAAAAAAATAGCTCTTACGCGTCCCCAACGGAACGCGTATTTTCGTCAAAGAATCTCGAAATTTAATTAAAAAATCGTGAAATGACGACTAATTTCCAGCAAGTGTCTCGCAAAAAATGTCTAATTTTATCATAAAATCCCGAAAAAACGGCAGATTTCTTTAAAAGATTGTGAAAAAACGTAAAATTTTGTCTAAAAATCATGATAAAACGGAAATAATTGGAAAATAATTTGCGGAAAACGGCAAACTTAACAAACAAATCA
This sequence comes from Maratus speculifer, assembly GCA_964019185.1. Classification (NCBI taxonomy): domain Eukaryota; kingdom Metazoa; phylum Arthropoda; class Arachnida; order Araneae; family Salticidae; genus Maratus; species Maratus speculifer. The sequence continues at coordinate 220,084,544 of OZ025298.1, forward strand.
CAAAAAACGGCAACTTTCGTCAAAAAATTACAGTAAAATGGCAGATTTTGAAAAAGATTTGCAAAAAAGGCATATTTCGTCCGAAAACCGCAATAAAACGGAAAATTCTGTGAAAAGATTAAAAAAACGGCAAATTCTGCCAAAAAAAATCGTCAAAATACTCCTAAAAAGCGGCAGATTTCGTCAAAAGAACACGAAAAAATGCAAATTTCGTCAAAGGGGCTCCAAAAAAAGTTAATACCAGAAGTGAATTTTTTTTATCGGAATTTGCGTTTTTTCGTGTTTAAAGGTGACAAAATTGGCATTTTCTTTTGACGAAATTTGCCATTTTTTTTGTGATCTTTTAACAAAATTTGCCATTTTCACGATCTTTTAACGAAATTTGTCGTTTTTTCGCAATTTTTTAAAGCAAAATTTGCCGTTTTTTCGTGATCTTTTAACAAAATCTGCTGTTTTTTGCGATCTTTTAACAAAATTGGCCTTTTTCTCACGATCTTTTAACAATATTTGCCGTTTTTTCACGGTCTTTTAACCAAATTTTCTTTTTTTCAATTTTTTTATGAAATTTTTGAATATTTTTCTCGATTGTTTGGTGAAATTTCTGTTTTTCAGCGATTTTTTTAACCGCTAGATTCTAGATTAAACTCTATAAAAGTGCCCTGAAGAATGTAAAAAGTGCCCTTTTCAGAACAGTAGCGCCCTGCCCCTTTTTAAACCTGGGGGAAACTCTGCTATTAAAAATAGGTACATTTCAGATGTTTATTAAATGTCTAAATTTTTCAAATATTCTTTTAGCGGTGAATTGTCATGAGATTTTGACTATAACTGATAGGAAAAAAATTATGATTGGCCAATGATACTTTGCAGTAGAGTAAATGGTAAATTCAATGCTACATTTAAAAAAAAAACTTTTCTCGATTTGGCCATTCATGTGAGCAATTTTGGTTGTAATTTGTAATATTTATATCACTATTGCTAAAACAATAGTGATAAACTGACAACAGAGAAATACTTATTTCACAATCTTTTTTGTGTCTTTGGCTGTTGCTAAACTGAATTAGTGTTGAGTCAGTAATGTAAATGGCAAAGTGCGATTGAAGATGAAAAGCGACATCAATCGTACAGTAACATGGATAAGAATCTGAACTGTAACCAAGCAAAAATTGAGCTCTCACAATTTGGGAAGTCTGATTGTTTCTTAACTCACCAAATGAAGCATTTTGGCACAATGGCGAACAGCAGTGAGAACCCTGACTATAAAGAAACATGTTTCACTGTATCTCATCAGCAAGTGTTTCATTGTACCCCACACTAGGATTACAAAATAATAAAGTTTTTTACAAAGTTCTAATATTTATTTTCTTTTATTTTGATTTTGGAGATATGATGACAAAAACCCAAAGTTAACAATGTATAGAAAAAATAATTATTACATATAACAACAAGGAAAAAGAAACAAAATTACTTTTAGTAAAGAAACTTACTTTCAATAGCACAAATTGTAGAAGTGTGAATGCATCTAAATCACATCAGAAATCGAAACATATAGTTGTATATCAAATACATAAACCGCAATTTTTTGTGACAATAAAGACTGATTTTACAAGCAATGTTTCATTGTACTCAGTCTTTCCCTATCACCTGTCAATTTTGCCAAATACGAGGTTGCTCTTTTTCTTTGATTCAGACATCTTATAAAATATAAAAATAATTTTCATTTACAAAATATTTTTTAAAACAAATGACACAACAAATAGTATACTTGTACCGTTGAATACCTATTTAGGCCGAATCCATATCAATTCAGGCAGGGGGGTTACCTTCATTGTCTCAGAAGTTCTTTGATTGAACATATGTTAAAATTCAGGAAAAAATAAAATTCCCATAATTTTTGGTTTTCCCCAAAAAAATTTCTAGACCGAGATACAGGCTGCCAAAGATGGCATCCCCAGCACCTTTTCCCGTTTGCGATTTTCGAAAAAAAGTTTAAAGTGCTCTATCTCTGAAACAATGCAAGATATTTCGTTGCAGTTTATTTTATTTTAAAGATAATATTTTTCTGCTTAAAAAGATATACTCCATTTTGAAATATGTATTTAATTATTTTTACAGCAGCCTTCTAAAAAAAAAATTTTTTTTAATCAAAAATAATTTTTTTCTCAAAAATGCCAATTTTAAAATTTTTGATTTTTTTACTGTTAGTCAATACCATTGAGTACTACCTTCACTGTAAAGGAGAACTTCCACTTTTGAGTTTAACAAGTTTTAGAATCATTTCAAGAATTTAGAGAATTTTACAGGAACTGCATGTCAAAAGTTCCAGTAAAAGTCTCTCAATTTTTGTTTATTTGTATCATATGTAGCCTATTACATATCCTAAACAAGTTAGAAATCACATGTCAAACATGGTAAATGAGGTGCATTCATACTATGACTAATTTTATAGATATTTAGATCTTGGTGCAATAAGTATTACACTCTTGTGAAAACTAGCATGAATACAAAATTTATTATGTTTCTATATATTAAATTCAGTAATACAGAAGTAATATGAATCCATCTTAAAAAGAACATAATCACCAGGGCAACCTAGAATCATTACCTATCATGGGATATGTTTGAGTTAATTATGTGTGATAGGATTTAAAAGGATGAATAAAATATTTATGATCTTTATTTCAAAATTTCAATTTGGCTTTCATAACATTTGACAACCCTTTTCACAACATCTGTTGCTTTTTTTTTTTTTTTTTTTTTTTTTGAAGGTAACATTTTTTTGTTCGAAATGATATATTCAATTTTGAAAAAATGCATTCATATTTTCTGATGCAGCCTTTTGATTTTTTTTAATTAAAAGAAATCAAAAATGCTAATCCTAAATTTACTTATTTATTTATTTTATTTGACAAGTTATCGAAACACATGTAAAATTTTGCCATATATTTTACCAGTTCCTGTATGACAATCACATATTGGTCTCAGGAAATCAAAATCTTAGTCTTGTTTGGCATGGAATTTTATTTCTTAATAAGTATAAGAAACTGACAGCTTTAAAAATAGCTTACAAAAGAAAAAAAACATACACTCAGTGGCGTAGCTAAGGGGGGCGCCCCGCGCGCCGAGGCCTAGGGGCGCCAAATTGAAAGAAATTGTTATATATCTATATTAAGGTGGGGGCGCAAAATTTCTTGCTGGCCCCGGGCGCCAAAAAACATAGCTACGCTACTGCATACACTAAAGGTTGCAAAATATATGTTCACAACATATTACTTTCAGTGTACTCTGCTTAGAACTAAAATTAGAAATTCATACACTTTATAATTTGTTGAACAGTATCTGTATCTTCCTTTGATATTTAGTGATACCTTCCTGTTTAACTAATAGGGTCTGAGGCTTCCATAATCCTTAAAACATTGTGAATAGGAAGTGAACACTGGTGGTGGTGTTACTGTCTAGCAGGTGGAAATCTATATCCAACAGCCAATCCATGTGGGAGCATAAAGTTAACGACAATTTCATAAACAACTGTTTTCATTTACCTTTGCAATCCACCACTCACAGTAATATACACAGGCAACAAAAATTCCTTTTTATAAATTGTGAATCTGAATATTTTGCAATTGTTTCAGGGATCTTGGTTGGACAAATGAAAATTCTTCTTGCTTGCTGTTCAAAGTTTGTGCAATTTAGATACTATGATATTAATAAATGAATATACCCATCAGTATGATATTAATAGATGATTGTTCATTCTATTAAATTCTATCATACATAATTAAATATCACATGATAGGTAATGATTCTAGGTTGCCCTGGTGATTATGTTCTTTTTAAGATGGATTCATATTACTTCTGTATTACTGAATTTAATATATAGAAACATAATAAATTTTGTATTCATGCCAGTTTTCACAAGAGTGTAATACTTATTGCACCAAGATCTAAATATTTATAAAACTAGTCATAGTATAAATGCACCTCATTTACCATGTTCGACGTGTGATTTCTAATTTGTTTAAGATATGTAATAAGCTACATATGGTACAAATAAACAAAAATTGAGAGACTTTTATTGGAACTTTTGACGTGCAGTTCCTGTAAAATTCTCTAAATTCTTGAAATGATTCTAAAATTTGTTAAACTCAAAAGTGGAAGTTCTCCTTTACAGTGAAGGTAGTACTCAATGGTATTGACTAACAGTAAAAAAAAATCAAAATTTTTGAGATTGGCATTTTTGAGAAAAAAATTATTTTTGATTAAAAAACATTTTTTTTTTTTTAGAAGGCTGCTGTAAAAATAATTAAATACATATTTCAAAATAGAGTATATCTTTTTAAGCAGAAAAATATTATCTTTAAAATAAAATAAACTGCAACGAGATATCTTGCATCGTTTTAGAGATAGAGCACTTTAAACTTTTCTTCGAAAATCGCAAATGGGAAAAGGTGCTCGGGATGCCATCTTTGGCACCTTGTATCTCGGTCTAGAAATTTTTTTGGGGAAAACCAAAAATTACGGGAATTTTATTTTTTCCTGAATTTTAACATATGTTAAATCAAAGAACTTCTGAGACTATGAAGGTAAGATTTTTACTTTGGCTGCCTGAATTGACATGACTATGCCTTTAAGAAAATTTATAATACTAAAAAAATAAAGCACTGTAAAGACACAATTCTTTAACAATTACATCATACGTCTCTGTTTATAATATAATTATAAAAAAAGTTTAAATAGATAAATACCGGGTTTGCAAGAAGATAATGACCAAACAGCTTGGGGGCCAACTTCTCGAACTTTTCCTTCACGTTCCTCTCGTAGAGGGTCTATTTCTTCAACTACGCGATTTGACGACATAATAGAAACCAAGTTTTCTTTCTTTTTATAATTTATGGATAAACCAGTCGAACAAAGAATACAATTTAAAAAATTAAAACTCAACTATAAATCGTCTTCAACAATGAACACATTCACAGATTCAATTCAAATTTCAAAAACTCATTTAAAAAATCATAACAAACTTTGAATGATTCAATATGATTCAAATCACCAATGTCTCAAATCTTTTTGGAAATTTTAATTTATTATCATTATCCCAAATTGAAAATATAGATGCAGATTTTTTACTGTTTGTGTTTTATGAATTTCTCTACGATATTTAGATACGAATAATAATTAAAATATTTGTTATGAAATTGTTTAACTGTAAAATTAACGGTAGTCATATTTTTTATTTACATACGTGCTGGTTTCTGACCAGCTGGAAATTTTAAATGTTATCGCCACAAATGTTTGTAAATTTAGTACTTTTATATAGACGTTGATTTGTTAAATTGTGCACTCTTAAAATATTGTCAAAATGAAATCCAGATTTAGCACAATCGACATAATTGCGATTCTTAATGAATTGCAAAAATACATTGGTATGAGAGTCAATCAGATTTATGATATAGATAATAAAACGTACTTAATTCGTTTGAACAGATACGAAGAGAAAGTAGTACTTTTGTTAGAATCTGGTGTGCGTATTCATACTACTGAATTTGAATGGCCTAAGAGTCCGAATCCATCAGGATTTTCGATGAAAATGAGGAAGCATTTGAAAAACAAACGCCTGGAAAAATTATCTCAACTTGGCGTGGATAGAATAATTGATTTGCAATTTGGTATCAACGAAGCTGCCTACCATATTATATTAGAATTATATGACCGAGGAAATATTGTGCTTACTGATTTTGAATATACTATTTTGAACATATTGAGACCCAGGACTGTTGGTTGCGAAGATGTGAAATTTATTGTTCGAGAACGTTATCCGTTAGAAAAACCTTTGTCAGTCACTCAATTTTATAACCGAGAAGAAGTGTACTCTTCTCTTAATGCGGCTAAAGACGGAGACAATTTGAAGAAAATTCTCATGCCAGTTGTAGCCTTTGGACCAGCACTGATTGATCATGTTCTACTGAAGAATAATTTTCCAAAAAATTGCATTATAAACAAACATTTTAATGTTCCTTCTGATATCCATCGTTTATTTTTGTGTCTTGAAGAAGCTGACAATATTGTTCAAGAAATTAAAAAACACTGTGAAGGTTATATAATCCAAAAAGTTGATAAGACTATTGAAACTCAGGAAGTTGTTACTAACATCGAATTTCATCCATATTTATTTCAACAGTTTAGTGATATGAAATATACTCAGTACCCAAGTTTTGATAAAGCTGTGGACAACTTTTTCTCAAGTTTAGAAGGCCAGAAAATTGATTTAAAAGCTTTACAGAAAGAAAAAGAAGCTCTGAAAAAGCTAGAAAATGTCAGAAAAGATCATGAACAAAGATTAGCAAAATTGCATAGCAGTCAAACTGAGGACATAAAAAAAGCACAATTGATTGAAATGAATTCAGAATTAGTTGATAAAGCTATAACTGTCATTAGAAGTGCAATTGCTAATCAAATAAGTTGGTCAGACATTGGAGATATTATTAAAGAGGCTCAACAGGAAGGAGATCCTGTTGCTAAAGCAATAAAAAAATTAAAATTAGATATAAATCATTTTACATTATTACTTAGTAACCCAATATTAGATAGTGAAGATGAAGAGGAATCGAAACCTGAAATGATTGACATAGATTTAGGATGTTCAGCTTATGCAAATGCTCGAAAATACTATGATATGAAACGAGCACATGCTAAAAAAGAAATGAAAACATTAGAATCATCTGAAAAAGCCTTTAAAAGTGCTGAGAAGAAAACTAAACAAGCTTTGAAAGAAGTTGCTGTTACAACTAGCATTACAAAAGCTCGAAAAGTAATGTGGTTTGAAAAGTTTCTGTGGTTTATTAGTTCAGAAAACTACTTAGTTATTGCTGGTAGAGATGTCCAACAAAATGAACTGCTTGTCAAAAAATATTTAAAATCCAATGATTTATATGTCCATGCTGACCTTCATGGTGCTAGCAGTGTTGTTATAAAAAATCCAACTGGTGCTCAAATTCCTCCAAAAACCTTGAATGAAGCTGGTACAATGGCTGTGTGTAACAGTACTGCTTGGGATGCTAAAATTGTAACTAGTTCTTGGTGGGTATATTCTAATCAAGTATCTAAAACTGCTCCTACTGGTGAGTACCTTACTACTGGTAGCTTTATGATTAGAGGTAAGAAAAATTATCTACCACCTGCAAATTTAATCATGGGGTTTGGGTTTATGTTTAAATTAGATGAAGAAAGCATGGAAAATCACTTAAATGAACGTTGTGAAAGAAGTGAAACTGAAAGTGAATATGCCGTATCTGAAATTAGTGAGGATTTTACTGAAGAAAATAAGTCTGAAATGAGTGAAACTGTAAAGGATGAAGATACTGAACACTCAGACGAAGAGGAGGAAAAAGATGATGAGGTTGATGATAAAAGAGGAGATTCATCCTCTGAGAGTGATGAAAATTCTGCCGAAAAAGAGACTATACAAGAAAATACAATAGATGAAGATACAGAAATTGAACAAAGTGTTTCATTTCCTGATACTAATGTTGCTTTTCCAGACACAGTAATTAAAGAGACTGTTAATAATACTGAAACTGGTACTATAATAATACAGGAGCACAAGAAAAAGGCTCAGAAAAACCAAAACAAGCCTGATAATAAAAATATGAAAGATAATGCACCTCAAGAAAAAGTCAGTCTTCAGAAACGTGGTCATAAAGGAAAATTGAAAAAAATAAAAGAAAAATACAAAGATCAAGATGAAGAAGAAAGGCAATTGAAAATGAAAATTTTAGGGTCTGCTGGACAGTCAAAAGAAGAGAAAAAGAATAAAGGTAAAAAACAAAAACAACCTGTCCCTCAAACAAAACCTTCTAAACATATTAAAAATTCTTTGCAGTTTATTGAAAAGTCTGAAGAAGAGACTGTAATAAAACCAAATGAGAATGCAAATGATAAACCATCTCAAGAGGTAATTCAAAGTACTGCTCAAGAAGATGTTTCTGATGATGAAGTTGATGAAGAAACACAGATATCGGATGAAATCAAATTACTTAATTCCTTAACTGGTTGTCCTTGCTCAAATGACACTTTGTTGTTTGCAGTTCCTGTATGTGGTCCATATTCCTCTCTCTTGAGTTATAAATATAAAGTGAAAATTATTCCAGGTAGTAATAGAAGAGGTAAAGCTGCTAAAACTGCATTGCAAATATTTTTACATGAAAAATCAGCTACTGCCCGTGAAAAGGACCTCTTAAAAAGTGTTAAAGATCAAGATATATCAAGAAATCTTCCCGGAAAAATTAAAATTGCAGCAGCAAATTTGAAAAAAGGGAAGAAATAACTTTATTTTGAACAAGTTATGTGTAAAATAATTATAAAAGGAATGTTATTAAATAAAATATATGTATTTTTTTTTTTCATATATTTGTATACAAATTCAGCTTTTGATTACTTATTAGTTTGTTTGAATATGTGTTGTCATTTGTAAAATGGTATATATTAATCAGACCAATTTTGTGTTAATAACAATATTTGGTACTTATGTATTAACGCCACCGCAGTAGAAGTTGGGCTAATGCGCCAATAAAGAGCAATCTTGTTATTCGTACGTGCACACAGTTATCTTTTGGATTCCTTATTGCCTTGTTTGCTGATTTTTGACACCATTTTTAAGTTCTAGGTAAATGAGTATTCGGGATTTGCCAGATACAGAACGAGATGCAGTTTTTGTTTTTTCAGGAGCGATAATACGGGAGTTCATTAAAAAAAAAAAAAAATTGCAAGAATGTGGGACAGTTCTAAATGGAGCAACAAGAAATAAATGAGGACAGCGAGGCATCATTTACAATTTTATTTGTCAGAATTAATTTGGCGACAAGTCCAGGTGAAAGAAAATAGAGACCGTTTTTGAATCTATGTTAAACTCTGTATCGGCTCATTTTCCACCGGAATCCGATTGGCAGCTTTATTTTAAAATAAAATATTTTCAGTTTTGAAAGTGTTATGGTTTTAAATAAAGTGTTTTATTTTATTATTTATCACAAAAATTTTAGGTGTAGATTAGCGGAACATAAAAACCGCCAAATCTGTAGCTGCGGTGGCGTTAATACGTAAGTACCCAATATTTAAAAGTTTTGCTAGAAATAATGAGAGATTATAAATAGTTTTAAGCTAATTACAAATAAAATTAGATTACAGATTATTTATCTATTTTCCAGTGGAAAATTTCCATAAAAGATTAACTTTCATCAAACAATGGGATTTAAATTCATTACAAGTAGAGCCGTACCAAATACTCGGTATTCAGCCTATTTGCCGAGTACTCGGCCAATACTGAGTAGTTGTAAGAATTTCATTTTTTAAGCATATGAATTGATAACTGATCTGTAAAAATTATTCGAATATCAATGTATAATATATGTAGTAATTCATAAAACTATTTACTCTGTATTCAACAATATGTCTGCAAAATATAAAAAAACTTAAGAACAAAATCCCTACAAAAATTTCACATTTATACAAATAAAAATACTTTTTTATGTATAGGAAAACAGAAACGACTTATTTTGGATAAAGAAACTGAAAATACAATAAATGCAATAAAAAATTAATTATTAAATTTATTATATTTCAAATTATGGTGCAAAAACACCAAACATTCTAGATTATCAGTAGACAGGGCATTTCTTTTACTACTATAAATTTGGCCGGCCTCTATTATGTTCAGAATAAACAGTTGTTGAAGGTGCATATAAGAGTTTTTTGCAAAGTTGTTCATAATCGAAAAAGTTTTTTTTTTTTTTTTCCCTCACCATGCAAATGGAGTGTCAGTTTTACAAGTCTTCTGTTAAGAAAGCCTGTAACTCTTTTTGTACCAATTCTTTATGCGGTGATTTTAAACTAATGCTAGTGCCACAATCTTTTTGTTCATTCACAATTTCCTCAAAACATTGCCAGAAAATAGATGAACTTTTTGCTAGCATTTTCTCTTTTGGTTCGTTGACATTAGCATTCTCATATTTATTTTTAGGTGCGTTCGTAATTATGTAAATACGTAGCACCTATTGTTGTCATTCAGTTCGTCCGCCTGTCTGTCTGCATATAACAACGCAAAAACTACCCAACTGAATCGTTTGAAATTTAAAATACATAATTATTACATAATTTTGTCGAGTCATTTCAAATTTTATGAAAATCGGATGCATAGATGAATTTTGGGGAACAATCAAAAGGATTCCGTTACATTACGGTCAATGGGGAAAAAAGTTTCAAATTCATTTTAATCGTTTGAAATTTTAAATACATAATTATTACACAATTTTGTCTAGTTATTTCAAATTTTATCAAAATTGGATGCATAGTTCAACTACAGGGACAATCAAAAGTGTTCCGTTACATTACAGTTAATGTTTCAAATGCATTTTAATGGTGGTGCACTCATTCGAACGTAATAAAATTGATATGCATCTATAAAGTACATATTATAATATACATTTTGCATAATCTGTGGTGCAAAGAATATTTGTTATTGATTTACAAGGCCACACAATAGTATTTCATTACATAATGGTATAGGGAGAACATTGTTTGGTGCGCATTTTAATTGTAATTATTTACAATTTTATGAGATTGATATATGAGAGCAATAAATTTAAAACTTCGTTATCGTATGAACGCACTTCATTTGCTATGCTTCACGTGCAATTCTCAACTTGTTTGTTTCTTTGGTGCATTTTCAAGTTCTAGATCATCTAAACTCATCAATTTTAGAGCTTTCTTTTTATGGCAATTTTAATTTACACATTTATAATTTCCATTGACAAAGGTTAGTTTTTTACTGAAATATTTAAAAAATAATAAATTTAAAATAACAATGTAATCTGTACACATAAAAAATGAAAAGAAACTGCAAAGCCAATACATTTTTTTTAATTAGAAGAAAATAAGGTACAGATAGTTACAAAATAAATATGAAATGTTTGCATTATTCAATAAATTGTTACAGTAACCAATAAACATTTATATTTTTGATAGACAGATTTCAATGGTTAGAATAAATTGGAGGGTTAAAGAATGTTTAAATTTTATATTAGTTAATAACTGTAGTTGTCATGTATCAATTCTCCTTTTTTATTAGTTTTGAACTGTCAAAAATTGTCTTTAAAAGGTGCACAGATAAATTTCAAATTTAATCAGTTAATTTGTTTATACTATATATGTATATTATATTATATGTACACACAGGTATAGATATTTGTACACAGGTATATTTATATTATATGTACACCTAAGCTTATACAACTTATCTTTATATATACCTTTTCTTATAGAACTACTCGGTACTCGGCTACTCAGCCAAAGTACTACTCGGTACACTACTAATTACAAGAATGTGAAATTTCATATTCGTTGCACGATCATGACTTTTAGGAAAAAATCATGCTTAGGAGAAACAAATTGCTCTTTATTTAATCAGAAAATGTAAACAAATATAACATCATTCATAATCATAAGTAATAGAGAATAGAGATAATTATATTATTAAAAGAAAGATATATGTGTGTGTATATCTTTTAGGATTGGCTATAGAAATTTATTGCACATAAAGATGTACAAATCTGGTTCCAGAAAAGCAAAAAACATTTACAAATCTACCTCAATTTTAATTTATTTTGTGTCAAATGGAATTTTTCTATATTTCCCCACTTCTCTGAGTTCACTGGGGATTTTGACCTATTCATATATAATTAAGGATCGATAATCTGCTTACCCATTATCTGCAATTTTCTATAATCTGTTGCTTAGTAAAAGTAAAAATTACAAGTTTGGCTAACCTGTAGCGGAAAAATATTGCAAACTTCGAGAAATGGTAGTGATCAAAAATGCAAATTTCAATGAATGAAAATGGAAAGAATTTGCTGATGTTGTTAAAAGATTGCGAAAAATACATAGCGAATTTTGTCAGAAAATATTGCAAATTTTGCCAGTCTGTTTATAAAAAATATCATGAGCTTCGTCAATTGATGATGGAAAAAAATCATGAATTTCGGTCAACAATCAACAGGAAAATATTGCAAATTGAATCCGAAAATTGCGGAACTTCACAAATCATAAGTAATGCATAGCAAAGTTTTCACTATATTGCAAACTTCTACAAATAGTTGCGGGGAAAAAAATATATATGTATACAAATTTCATCAGTCAATCACATGAAAATAGGCAAATTTCATCAAATATTGTTTTAAAAAATTAAAACATGAGGAAAAAAAACAAAACAAATTTCAACTATTGATTGTGAAGGAAAATGCAAATTTTGTGTAACAATCTCGGAAATATATCAGAAAATGATCACAGAAAAAAATACCAGTTTTGGTACACAATCATGATAAAATATTGCAAATTTTGTCAAAAGGTCACAGAAACGTATAGAAAATTTTATGTAAAGATTGCAGAAAAAAATCTATTTGCATTATATATTATACTATTAAAAATTGCATTTTATAAGATAGCATATTAAATTACATACTAGATTTCATATTTACGTTAATACTATAATGCATGTGTAATATTCTCCAGAAAGAACAAAATGACTCAAAATCCCCACAATACTTTTGGTCCCAACTTGTGCAGATTAAAAAACTTTAGCTGTACTCATAAAAACTATCAATTTTTTTTTTTTTTTTTTTTTTTTTTTTTTTTCTGATATAATAAATTTTGTCCTTTTTTTTTCTTTTTTCTCAATCAACAGATATCTATTTTATACCTTATCCATATAAAGTTTGTGTTTTTTGGCTATGCTTGAGAAATCTATTGCCCATACAGGTGTATAAGTCTGATTCCAGACCAGATAGCCGAAAACATGTACAAATATACCTGAGGATCATATTTTAGAAATTTTTTATTACTGTTTTGTTATTTTTTGTAATTTTTCGAAGTTCTCCAGTGATTTTGACCAACTTATAAAAGAAATTCAAATTCAGTCATTTTGCCTGATATAAAATTAAAAAAAAAATTTTCAATCAAGTTTATTCAGAACTAGATGAACTGCCTTGTGTTGCACAGGCCCATTATAATACTGTTAAAAATCCATGTTGAATGGTTTCTTTTTTATATTTTAACCAAAAAACTTTCAAAAAGATCACAGTTTAAAGGATTCTATACTTTCAATAGTGCATGCCCTCATTTCTATATGATTTTTAATTTCAAATGAAAATCTATCCAAATTCCAAGTCAAAGAAGAGTTGGAATCCTCATTACATTTGGCAGCGTATGCTTGGAATGCATATTCAATCTCCATTTTGTATTGATTATATATTATTTTTAAATAAAAGACCAGTATAGATCAGGGTTTAAAGGCTCCTAAATTACACTGGTCAGCATAAAAATCTTCCCTGTATTAAATAACTAGGACTTCCCTCAGAGGGATTAGTCTGAGCGATATTGCTGAGAACATAGATTTAATAATAACTTGCAAAAAGTAAAAGAAAAAAAAATGCAATGCTACCTTCAATTGACCATATACTGCCACAAGTTCAAATAACGAAAATGACCAAATTGAACTATACAATAGAGATGGGAAATATGGTTATTTTTGGTTAACAGGTTACATCATTCCACAGTAGCGCTGGTAACAGGTTCCAACATCCTGTTATTTTTGTAACAGGATACAATAAACAATTTATAAACAATTGCTAAATATGCTCCCAAACGGACAACACATGGGATATGGGCCCCCAAGGTGGTGCCCTCCATGGAGGGAGGGGGGGGGTCTTTCTAAGGGAACCCAACCCGTATTTACGCAAGGAAATCCAAAGTTCGAAGAAAACCACAGAAAACTCCGAATGATTGGGCTGACGACCGCGATTGGGTTTTGTTCTAATCCAGTGCCTGCCGTCTACCAGTTTTGAGGGCAGAATCTCTCAGCCACTGGTGGGGCAACAACATTTAAGAAAATACCTATAGGCACATATATTTTTGAATATAAAATAATGTATCCAATAGGAAATACGAAAAGCAGGAAAATTAGAAAGTACAAGAAAACATATTAAGAAAACTTTCTTTAACATACAGAGGAAAACGAATTTTTCAAAAATCCATTTTCCGTATACCGCGTTTTCTCAATCAGCACTGTTGATGTTTTAAAATCTGAGATAAATGCATTACTGAATTTTCGTACAGCAAGTCAATGCGTGCTGCCACTACTAGAGGGGCTGCAAAACATAAAACAAATATTAACTGATAGGACAAAGAAACTTATGAGATAGGACAGATGGTAGAGAATGAAATTTTTTCCAGACTCAGTTTTTTTTTTTTACTAGTTTCTTAATAGCAGATATGTATAGTATGCAAGATCGATTGTACGCTATTGTGAAAGCAAAAGAGGGTGCTACAAAAAATTAACTACCATTTACTTCATATTAATAAGGTAATATTGTTGCGCAAAATAAAATATTCTAATACTTTGAACTCATCTAAATTTTATCCTACTATTTTTATGTCTTTCAGACAGTGGTGTAGTCCTGGAAAAAAAAGTGAGGGGACGCTCATAGTCTCGAATATTAGGCTCTCTTTCACCCATAGGGCTAACTTGATTTTAAATCTTACTTTTCGTTTTGTATTCCAGTGAAAAGTAATTGAAAAATTAAATTTAAATTTAAAAATTTTCATTTAATTTGCATTTAAAAATTAATTAAAATTAAATTAAATTAACATTTACATTTAAAATTTAAAAATATACAAATTTATATTTCTTACATAAATAATGTTTTTTTTTTTTTTTTTTTTTTTTTTTTTGTACACAGTTATTCAAAATGAATAAGAAATTCGTTCAACTTCTGTCTTAGGTGTGTTCTTAAATGAAAAAGGGCAACTTTGTGACATAAGTTTTAATTTATTTTTGTTAGGAAATGCATGAAACTAGCAGGTGTTGTTATTCAGAAACTGTCTAATTGAACTCAGTTTTCTGTTTTTTCACAAACACAATAGATCTTTCATAACAAGCCTTCAAAGTTGACGTTTCTTAACAGATTTCCTGGTGAAAGCAGAAAAACTGGTAGAAAAGCAGGAGAAAAACGGGCGATCACGGCATCGAAACCGCTTATAACTCGGTAGGTAATTTAATTATCATAAAATGGAATACTAAGTTCGATTCGAAATCGCTTCCATGGTATCGCTTCCAATTTCATATCTTTCCGTTTGGAAATGAATTTATGAATATGTCAAAACGCTTTACGCTTGTTGAGCGGAGCAGTTGAGAACACTCTTAACCCTTTGTGGCGCAAAACAATTCCATTGCTAAAGTGTTGAAATTGATGATAAACACCGGAATTTGAAAGCAAATTTATTTATAAATAAGAAAAAGCTATATTTCATACATATAATTAACTGAAATTTCTTTTACCAATATTCTGGTGCCAGTGTGGCCTTCAGGAATTAAAATTAAATGACATCGTAGACATACCATTGCCCCTCAAGGGGTTAAATAAAGAAAATAATAGTGTAGGAATTTTCTGATGTGAATGAAAAAGCTTAAAATAACAAGTAAGAAAAATCATACGTTGAGCATAGATTATGAAGCACATTCCAACACTTCATGAAATCCTTACTTTTAGTGCCGAATAAAAAAATGTGAACTTTATGAACAAAGGAAAGAGAGGGAGCCGATCAACAAAAATTTTCCTGTGCCTGAGCAACGAAATTACCTATTTTTCTGCTGAAGATTAACAAAATTTGCAATTTTCCACGCTTGATCGAAAAAATTTGTGCTTTTTATGAAACTGATGGACAAAATTTACAATTTTTATGAAACCGATCGAGAAAATTCCCGATCTTTCTGCGCCTAATCAACAAAATTCTCAATTTACGAAATCGATCAACAAAAGTTGCGATTTCTACAAAGTCGATCAATGAAGTTTACGATTTTTCCTCACATGATCGATAAAATTCAAGATTTTTCAACGCCTGATCAACGAAATTCTCGATTTTTATGAAGTCGAAAGACGAAATTCGCAATTTTTACGAAGCCGATCGACGAAATACGCGATTTGTACAAAAAATATCGACGAAATTACGATTTTTCGTATGATGTATAAAATTCATGATTTTTCCGCACCTGATCGACGAAATTCGCAATTTTTACGAGCCTGATCGACAAAATTATCGATTTATACAAAGCTAATTGGCGAAATTTTGAGTCGATTTTTTTCGAAGCAAATCGACGAAATTTGTGATTTTTACAAAGCTTGTCGACAAAATTTGCAAACTTTTTCTTCTCATGAAAGACAAAATTTGTGATTTTTTCGAGCTTGATTAACAAAATTCGCGATTTTTAAGAAGCCGATCAAGAAAATTCACCATCTTTTCGTAGCTGATTAACAAAATACGTGATTTTTATGAAGCCGATTGAAAGAATTTACAATCTTTCCGCGCTTGCTCAACATAATTCGCGATTTTTTAAGGCCAATTGCTAAAATTCGCGAATTTTACGAAGCCGATAGACGAAATTCGCGATTTTTATAAAGCTGATCGACGAAATTCGTGATTTTTCGAATCCGATCGATCAAATTTTGCCTTTTTCCGCCTTTAATTGACGAAATACACTTTTTCCAACGCAATCAACGAAATTCCAGATTTTTACCTAACACTGACGAAATCTGCATTTTTTTACGCGGCAAGAAGAAATACGCGATTTCATTCTCTTGATAAACTGACAAAATTGACGATTGTCACAAATCACATCACGCATCATCACAAAATTCGCGTATTTTTCCGCGCGTATCAACGATTTTTTTGTCCCTGATTGACAAAATTTGTGATTTTTTTCATGCCCAATCAACTAAATTGACACTTTTTTTCACGCGATAAACTGGAACAATTTGCGATTTTTTTGGCACCTAATGAATTTAATTTGCAATTTTTTCGTGCATCATCAACAAAACTGGAAATGTTCGTTGCCCGATGAACAAACGTGCGATATTTAGTGTCCGCCCGCAAAATTCGCGATTTTTCTCTCCCTGATCAAAGAAATTCGTAATTATTTCGCAACAGATCGACAAAATTCGCATTTTTCTTCGTATGATCAACAAAATAAGCAATTTTTCGCACCTGATTGAAGAAATTTGCGATTTTATTCGACTATGTTCGACGAAATTTCCAATTTTTCCACGTGTGAGAGATTTTTCCAAATTTGAGATAACAAAACCGACTAACAAAATTTGCAATTTTCGGAACCCAATCAAAAAAACTCGCGATGCTTTCTTGTCCGATCGATTAATTTTGCACTTTTTTCGCCTTTCATTGACAAAATACGCATGTTTCCGAGCTCAGTCAACAAAATTCGCAATTATTAACTAACTCGGATGAAACCTGCATTTTATTACGCAGCATGATGAAATTCGCTATTTTTTTTCTCTTGATAAACTGACAAAACTCACGATTGTTTCGCAGCCAATTTTCAATTTTTTCGCGCACCATCGCAAAACTCGCTATTTTTTTCGTGCCCGATCGACAAAATTCGTCTTTTTTTCACTCGATAAACGAAGAAAACATCCGATTTTTCCGCCGGCAGTGAATTTAATTTGCATTTATTTTTCTGCATCATCAACAAAACTGACAATTTTTTTTGCCCGATCAACGAAATGTGCGATTTTTCACATTCGAAATCTCAATCGGCGAAATTTACTAGCTATTTCCGAACTTCATGGGCAAAATTCGCGATTTTTCTATATCTGATGAATGAAATTTGCGATTTTAAAGATCCTCATCGACAAAATTCGCTATTTTTCCGCACTTGATCAATGAAATTCACGATTTTTCTGCGCCCGATGAACAAAATTTGCGATTTTTAAGTGACTGGCAAAATTTTATATTTTCCCGCTGTAAATTGACGAAATTTACGATTTTTTTTATTTGCAACCTATAACTAAAAACATTTAAATGCAAACGAGATATTTTTAAAAAATTCTCCCATAGGATTAACATATAATAATCTTCTCAGGAAACAATTGTAAATGTGAACGAGAGAATGGAGGATATTGTTATGGGAGATTCTTTCACTATATAACACTTTTGAACAGTATGATGAGTTCTCGGTCTGCATTGATATCCTTTTATTGATTTAGTCTGTATTCAATTACAGATGCCACATACAGGTCAATTGATAATCCCTACTAACTAACAGTATGTGACAGCTATCACAATTACCCCTAATGTCTTTAAGACCTTATTTACTGAACTAATGGAAACATGCTGTTGTTAATTGATATGTAAATAAAAAAATCGTCAGGCTTTTAAAACTGAAACATCTGGGTATTTAAGTATGTAGACTGTGGTGTATCGAAATCGTTATCGGGAGTTTGTGTGGTCTTTCTGTTAGGAACAGGAGAGGGAGAACCTTGGGGAATAGTAGACTTACAAGTAAAACTAATATATTCCTGTGAAAAAACTAATGTTAGCGCAGTATTTCATTATTGGTAATTATAATGAAACAGCAAAGAAACATCGTTCTTGCCAATTTCTTTCAATTTTATTTTGAGTGCCCTTGTTAAAGAAAACTAAAATTGTTTGAAATGCCGATTCTTTACCTTATAACTTTGTTATTTTTTTATGTGTTTTTTATTTTAACCATTTAATGAATCGGAAAGATCTGCGTCCCGTCGCATCCCTAGCGTCCCCCTTCAGAAAAAAAAGTAAGGGGACGCTTGAACTAAAATGAAGAAGTGAGGGGACGCCGTCCCCCAGCGTCCCCCCTCGACTACACCACTGCTTTCAGAAAGCTGTAAACCTAATATATTGTACTGTATTTTATATTTTGTAAATATTAAAATCTTATCTAAACATTCCAGATTCAATTTATAAGAAATTTAATTGCATTTACTTAGTATAAAAATCATTAAATTGAAAATAATTTTTCTCAATTATTTTAATATTTGGAATATGAGTTGTATTAAAATGGTTCCAAAGTTCACTAGCTCATACTTTTTTATATGGATCCATACATAAATAAAAAATAAGACTTATTTCCACAAAATTTTCACCCCCCCCCCTCCCCTCTAAAAAAAAAGTGACGTTTTTGGAGTGCCGACAGAAGTGAAAACTTGGACAATTACGTTTTTATTTTTTGAATTGTCAGGACATATTTTTTTGTAATCGTCAGGAAACATTTTATTGTGCAGGAAATACTTTTAAATAATGTGTTTTTTTTTATTATTATTCATTATTATAAAGTACTACTACAAAAATTGCATTACAATTTTCATTTAATGCGCAATTGTGCATGAAAAATAATGCATATTGTTTTACATAAAAAAATTGCAATAAAAAAAGACTGAATAATATCTATATGGCGCAGATATATACACATCACGTTGGCACAATTTTTTTCTGATACCGATTTGGCAAAAAACCTCGAAGAAGTTTAAGAAATTTAAATTTCAACCCATTATGGGTCCGTAACGTGACCCAGAATAACGGGAGAAAAATTTTTACGCTAGATTTGTAATGTATGAAGCATAAGCTTCCGATAGACATATTACATCAAAAAATGAGAAACGCCCCCCCCCCCCCCAAAAAAATGGTCCTATAGGGAAAAACCGGAAAATTGAAGTAGCAAAAAGAATGGCGAGTAAAAGTTAGCTATGCTATAATTTTTTTTCTCTGCTTTAGCTCCCTTAGAAGCAAAGTTATAGCCTTTTAAAAATTGAAATGAAGTGAAGAAATGAGCAAAATTAGGTGAGTGACCGAAAGGGGGGAGTGTCATGTTAAAAATAGTAGAGAACTAAATAAGCGAAATTTGAAGGTGTATGTTTGGGGGGTGAACACCCCCCCCCCCCAGAAGAGCCCTTTAGAAATCAAATCCACAAATCTCAATTTCAGTCTTTCTGATATTTAATAAAAAAGAGACGAAATCATTTTTAGCTCACAGGCTATCATAGTCTGAGAGCTTATGTGCCCGCCCGTTCTGTATGTATGTGCGTATGTGCGTAACGCGATAACTCATGATAAAAATATCCGATCCTCTTAAAATTTTGTATGTAGGTATATCCTGACAAGGCGCTTCCCTGATTAGTTTTTGAAGTTCATTCGATATGTATAAGAGGGGGAACGGGGGGCTCATGTCCCCCGTTAGTTGATATAAATGGGATTTTCATGCAGAATTAAGTTTTCAAAATTTAGATTAGGATCATTCTGATGAGGCGATTCCGTGACTGTTATTAGGTGTTCATTGAATAAGTATAAATAGGGGGAACAGGGGTTCTAATGCCCCCCCCCCCCGTTAGTTGATATAAATGGGATTTTCATGCAGAATTAAGTTTTCGTTCAAAATTTAGATTAGGATCATTCTGATGAGGCGATTCCGTGACTGTTATTAGGTGTTCATTGAATAAGTATAAATAGGGGGAACAGGGGTTCTAATGCCCCCCCCCCCCCGTTAGTTGATATAAATGGGATTTTCATGCAGAATTAAGTTTTCGTTCAAAATTTAGATTAGGATCATTCTGATGAGGCGATTCCGTGACTGTTATTAGGTGTTCATTAAATAAGTATAAATAGGGGGAACAGGGGTTCTAATGCCCCCCCCCGTTAGTTGATATAAATGGGATTTTCATGCAGAATTAAATTTTCATTCAAAATTTAGATTAGGATCATTCTGATGAGGCGATTCCGTGGCTGTTATTAGGTGTTCATTGAATAAGTATAAATAGGGGGAACAGGGGTTCTAATCCCCCCCCCCGTTAGTTGATATAAATGGGATTTTCATGCAGAATTAAGTTTTCGTTCAAAATTTAGATTAGGATCATTCTGATGAGGCGATTCCGTGACTGCTATTAGGTGTTCATTGAATAAGTATAAATAGGGGCAACAGGGGTTCTAATGCCTCCCCCCCCTCTTAATTTATATAAATAGGTTTTTCAAGCAGAATTTTCAGATTTCGTTCAAATCTCTGAATAGTTTTGGAAGTTTAATGGTTAAGTATAAAAGAAGGGGATAACTCCTTTTAAATTATATAAATGCTAAATGGGTTTTTATTAAGAATTATCTAATTTGCTCTGAATTTTGGATATAGATTTTTTATATGATGAAGCATGATCGTGATTAGTATAGGAGGTTCAATGATTAAGTATAAAAAAAGAGGAAAGGGGAGAGCTGTTTCCCCTTCTTAATTTTTTTTTCGAACGGAATTAACCCTTGAAAATATAAGGCTTTAATGTACAATTAGTATTTGTAGCCTGTGAGCTCAATGCCATCAGTTTAACTGGGCAGTATTCTTTATTTATTTATCCTCTTTCTTCAACAACCGCGAATGAAAACCAAACAGGAAACGAAACTTTAAATCAAAAGTCGTTAACGATAACAACATTATCCTCAGACAAAACGTTTGAAAATAAACAACAGTTACGAAGCGATAAAATGTTCTTTTGTAATGTAAATAAAGAATACTGCCCAGTTAAACTGATGGCATTGAGCTCACAGGCTACAAATACTAATTGTACATTAAAGCCTTATATTTTCAAGGGTTAATTCCGTTCGAAAAAAAAATTAAGAAGGGGAAACAGCTCTCCCCTTTCCTCTTTTTTTATACTTAATCATTGAACCTCCTATACTAATCACGATCATGCTTCATCATATAAAAAATCTATATCCAAAATTCAGAGCAAATTAGATAATTCTTAATAAAAACCCATTTAGCATTTATATAATTTAAAAGGAGTTATCCCCTTCTTTTATACTTAACCATTAAACTTCCAAAACTATTCAGAGATTTGAACGAAATCTGAAAATTCTGCTTGAAAAACCTATTTATATAAATTAAGAGGGGGGGGGAGGCATTAGAACCCCTGTTGCCCCTATTTATACTTATTCAATGAACACCTAATAGCAGTCACGGAATCGCCTCATCAGAATGATCCTAATCTAAATTTTGAACGAAAACTTAATTCTGCATGAAAATCCCATTTATATCAACTAACGGGGGGGGGGGGGCATTAGAACCCCTGTTCCCCCTATTTATACTTATTTAATGAACACCTAATAACAGTCACGGAATCGCCTCATCAGAATGATCCTAATCTAAATTTTGAACGAAAACTTAATTCTGCATGAAAATCCCATTTATATCAACTAACGGGGGGGGGGGGCATTAGAACCCCTGTTCCCCCTATTTATACTTATTCAATGAACACCTAATAACAGTCACGGAATCGCCTCATCAGAATGATCCTAATCTAAATTTTGAACGAAAACTTAATTCTGCATGAAAATCCCATTTATATCAACTAACGGGGGGGGGCATTAGAACCCCTGTTCCCCCTATTTATACTTATTCAATGAACACCTAATAACAGTCACGGAATCGCCTCATCAGAATGATCCTAATCTAAATTTTGAACGAAAACTTAATTCTGCATGAAAATCCCATTTATATCAACTAACGGGGGGGGGGGCATAGAACCCCTGTTCCCCCTATTTATACTTATTCAATGAACACCTAATAACAGTCACGGAATCGCCTCATCAGAATGATCCTAATCTAAATTTTGAAAACTTAATTCTGCATGAAAATCCCATTTATATCAACTAACAGGGGACATGAGCCCCCCGTTCCCCCTCTTATACATATCGAATGAACTTCAAAAACTAATCAGGGAAGCGCCTTGTCAGGATATACCTACATACAAAATTTTAAGAGGATCGGATATTTTTATCATGAGTTATCGCGTTACGCACATACGCACATACATACAGAACGGGCGGGCACATAAGCTCTCAGGCTATGATAGCCTGTGAGCTAAAAACTACATTTTTTCAAAAACGGGTGGAAAATCTAACAGAAAAGAACTACGTAACTGAACTGAATTGAAAAACTGGTGAAAAATCTAACAGTTATTGAATTTGCGAATATTAAGGAGTTATTTCTTCTGTGGTTGCATAGGCGTAACCAGCTTTTTGAACGGGTGGGTGCCCAGAATTTTTAACCTGAACTTGCTTGATACAAGTAATATCTTATTTTATATAGTAAAACCTTCTAAAACGGAAGCCTATAAAACAGTTTTAAATTCCGTTTTAGACAGTTTTTTATCTTAGAGTGTATAATTGTGAGATTTTTTTAATAAGGGTTTTTAAGGGTGTTTTAATAAGGGGGGGACGCAAATTTTTTAAATAATTGTGAATGGGTCTGCGCAAGCAGGGGGGGGGGGCTGTCCGGGCTGTACTTGCTGGATACATACAATATCTTATTTTATATAGTAAAACCTTCTAAAACGGAAGCTTTTAAAACAGTTTTAAATTCCGTTTTAGACAGGGTTTTTATCTTAGAGTGTATAATTGTGAGATTTTTTAATAAGGGTTTTTAAGGATGTTTTAAAAAGGGGGGGACGCAAATTTTTTAAA
This sequence comes from Maratus speculifer, assembly GCA_964019185.1. Lineage (NCBI taxonomy): Eukaryota > Metazoa > Arthropoda > Arachnida > Araneae > Salticidae > Maratus > Maratus speculifer. The sequence goes on from OZ025298.1 coordinate 220,107,911, forward strand.
TAATTGTGAATGGGTCTGCGCAAGCAGGAAGGGGGGGGGGGGCGCTGTCCGGGCACCCAGCCCGGACATTCAACATTGTTCGGCAAACGTCTCAAAAGAAACGATTAAGGACGTTTTTAATGAATATTATTATTATTTTAGAGGTACAAAAAATGAAATCTTGATTAAAACAAGTGAAGGAAGATACTGTCATTAAGAACCATGTGTTATTTATTTAACAGGGACTTTTCAGTAACATATTAATGCAATATCAGGTTCTAGCGTAGTAACACTGTTATTTATCCTAATACGTTAAATAATGCCCATCCCTACTATACAATTACAAAATATTCTATATAAATTCGTATACACGGTTAAAAAAGAGGGAAGCAAACTATGCAAAACAGCCATGCGTGGTTATAAAATTAAACGTATGCAATATATTAAAATTAATGCACATAATAAAACACTAAAATATCTTGTATCGGAATTTGAACTCTTTGAAATTACGCCAAGAAGATAAAAAGACACTCTACACCAATTTTAGAACGTAAAAATGGCACAAATCATGATGGTTGAAAAGAAAGAGAAAATATTTTATATGGCGTGTGAATCCTTTAATACAGAATAGTTAATATATAGGGTGATTCCAAATTTTTTTTACAATAAAAGAGAGGTGATAGTACACATCGACAAACAATATTAAATAGGACACTAAGGGTCCCAAACGTTTTCCAAAGGAGATAGCCGCCATTAAAGTTTAGGGTCCAAAATTTCAAATAAACATAAAAAATGGAAAAATCGGTCGATTGATTTGCGGTTTTCACTAAAACTATTCTTTATGTCGGCATTTTCTTGAAACTGAATTATAAATTTCAAAAAATGCCGATAGAGGGCGCTTTAGACTTTGGAGTAAGGAAAAACTATTTTTTGCCGGGTTTTTTGCATCTCATTAAATGTTTTCGTAAGCTTAGACTCAAACTTAAATTTTGAGTTCAAAATCTGAAAATGGGAGTGGTTAAGCAGCACAAACTGAACTGTGTTCAGAGGGTTCAAATTTCAAATGATTATAAAAAAACGGCAAAATTGGTTCATTGATTTGCGGTTTTCACTAAAACTATTCTTTATGTCGGTATTTTCTTAAAAATAAATTATAAAGATAAATTTTTAAAAATGTCGATAGAGGGCGCTTTAGACTTTGGAGTAAGGAACAACTAATTTTTGCCGTTATTTTTTGCATCTCATTAAATGTTTTCGGAAGCTTAGACTTAAATTTTGAGCTCAAAATCTGAATAGTAGGGAGTAGTTAAGTAGCACAAACTTAACTGTGTTTATAGGGGGGGGGGGGGAGGGTGTTCAATATTAAGATAATTATAGAAAATGGAAAAATTTGTCGATTCGTTTGCGGTTTAAAATAAAACTTTTCTTTAAGTCAGTATCTTCTTGAAAATAAATTTTAAAGATAAATTTCAAAAAATTCCATTAGAGGCCGCCTTAAACTTCAGAGTAACCAACAATTAATTTTAACCATTATTTTTTTGTTCCAATTAAATGCTTGCAAAAAACTTTTTAAATGTTTTCGGAAGCTTAGATTTAAACTTAAATTTTGAGCTCAAAATCTGGATAATTAGGAATAGTTAAGTAGCGCAAATTGAAGTGTCTTCGGGAGTTGAAATTTAACCCTCCCCCCTCCTCGAACACAATTCAATTTTTCGCTACTTAAACACTTCAAACGATTCAGAATTTGAGCCTAAAATTTAAGTTTATGCGTTTGAAAGCATTTAATGAGATTAAAAAAATAACAGTTAAAAATAGTTGTACGCTACTCCAAAGTCTAAGGCGCCCTCTATCGGCATTTTGTGAAATTTATCTTTAAAATTTATTTTCAAGAAAATGCTCATTTAGAAATTAGTTTTAGCGAAAACCGCAAACGAATCGACCAATTTTTCCGTTTTTTATAATCATTTGAAATTTGAACCCTCTGAACACAGTTCAGTTTGTCTACATAACCGCTCCCAACTATTCAGATTTTGAGCTCAAAATTTAAGTCTAAGCATACGAAAGCATTTAATGAGATGCAAAAAATAACGCCAAAGAAGAGTTGTTCGTTACTCCAAAGTCTAAAGCGCCCTCTATCGGCATTTTTTGAAAATTATCTTTATAATTTATTTTTAAGAAAATACCGACATAAAGAATAGTTTTAGTGAAAACCGCAAATCAATGAACCAATTTTTCAGTTTTTTTATAATCATTTGAAATTTGAACCCTCTGAACACAGTTCAGTTTGTGCTACTTAACCACTCCCACTTTCAGATTTTGAGCTCAAAATTTAAGTTTTAGTCTAAGCTTACGAAAACATTTAATATGATGCAAAAAATAGTTTTTCATTACTCCAAAGTCTAAAGCGCCCTCTATCGGCATTTTTTGAAATTTATCTATATAATTTAATTTCAAGAAAATGCCGACATAAAGAATAATTTTAGTGAAAACCGCAAATCAATCGACGATTTTTCCTTTTTTTATGTTTATTTGAAATTTTGGACCCTAAACTTTAATGGCGGCTATCTCCTTTGGAAAACGTTTGGGACCCTTAGTCTCCTATTTAATATTGTTTGTCTTGATGTGCACTATCACCCCTCTTTTATTGTAAAAAAAATTTGGAATCACCTTGTATATAACAGAATATACGCTGTTTTGTTTTCTTTTCAAGCCCATTCTCAAGGAGTTGAGCAATATTTCGCTGTAGCATGCGTTAAATAAAAGGAATTGGCAATATTTGTAGTATGAGATACGACATGAGATTTGAATATCTCGTCTGCATAATCTTTGAGCTGTCAAAGTATCATCACAAGGGATTTAGAAATTTAAACACATTTTTTCAGCAAAACATGCAAGCTCAACACGCCAAAGTGAACTATATTATGCAGTTTTACCTGAATAAATTACTATTTAAAAGACTTTGTAATGTCAAATGAGAAAATGATTCCATAATAAAAATCTTTTGATTGAAAAAAAATAATGCCCCCCCCCCCCCTCACACACACACACATAACATTATGCTTAGGAATTCTTTTATGGTACCCTCTAAATGAATAATAAGTATTCTTTCTGTGGCATATTCTACAAAATTTATGTTCTAGTGCCCTTCATAAATGCATATCGATTTCTTTATGTTTCTACGGGTGTTATAATTGAAAGCACTTGGGATTATTTCAACCCATCGGCCATAATGTAACGGAATACTTTTAAATGACTCAACAAAATTCGGTGCCAAATATATATTTAAAATTTTAAACGATTCGGTTGGGTAGTTTTTGTGCTGTTGTATGTGGACATATTGACGGATAAGTAGATAGACGGACGGATCAGTCGACGATTGTAGATGCTACGTATTTATATAATTACGAACGTACCTAAAAATAGTTAAATTTAAAAGCACATGCCAAAATTGAAAATTCACCTCAGCAAGTGTTACTAAAAGACAGTATTGTAGCTGATTTCTTTTGTGTGTCCCGATAAATGGATTAAAAATGCTATGAATATCCTGCTCTAACGTAATCGTTGTGAAACTCGGTGATTTATATCAGATTCAATCCATTTCAATAGGGTAATGTCATTAAAATACTCTGTAAACATTTCTTCCCATAGACCATAATGTAATCAAATTCTTTAGGGTGCTCCTCTAAAGGAATTTTAATCTAACATGCATCATATACAATATAAAACATGCTTAGGGGACGCTAATAAGGTTTACCAATTGCATTAAAATAAGCGTATATTTACGGGCATTAGAGCGAGGACAGAGAAACAAAATACATAAACAATTTTCAACTTTGTTGGAAAGTATTAAAAATTCAAACCCAAAGCTGAACATTGAAATCACATCGATTCATTTAATGCCAAATAAATAATTTAAAATGCTCGCCAAAATGCTAGAAAAGAATATAGAGCTTTTCCGCACATGGGCGTGCGAAGAAAAAACTGCGCCAAGAGACTGTTTCAATTTGGCACCCTCCCACCCTCCAACTTTTTCTTGTAACAGGCCAAAAATGACGTTGGTAGTACAAATTTGGCTCCCCATAAATTTTCGCGACCAGGTCGATTGCCCCCCCTTCGCTCCCCTCTTTTGCACGGCGCTGCTTTCGCATGATTGGCACCAAAATATCGTTATTTTGCATGGCCTGGTAACTCGGCTATTATTGTTTATTTATTAATAAATTATTTAAATTTTTTTTTTATCAAATTACACTGCTCGACATTGAAAATGCAACACCAAGAAGGAGTGGTCAGAAATTTATGCAAATTTCAGAGTAGGCACATGTCATTGAGTTATGCAAATGATGTGAAATGCGTAGGTCTCCGACGCACGTGATGTAAGATATAAGGGAAGGAACTTGTAGAATGGGCAATATTCATGTCGCTATTTCTGCCAGACGAATTATCGAAGAAATTTTGTTTTTGCCTCGGAGGATACGTGTATAGAAGAGAATGCCAGGCCGCGGTCAACGAAGGCACTTCCAGCAGATAGACGATTTTACGAGAGGTATGGTGATGAGACTGAGAAGGGGGGTTGGTCTTTACGTCAAATCGCAGCTGATACCCACATGGATGCGAGAACTGTGCATCGGCTATGGCGAACATGGATGGAACAAGGAAATATGGCAAAATTGAGGGGTGCAGATGCAGCCAGAGTGACGTCAGCATGCGTGGATCGACGCATCCACCGACAAGCTGTGGCGGGCCCGCAAGTCACTTGTACCTCGATTCTGCAGCATGTAGAAAATACCATGGATGTTTCCGTGTTGACCAGAAACATTTCCCGTCAATTGGTTGAACATGGCTTGCACTCACGGCGTCCGTTAAGAAGACTGCCATTAACTCGATAACATAGACGCCAACGTTTCGAATGGTGCCGGACTAGAGCGACTTGGATGGCAGAAATTCGGAACGTCGCGTTCTCAGGTGAGTCACGCTTCTGTTTATCCAGTAACAGTCGTCGCATACGTGTGTGGCATCTACGTGGAGACAGATCAAATCCGGCAATAACTGTGGAACGCCCCACCGTGAGACAACGTGGCATAATGGTTCGGGGCGCTATTGCGTATAATTGCATGTCACCTCTAGTTCGTATTTAGGGCAATATGACGGCCCAACGATTCTTGGATAATGTACTGCGGCCAGTGGCAATCCCCTACCTTCAAGAGAAGCCTAATGCAATTTTTCAGCAGGATAACGTCCGACTACACAGTGATCGCGTGTGCTAACATGTTCTGCAAGGTATACAGATGCTTCCCTGGCCACCGTACTCTCTTTATCTCTCACTAATCGAACATGTGTGGGATGTGATTGGACGCGTTTTGCGGACTCTGCCCCTGCCTCGTTCAGAAGATGAACTGTGGCAAATGGTTGAAAGGGAATGGAAAGCGATCCCTCAGGACACCATCCACGCTCTTATTCCCTCGATGCTTAGACTTGTTTCTTCGTTCATCGCAGTTCGCGGTGGTCCTACATCCTACTGAGCCGACGCCGTTCTCGTTCTGTATTCTGACTATCATTTTGAAATAAAGATCACTTAATGCTCCTTGCTGTCTTTGTCTTTTCCCCAAATTTCATCACTTTCTGACCACCCCTTCTTGGTGTTGCATTTTCAATGTCGAGCAGTGTATATAAATAATTTTTATTTCTTTATTAAATAATTGTGTTTTTAATTATTATTATTTTATTTTTAAAGTAATACAAAATAATTCAAAAATATATTTGTAACTCATATTCAAAAATGATTTTCGCCAAATTTCTCCCAAACCCAATCCGTATATGATATACCTACTCTAATTTCATGGTACTTTTCCGATATTACCTTTACCTTGGCGTTTTTATAAACCTTCGTCTTGTGGAGACTTCAGAAAGTGATATTTGTTGCAAATAGATATGAACAGTTACATAAATAAACCCGATGAACGTTTATGCTTATTTTTACGTATAAATATAGCACGGATGTCATATATGCACTACGTGGCGCGATTTCTTCTCCCGTAAATTGGTAGAAACTTTGTTTCGGTGAAAGTTTTTGAATATTTCTCTAATACGATTTTTTTGTCATATTTACACTTTTTATTCTATTTATTATTATGTTTATTATTTATAACTGTATATTTATTGCTTCCACCATTGTTTATTTTTTACATAAATTGATGGAACAAAATAAACGGGTTACCATGTGAGACATGAAATCGCCATTTTATTGCAATCGCATCAACCTGGTGCATGTGTGACATAGAGGTCTGCACGGGCCCAGGCTTGGCCCGTGGCCCGCGGGCCGGGCCGACAAAAAAAATGAACGGGCCAGACGGGCCGGGCCGATAAAAAAAAATTTCGGGCCTGCCGGCCCGTTCTGAAGATTTAAGCAGAAACGATAAAATATGAGCTATTTTCAACGAAATGGTTTTAACGAGAATAAGTATAAATGTGGCCATACTAGTTTAAAATGCACAGCGTATCGGCATTGGAGAATTACATTATGTGTAACCCGTTTTACTATTTTTTTAGCTGACTCATGCCGGTCCGAGATCACGCTTACATTATTTTTCTACATATAGACTGGCCGAACCGGTACTAGACTTAATTATTGGCAGAAAATATGATTTGTAAAATTATTAACAGCGATAAAGAACTTATGTAAGCTTAGTCTTCGGATATATACTTCTTGATGATTTTTAAATTAATTTCTCAATAATGCGAAAGTTTAACACATTTTCTGATTAATTTTAAAGTGTAAAAGTATAAAAGTGATAAGCCTAACTATTGAAGAAATTTGGAATCGAATAGCGTTTTTCATTTTTGGTAAATAAAATACTTGTATAACCTTGTTGAGATATAATAGTTTCGCAAATGATTGCAGGTTTTTCTCCCTTCCCTTGCTATTGCTTCCGGAAATTCTATTCAAAACGCTAATTATGACAGTATTTTATTTGGTTACAGTATTCTTAAATTGCTCGTATCAAAAATTGGATAACGCCATTCGATTATATAGTTTCTGAATAAAGATATCTGCTAATCTTATGCGTTTCTGAGAAAAAAAAAAATGAATTTAAAAATGTATCAGAAAGGAGCTTCTTTGAATTTAAGAATGAATTTGGAAATATAATATAATAAGATTACTATACTATAATAAAATTATATAGAAATATACTTATAAATCTTCTTTTATTAAATAGCTTCAAAATTAACGATGTTTTTAGCTTTCTTTCTTTTTTCTTTTATTCTAAGCCATATTAATTTTTTAATGAATCTTTATTCGAATGTTGAAAGCCTAAGAATCTAAGTAATCATTAATGTTGTTAATGTGTATTTGCTGTAAAATATACTGTAAAATCATTCCATAGATATGTATGCAGTATTCTTTAAAGGAATCTTAGTTATATGATAAAAATCTGAATATTTTAGAAATCGTAGAAATTGTAACGGGCCGGGCCGAGCCTATTTTCGCTGATTTTTGTACGGGCCGGGCCGGGCCTAAAACATAAAAATTTAAACGGGCCGGGCCTGGGCCCAATTTTAGAGTTTTACAACGGGCCGGGCCGGGCCGGGCCTGGAAATTCCGGCCCGTGCAGAACTCTAGTGTGACATCTGCGTCATGTACCGTATTTTCGGGTGTATAGCCCGCAACCTGTGTATAACCCGCACCCTTAAATCAAGCAGTGCAGTAAAAAAAAGTTCGTGTATAACCCGCTGAGATGCATCGGTGTATAGTCCGCGGGCTATACACCATTTACGAACGTATATTTCGACCAGGGTTCGAAATTAGAAGCCATTAGTCATAATTTTTAACACAAATTTACCAAATTTTTTCGTGATGCATAATATCTACAGTAATTGGGCTAAAAAATTAAGATTATCAGTACCGTAATTTTCGGAAGAAACGCCGCGGCGTTTACGTGTTTTAAGATAAAATTTCAAGCGATGCGGCATTTACGCGCATATTTTTCAAAGAAGCGTGATATTTTAAAAAAAAATTTCCGAAAATTAAAAAAAATCGGTGATAAATTCAAAATTTCGGACATAAAATGTATACGTATCTTAGGTCATTGGTTCCCAAAAGGATCGAATCCTCGGATCGATCCGAAATGCACCAACTCCGAAAAGGAACGATTCCTCGGACTCTATCTGAAATGAAACGACTCCGGAAAAGTTCGATTCCTAGAACTCGTTCCGAAATGAAACGACTCTGTAAAGGAACGATTCCTCGGAATCGTTTCGAAAAAGACTGACTGCTCTGAATCGTTCCGAAATGACATAAATCACGCACTTTTTTTTATTCTTTGAAACAGGGTAAGGTACCAACTCCGAAAAGGAACGATTCCTCGGACTCTATCTGAAATGAAACGACTCCGGAAAAGTTCGATTCCTAGAACTCGTTCCGAAATGAAACGACTCTGTAAAGGAGCGATTCCTCGGAATCGTTTCGAAAAAGAACGACTGCTCTGAATCGTTCCGAAATGATATAAATCACGCACTTTTTTTGTTCTTTGCAACAGGGTCGGTAGATTATTTTTTTGAAAAATAAACTAAAAATGATCTTAAATTCAGATTTGTCGAGATTGGAAGTGTTCCGGATTTTGGATTTTGTACTCTACAAACACAATGGCTATTATACATCTATCAGTGCAATACTTGGCAAATATTTAAAATTTGCCAAGATATTTAATATTTGGCGATAATTGCGACAGTTCTTCCAAACCCAGAAATAACTGTATTTAAGCAGCAAAAAAAGCCTTTACAAACATGGGACAACTCTCTAAATTTCAAGGCATAGCGAAAAAAATGTACAAATTTCGATGTTTTTTTCAAATTTTTTAAGGTTTAAAAATTGTTGAAAAAAATATCACGATTTCCAATTTTTTTAAAAAAATCTTTGTATAACCCGCACCGTGTATAAGCCGCAGCGGCTTTTTGGGAGGTTTTTTTCTTGTATAAGCCGCGGACTATACACCCGAAAATACGGTATATGTTTTCATAAAATGTAGCCATAATAAAATGCGTGCAATAGAGCAATTATCGCCGGGGAACACAGGTTGCTTAATGAGAAATAATATTAAGTAATCTATGTAAACAAAATAACAGAATATAATCTATGATTAAAAGTAATATCTAAAGCACTCATGTCAAACTCCTATTTTATTTAAACACGAAAGAATTTTTTCCTAATTTGCACGCATGAAACATATAAGATGCTAAGCAAAAGAGGCGATTACAAAATGTTATTATAAAAATTATCGCAAAACCCCGAATACTAAGTGCCGTACATCAAATATCTGAGACGTATGCAAATAAATAGTACTTTTTTATCAGTTTTTTTAATATAATTTTTAAACTATTTGGAACAAATTTTTTAGAGTAGATGCATTCAGTAGGTTACACTCACAGGTACTTTCTAGTACAATCAAATTCAAAATCCGCCATGTATTTTTTCAGATTTGCTTGCCGAAACTATGTGTATTAGCCTTCGCTTCGCTTAAACAATTACTATTTACTCCATACACTCTGATTCGGTTCGCTACAAAAATATCCAGCCGGTGAAAAATGACGCACACCAAATTTCTGTGACGTATGCAAATAAATTGTGCTTTTTATCAGTTTTTTTAATATAACTTTTAAACTATTTGGAACTAATTTTTCGTAGGTGGTGCACTCACCAGATTACCTTCATAGGTATCTAATGGTACAAACAGAATCAAAACCCGACAAGTACTTTTTGAGATGTGCTTGACGAAAGAATTTTTTTGACTTTTAATATCAATAAGTACTCTGAGTATAAGACTTCGCTTCGCTCAGACAATGATTGTTCCTGACAGATTTAAAGATACTATATCCAACTACGACAATGAAATTCTTCCATCACATACCAATTTTTGAAGTAAAAACTTCTTTAGCGGCGCTGAGCACTTTTTGTATGGGTAAAAACTTCCAAACTCGCGTCAGGGTCACGTGATGCTGATCGAAAAAGCGTAAGATCGAGGGGAAGGGAGAGGAACTAGTATCTCCCACTCTTTCTACCGTGCCTGAGTGTGCTGCTCCGTTTAGGCGGCACAGGGCGCTTGCGCGAATGTCCGTGTGTGTTTTTTTAAGTTATAATTGTATTTAAGTTTAACAACTTATACTGTTAATAGATGGAATAAAACGTTATGAAAGAAAAAGTATGACATTGTGCATTGATTATGCTGCAGTTTCCAACTACTTTTTTTCATTTTTTTTATTGTATTTAAATAATAACAACATAAATTGATACCAAATGGAATAAAAAGTTAAGAAAGAAAAAACATGACATTGCACATCAATTATGCTGCACTTTCCAACCATTTTTTTCAATTCTTAAATTTTCAATTGTATTTAAAGTTTAACAACTTACATTGTTATCAAATTGAATAAAAAGTTAAGAAAGAAAAGACATGACATTGCTCATCCATTATACTACACTTTTCAACCAATTTTTAAAATTATAATTATATTTAAAGTTTAACAACGTATACTGTTACCAGAAGGAATAAAATGTTAAGAAAGAAAAAATATGACATTGTGCATCAATTATGCTGCACTTTCCAACCACTTTTTTCAGTTTTTTTAATTTTTGATTGTATTTAAATAGTAACAACATAAATTGATACCAAATGGTATAAAAAGTTAAGAAAGAAAAACATGACATTGCACATCGATTATGCTGCACTTTTAAACCTTTTATATATATATATATTTTTTTTTTTTTTCAATTGTTTTTAAAGTTTAACAACTTATATTGTTATCAAATGGAATAAAATGATAAGAAAGAAAAGACATGATATTGTACATTGATTATGCAATACTTTCCAAACAATTTTAAAAATTGTAATTGTATTTAAACCTTAACAACTTATACTGTTACCAGAGGGAATAAAATGTTAAGAAAGAAAAAGTATGACATCGCGCATTGATTACATTGCACTTTCCAACCATTTTTCTCTCTTTTTTTTAAAAAAAATTTTTGATTGTATTTAAATAGTAACAACATAAATTGATACCAAATGGAATAAAAAGTTAAGAAAGAAAAAACATGACATTGCACATCAGTTATGCTACATTTCAAAACCATTTTTAAAAATTTTAATTGTATTTAAAGTTTAACAAAATATACTGTTACCAGATGGAATAAAAAGTTAAAGAAAAATCATGATATTGTGCATCGATTATGCTGCACTTTCCAACCATTTTTTAAAAAATTGTATTTAAAGTTTAACAACTTATATTGTTTGATTACTATTCAATTTGTTGCAAGTTTCAGAAGATACGGTCGTCCAGCAGCAGGAGTAGCTATTTATAAAAGGTTGTTTGATGTAATGGGCATATATTTCCACAATTCATATGAATGTGCATGTGAGGTACACCAGTATGTTTAGTAGTAATGTTTTTGATATCAGTGATATATGTGTTTGTTGTTGCCACTCTGAAAATGAAAAACTAATTGTATTGGTTGCCATTTATATTTCACCGGATAAGTTTTTAAGTGCAAATGAGAATTTTTGTATGAAAATTTATTTATTTGTTCTAAAGAGGCTTCTGCATTACTTCAAGATAGAATTGGAAAAAGATTTGATGATTTGCCGATGATTTTGAGTAGGGATTTCAACATCAACTTTGTGGATGATGAAAATCTACAATTAATTGAATTTTTAAATAGAAAATTTGATTTAACAATGACCAACCATCGCAATCTTAGCACAGAGAGATAAAAAATTATAATTGATGCAGTCATTACAAGATATTTAAATAGAATTGAATCAAAATTGTTTGCTATATATTTTAGTTACCATAAACCTATAATATCAAATCTAGAATATAATGATAATAATGATGATGATGATGATGGAAGAATTGTTGAAATGGGGATGAAAATTCATAAATTTTATGGGTATTTATTTCAAAGAATACCAACTGACGATATTTCATATTTCATGCATTTGTAAATTTATGTTTTAAGCAATAGATTGCAATTTTTGTATGTAAAATAATATGCATTATTTTTCATGTACAATAGCGCATTAAATGAAAATTGTAATATAATTTTTGTAGCAGTAGTTTATAATAATGAATAAAAAACACTTCATTTAATTTTTTTCTTAGGGGGTCTTTCTTCTTTGCTGTTAAATATCAGTGCTAAACATTTACTATTCATTTATTTTTGGATTAGAATGCCCTTTGTTTTTATTTCCCGTCTTCTAAAGCAAGTTTCTACTCTCTTCTGTTTTTTTTTTTTTTTTTTTTTTTTTTTTTTTTTTGCTTTATTTTGGTGATTTGAATTGTGATATATGCAATCTAAAAATGACCCTTCATATTCTACCCTCAAATAAAATTTATGTAGCGTCTCAGTTGAAAGAAACACACAGAGTGCTTTTTAGCTCACAGGCTGTCATAGCCTGAGAGCTTACGTGCCCGTCCGTTCTGTATGTATGTTCGTACGTTCGTGCGTAACGCGATAACTCATGATAAAAATATCAGATCCACTTGAAATTTTGTAATAGGTATATCCTGATAAGGCGCTTCCCTGATTAGTTTTTGGAGTTCATTCGATATGTATAAGAGGGGGAACGGGGGGCTCATGCCCCTCCCCTTAATTGATATAAACGGGATTTTCATGCAGAATTAACAGTTTTCGTTCAAAATTTCGATATAGGCTCATTCTGATGAGGCGATTCCGTGACCGTTATTAGGTGTTCATTGAATAAGTATAAACAGGGGGAACGGGGGGCTCATGCCCCTCCCCTTAATTGATATAAACGGGATTTTCATACAGAATTAACAGTTTTCCTTCAAAATTTAAGTATGGGATCATTCTGATGAGGCGAGTCCGTGGCTGTTATTAGGTGTTCATTGAATAAGTATAAACAGGGGGAACGGGGGCTCATGTCCCTCCCCTTAATTGATATAAACGGGATTTTCATGCAGAATTAACAGTTTTCGTTCAAAATTTAGATATGGGATCATTCTGATGAGGCGATACCGTGGCTGTTATTAGGTGTTCATTGAATAAGAATAAACAGGGGGAACGGGGGGCTCATGTCCCTCCCCTTAATTGATATAAACGGGATTTTCATGCAGAATTAACAGTTTTCGTTCAAAATTTAGATATGGGATCATTCTGATGAGGCGATACCGTGGCTGTTATTAGGTGTTCATTGAATAAGAATAAACAGGGGGAACGGGGGGCTCATGTCCCTCCCCTTAATTGATATAAACGGGATTTTTATGCAGAATTAAGAGTTTTCGTTCAAAAGTTAGATATGGGATCATTCTGATGAGGCGATTCCGTGACTGCTATTAGGTGTTCATTGAATAAGTATAAATAGGGGCAACAGGGGTTCTAATGCCTCCCCCCCATCTTAATTTATATAAATAGGTTTTTCAAGCAGAATTGTCAGATTTCGTTCAAATCTCTGAATAGTTTTGGAAGTTTAATGGTTAAGTATAAAAGAGGGGAATAACTCCTCTTAAATTATATAAATGCTAAATGGATTTTTATTAAGAATTATCCAATTTGCTCTGAATTTTGGATATAGATTTTTTATATGATAAATCATGTCCTTGATAGTTTAGGAGGTTAAATGATTAAGGATAAAAAAGGAGAAAGGGGAGGCTGTTTCCCCTTCTTAATTTTTTTTCGAACGGAATTAACGAAAATACAAATCTGTAATGTACAATTAGTATGCGTAGCCTGTGAGCTCAATGCCATCAGTTTAACTGAGCAATATTCTTTTTATTTAGCTCATAGGCTATCATAGCTTAAGAGCTTATGTGCCCGTCCGTTCTGTATGTACGTTCGTGCGTAACGCCATAATTCATGATAAAAATATCGGATCCACTTGAAATTTTGTATATAAGTATATCCTCATAAGGCGCTTCCCTGATTAGTTTTTGAAGTTCATTCGATATGTATAAGAGGGGGAACGGCTCTGAATTTTGGATGTAGATTTTTTATATGATAAAGAATGTCCTTGATAGTTTAGGAGATTCAATGATTAAGTATAAAAAAGGGGAAAGGGGAAAGCTGTTTCCCCTTCGTAATGTTTTTTTTTTTCGAACGGAATTAACTCTTGAAAATATAAGGCTGTAATGTACAATTAGTATGCGTAGCCTGTAAGCTCAATGCCATCAGTTTAACTGGGCAGTATTCTTTTTATTTAAAGTTAATTTATATTGCTATGCAGTTTATTTTGATGCTGGAAAATTAAAAACTAGTTTGTGTATCACTTTTATTTACTAATAGAAATATGAAGCTTTCAATATTTATTTTTCATGTTGGTCATATGAAAAATGTGTACTCGAACAAATACATTGCAAAAATATATTACGAATACTAAACATGAAATATATATGCAGACTTAAATGTTATAAATCTTCTAACTGCGATACAAAAAGGTTTCACGAAATTCAATTGTTTCTTATATGAATGGGACAAGCGAGCAAGCATTTTTGCATGAAAAAATGAGTACTGGGAAAAAAAAATATTCCTAAAACTGTTATCAGATTCATAAACTTTACGAGCAACAAAACTTTTCAGTTGATTTTAACCCCAACTTTTTCCCATTCAAAAAAAAAAAAAAAAAAAAAAAAAAAAAGTTACAATTGTCTTGGAAAAAAGTTGGAGGAAAACCAATACTATTAATACCAGCCGTTAATATGTATCAATCGCTTAGCTCTGATTTGTTAAAATGTTAGATGAAAAGTCTCAGGTAATAGAGACTTTTTTGGAACTGCGGAAAAAAGTTGTAGGACATTGCTGTTTGCTATCGCACTGGATGTTCTGAGGATATTTCGCGTAAAGTTGGAGAAATCATGTGTTGGTTCAAAAGTTGCTCAAAATGTTGGTGAATCTGATAGCAGCTTTACACAAACAATATTGCTCAACTGGAATTAAATATAAGGCAAAAATACATTAACTGATCCTTCACATGTAACTTGGGCTACTTCTACTTGTTAAACATTTTTTTTTTAAAGCTGTGAATGGTGAAGGATTCAAGTACTTGATACAAAAATTTCTATCCATGAGCGAGACAGAAATAAAATTAGATACTTTCGTTGGACCTCAAAATAAAAGTTATTTCATGATCCTATTTTCAAAAATAAACTGAATGCTTTTGATATAATAGCATGGGATTCTTTCGAAAATGTATATAAAAACTTTTTAGGAAGCAAAAAGTGTCGAAATAATGAAGAGATTGTTGAACTCTCTTCCTTTAAAGCTTTGGGATATATCTTAAAAACTGCATTTTCTGCATTATCACTTGGATATTTTTATATGGATATGAAATATTTTTATTCTTCAAAATTACTGATATCTCCTAAAGAAAGATCTTCGGTAAATCTCCGATGGTTTTACTTATATTCTTCAACACTTGGCCGTATCTCTAAATGAATTATTTAAAGACGAAATTTTGTTCGAAACTGACTGAATGGATATCATCTTGGGATGTTATCTTTGAATGAGTGAAAGAATTTTCACTTGACTTATCTCAAGAAATAATCGCTCGATCTTTCAAAAAATGTTTCATCAATAATGCGGTGGATGGAACTGGGAATGATGCCATTTTTGAAGAAGATGGCGAGACTAGAGATCTGCACGGGTTGGGTTCGGGCCAATTTCCATTAACGGCATTCGGGCCTTGCTTCTGAAGACTCGGGACGGGCCTAGTCAATGTTTTCGGGCCAGGCCGGGCTCGGGCCTTAATTTTTTTTCTTGGAGTATCGGGCTGGGCCGAGCCTAACTTATTTTTTCCGTATGAAGCCGAGACTGATTTCGTTCTTCTTAGTCTTCACGGACCAAAATAATCAGTTCCTGTTGAATTTTCCCGTATGAAAATCTTTTCTCGACGTGAAAAAGTCTGTTCATAAATCAGTAGTTTGGCTTGGTCCAAAAATTTTTGCAAAATATGCATATACTTTTAAGTCGTCGTTATTCTACAATTAAATATTAGAATTTATTCTTTTTAAAGAATCGTAGATCACTAGGCGCCTTAAAATAGAATTAAACACATTAAAAAAAAAAAAAAAAAAGCATGATTATGAAGGAATTTTTGTTTAAACTGAAAACTGTAAATTTCTTTTAAACTGTTCATTTATGCAAAAGAAATACAACAATACCCGAGACAAATATATATATATATATATTAAACATTTACATCTGCTAAGAAGGAAACGTATTTTTTTTTTCTTCCCAATGTTTTAGATTTTATTTTTACTATGTACCATTTTACTTACCCATCATACGTAGTATAGGGTAAGTCTTGCAATCGTTTTGAAAATCGAAAAAAAAATTTTTGGCGGATTTACACGTTTTAGATAGTGGAGATTCCGAAAAACATATTTTTAGAAAAAAAAATTTGCCGTCCGTCTGTCTGTCTGTAAACGCTCTATCTCCCGAACAAATTGAGATAGAGACTTGAAATTTTGTATGTAGTTAGTATGTAAGAATGAGACGAAGCCTATTTAATACCAGCAACCTCGATTATCCGGAACTATTTTTTTCGGACTCTCGAAAAATTCGTTCTGATGAAAGGTACATAAAAATTTCGAATTTTTTTGTTCTAAGGAATGGACGTAAAAGGCTATAAAATAACACACATTTTGCATATAGAACGAAGTCGATCGGATTATTAGTTGCCGAGATATTTGTAATCCTGTATTCCACATTCTTCGATTTTTCATGACCCTGTATTTCATTCAAATTTCAAATCAGAGGTATATTTTAATTGGAAATAAGACGCTTAATCCGACGCAGTTAATTTTTAGTTAATAGAGTTATTATTTTTGGAGTTATAAGGATGTTTCTTTTACGCAGTTCGGTACTACTTGAGTAGTTTAGCGTTTTATATAATTTGTCGAAATTGGTACATCAGCAGTTCTTAAATAAAGCATTACTATGTATATTAACAATATTTAAATTTTGTTTATGAATTGCAATGCATTGTATAAATAGTTTTCACATGTTTTATTTTCATATACATATCCATGATGGGTAAGTGTTACGGTGGCCCCCAACGACTAGTTTTAGATTTTTTTTAAAAATGTATTAATAATATTAATGATAACTGAAACATTTACATATAACAAGCAAAGATTCATTAAAAGCGTAAATATCGCAGCCTATGGCACTTCTGCATAGAGATTGTAAACATGAAAGAAAAAAGACTAAGATAAGTTTTTTTGGTCCGAATTCTTCTGTTAGAGTAAAGATCAATGTTTTGTAGAAATTCATCCGAGCCGGGCCGGGTTCGGGCCGAATTTTTAACTTTTTTCCGGGCCGGGCCGAGCTCGGGCCGAAATTTTAACTTTTGAGCCGGGTCAGGCCAATACTTTTTTTCGTTCGGAACGGGCCGGGCTCGGGCCTGGAAATTTCAGCCCGTGCAGACCTCTAGGCGAGACTGATTAATTAGATACTGACAATATTCATCTTGATGTATAGCCGTGAGAGAAAAAAAAAAAAAAAAAAAAAAAACTAGGGGCGTGTGAAGAGAAAACTCCCCAGGGCAAAGTTTCAATTTGGCGCATCCCTCACCCAACTTTTTCTCTTAACAGGCCAAAAATGGCGTTGGTAAGCATAAATTTGGTGCCCCCTAAATTTCCGCGACCGCCCCCTTCGCCCCCCATTTCGCGCGGCGCTGAAGTGAACCCCCCCCCCCCCCCTACTAACTCTGCTGAAAGATGTAGAATAAAGTTACTGGCAACAAACGATTGCAAATAAAGTCCACTTTTAAGTGATTACAGTGTCTCACATAAGTGATGGGACACTTGTGCTTTACAAAAGGAAACTAATCAAATAAATTAAAAAAACATGTGCACATTTTTTTGTGGATGTGTTTCATACTTAAATTAAGTAAAGATTATTACATAACATACATTTTGTCAAAATATTAAAATATTAATTTAATAAAAATACAAATGTTTAGAACGGAGCAAAAAATAGCTCACATAAGTGATGGGACACCATTATATATGCAACAAAAATCGTCTGAAATAAGCAATAAAAATATTTTTGGGGTTTTATTTTTACTTAAAAGCAATTGGCAATAATTTATAAAATCGTCTGCAGTATTTCTCTCCAGTTTGTTTTGGAATTTTTGTGTTTTTTAGCTCTGTGTAGCCATGAATGCTAAACGAAAAGAAACTTCGCCTGAAATTCGAAAATTAGTTATTAATTTGCATATTGAACGTGGAAAATCTATTAGAAAAACTGCTGAAACTGTTAACTTGAGTCGTTCAACAGTTTTCAATATCATTAAACGATATAAAAAGAATCATATGATTCAGGATAAAAGAAGACCTGGCCGACCATCAAAGCTACCCAATGGAATAAAGCGAATTATCGTTCGAAATATTAAAAAAAATCCAAAAAATAGTGCTTCAAAAGTTGCTGCTGATTTACAAGCATCATATGGAATAATTGTTAATCCTGAGACTATTAGATGGGTAATTCGATCTGCTGGATATCACGGTAGAGTAGCCAGGAAAAAATTCTTCGTAAATGAAAAGAATAGAAAACTCAGACTAGCTTTCGCAAAATCCAACATAAATAAGAATTCTGATTACTGGAATAAAGTTATATTTGCTGATGAGAGTAAATCTAATATATTTGGTTCTGACGGTAGAATCTTGGTGTGGAGAAAACCCAGGGAAGAATTTCGCAAACAGAACTTGGTACCAACAGTAAAACATGGTGGAGGAGGAATTATGGTATGGGGGTGTATGTCGTCCGCTGAAGTTGGTAATCTTGTTTTTATTGACAGTATAATGGATCAGTACAAGTATATTGATATTTTAAAGCAAAATTTGAAATCTTCAGCACGAAAATTGAACCTTCATAACGATTTTAAATTCTACCAGGACAATGACCCCAAGCACACTGCTCTGAACGTTAGACTCTGGCTGCTATATAACTGTCCTGAAATAATAAAAACACCACCACAATCTCCAGACTTAAATCCCACAGAGAATATTTGGCAAGAATTGGAATCAAGAATTCGCAACCATTTCTTCAAAACAACAACTAAAATCGGTGCTTCAAGAGGAATGGGGTAAAATCACAAAAAAATTAGTCGAATCCATACCAAAAAGATTAAATCATGTTTTAAAAGTAAAAGGAAATCCAACAAAATATTAAAACCTTTTAAAAAGTAAAAGTTTTGGATAAATATTTGATGGAAAAGTAAGTGTCCCATCACTTATGTGAGCCATTTTTTGCTCCGTTCTGAACAATTGTATTTTTACTAAATTAATATTTTAATATTTTGACAAAATGTATGTTATGTAATAATTGTTACTAACTTTAAATATGAAACATACCCAAAAAATTTTTGCACATATTTGTTTATTTATTTTATTGCAGTTTCTTTTTATAAAGCACAAGTGTCCCATCACTTTTGTGAGATACTGTATATAAAATTTGCTTAGGGGTTATTTACATATTATAACAAATCCTAACTTTTTTTTTTTTTTTTTCTCTCAATAGCAGTACCCAATTTTGACAACGTAAATGAACTCTACACCCTTCAATCGTCCCAAAAACAAATTTTCATGCAATCCGTACAAGTTTCCGAGAAATTATTTTAAAACGAGCATATTTTATTTTAGAGCCTGTATTCAAATTTGAAATTCGGTACACCATTATTGACTGAGGAAGCCCGCTTCTTGATCAAGGCATTATTGGCTCCACTCAAGCAGTGATTGAAGACTGCTAGATAACAAGTTTCAAAATAGTATCTAGTTACTTCTATCGTTGACGGCCCCTTAAACCATCATATTGCCGTTTTTTAAGCATAATTTAAAAAATACTTGGAAGAAAAAATTGAAATATTGGACTTCCATAAAGCAAGACTTAATTAATCTAGATCTTTCAAAAAAATCGCAGGTTGCAATTAATAATTTTTTAGAATATTCATTTCATAATTCATATTATAAAAGTTACAAATTCAACATATCTATGTTTGAGTATTTTAGTATTATTGCATCATAAAAAAATAGCACATTAGGAGTATAATTTCAGGTGATATTAATTTAAAAAAAATGAAAATATAATTTAACGTTAGAAACACTAAATTTTGAATGCTTATAATTCAAAAAGTTATCATTCAAATTACTTGAAATTTGGTGTCTAAGCAAAGTTTGACCCAAATATTCGAAATATCTTGTTAAAATTGGGTATTGAATGTACGTACTGCATGAAAATTTGGGCTAAAGAGTTCATTTGTGCTTCCAGAATTTGATACTGCTCTTGAAAAAAAAAACAAAATTTGGGTTCGTTTAATATGTCGATGACCCCTCAGCAAGTTTTATATACATCATTTAAAAGTAAACTTTATTTCCAATCGCTTGGTACCAGTAACTTTTTTCTACGATAATTTTTTGAGAAGTTAGTAGGGGGAATGTTTTTTTTTTTCCCACGATTGTATCAATGAAAGAAAACAATTTTAAGGAGTCGTTTGAAAATTCTGATAATAACTTAGGTAGTAAAAGATGATTGGTGACTTTTTTTCATTATAAGGTAATACAATATTAAAACATTTTAAGAAATTTGTAGATTTTTTTATTATTATTATTACTATTAACATGCTATTTTTTTTTTCTTTTTTGGAGTCGTGTATAAGTTGTCCCCACAACTTTTAAGCCAAAAAAATTTCCAAAAATTCTCGGGTTACATACGGAAATATTATTTTCAATTTATTGTACATAAACAAAGAATCATTAATTAATAAACGGTTAAATACATTTCCTTGATATGTGGATGACAAGACCCCAAGTCTTAGTTCTCCTGTCTTAAACCTGCTATTCTCTTTGAGTCTGCATATAACCCTAAATGAAATTTAATTGATGATAATTTGTTTATTACTGTTCTTATTATAATTATCATCATTATTTGCTGAAAATTCGGCGAGTTTGTTGTTATACACTATATGGCTATAGATGACCGTCCACTTGCGATTTTAGACATTTAGTTCTAAGTTCTTTTGTTAAATATTTAGATAAATACCAGAGGAATTATCCTGAACCTCTTAGTGTGTAAACATAATAGTACAAGTCATACATTTCTGTGAAAAATTTTCCCCGAAGCTCCATAGGGGACTGTCAACAAATTGAAAAAGAATATCTTTTGGATAACCCTGTCAAAACCTATGTAGCAAAAACACTCAAACTGTAGATTATGATTAAGTGGCTTATTGTAATAAACTGTGTTCATTTTTATGCCGATAACATAAAATTACTTGGTGTATCCATATATTCATTGACTAGTGTGAATATAGAATACACAATATGGGACGTGCTACTACATTTGGATAAAATCCCTCATTTCTTTGCTTCATTTTAGGTACAACAGATTTTCAACTCATTCTATTGACGATTATTTTCAGAATTTTCAAGCTATGATTTTGAGACTTTCACAAAAGTTGCTCTATACATTTAGCTAACATAATATGCAAGTAAAATTTTGTTATCGTTGACGCATGCGCAGTGAAAAATTATTTAGTAGACCTATTCATTTTTCATACAATTATTATTGTTATTTAATTCTGATTACAGGTTATTGTGTGCAATATTATTTGTCATATTTTCAGAAAAGAATATTGTTTTATGTAAAGAACTCTGCAAATTCTAAGCAAAAATCTTGTAAAAATTTGGGACTTTTTTTTATAAAAACCCTAATTTTCTACGAGTATACATGCTATCGACATAAAAATGAACACAGTTTATTATAATAAGCCCCTTAATCAAAATCTACAGTTTGAGTGCTTTTGCTACATTAATTTTGACAGGGTTATCCAAAAGATTTTCGTTCTTTTTCAATTTGTTGACGATCCCCTATGGAGATTCGGGGGAAAATCTTCATGGAAATGTATGACTTGTACTATTATGTTTACACACTAAGAGTTTCAGGATAATTTCTCCTGTATTTTTCTAGATATTAAACAAAATGTCTAAGATCGCAAGTGGACGGTCATCTATGGCCATGTAGTGTATACTTGACATTTTGAGCAAAAACAAATTTCAATAAAAAGGTTATGAGCTATTAAATTTCGTTTCGGGTCACATAGACGAGAGATGAGTTCGGGCTCGTTTTCTGGAGCCCGAGCACAAAAGATTTTTTGTCATCAGAGCCCGAATCCACCCGAGCCCGAGACTTAAAGTATATAAAAAAATTGCATGAATTTTAACATTTGCTCCAAATTTTATATCTCATATTTTAAAACTTTTTACATAAAAATTATTATTAAATAAAAATCTAAATTCAGTCAGTTCAATAACAAATAAAGAAATACTTCATACTTAAAAAGGATCCTCACATTGTTTGTCACGAACACTTTAACAAGAAAATTTGATGGACACATCAAAAAAGTGTGATGATTCAATAAAAGTATGTAGTTTGCAGAAATTACCACATTTTATGCTGAAGAATCGCACAACGTTTCTCACTTTCCTATAAAATGTGTACATCTTTATAATGAATTAATGTCTCTCATAACACTCTCCCGTGATTGACGTGAACCTGCTAAACAACGCAACTTAAAATATTGAAAGTCCGATACTTTTACAAGAAAAGAATAAACACTGATCGATTGTTTTCTATCGAAATATCATGGAAATTATATTTACTTACGACGGAAAGTCCTCAGCATGAACAGAGTTCAGGATGACAAAAATAATAATCACCATGTTACTTTTATATGAAGAACGCAGTGGCGCAGCCAGAATTCGGTTCTAGGGGGGATGGGGGTGGGGGTTGAGTTTCTGATAAAGGTGTTTGCCGGTTATTTGAATCGCCGTTTAATAGAATCAGTACTAATTAGAATATTCACTGTATAATACTTGAACTCAAAAAGCATTTGTGTGGAAGGAAATCATCATTCTTTTAGCATAAAACGTCTCAGAAAAAAGATTTAGTTCAAATAACCAATTTTTACATAACTAATTCATATAATATGCATTTTCACCATTTAATTGAATCACTTTATTAAATGAAATCTGATTCAATAAAGCGGCGAATTCCGAAATACGCCAAAATGCTTAAATATTAAGTTTAGCTATGATTCATATAAGCGACAATTATAGCGATCTTTCTTAGCTCTGGGAGGGGTTTTAATCCCAAAACCACCCCCTTGGCAGCGCCACTGGAAGAACGGTAATAACATTAATAACTCGTTCACAGCAGAAGGTTAAATAATTTACAAACCTCAAGCTAATTATGATCTGCTAAAAATCGAAAAAAATATTCTAGTCGTGTTAGATTACTAACTAACTAAATAAATAATCGATTGGATTAAAAAATATTCTCTGTCACAAACAAAAATACAACTAGAAACTAATTATTGTTTATGCTTGTTTAAATGGTGCCATAATCAATATATCGTATCCGGAAATGCAGTAGGTCATAAATCTCCAAAGATTAGGGGACATAAATCAAACATAACAAATTTTCTTTTGAAACAGCAATCAATTATTAAAATACAAAAACACAATTTCTATTCAGCCTTCATTTTGATCAAAATATCGCTAAAATGACTTGATCAACTATAGGTAATTTTAAGAGGGGAAAGATTCTTTCAATCTTAGTTTTCCGGGTTCAGAAACAATGAGCCCGAGCCCGAAGACTGAAATAAAAATAGAGCCCGTGTCTTGCGGTCTCGGGCTGAGCTAGGGCTGGCTGAGCCCATCTCGTCTCTAACATAGACCCAATAAGACAGCAGGGTTAACTTTTTATTATTGGAATTTTCAACACTGGTTATAATTTAAAACTCCAGTTTTTTCTTACTTCCAGAATATGAATTCTGTTTCATCTAATGGAGTATTTTTTTTTACTGCTTCCAAATCTTTGTAATTGATATAACATTATATTTATTTATTTTGATAAAAGAATAGATACATTTTGAGAATATATATATATTTGTGTTAAACGAAAGGTGACATAAACATTAAATATGTTTAAAAGATCTTATTTTGTTTTGTTTTGTTTCTCCTGCAATAAATTATTAGAATTATGAAACCCATTTTATCGACTACTAGCTGTCCTGCCCGGCGTTGCCCGGGCCCGTGATGTTATTCAGTTTTCAAATGTGTTATTTGCTTCCTAAATGACCCTTAAATTAAACTCTAATTTCTATGATTTTATATCTTTAAGTCCATTTTGTCAAAATTTATATTTTTAAATGGAAAAATCGCGAAAAGATATTGAATTGAAAGCACATGCTGTTTGGTTTTTTGTTTTCTATGTAATTTGATTTTTTGGAAACTATGCGAACGAAACCGCGACGGAACACCCAGGTTTTTACTGAATTCGTAAAAATTTTCACACATTTTATTTTGTAAAAAAGAATTCTAGCCATACGAAAGTTCCAAAGTTTTTGAAAGTAATGTAAAAATCTAGTTTATTGAAAGGCTCTAAAAAGATTGTGCTAAAATACGGACATCTAGTTACTTTTAGCCAGGATGTAATTCGTGTTTGTCGGTGTATTTGAACAGGTTAAATCTCATATTTTTTTAAAAACAAATTGCAACATAAATTATGAGAATGTTTTAGCTTTAAGAAAATATTTTAGGAAGTACGTATATAGAATTGTGCCCTGCAAAGGCAAAACCGCAATGAAACGATCTGGTTTTTATTGATTTCCTCAAATTTTTCGCACTTTTTATTTTGTAAAAATTCTTTCTACTCGTCCGAACGTTTCAAAGTTTTTTAAGAAGGTGTAAATTTGATCTCTTGAGATAGTTTTAAAAGTTTGGACTGAAATTAGAGTTGCAAAAAGTCGGTTTATTTCCAATAGACCAGGTTTATTCCCAGGTTTATTCCCAAAAAACCGAATTATTCCAAAAAATCCCGGGTTTTTTCCAGGTTTATTCCTAAAAACCCGGTTTATTCCCGGTTTTAAACCGGGTTTTTTCTAACCTTTGCAACGCTAGCTGAAATATGTACGCTGAGATACTTTTAGCGTAGAAAAAATATTCTATACGTGAGTCGCAAAGTGCCTCCTTTTGCCGGTGTATTTGAAAGGGTTAAATCTTATATTTTAAAAACCGATTGCATCATAGATTATAAAAATGTTTTTAAGCTTTAAGAATATGTTTTTTGTTTACCGGTACGTAAGGATTGCGTTTTGCTAAGTCAAAACCGCAATGAAAACCATCTATTTTTTATTGATTTCATCAAATTTTTCGCACATTTTATTTTGTAAAAAATTCTTCTATCCGTCCGAACGTGTCGAATTTTTCGTAGGGAGTATAAATTTGGTCTATTAAGAAGATTTTAAAATATTAAATTGAAATATGCACGTTAAGATAATTTTAGCCTAGAAAAAATATCCTCTCTGAGAGTCGCAAAATGACCTTCTTTTGCCAGTATATTTGAAAGGGTTAAAATACAAATATTTTAAAACCAATTACACCATCGGTTAGAAGAAAATTTCAACTTTAAGATCTTTTTTTTTTTTTTTTTTTTTTTTTTTTTTTTTTGTTTATGTCTTAAAAATTACGCCCTGGAGGGGCATTGACAAAAGGGAGAAAAATAGTTATGGAAAAAACGACCATTTTTGAATATTTGTTTTCAAAGAGTTAACTGCAACATTTTTTCGAATTGATTATTGAATTTGAGACCTAAAAATATGATCTTTCGAAATATGTCTCTTAAGTTTAACTGCGTCCAGCAGTTTGCTTGATTTGGATATAAACAAAATGATCCAAAAACAGAAATAAACGGGGGAAAAAAGTTTCTTCCTTCCTTTAGGTGCGTAATTGAGTTTCTGCGTATGTGCAAACGTTTTCTTTCACCGAACATTAAAAAAATGATTTTTTGAAGAGAGTGAGTTCCGCTTCATAATTAATATCTATGAAACTAATCAAAAAAATAAAATTCTGAGCTTGGGTGCTTTAGGAGAGGTATTGGGCTACCCTCAAAAAATTTTTGAGCTTCGTACGTGCCGTAGATTTTGCTAGCCATCGCAGAGACACACACAGACAGAGCGTTTTGTTCTTTTATTAGTATAGATTAAGATACTGAATATGGATATTTAACAACATATAACAATAATTCGTTGTGTTGGAAGTAAATTCAAATAGAACTTTTATAAGATGTAAATTTTCCAACTGGGATAAAAATGTCTAGACCAAGATGTGAACCACAGATCTCTTGGCTGAAGCTACTAACGCTGTGCCATCTGGACTATCCCGGACGAATCTGGAAGACCTAGTCCATTCGGATAATCTTACTGATTATAACATCTGGTATGATATATGAATAAACTCAACCAGTGGCGTAGCAAGCTGGGGGCGGTTCGCCCCGGGTGTCACTTTTCAAAAGGTGACACTCAATTTTTATTAGCAAATGTATACATATAATGTTATAAGATTTTGAAAAAAAAAATTTCTATTATAAAATAAAATTTCTAGCGCACGACGCATTAGAGTTAATTCTTCTTTCTTTCTTTCTTTGAGAATATGAAATTTTATACAGAATGGAGTGTCTAAATAAGATATACACCAGGGAACAAAAACCAACCTATGCAACGAGTGGGTAGCGAAAAGCAAACTTAGAAAGACCTTTCTTCTAGATACAAAAACCGCATTATAAATCGTTTTTTTTTTTTATGCAGGAGGATGAAATGTAAATGAGGAATGATGTGGTCATTTGTTATAATAATGTGGAACTGTGATTGAAAAAATATGGCGGATTGGGGGGGAACACAATTTACATCCTCCGCGGGTGTCATCCATTCTAGCTACACCACTGAACGCAACATAATAAATCGAAGGTAATGGAACTTTAAACTGCTGCATATGACATTACACTAGATTTATTTTAACACAATTAGTCTAATTGGTAAATAAATCAAATGAGATATAAATTTTCCAAATGGTCGAAAATTTTCCGGATCAAAATGCTTTTTTTTGGGGGGGGGGGTGGGGGGGGACCAGTTGAAATTTTTTTTATCTCATATGATTTATTTACCAATTAGAAATCTTCTGTTTCAATTTTCGCATATAGATGGCAGCACCAGGCATGTTGCGCTTTGTTTCCGCGAGTCTGTTCAGCACGTAAAGACGAAAGATAAAGCTGGTCTATGGTTTGTTTTGTTTACTAATTGGTGGATTCACAATCAAGAGCAACTAAACCTTACATAAAGAATAAATAAATAAACAGTCATGAACATCTTCCATAAAAATTGTAAAAGGGAAATAAAAATTGAAATTATTTAAATATTTGTTGCCTACGACTTATTTGGATTATTTTATTTTTATTTGCTGCATAAAAAAAAATGTAAATTATTTTTATTTGTAAATGTATTTATTTTACACTTAAATACACAGGATGCGTTCGATAAAAAGTGAGAGGAAAATAATAATATTCTAAAAAAAAAAAAAAAAAAAAAAAAAAAAAAAAATTGTAGCAACAATTAAAAATATCTTATTCCTTTTCAAAATGAATCAGCAAAGGTTCTTTTTAAGTCCACTTTTCAAAATAAACTGTGTCATACATGTTAGTTAATTGAAACCTATAAAATATTGTCAACTTCTGTATCATTCTTTTTTATTACTTACCCATCATACGTAGTATAGGGTAGGTCTTGCAATCGTTTTGGAAATCGAAAAAAATTTTTTTTTTGACGGATTTACACGTTTTAGACACTAACGATATCGAAAAACATATTTTTAGAAAAAAAAAAAATTGCCGTCTGTCTGTCTGTGTGTCTGTAAACGCTCTATCTCCCGAACAAATTGAGATAGAGACTTGAAATTTTGTATGTATTTAGTATGTAAGAATTGGACGAAGCCTATTTAATATCAGTAACCTCGATTATCCGGAACTGTTTTTTTCGGACTCTCGAAAAATACGTTCTGATGAAAGGTACATAAAAATTTTCGAAATATTTTTATTTTAAGGAGTGATCGTAAAAACAATAAAATAACACAAGTTTTGCGTAAAAAACGAAGTCGATCGAATTATTAGTTGCCGAGATATCTGTAATCCTGTTTTCCACATTCTTCGATTTTTCATGACCCTGTAATTCATTCAAATTTCCATTCAAAGATATATTTTAATTGGAAATGAGACGCTTAATCCGACGCAATAAACTGTTAGTTAATAAGATTATTGTTTTTGGAGTTATAAGGATGTTTCTTTTTCGCAATTCAGTACTACTTGAGTAGTTTGGCGTGTTGTACAATTTGTCGAAATAGAATCATCAGCAACTCATTAAAAGAGCATTACTATGCATAATAAAAATATTTTATATACGTTTAAATTTTGTTTTGGAATTGCAATGCAATTTATGAATATTTTACAAATGTTTTATTTTCATATATTATATATGAATATATATGATGGGTAAGTATTACGGTGGTCCCCAACGACTAGTTTATTTATCGAGCATGTCAAATTTTTGCTGAGCTGGAAAATCTCAGATGGCATGCTGATGAAGAAGCTCTACGACAAGAAATTCTTCTGTATAGCTTTTTTTTTTTTAAGGAACTAACGCTGTTACCGTCGCCGAGAATGATTTTTTTTATGACCGGAGGTTTTCGTCAATATTAAGAGAGCTGTTGCATACAAAAATATAAAAATCGGTCGTATTGTAGTGAAATGTTTGGTAAAAACACTAGTGCGGACAATTTTTAAATCGAAATATTATTTTAAGAGATATTTAATGTCGAAGTTGGTAAAAATCTTTCCATTAAAAATTATTTAAATTACTTAAAATTATTTAATTACTTATTTAAAAGCTTCATCTTATAGAATTGCTAAAAAAGACCGCGAAGCTAAGATTTTGTTGACTAAGGTAATTTTATATTAGCTGATTCTGAAAGGTTTAAATAATCTAATTTAAGGGTGTATTCTAATCCAAACTGCTTATTTTCTTATTCATTTTTAAAATTCATCCTTGCTCTTAAACATATCAAACCAGCAAATTCTCTTATTTAGAAAGTATGCAATGTACCATGCTTGTAGATTTTATGATAAATGCAGAAAATATTGCAAAAATATGCTGTCAAAGTTGACATTTTGAAGCAAATTTTCCGAAGGGGAAAATCTGGGAACCAGAAAAAAATCGTCATACTGAGAAGGATAAATTTATTAGGATGAGCGAAGCGAATCCTCTACTAGTCCACTCAAATTACAATTTGTCGTCTCGTACGCTTTACAAAAAAACTATTCAATATTTTAACTTCAAATTAAACACAACAATAAATTATGATCTGTAGATTTGCAGAATATAATTTTTTTTACAGTAAAACGTTAAAAAAATTATTATTTTAATTAATTTATTTTACATGCATTTCCAATACGGACGCATTTTAGCAAATAAATAAAAAATGAAACGCGTATATTTTCAGAAGAAAAAAAAGTTTAAATCATGGAGTAAATAATTATAGATAGAATCGCGATTAATTTATCAAATAAAACATGTTTTCATTATCCCGCAAAATCGTTTGCACAGATGACACTTAAACATTTTAAAAGAATTGTATTATGGATTTTTTTTTTTTTTTTTTTTTTTTTTTGTAAACTGGCAACAAAATAATTGTAAACAAATAAAATTAATTCTTAAATTTGTTATATAAATGAAAAATTAAAAGATCTGCGTGAAGTTGTTGGTTCAAGCTCTTTATAAATATTTTTGCGAAGGTCGTATTGTGGCTAAATAATATCGACTCATTAATCAGAAGGATTTTATAGAAAAATAAGACTTTAATAAGTTCGCAAACACAACAATAATTATTCGTGAAAACGTCACTGCGAGAATGAGAGAGCGCTTCGTTAAAAGGTAATTCCATTAATTGAGTTGCCATTCGCAGAAAGTAAACAGTTCTCCCACGCGGAGAGAATTACAGCAATTCTCATACGCTAACATGTATAAAAACGAAGAAATTAAAATAAAATGTTTTACAGTTAAAAATTCATAGTATCAACGAAAGCAGATTTCAAATGTTTTTTCCAGAAAATAGGATTTTGAAGAAGTAACTTTCTTCAAGCTTTCTTCAAATATATATTTTTCTAAAATAGCTATCAAAGATTATCGGATGTTGATTACAAAGATTGGAAACATGCATATTTCAAACAATTAAAAAACACCAGTGGCTACTTGAAATTGTAAAAACATCTTTAAAAGAGCTTTTAGTTGAAAATTTAAAAAAAATTTGTAAAAGTTTGCTTCGAAAATATCTTATTATGCCAGTTTTACATCATAAATAAAAAATTAAAATGCGCCAAAACATAAAATAACGTTTTTGTTTAATAAAGATGCAAAAATAATAATAAAAAAAATATTGTTACTTTTTAAATATCTGTTTTATAAAATAATGCTTCGCGAATCCAAACAAAGCATGGCTTTTGCTAGTAAAATAAATTCTAATGAATTAGGCGAAAAATGAAGTCACACGACATCTTATACATCTCTTCAAAAATCCTCTCAGCAAGTTTCATGTTTCTACTTTTAAAAATGAGTCTGAAAATATATCAAAAAATTTCTAGCTGTTGAGGGTGGAAAAATATTAACATCCGTTCATTCGGCCTCTTTGGAAAATAATAAATACCCATTTATAGGGTAATCGTAACTGAATTTTTTTCCCTCATTATAATTCAAACTTTCGTAAAAATTTTAAGGCCGATTTGATTTTTAAAATCGGGACACGGGTTGACGAGCTTAGCTCGTAGGGAGCAGAGTCCCCTAGCAAGATAAAATTCAGTGGAGATGTTGGCAATATTTCAATTGTACAAGCTGTTTTCACAGAATCACTTGATTTGAAAAATAGACTGAACCATGAATAGATACGTTATTCCTATCTGAAATTTTAACTAACTGAATTTCCGTTTCATTCTTTTTTTACTTGATAATAATAATAATAATAATAATAATAATAATAATAATAATAATAAAAAGAGATTATTATTATTATTATTTTTAAATAAAGTGATTTAAAAAAAAAAAAAAAAAAAAAAAAAAAAAAAAAACAGGAAAATGAACACTTCTAAAATGGGCTCTGTGTAAGATGGAAATCTAACTCTGAAATATTTTCAAGTCTTGGCAAATCCATGAACAAAAGTAAAGTTTGTGTCAGTCATACTGTCGATTCCGCTTTAGAAGCATGATTGCAATAGCATATTATTTATTTTTATTTGTCAACAATTATCCTTATTGGAAGATAGAAAACACTTTAATAAACTGACCATTTTCTGCTGAGAACTGAAAAAGTCGAGGAAAAAGTCATTTATTATAAACAGGGGATTGGGCCGCTAACGGGAATTTAGGCGACGCCAAATTTATACTATCAACGTCATTTTTGAGCTGTCACAAGAAAAAGTTGGGGGAGAAGGCGCCAAATTGAAACCTTGCCCCGGGAGCAGTTTTTTTTCTCTTCGCACGCCCTTGATTATAGAATTGTGCAATATTTTTTTCCCCCCCCAAAATGAAATTTTATTAAAAAGATTCAGTAATGAAAAAGTTGCTGAGGTTCTGTGCTCTTTAGGGGAAATAAAAAATAGGGATGGGACGATTATTCGGCCACTATTCGGTATTCGGCCCTTTTGCCGAATATTCGGTTGGACGAATATTGTAGGCTTGTTGACCGAATACTTCGGCCGAATACCTATAGCCGAATATTTAGAGATATCTCGCCGAATATTGCTGAAATCCCGCCGAATAGTGAAAGATATCTTGCCAAATAAATTTAGGATTTGAAGAATTTCTTTTCTTGCAATTTTTTTTTCCTCTAGTCCTTTTTTTCCTCAAATTGGTTACTTCATTTATGAAGTCACTCTCATTCTTACTTGCAAAGCATAGTTATTCAGATACTAAAAAATGTGCAGCTTTTCAGTATTTCCTATAAAGGTTGATGATATTTTAGAGAATGCTGCCCAAGTTGGAGATTTAATTGTACAGGAAATGTCTTCATTAGAGAATGATATGTTACAATTCAAGATATAAAAACACTTATTGAAAAAAAAAAGAAACACTACCTTATTTTAAAACCCTTGAATATTTATTAATGTCTGCAAATTTCATGCACATGTAAAAAAGGCTCTTATGAAATTCATAACTTATTTTCTATGAAGTGAGAAATGAAAAAATTCATTCACTAGGTGTATTAACAACGAAAGATTCATTTTCAAAATTAAATATCAAATATTACTATTCCAAATACAACGATACGTCTGAAAACAGATCTGGTGTCCATATTAGATGACACAACTTGCTTTATGAAGATGGTTTCATAAATATTTAAACATAAATTCTAAATGCTGAACAAAATAATTTTTTTATTCTATAGTTTTCACTTTTAAATAATTATTTGCATAATATGTAACATTATTATGTATATATTTTTAATTTACATCTTCCTTCATTCATGTTGTTATCAATTTCTGTTTATCCTTTTAATGCTTGTTGAATAAGTGGAATATTGTATGCGCCGATTCAAATGTCAAAGATTTTGTTAACATATGCATTCTACTTTAAGCATAACCTCTTGCTTTAACGTAATTTGTAATTTAAAGATTGACAACTGATTTCCAAACAGTCTCATTCTTACGAATTTGCTTATTATTAGGGACACAAACTCTTAATGATCAAATTTACTTCATTAAAGGTTACTTCAGAAAATATTTCCTTGTGAATTCTGAGAGAGAGAGATTAAGAGAATATTATTAATTCTGGATGCAAGAAAAGGTAAAAGTATCATTTGGTAGTAAAAGTGAAATACATTGTTCATATTTTAATGGAAATATTTTACCATCCTGACTTACTGAAAATCAATTTGATGTAAATTAAGATAAAAGAATATAATGCAATTTCATAATTTTTTTGTGTTAAAATAAGTGTTTCAAATTTAAGAATACATTTAAAAGCACATTTAAGAGTAATAATTATTAATGACTGCCTATTTTTAAAATTATATATAATCAATTTTTTTTTCTTTATTGGGAAAAAAAGTTAGTATTCGGCCGCCGAATATTCGGTATTCGGCCAAATCACTATTCATCCCATCCCTAATAAAAAATAAACAAAGTCTGCCATTTTTGTTTTTAGTGTGAACCATACTGGAGTTTTTGTTAGAGTTTCATATTTAAAAGTTCCTTATAATACTAAAAGTTTATAAAAAAATTAGAACTAAATGAAGAATAGACATGTTAAACGATGTTACACTCTAATTCTGAAAATAAAAACCAAAATAAGCCAATTAACGCCGTTTCTGCAACAACGGAAAAATCCACAAATTCAGACTGTTTCAATAATTTCAAAAATATTTTTAAAGATCTTTCAGGAGAAGAAAAAACTCCTTCAGTTCAATAAATTCATTCAATGTTTCAAAAACATAGTTAAACTCTGTAAAAATTGTATAGACCAACGGAAAAAATGCTCATAATAATAAGCGCCTTCCACATTTTTGCCATAGAATTTAGCACAGACATGCATATGACTGCTCTAGTTTGATACAGGGGCCTCACTAGGGGGGGGGGGGGAGCCTCTCCCCAAAAACGTTCGCATATGATGTTACAGTTGGCAAATTTACCAATTGTATTAGCAAATTTGTTCAAGACTTTAATAAAAAATTATAATACACTTTCTATTTTTGACAGATTTGATGAAAGTTACCAGTATAATTAGAAATGTTATTGCATGCCGAAACAAGAGGGGGCACGTGCCCCGGGTGTCACCAGAACAGAAGGTGGAGGGGGCACCAAATTAAGATTTTGTTTGGTGTGTTTGATATAAAGAATGCATATATGTGGGGAGTTGTGGGTGCCAAAATCCATGTTTGCCCCGGGCGCAAAAAAGGTAGTTTCGGCCCTGGTTATTGAGCTTTTTACAAATAAAAACTATATTACATTTTCTAATTGTGATAATTTGTTAAAATTATAAAACTAGTTGGCAAACGCCGAGAACTATTTATATGTTTGCTTTTCATCGAGTTGGCAAATACTGAATTTTGAGTTGGCAATTTAAAACTCTCTCCCCCACCAATAAAAAGTATTAGCGAGGGCCCTGACAGTATACAAGAACCTAATAAACAAGAATAAAAGATAGATAGAAGAAAAGATTATATAAGAATTTAAATATAGATTTAATTAGGACAAAAAAAAAAAAAAAAAAAAAAAAAGTTAAAATTACCTGAGGCTTAGAAATAACGCAGTCACCCAAATGATAATGTTTCTTCTGAATCCCTGGTGTCTGCATTTTTTGAATACTTCTGTTGCCACGATGAGAAAAATTGTATTAAAAACTACAGAAAAATTAATAGCTCAAAAATAAATTAAGATACACCCTTCAAATAAATTCATTTAAAAGTACATTCTTTTCCATATACGACAGTGTAAAAATTGCAGTACCGAAAATTGTAAAACTGAAATTTCATTTAAAATTTGAAAGTGTTGCCATTCGCAGAATGATGCATGTGTTACGCGCAGATATGGTTGTCCTTTATAATATAGGGAGGGTAGATATAACTACTATATAAGAAACTGAACGAACTCAGAAAGGAAGAAACACTATCACCTCTTTATTTTGTTAAAAAAAGTAATAATAAATCCCTTAGGAGGAAAATGACTGTACAATGATAATCTCTTCGAGATGTTTCATCTTTAACTGTAAAATAAACATGGCTTGTTTACAAAACGTGAGAGAAATATATATAGTATATGTATATATATTTTTTCAATAAAGAATTTATTTATAAGCAAAGACCGATTTACAAATTCGGGGTACCTGGGCACAGATGGCTACTGGCGCCTCCTAGAACCGGTGTTTACAGGGGGATTGAGTAAAAAAAAAAAAGAAATAAAAAATGTACTTATTAATATAATAACTATTGACTTTAATAATTACTTTAAAATATCCATTAAAAATTAAATTTGATAATCATTAATCCTTTTAAATAGTAATCAATTCAAAATTATGAAATTTAAATGATTAGATGGTTCTGATTACCTTTTCATATGCAATTCTTTATATCTGCCATGATAAAATATGCAACAACTAATAGTAAATTTTCAGCATACCAAGCTATAATAATTTAAAATATTTGGGAGCTTTGCCGCTTACGAGCTACGCCCGCAAACCCGAAACAATCTGACAAAAACAGGATAAAATAAGAATTAAAAATGCAATAAATTACCTAAGTGATAAAGGCAAAAGAAAATATTCATTATAATAAAATAAATAAATGTGGATTTTGCAGACAAAATATACAATGAAATGTAAAATTCCTTTTATCTAATGAAATAACATCAGATTTTAGACAAAATTTGAGAAATCTTTAGAAGCATTTGGGGGTCCCTGGGCCTGTATCCCGAATGCCCTGCCATAAATCAGGCGCTGTTTACAAGTCTGAAATTTTAGCTTTGAAAAATCATTTCCCAAATGCAATTTGTTGATTTATTTATTAATCTCTATTATTAAGCGATTACATATAGTAATAATTTATTAATCTTTTTTTAATGCTAATTTTTCTATGTTAAAAATCTGCAAACACAACTATGCTTTCTTCAGGAGTTTTAGTAAAATGTTTTTATGCAGTATTCGTTATATGCAAGTTGCCAATTAATTTGTTTATTTCTCGATAGATGGCAGCAAAAGTCACTTTTTGGTGAGTGAAGTAAATATTTTCAGAGAGAACAATTTCGCCTCATTTGTCTTCAAATTTATTGAAAAAAATACAATTTTCTAATTTGAAATTATGTACTAGCAAATCCAAATCAACAAATTTTGTAAAGTGCAGTTAATGTAATATTTATAACACATATAAGAAACCGAAACTATTGCCGAGAACGGTGGCGCGTTCTTGTAATCCAGCTACTTTGGAGGCTTGGGCTGTTGGACGGCGTGAGGTTGGGAGTTCTGTCCTCTACTCACCCATGCAGATCAGGCGTCCGCGCTAAGCCCGATGTCGATATGGTGGACCCGGGGGAGCCCGGGATCACCAGGTCGCCTAAGGAGGAGCGAAACGGCCCAGGGCGGAAACGCAGCAGGCAAAAGCTCCCGCACCGTGCAGTAGTGGGATAGCGCCTGTGAATGGGCAGTATTGGGCAGCCCATCCAAGATAGTCGAACTCAGTCCTTTTTTTTTTTCATTTATTTGGATATTGTTTTAATAAATTAAAACTGATTATATTTATATTGACATTGATTTTCCCACCAATACAAATATTGGTTCAGTATTTAGAAATAGAAATTCTCAAAAAATGAAAATAGAAAGAAGAAATTGAGAAATAGAATTTCGCAATAGAAAAAGGAGAAAAAGGAAGTAATGTTTTTCTAACACTTCCCGTTCAGTATTTACACAATATGAATTTCATATCATCGACATCATTTTCGAACTGTTTTAACTTGTACTTGACAGGCTTTTCAAATATAAAATAATTTATTATTTTACTAAAATCCAAATTATACTAGAGAAACAATCAAAGATTTTTTTTTTTTATACATAAATTGATAACATAAAATATGGAATGAATGACTGCATTTGAAACTTTAAGTATTTATTTATTTATTTTCCCCCTTGAAATAATTACAGTAAAACCTCCATAACGGAAACTCCCGAATAGCGGATACCTTTATTTAACGGACAGTTTTCCAATCCCCACTCCCAAAACCTAAAATTTTGTATATTTAACCTCTGAATAACGGACATTCCGAATAGCGAACACTAATTTTGACAATGAATGATGAGATTTTTTTTTAAAATGTAAGACCAAAGTGAATTAAAAAAACGCAAAAAATCTCTAAATTTATCGGGACAATGTGTCACAAATTTACTGATCACAGATAAATTTAGAATCAGGCTGGTGAAAACCCCTTTCCCGTGTCCTGTATTGAATTCAGGGATTGCGTTGGGAGAGAATGCCCCTTCCAGAACATTGGAATGCCTCCTCCCTCGTCGAAAATTTGAGATTTTATGCTTTTAAGAAGGAGCAAAATATGGCGAGCAATTATACAACTTTTTATTAAAAAAATGATTCAAAAGGATTAAGACTACTGATTTCACACCTTGACAAGAACTTGACACTGTAAAGTAAATTACATATAATCGCAAGCAAAAGCAAAAGGTGTGCACAGTTTCATTTCAGTTTTATTGCTTAAAAAAATAATTTCTGATTAATAATATAATAGACGGTGGTATATATTTACGATCACATATTTAGGATATGTATAAGTCAAATAAGGAAACATATGCATTTTTTATCAATTTTTGAATCGCCGAGGTTTTTCCAGTAGCGGACAGTTTCAGCGCTCCCGAGCTGTCCGTTATTTAGAGGTTTTACTGTATTAACTCTCACTCCAAGAAATTGATTTATAATGATTTTTTTTAAATCATTTATTTATTTTTTTCAAAAAGTTTATTTTATGTTATTTAAATATTTCTAAATCATAAAAACGTTTATTCACCTTATTTAAAAATGGATTAAAACCTAGCTTTGGTGGCGCCATCTTTGGTCTATAAATTGAACATCTTTCACCAATAATTACACTAGTTTATAAATTTAAAATTCTTTTTACATACTTTTGATGAAACACGTATTTTCTTATATTATCTTTTACTAATGAAAGGCGGTGTTTGAAGAAAATCTATCACGTCACTTTTTTTTACTTTCTTCTATACAGGGTGTCCACTTTCAACAGTGCCCAATAGCTAATTCCAAAATCATTTGTCATAGACATATGGTTGAAATTACAAAAACGTTTTAAATGAGTAAAGAAATATTTTACAAGTGATTTGGCACTTCAGAAAACTTCAGATAAACATTAATTAAAAAATTACGAAATTTAAATTTTATACTTCATTTTTTACCATCACGTAAAGATTTTTTGTAAATCATAAATTTTAAAGTTAAAAAAGAAAAACAGAAAAAAATTGTATGGGAGAAGGGGGCACATTGGGACATAGGACAGATTGGGAAAAAGCCTTGGTCTTACAATATCCATGAGGGGAAAAACAGTCGATCATGGATTCTTAGGAAATTATAATGATGAAAATTATGAAAAAAAAAAAAATATTGCTTTTATTAAAAAACCATCTTGCAATGGGTGTGAACATGTCTCTGAAGATACATTTTCTCCATTTACAAAAAGATTTTTTTCCTGAAAACTTGGACGTTGTGAGTTATGAGCAAGGAGAGCATTTTCACCAAGACCTTAAACTTTTTGAAGACAGAAACAACGATTTTTGGGATAAAAATATGTTAGGGGATTACTACTGTTCTATTTTAAGAGAAACAGATCAAGAGCATAATAAAAAAGACTAGCAGGCTAAACCCGCTATGCTGGTCCTATTTTTCAAAACGAAATCAGTGAATATGACATATTTTAAAGGAAGTATAGATTCCTATTTGTATTTTGCGATTTTAGAAACCAATGTAAATTCTATTGCAGTACTATATTTTCTAATGTGTTGGGCAAAATATGAGTTGATCTTTCAGATTTGCCCGGCATAACTCAGTTGGCAGAACATTGGCAGCTTGAGTCAAGAGATATCAGGTTCGATTTCTGGCCCAGACATTTTTCGCACAGTTGAAAAATTACAACTCATATGAATTATTCACCCAAATAACTGTGTTAAAATTAATCTAATTTAAAATTTGTGTTATTATCAAGGATGTAGTGGAGGGTTTATGGGGGTATACTCCGTATACCTTCTGGATTTTTTAAAGGAATACCGTATACCCTCTGCTTAGTCAATATATCCTCTGTTGTTTTTACGACTACACCCCTGGTTATTATGCACTAACTACTTAATTCACAGCAGTAAGACATAGAAAGAAAATGAAGCCGTTATGACATCAGGAATCCAAATATTCTTTTGTCACCACAGTACTGAAATTCAATACATTACAGTGATTGCAGATTGTACATAGCATCGAAATAATATTCTAATGATTCATTCTCATTTGTTAATTTTTCAATTTCAGACTTCTCAGTTTTGCACCATGTGCGATGGTAGTTTAAATGTTATCTTACTCTATGTTCTGCCATATTTCGTAAAACGCAAGTCTGCTACAGTTTATTATATTTCGATTCTAGAAGGAAAAAAAGGCACTTTTAAATAAGGCTGTAGCTTCCATCATCAGTTAAAATACAGCATTCTTTTTTAATGAGTCACCAAAAGCTCTCTTAAAAAAGAAAAAAAAAAAAAAATCTTGTTTTAATTCATGAAAGTCTTAAAAAAGATAGTCTTTAATAATCGGATTCTCAAAATTTTTAAATATTCCTGTAACTCTATAACTAAACAACAAAGAAAAATGCTTTACATTCCTCCATAAAAATAGTATTTTGATCAAAATTGTATAAATCTTCTGATTTAAATGCAATGTTGTGCTTTATGTATGCAGTAGATGATATGATTTTCTGTACGAAATTAATCATGAAAGTTTCACTTCAAACAAAAACTATGCTTTTAACATTGTATTTAATAGGTTAATTAAAAAGATGTTCAATTATGGAAGATTCACTCGGAATTCTATGAACTAGAGATGCACCGGATGTCGATTTTTGCCGGATACCGGATATCCAGTAAAAAATTTTACTGAATATCCAGTATCCGGCCAAATAATTTCTCATTTTTAATTTTAATAATATTTCAATTTTATGCTTGTTTAAAGAAAAAAAATATATTGTAATTTTATATTATGCAAGTATTAATAGATTTCAATTCACTTATTAAGTCAAAGTTACTTAAAAACATAATAATTAAATATTGAAATGTAATATTACTTTGCCTTTTCAATTTTACTTATAAAACTTCTAACTTTACATGCATATTTTTTTCTACCTCTTCTTTAGTATCTATCACCAGATTTAGGTAGTGTCTTGATGTTTTTATAGATGCATTGTATCGATTAACTAACATGGAAAAAAAAATGTTTTTACCCTGTTGACACATAATTAACAAAAATGGAATAATTATGCATGTTACTCCTCTTGACTCTGAGTGAGAGTTACAGTTTTCCTATTAAGCTCTTTTGCATTGTAGAGCAAGTTTCAGAGTGAACTTTATTTAAAAGGTCACTTGCAATTTTAACATGCTGGGTGACTTATAACAATGCGTAATTCAATTGCTTTGGAAATTTTTATTAAAATATGTTTTCTTTAAAAAATGCAATTGGTATATTTAATGATTTTTTTTCTTTTGTTTTTACCACATTTTTTTTCTATTGTTGACTGCTTAACTTTTGCAATTTATGTTCCAGCTAAATTTGAATGGTTTCTTTAATATCAGCACCATTTTGTTCTTGATTTTCTAAACAAACACACTTTGAATCTGGAGTATGAATATTCATAAATAAACTCTTTAGTTTGCTGGAAACTTTATTTTTTCTACATGGTTTTTAATCCTCAATACTTTAGCACTTATAAGATGCTAATTGTACACATTTCCGAGTCAGAATTTTTGATGTATTAACAGCAACTTCATAAAACTTTTATATTAGATATTTATACCTTCCTCTTTTGTTGATATTCATAACTCAAATTAATAATAAAGGTATTAACAAAACACTTGAGAAGAACTGTAAAAATCAACTATTTCATTAAGGCAACTTAAAAAAAAAAAAAAAAAAAAAAAAAAAAAAAAAAAAAAAAAAACTGAAAGCAAAACAAAGTTGAAATTGTAGTTGATATTCTAGTTTTGGTTTTACAATTACAGTTATGACAGAATAATTGAACACTGCAGTTAAATTTTCACTGGCGAAAATTGAAATAAAACTTTTGAGAGGTGTAAAATTACTTCATTACTGAAATTTAAGAACAATTTTTAAGAGAAATAAAAAATTTGAAGTTGTAGTACATATTCTAGTTTTGGTTTTACAATTGCTGTTATAGGTTACGACAAAATATTGACAAATTTTAAATATATCTTCATTTATATATAAACATTATAATTTCATAATTGTGAAAATATACAAGTAATTATTTTTGTTAACATTGTTTTTTAGTAAGATAAGGTTGACAAGGAGCAAATTAATTTTACATTTTTTCTTAATGTAAAAAACAGAATTTAAAAAATGTTTTACTATCCGGCAACCGGATATTAAAATATTCGGCCGGAATGAATATCCAATTTGAGTGCCGAATAAGCAGAATATCTGTTAGGAGCCGGATATCTGGTGCATCCCTACTGAACAACTAAGTAATGAAAGTAGAAGATTTTGCTATAATCTGAAAACAAAGAAATAATACATACTAAATAAACAGATGCAAGCTTCATTTCAGTATACACTCTGTTTTTGCGAGATTCATGCAAGTAATATTAATATGTAATTGCATAAAAATCCACAAGAATAATCTTTAATTCCGAATTCCTAAGATGGTTAATACTAACAAAAAAAAAAACAAAAAAACAAAAAATGCAAGAATTTTTTTTTTTTTTTTTTAAAGTGGGTGCAGGGAAATCTTATTTTTTTGTAACTGGTTTTCAAGTTTAAAAATTTTCACCAAGAATATTGAGATATATCATCGTGAAGATGACAGAAATTTATCGTTGGTGACATCTTCTCCACACAAGAAAAAAAAAAAAACACAAATTTTTATACCAAAAATCATAAGTATATTTGAATTCACAACTAATTGGAGAAGTTTCTGAATTTGTGACCAGATTCATTACTGCACAGAATGTGTTTTTTGAGAACTGATTAATTAAAAAAAATCACAAATTTATAAATAATCAATTAATAAGAAGTTTGTTTCAATCGTTTAATAATGCAAAATCTGAACTTTCTTTGTAATAAGATTCACCTAGAAAAATTCCCTTCAATCATGAAAATTGCAGTTGTTTTTTATTCATAACCTCTTCAGACTTGAGGTACACAAATATGTACCTCCATTCTTTTTCTTGTAAAAACTAAACTGTTCGAATTTTTTGCATTTTTACTTTTCTTCTATACAACTGAATGTTTTTTGCTTTAAAACAAAACCAATAAATGTCAGCACTGATGAATATTAGCTCATAAAACAAAAATTATTTTCATCCGAGTTTCAAAAATACCTTTAGGACATTGTGGCCAACAAAGTACGAAATATTCATGATTATTTAACTTAAATGCTTTACAATAAAAAATTTTGAGGATTTGCTGATCATTTTCTTGTTTAAAGACCTTTATTTTGCTATTGCATAAATTTATATTACTGATAGTTAAACTGATGTTTTAAAGGGATTAGTACTTTTATATCCATATTTGTAAACCTAAAATTACCAGTCTCCTAAAGTACTGATTTCATAAAAATAAATCTTTCTGTCATCTACGGTTTCATTTCGATTATGCAAACGCGATGAGTACATATTCATAGAGTTATTTTATGCTCAAGTC
This sequence comes from Maratus speculifer, assembly GCA_964019185.1. Classification (NCBI taxonomy): domain Eukaryota; kingdom Metazoa; phylum Arthropoda; class Arachnida; order Araneae; family Salticidae; genus Maratus; species Maratus speculifer. The sequence continues at coordinate 220,150,241 of OZ025298.1, forward strand.
TGAAGAGGTTGATAATACAGTCATTTCGATTCATCATTAATAAAATAATCTATCTTCATCAAGAAGATAATCTTCAATTTCTAACTTTTAAAGTAGTGAATACTTCTGTAATTCAATTTCTATAATTGGCGATATGTTAAAAAAATTAGATATATAAATGGATAATACTTGTTTTTTGTGAAGAAAGGAAAGAGAAAAAACAATTTTTTTTTAAATCTTTGAATAAAAAAAAAAAAAAAAAAAAAAAAAAATTATATTTGGGATCAACAAACAGAAGTAAAGTATAACGATAAACTTTTTAAAAGACTGAAAATAATTTAGAATGTGTGTGACAGTCATTTACATTATAATATTTAGATTTGATTCCATTTTTTTAAAAATATTAATATCTATATACAATTTACAGCCGAATGTAAAAATGTACTCCAAATATGTTTTCGTACACTTGAAAAAACAATAGCAAACATCACATGGGTGAATTTCCCATTTGTGCATTTTTGGCTTAAAATCGCTTTTATTTGGCGACGAAAGTAAAATTCGTTTAGATACAATAATATGCAACTCATAAGTGCAGTCTTTTTAAAAATTGCTCTTGTTATTTCCCTTGTAAGTCACATGAAGGAGGAATAAGATAAAAGAAAAGAATAGAAAAGAAAAAGAAATATTCAAATATCCTGTAATCAAATTTTTTAACCTGACGCAATTGATAAATTGCCAAATCTAGTATTAGTAGTAATATTTTGCATTAAATGTTTTTTAAGCATAAATAATATTTTTTATTTTTAAATATTTTTGTTTTGTACTATTGTCACTTATCAATTGTTTTTCTTTTTTTCTTTCTTTCTTTCTTTTTAAATTATTCTTTAAAAGTTATTATTATTATTTTAAATAAAATTAGTAAAAAAATTTTCCAGATGTACAGCTATTTTAATTCTTTCATTAATTACAATGAACTGTAAAAAATAAGTATGTATTAGTACGTTGGCAAAATGGTAACCTTATTGTTAAAAAAAAAAAAAAAAAAAAAAAAAAAAACCAGAACTTTCCATCATTATTCTATAACTAATCCATATAGAACAATGTACTATGTACAAAAACCTTCCCTGAAATAATATCTATCTAACAGCATGAGTTCCATCAAAATCCCTTCTGTAGAACTGGAGGAGTAAGCGGAAAACACAAAATTTCTGTTTGTATTTTATATATAAGTAGAAGAGTAAAATTAGTCATCAGTTCTACTTTTTTCTTTTTATATTTCATGTATATATTCTTTTAAATATTCAATAAATATTTTTTTTAACTAGATGTGACCGATTTTTTACAACAATTTTTCCATACTTTCAGTGAACAAAAATCAGTGAAAAAATACACATTTCAGTGAAAGTATATAAATTATGTAACTAATGTTATCAACTTTCATGTTTTTATCTTGCCACCAAATTCTTGTTTTTCTGAATGTGCGACAGAAAAAAATTGTGATTCTTGCTTGCAAATGCTTGACTAATTTCTTAATCCTTTTCCCATGATAGAATGACAATATTAATGACTTTTCCCCTTGTAAATGAGCGACAAATTTTTGGGATTTTTTTTCCGTGATTAAGTTTTGCAATAGTTTCTACAAAATTTCATGGTTTCATATTACGACAGATTGACATAGTTCAAGATTCTTTTGCCTGAACTTCTGCACTTTTCCAGCTAATTTTTTTAGGTAGATTTCGTATGAAATACTACCTATTGCAATCGCACCAGTTTATATATCTATCTATCTATATATATATCTCACTTTTTTATGGACACGATAACTTCTATAATTGTTCACCAATCTCCACCAAACTGGTACATAAAATCAAAGGGGTTAAAATCTCGGCTAAGTTCGTTAATGGGCAAAATCGGACCAAGGGGGTCGGAATAGGGGGCATTTTTATGAAAACCGAAAAAATGCCATAACTTCTTAATTAAAGTAGATATCGAATCGGTTTAAAGTTTATATTATTTCTTAAAAATGGGCCAAAAGTTTATGCATGACAGATTTTTGATAAATTTAGAAGTGGGCTCAAGGGGCGAAAAAAACAGGGGTTTTGAGAGAAAAAAATTCATAACTTCGTCAATTTTCAAGATATCAAGTCCAACTAAATTTTTTGTAAATGTTCTTAAAATTATCTAAAACTTTTGTATTTACAAGTTTTTGACAGGACCAACATTTACTGATGAAAAAATTAAAAACAAAAAGAAAAAGGGCGGTGAAAAAAGAGAAAAATCCATAACTCCGTCAATTTTTAAGATATCAAATCTCATTAAATTTATTTTACATCTTCACAAAAATATCTACAACTTTTATATTGACAAGTTTTTCATAGGACCAATTCGTATAGCAAAAAGAAATTAAACAAAAACAGGAGTTGGAGAAAAAACCTCAAATCCAAACTGCTTATATTCTGACTCATTTCTAAATTCATTTTTGATTTTAAACGCATCCAAATGGTAGATCCTCTTATTTAGAAACTGTATAAAGTGACGCATTGGTCAATTTTCTGATAAAGATAGAATATATTTCAAAAAAGGCTACCAAAAAGGGCATTTTGAACTGAATTTTCCAAAGTCATCGGGACTGAAAATTTAAGGAAGTATTCAAATAAGAAATTGCGTTTTTTTCTGACTCGTTTTTAAATCCATTTTTGTTCTCAAACGCACCCAATTTACAGATCCTCTTATTTAGGAACTATATAATGTGATGCATTGATCGATTTTTTGATAAAGACAGAATATATTTTGAAAAAGGCTACCAAAAAGGGTATTTTGAACAGAATTTCCCGAAGTCTTCGCGATTTGAAAATTTAAGGAAGTTTTCACATAGCAAATTGCGTTTTTTATGACTCATTTTAAAATCCATTTTCACTCTCAAACGCATCCAATTTACAGATCCTCTTATTTAGGAACTATATACTGTGACTCATTGGCCAGTTTTTGATAAAGATAGAATATATTTTTAAAAATGCTGTCAAAGTGAGTATTTCGCACAAAATTTTCCGAAGCAATCATGATTAAAGAATTAAGGATGTATTCAAACAACAAATCGGTTATTTTATGACTCATTTTTAAATTCAATTTTTTTCTCAAATGCATTCAACTGACAGTTTTTTGTTATTTATGAACTGTATAATGTACTGTTTTGGTCGATTTTTTAATAAATGCAGAATTTATTTCAAAATATGTTGTCGAAATGGGCATTTGAGCTGAATTTTTGTTAAGATGATTCTGATAAAACCAGTTTTTGGAGAAAAATGAAATTAAAAATTTTTCATAAACGACCAAATGAAGTTATTAAACTGGGTTTATCTCTAATCATATATATATATATATTTTTTTGTTGAAATGAGCACTCTTTGAAATCTACTTCCGCCTATAGGCCCAGCCGACAGGGATTTTTTTTTTTTTTTTTTTTTTTTTTAAATCCACAAATTTCGAGATTGTTTTTCCTATGACAGAATGACAAGTTTTCTGATATTCCTCATGACAAATTGACACAATTTGCGATATTTTTTCTGCGATCAAATGATGAAAGTTATGATCATCTTGCTGTGACCAAGGGATAATTAGGAGCTATCAATAAGTGAGGAATATAATATTTAAAAAAAAAAAAAAAAAAAAAGGCTAAAGCTGAAAAATATAGACTAAAAGAGTCAAATGCAAAATATAGGGAGAAACAGAGAATTTAACGACTCACTAAGAGGCATAATTTAAAAATGAGTCGGAAAATAAGCAGTTTGGTTTTGAGTACTCCCTTAATTTTTACAGCACTATTGCTTTGAGAATTCAGTTCAAAACAACCACTTTGACAGCATTTTTTGCAATATATTCTGCTTTTATGAAAAAAAAAAAAAAAAAAAAAAAAAAATCAACCAATGTGACACATTATATAGTTTCTAAATAAGAGAAACTGCCAATTGCATGTGTTTGAGAGCAAAAACTAATTTATAAAATGAGTCAGAAAATAAGCAATCTGTTTTTTGAATGCACCCACAATTCTTCAATCATGATGGCTTAGGAGAAATGAAATTTGAAATGTCCAATTTGACAGCATTTTTTGAAACATATTTTGCCTTTATAAAAAAATTAATCAATATGGCACATTGGACAGTTCCTAAGTAATAGAACCTATCAATTGGGTGCATTTAAAAGCAAAAATGAATTTAAAAATGAGTCAGAATATAAGCAGTTTAAATTGGTATATAAAGCAGTATAAACAGGAAAAGTAAAGTAAAGCAGTATAAGTATAAACTATCCAGTAAAGCAGTATAAACTGGAAAACTTAAGTTTTTTTTTTTTTTTTTTAAGCCGTTGGGGAATTTTTAGGCTTTTTTATATTTTTAATTTTTTTTTATTACACATAGCGGTGAACGGACAAGCAGTGCCAGTTGTGCAATATGACATAGTAAGAAGCTTCAACCGCCTCTGGCACTGCTTGTCCGTTCACCGCTATGTGTAATAAAAAAAAATTAAAAATATAAAAAGGCCTAAAACTTCCCCAACGGCTAAAAAAAAAAAAAAAAAAAAAAAAAAAAATTTTTGTCTTAAGTTTTCTAGTTTATAAAGCATTGTTAATTAATGTTATGATTTTTAATTTCTAATTATTATTTCTCTTTTTTTTTAAATATCTTTTTATTAGGGTTCTATTATTTTATATCTTCTCTTTGACAACCGCCTCTCTTTATATATGTGCTTTCTGTACGAGCTACTGGACCGGCTCCAATGGGAAGGCCCACGGAGCCAGTTAAATTTAATGTAATTTAATTTAATTTAATTTAATTTTTTTTTAACCCGGTTTGGTATGGTAGAATGGCGGAGACTCATCCCCCTTGGAAAGTTAAGCTTGCCTTTCAGTTCAGCTCAAAAATTAATTACGGTGCAAATTGTCTATTTGCGAAGTCCCCTCTTTTGTTTTTTCTCCCCCCCCCTCTAAATTACCATTTTCATTTGACAAGTACGCATCAACTATTAGGCTCCAGACTCCCAAGTAGGTTGGGCAACGGTGTCCAAGTTGGCAGAACATTTTACTCATAGCATTTGGTTACAGGACTCAGGCTATCTGCCGGCTAAAATTCTGTCATGTACGCTAATGGCGCCTGGTGCATGTAAAATCCGTCGTGGGTGCAAAGTCCTCCAAGTTACCTGTGAATTATACCTCTGGAAGTGCCTTGCCAGGTGAAGGTCTCGTCATCTGATCAAGGTTCTAAATTACGAGACCAAATTGAGTAGCCGTTTGCAATACATACATCAATATATAACGTTAAGCAACCGTCAAAACAAAGTATGCTAGACTGAGAAGCAAGTACTGCAGATGTGATGAAGCGCGAAGCGAAGGAATCATGTTTTTTGCCGCTACGCGGCATTTAGGCGGTCACCCGCCCCGATACCAGGTATCTAACCCGTTAAGCTGAGGTAACTTGGCAGGTAGGGGCCTGGTCATCGGTTAGAAAGAAGAAAGCAGTTTAAATTTGAGTACACCCTCAATGATTTCTTTTTCAAATTTTTCTTCAATTTATTTTTGCTATAAAAATTGGTTCTATAACAATCTTGTAAGAATAAAAGTTGTAGATATTATTGAGGAGATGTAAAATAAATTTAATCATATTTGATATCTTAAGAATTCACAAAGTTATGGATTTCTTTTCCCATCCCCCTTTTTGTTTTTATTTGTAATTTATTTTGCGGTAAAAGTTGGTCCTATCAAAAACTTCTAAATACAAAAGTTTTAAATAATGTTAAGATTTATAAAAAAAATTAAATTTGATTTGATATCTTGAGAATTACTGAAGTTATGAATTTTTTTCTTCCAAAAACCCTATTATTTTCACCCCTTGAGCTCATTTTTAAAATTTTATTAAAAATCTACCATGCATAATTTTTTGGCCCATTTTTTAAAAGAAATAAAATCTTTAAACTGATTCAATATCTATTTTAACTAAAAAGTTATGTTCCCCCCCCCCTCCAAATCTTTCCCTATTTCCATCCACTTGGCCTAATTTTGCCTATTAACAAACTTGGCTGAGATTTTGTGCCCCTCGATTTTATGGATCACTTTAAAAAAGACTTGAGCAGAATTAAGGAAGATAAGTGTCAATAGAAAAGTGATATAATTTTTTACTGATGGTTGTTTTGAGGTCTAGGTTGTCATGATCTATGCAGATCTGCAAAAATATTTCAGATATTTCAACATAGGAGAGAATGCAATAGATAGTATTTCATACAAAATCTACCTAAAAAGTATCATACACATTAAAATACCAGAATTTGATACTTTAGAAAATACTGGCTATTTATTACTTCTGGTTAACGACATATAAATTAAATGTTCCAGTAAATTGTAAAGTTAAAGCTTATTTATAGCAGAGTCACACCAGTATTTATTTATTTATTTATTTTTTGTGTGTAAAGATATTGAAAGATATTCAAAAAGATTATTTGCCTGCACTATTTACAAGGATTTTTTTTTTCCTATGGAGAAGAGAAGAAAATAACAATAATGCTGGATCCACCCCTCCCACATTTTAACAAAATTAAAATAAAATGAATTAACAAAATACTATATTAATCCATAAAATCTGACAACAAAAAGTTTTTCAAATTTATTATTAAAAAAGGCATCAATTTTTCCGACAATATTGTATTGCCACAGTTGCAAAACAAAAATTTTGCTTATGACTTATAATACAAAACTCTACAATGACAACATTTAAAAAATGTAATTTTCTTGTTTTAAATATTTTTTCCTTTTTAATGCAGCAGCCAGCAAAGAAAAAAAAAGAGCCATTTTAATTATTTATTTTATGTGTGAAAATTAGAAAAAAAGGTGGTTACCAGTTATTGCTGATAACTTACTAAAACTAATTGAAACTTGCACTTTTTGCTCTTTTTTAATTTCACACATTATTCAAATACATATTGACAGTATGTGCCATTTTGCAAAAATAATACTCTTCAAAAACATTTTGATTTTACAAGCAATAACAAATTTTCATATGAACTATGGCAGTGATTTACTGAAAATTATATGCAGCCAATTTCTTTAATTTTCAAGTTAATAATGGGCCAAATATTTTAATCCTTTTAAGTATTTGCTGCCTTTCCTGCATTCTTATAAAAATGATTATAAAACATTGATTAAATTAAATTTCCTTTTGCTGCTTTGTGCTAATCAGTTAAATCTCCCCATTTGATATGCTGCTTAAAACATTTGTTAAAAATATTTTTAATTGCAGCCAATTTAAGTTGATTTCTGGAAACTGAAAATAATGGGATAGCTTAAAAGACAGAAATGATAATTAAATGATTACGGGTGTTCTTAACTGCTCCACTCAACAAGCGCAATATGTTTTGACACATTTACAAATTCATATTTTAACAAAAATATATAAAATCTGAATGTCTGACTATGGAAGCGATTTCGAATCGAACTTATTTTTCCATTTTATGATAACTAAATTACTTATCCAGTACTAAGCTTTTTCAATCACGAGATCACCTGTTTTTCTCCTGCTTTTCGACTGGTTTTTCTGCTTTCATCGGGAAATGTGCTCAAAAGTGTCAACTTTGAAGGCTTGTTATGAAAAATCTAGTGTTTTTTTTTAAAAACAGAAAATCGAGTGCAATTAGACAGTTCCTGAATAAAAACACCTGTTATTTTCATGTATTTCTGAGCAAAAATAAATTAAAGCATGTGTTACAAAGTTGCCCTTTTTGATTTAAGAACACCCTTAAAGCATTCAAAGAACATCAAATAGTTTTATATTCAGCGAAATGAAATATTCAAATATTTGAATATATGGATACAGAATATTTAATGACATGTCTCAATACCTAATAAATATTGAAATCCTTGCGAAAAAAGATTTATAGATGATTTAAAAGATAAAGATTCACATCTAGTATATATCATTCCGCCTCTGTCACACTCATTGGCAGGCTCAACATCAGTTGAAATTTGTAATTTTTTTTAAAGATCTCTACCTCGAGGGGCATTTATTCTCTACCGACTCAATTCCTAGTCTGAACAGTCTTTCTCGAGCAGTAAACATAAAAAAGTTCAATTGGATTAATTTACTTCAAAGAAATATTAATTTTATTGTAATCATATTTAACACCAAACTTTTTTATCTGACATAGTAAAGTCTTTGTTAAACATACGCAGATATTCCTACGAAACTGAATGAAAAATAAAAAGCAAATAATTCTTCAAAAAACAGGATGAAGTTTCATAATCAAGTATGTCACCAATTACAATATTTTAATGAGTATGGCATGCTGCAAATTTCTATTTGTTGTTATAATCTAATTTGTTAGGGTTTTTTACAAGTAATTTCTGAAATATTTAAACTATGCGGCAATTATTTAACAGTTTACTGCAAAGAAAAAATTATAAAATTTTGTTAAACAAGATAAGTACTTTTTTGTGTGTTTCAAATATTTATTGTAGAATTTATTTTGATAAAATGTAATTATTTTGATGAATTTAAATATTCTACAAATATACAAACAATTAGTTTTTCTAAAAAATTTTAATTATGTAAATTTTTAAATCCAACTATTAAAAAAAATTACATAATTTTTTCTTTTCATTTTTTTAATGGTGTATGTAAATTTTATAAAATTCTGCATCCGTAATGCTTCAATTATTTGTTGTTACCATCATCAATCTTATCTGATATAAATTTTGGTGACATTCAGTTATGGAACTTTAGCCAAAAAGCAAAATAACAGAGTCATGTTATTGATAATAAGGCTGCCTGTAGCCTGCATCTGCTGGACCACGTGGTTGTAGGAGACTCGGTCCAGAAGGGGGTGGGGCAGCGAGGGGCCTTGGAGGAAGTGACGCTCTGGCAGGAGGTGGTGGCACTGTAGACCCAGGTGCACCCCACTGAGGTATGTAGGAGCCAGCTCCTTCTTCATGGAAATGGGGTGGAGGATGCATAGGTGGTCTGGGTGCAGGAGCTCGAGGGGGTGTATAAGTGGCAGGTGGCTGGTGATGCACTGGGGGTGGTGGAGTGGAATAGACAGTCGTGCTACCAGGTTGGTGAAGTGGTGGCTGATGGTGCACCGGTGGTGGTGGCTGTGAAAATGTAGGAGTGGTTATAGGAGGAGCTTGGGAGTAAGCAGAAGAAGGTGTAGGATGCTGGTAGGCATGCGGATTGTAGGCACCCCCAGGATGCTGGATGGCTGGCATGGGATGAGGGGGAGGAGCAGACGCAGCAGTGTTAGGTGCATATGCCGGTGGCACATGTGATTGTGGATGAATGTGAGGTTGTGACACACCATCATCCTGAATGGGAACAGTTATCAGGTTAGGTCGAGCACTGCTGACTGGTATCGAGCTGGGATAGCTAGCAGGAGAGTGTGGATACTGGCGTGACTGCCCAGCAGGGCTTCCCATCTGAATGTTCGAATTCCTGGAGTGGTCAACAGGTTCCCTGTGTTCTTGTGCAGAATGCTGCATGTGTCCCACAAGCATTGGTGTATGTGACACATCCACATGCAAATGCGCTCTTGGATCACGAGGATCTCTCGACACAGTAATGTGACTCTGGGCCACTGAAGAAGACACAGTAGAAACTGCCGTAGAAGATGTAGCAGTAGTAGCTGAAGATGGTTTGATATGTCGGTGATTAATGTGAGCCTGCATAAATATCAAAATTATATTTATAATAGCTATATACTGAATGAATAAATTAATTGTAACATCTAAGGAACTAATTCATTAATAGATAGTTTAGAGCAAAGGTCATAACCAGAGTTGTATAATATAGACACACACACACATACATACATACACCATGCACAGAAAATTTTATGAATTTTGCAGAAAATTTTAGGAAAGAAAATTTATTTTTGTAACTTTTTTAGTACCAAATAATTAAAAATATTTCCCCAGTTTTATGTATGAATTATTTACTGCTAGTGTATAATTAAAAGCAGCGCCGATTTTCAAATTTTCCTTAAATTTAAGACATTTGATGTTGAAAATTAAATTCATCAGCCCAAAGTTTCTGACACCTAAAATCACGAATTTTGACAAACAGTTGTCGTAAAAAATTAATTTTGTCAATTGTTTGCAGAAGAAAAAAAAATCTAATTTTACACATTATCACAGGAAAAACGTGAACTAAGTCAAAGTTCTGTGAAAAAAAAACACGAAATATCATCAAAGGGTAACAAAAAGGCACAAACTACAGCAAAGGCTAGTGATGAAAACCCAAATTTCCCCCCAAAAATGTGAGAAAAATGCAAATTTAGTCAATAAACCTCGAAAAAATTGCGAATTACAACAAAATATCATGTAACAAACATGCATTTCAAGAAATAATTGCATAAAAAAACACCCATTAGAACAAAGGATCGTGTAAAAAACTGATATTTTGACAAAGGAGAGGGGGGAGGGATCACTGCCATATTTTTCTGAAAATTTGGAACAGAATCGTCCCTGATTTATAGTTTTACATGAATTGGAGCTTCAGTAGTCGCATGAGATGCAGATAATATTACTACGGCACATGGCAAATAATTTTTTCCAAACTTTGTTATAAATTTTAAGAGTTGAAAAATAGTCTGTAGACTTCCTCAAGAGTGTGTGTCGCAGCATTGCACTGATTCTGCACCCGGGCACAGTTATATTAATAATCTATTAAAATTTCAGAGAATTTGGACAATAATTTTTTATGTTAATGGAACTGAAGTGAAAACAAGAGAAACAGAAAGAAGAAAACTTATTCCTTTTTTTTCACTTATACATCAAAATTTTTTCTTAATTTTGTGTCACAAGGTGCATTTTTGATCATATTTAAAACTGCTAATAATAAAAGAATTTGTACATTTTTTTTTCTAACTACTAAAATAGACCAAGTTAATAATAATAATAAAAAAAAATCTTTGTGAGCCATTTGACCACTAAACATCAATATTTTTGCTTGAGTGATTCATACATGTTACAAAAACATCATGTTTTTAACTTCTTTAAATTTCAAAGAGTTTGATGATAGAACTATTTTTCTTTTTTTAAACATTTAAAACAATGGATTAGGGTAAACAGTACAGTCATTGGCACTATATACAGTTATTGACACCTTTGTATTCAAATGAATATTAAGGAAACTAAAAAAGTTTTGATGTTGAAAATAATTTTAATGAATAGTTCACTCATTTTTGATATCACAGGAGTAACATCATGACTATAAACCAAGTTCATCATATTTTCAAAAAATGATGTTCAGAGGAGTGTCACCTTTTAGAAATTGTCACTTTTTTTTTATTATTTGTTGAGCATACACTGTAGGATTTTATTGAAAAATAGTACATTCATTTCATTTTTCTTCCCAATTTGATTGTTTTTGATATATATGCAAATATCTACAACTAAAATAATACGGATTTAGTTTTAAAACTTGCTCCGTATTTATTTGGTGTGGGTGCCTATGATAACCATGTCAAATCCAATTATTGGCACCAATGCCAATAACTAATTTTCACAAAAAATTCAAATGAGATACTTTGGGTGTTTTATTTTTAGTAATACCCTTTTAAATGATCTACCAGTCATTTTAAATTGAAACATAAAATTTTAACAGTTACTGGCTCCGGTGCCAAGTTACTGATAAGGGGATGCCCATAATTATGTTATTTCAGTGATTAACATGTCAAATTTTCAGCTCATGTATCAACTTATTATCAGTGATTTAATTTAAATACAGTGGATTATCTGAACACTTCAATATTATGAAGGCATTCCGATGGTTCCGGCGAAACTTCATAGACTTGACAAAAGACAAACTCTCTGTATTCTGAACATACCGATATTATGAATGTTACTTTTGGTCCCCATTTTTACTCCACCTCTCTGTAAACTGAACACGTGTTTGCAATCTTAATTTGAACTCCTCCATCATGGAAATTCGGAGGACTTCTTACAGAAGAAAAAAAAAAAGTTTCAACGAACACTATTAAAAAATAAACAGACAAAATCACTGCTAGTTTTTTAGCATGTACTTGAAGTTGTTATTTGTTTGAATATTCTGATAAAATCTTCAATTAAATGTTTGAAGCACTTGTTGTCACATTGGTGTCACTGCCTTCTGTAAAAGAAGCCATTTTATGTTTTTCTTTTATTAGAAAATATATAGAAATTTAGTTTTTGATTAGTCACAGACAATTATGTTATTAAGTTAAAATAATCAAACTTCCATCTTGCTTATTTCAAATAATAGTTTTACATGAATTATTGTTAATCACAACTTAAGCATAATATTTTAAAGATTATTTTTTTAATTTTTGACCGATTTCTTCGATTAATGTACTACTGGGAAAATGGCAATTAAAAAAACTTTGTTAATAACTTTGTTGCTATTTAATTTCAGCAGATTTCATTTTTGCTTATGATTCGACATTCATTACACTGTTAAAAATTTGAAACTTTTGCTGCATCATCACTTCACTGCTTTTATAGAATATCTCTATTTTGATCAATGAGAATGCTCCATAGTACAGTGAAGTAATCTTTTTCTATAAAAGCCGTAGAGTGACGATGCAGCAAAGGTTTAAAATTTTTTAAGAGTGTAAGGGTTATAGAAATCATGTTAGTACTTCTAAAGTTTAAAAGTAAAGAAATATAATAAAAACCCTAGTATCGACTTTATTTGATCAACTACTGGCTTGATCACCCTACACAGTTGTACAAGGTGAGGCAAATAAAAGAGGTCCAGAGAGCCGAGTTCCAGGGCCAGGTTTTATCACCTTTTTCTTACTACTATCCTCCCTGATCTTCACCTTTACACTGGTCACACTTATATTGATACAGTTCATATTAAGATCTAAACTGGTTTCGATCACATAGTGTGCATGTTAATCATTCACATCAAATCATAGGAGCCGACTTTGGTCCCAAAGCTGGATCTGCCACACGGGCAGTTATATGAAGGGGCAGGGATTTAGTAGAGGTTAACAGCGGGTACACACCGTGTACCTTCTGGATTGTTTTAAGGATCACCGTATACCATCTGTTTCTCAAGAAAGCTATAGCATATAAACTCTTGTCAAGTTGTTGAAATTTTTTAAAAAGGATTTGAGAACTATGTTTGAAATGAAAATAAATTTGTATTTGAATAAGAATGAATATATATTCAATTTACTGCATGAGATATAAGATGTATATAAGAAATGTGGTCATAGATTACTCATATTCTCTATCCGAATCAAGAATCAGCTCGAGTGCGGATAAAACGGCTAAGATACACAACTCTAGGCCGAGTTCGTAATACATATTAGGAATGACCACGATCCTGGTCCTGTCTTGAAGCCTGAGTTCGGTGAAATTTTCGTTTAAGTTAGGTAGGGGCTTAGTTTTTATCTGAAGACTCAGGTCACTAAATTTTATTTTTTGAAATGCCTGTTAGAATTTTATTTTCCCCCATTGTTCCAAGGAAAGGTCTTTCTTTTTTCCATTGATTCGGGCTGGACAGGAAACATATCTTATGCTTTTGGGCTGTATTGGAAGAGAATTCCCTCCCTCTTCAAATAATATCCTGTTAAAAAAGACCTGATGATAATGTTAAGTCTAAGAAGGTGTTATTTTCAAATATCTCAATCAAATCTAAATATTTGGCATGGGACAGCTGAGGACAATCTACAACCTTTTACTTTTTCAACTTTGGTTTGAGATTTTTTGAAAAAAAAAAAAAAAAAAAAAAAAAAAAAAAAAACTAATTTCAGAATTTGTTCTAAAATTGAAACTATCATAATACAGTGGAGCATCGTTTATACGACGCCGAAGGGACTACCGAAAAACGTCGTATAAACGATAACGACGTATAATCGATTTTCACTTCCAAACTAGAATTAACTTTGTTTTCAAGTAATTTTAATGTTGAACGTGATGATTTGCATGAATTTGTAAATTAAACAAACCAAAATAAACAAATAACCAAAAAAAAACGGGCAGGGGGGAGGATGTAGTAAGCAATTTAAAAATGCGTACCTTTATTTATGTTTCATGGAAAGGTTCCTCTTTGCAGTACATCATTTCCTTTCCATTTAAAGTCAAAGATCAAAAACCCTGCGTGGCCAACTAAAAGTCGAAAATACTGACAACAATTAGAAGGATAGTCTATTTGCAACTTAAAACAGGTCGGGAAAGCTGACCATCCTCGAAAAAAGAATGACCCCTCCCAGTGTACTCTGTTACACGTAAACTGATTTTTCAGCCTAATCGAACACCAGCTCACATTTGTATAATGTGGAGTGCATTTAAACGCGCTCTTTGGTGTCATTCATAGCTGCTAACTTCCGCTCTTTCGTAAAATATACAAGAAATTAAATAAAAATAAACCTATACAAAATCGAAAAATCGACGTATAAACGATTTTGGGCGTCGTATAAAAGATATATTTTTACATTAAAATGAATAGGAATGAATCGGGACCACATTAAAACGTCGTATAAATGTAAACGTCGTATAAGTGATCGTCGTATAAACGATGCTTTACTGTATATAAAAAAAAAAAAAAAACCCAAAATACGAAAAGGTAAAAACTAGCTTGTTTGTAGATCATCCTCAGCTATCTTATGGAAAAAAAAAAATAAATAAATAAATAAATAAATAAAATAAATGTATACATATTAAAATTTGAGCGAGATATTTCAAAATAACACCCCCAAGACTTAACATTATCATCCGGGTCTTTTTGAGTGATTTGAGAAGCATCTTAATTGTAACAATTATCAGTTGAGAAAATAAACGATAACATAGCATATTTTTGTTTGTTTCTTCTTTCCTTTTGCATTTTTTAAAAGAAAGGTGGAATACGTTTTTAAATAGAGAGTGAAATATTTGGTTATTACCCGAAGAAGTTAATAATTTCCAAAGAAATAAAAAAATCAATTTTAAGCACTTTCAAGTTTGGTTCCTAGGGTAAAGGCAATTAGGAAAACGGAAATTTCTAATTTTTACAACTTTTTTTTTTTTTATTATTATTAAGCATTTTATACAGATTTTTAAATTTTTGTGTTCCCAGTAGTAATGGAAGAAAAAGGCAAGTGTTAAGTTTCAGGGGAGGGAGATTGTGTGGTTAGATAATCATTGTGTTACAAGAATTTAACAAAAGGACAAAAGGAGACTAAAGAAAAAAAAAGAAAGATTTCATACTTGTGTGCCGAAAGAGGCAAAGGAAGAAAACAGAAAACTTTTGGGGTAGTGTACTTTTAGTTAAAAAAAAATAACTAAACACCATAATGCTGATTCCATATGTAAATTTATTACATATATAATAAAAAGCATGTAAAAAATTAAATTTTTTTTTTTTTTTTTAATTTAATAATTGAAAAATAGTCTATGGCGTGCATTGCAGCGATTTTGAACCTGGACTTGGGGGTCGATGCAGAGATTTTTTTTCTGGTGGTCCATTTTGTGAAAAATAATTTTTTTATGAACAGTAACATTCTGTAAAAAGTATGTCCAGTTACTGAAATTTGAATCAAGCATTTAATATTAACTTCTTCAAGTCCTTCAGCTGAAGTTTTCTTTTCTGGTGAACTTGTTTTCATTGTAAATGAAACATTTTAAAACCTAACAATGTAACAATGATTGATGAAGAATGTTTTTATGGAATAGAATTTTTTGAAGAATTATGTTTTATTAAAAGAAATTTTGTGAAGGGATACATTTTATTAAAAGAAATTTTGTGAAGAGGCCATAAAATGGTACACAAATTTTGCCTGCATTAATCCCTGCATCTATAGGTTAAATCTTTAAGAAAAAAAAAAAAAAAAAAAAAAAAAAAAAATTAACAGAAAGGTGAATAATTTTTATTGATTTTTGCATTTTAAAATATAAATTAAGACAAAATTGACTTAAATATATATTTTTTACAGACAAATTTCTGAGAGAAAGGAACATTTATGTTAAATGACTTAACGAGGAAACAAAACAAAACAACAAAAAACTGACAAGTAAACATACTTCTTTACAATTAGACAAATATATCTTCATGAAATTTTTACATGCTTTGAAAAACCATTGTAATTACTGATAAAAAACTTTTTAAAGTTCAAACAACCAGATTTTTAATTATTTATTTTAAACTATGCAATGATGCCAATGATCTTATGAGAAAAAAAGTCTTACAAACACTTTTATAACTAAATATCAATATCTTTTTGCGATTTTTTAATTTAAAAATATAAATTCAAACAAAATGGAGTTAAAGATATAAAATAATTCAAATTTGAAGGATTTCATTTAAAATAACTAAGGCCCGGGCAATATCGGCTAGTAGATGTATACAATAAAGATATATAAGTTATGAAATCTATGGCCAAAGACAGATTATATTTTCAGGCAAAATTCAAAGATAAATGCAAAAAATAAATAAGGAAAGTCAATCAGCAAAATCAGAGGACATGGCATGTATGAACCAGCAACCTGAAAATAAGTAGGTTGTACCTGTAAATCTCTCTGACTCAAATAAGTGCGTCCACAAGACCCAGGTGAATGGCGGGTGCCTCCAAATGTACACATGAACACTGTACCCAGAGAACTAGGTTCAATTCGATGAGTTTTCTCTTCACATCTAAAACAGAAAAGGAAATTAATCTCTTTCAGATACTATAAAATTTGACATGAGGGGAAAATCATTTTAAAATTTTAAGATACCATGTCTTAACCTTGATGCATTAGTAACAAATTTTATATAAAATTTTAACAACACGCAACATTAAATTTGATAAAACTCTTATCTCAGGAACCAGTAGAATTTACTTGTTCACAGGTATCAAAAGAGGTCAGCTACATAAAATTTTGGGAACTTGAATCAGTTCCTAGTTCTGACCCAATTTTTCTTGTTGAATATAATTATGCGAAAACAGTTTCAAGTACCGAATCAGGAAGATACAAACAAGGTAAATTTGCCATTTAAATCTAAACCAATTCTCAGAGATTCTAAATCTCAAGCTGGGTGTATTTCGATTCAAACTGCTTATTTTCAGATTTATTTTTAAATTCATTTTTGGTCTCATATGCATCAAACTGACAAATTGTCTTATTTAGAAAGTACACAAGGTGCTGTAATTGTCGATTCTTTGATAAATGCAGAAAATATTGTAAAAAAAGTAATCAAAAACGGCATTTTGAACAATTTTTTCCGAAGCGGGAGATTTGGGAATGAAAAAAAGTGTCATACTGAGGAGATAATTGTTCATAAATCAAATTCTAATGATTTGAGCATAAAATGACATCATACGGCACCTTATACGTCTCTTCAAAAAACCCCTCAGCAAGTTTCATGTTTCTACTTTTAAAAATGTGTCTGAAATTGTATTGGAAAATTTCGAGCTGTTGAAGGTGGAAAAAGCATTTTTTTGAATAAACTCTTAAATAGGGATGCACCGAACAGTGATTTTGGCCGAATACCGAATATTCGGCCAATAGGTGAACCGAATACCGAATATTCAGCTAGCCGAATAGTAATTGTTGGGCCGAATACCAAATATTCGGCCAGCCGAATAGTAACTATTCGGCCAAATACCGAATATTCGGCTTTCCAAATACTTTTTATATTTTAAAGTTTAAAAGTATTAAAATGTTACTTTTTAAAACAATTTTATATAATGTTTATTAAAAGAAACCTACATTTTGTTAAACAAGAGTTTTTTATAATAACATTTAGTATTGAAAAATATCTGCATTGAGTTATTTAAGAAGCACAATTATGAGACTTTTTAATTAATAAAATTTTAAATTTCATAGTTTCTTCTACAAATTAAAACAAACTTTTTAAAATCAAAGAGAAATAATGAAAAAATGGTTGAAGAAAAACTTTACAGTCTCTTAATTGTCCTTTTTAAATAACTCAAGGCAGATTTTTTTTAATATAAGGTACAAAAAACTTTCAACTTAATTCTGAATAAAGGAATATCTAGCTCATAGTTCTTTTCTCATGAATGATGGCATTTTCCACCCTTTCCATCATATCATATTTTACAGAAATCAAAGCACATGAGTTGAAAATATAGTAATGGTATCTTATTTGCTGTTAATGCAACAAATGAAAATACAAGTCTGATGTAGAGTGAGATGAAACACAATGTATTTATGACTCAATGAGTTACTTATGATTATGGTTTCATGAACAAAAATTGCCTTGATAGCTATTACTAGTCTCAAAAGTTTTTCTTTCTTGTTTAAGGACTTTTATTGGGGAAAAGCAAAAGAGAATCCTAATAAATCACCATTTTCATCTTTCTCATGGTTAATTTTCTTAAGTTATACTTTACAAATAATAAATAATGTAAAAACATACTATTTTATTTAGATATGATTTTCTTTCTAATTATTTTAAATTTATTTATAAATTGATAGTTAAAAGTAGAAATTGCAAAAATACTTTATTAAGTATTGGATTCGGCCGTATAGTTTAACATTCGGCTTAACCGAATAGTTTAATATTCAGCCTAACCGAATATTTGGTAACATGGCCAAATAGATATCGAATATTCGGTGCATCCCTACTCTTAAAGCATTTCTATTTTTTGGAGAAAAAACTCTGCTATAAGTTGTATTTGGGGAATCGCTAACCCAGCAATATTTGGCAGCCAGAACTTGTGGGAACGAACAAGCCGGCCCAAAAAAATAATATTACCGGTAAACAACTCCTCAAATACAACTAGCAGCACGTGAACGTAAGTACAAATTGCGTTGTGTCAAAAAAAAAAAAAAAAAAAAAAAAATTAAATTAAAATTCTTCAGAATTAAGCCTATTACTTGAGACAGATGAAATTAAAGAAACACTCACCCTTCATGAAAACAGACCAGATGAATCAAATTTGAATGTATTTATTTACCATTGTACTGCAGATAACGTTGGCCAACGATAATATTACAAACTATTAAATAATTTTCTTTTCTATACACATCAGATCTTCCTGTGCACAAAATCAGGAAATTCAATAAAAACATTCATCGAGTATAGTCTGCGTGGATTTGTTTACACTAGAGAAATTTTCGGTCCAATAGTATCTCACTCTTTGGTACTACACTATGCTGTAATCTGTATTCGTTGATGGAGATTGGATTCGTTGATAGAATCTGGAATTGGCGACGGAGTACTTTATGCTGTAACCAGCGATGGAACCCTCTTAGGTGGACGGCGATGGAGCACTTTTTAGTTAAAGCTGGAAGAAGGACTGCTGGCTCACCGAGTGACGACCTCAGATACAAAATATCTTGATAAGTGTTGCACAAAAGCACGGGAGATTATCCCACATAGCCAATCTTTTTTTTTTTTAGAAAGTTGATGAAACAGACTTAAAGTTTTCTAATTGGGATGGAGGCTGGGAGAGTTATTAAAAAGATGATTATCCTGTAGGACCAAAAAATTTATAGTATAAGGTTAACCACAAAGACAAGAAAATTACGTTCTTCTCTGCCGTTGAGAACCATCCTTAACTCGTTTTTTAATTGGGATGGAGGCTAGGAGAGTTATTAAAAAGATGATTATCCTGTAGGACCAAAAAATTTATAGTATAAGGTTAACCACAAAGACAAGAAAATTACGTTCTTCTCTGCCGTTGAGAACCATCCTTAACTCTTCCGACGCTTACCCCCGAGAGGGCAGCGCCGGGCCTCCGACAACCTTCGCTTGCGCTGTTCTCTCTCAAAGTGTCAAATAAATCAGCGAAACTTCCTCCCTCTCATGGGAGTGCGCGTGCGCTCAGCCAATCAGGGTCACGCATCGCTCGACGCCGCTAGGAAAGATCTGGAACAAACATGCGTCATCAAGAGATGGACGCTGAGATTTCGGCGGGAAATTTGTTCTGGAATGTCGTAGAACATTCTAATCCCCGATGACTCATGTCCAGCATCTATGAAATATCAGGAAAGAAAATGGCGATGCTCAAAAAAGAAAACTTAGCTATCGTCACATAAAAATACGGAGATTATCTTAAATTTTGAGATAGCATAAATTACGAATTATACTATTGAAAGACCGGGCGATTATATGAAAATGATCTATATTTAAAATTAAGATTGAATAATATAATTTTAAGAATGAACAAATAATAATAAAATAATTTAGAAAACTAATTTTTTTTGTATTGCTATTATTCAAATAGGGAAGCTGCGATGTATCAAATGAAAATACTGGATTTATAGGATATATTAATGAAATTATGGAAGATTAAAATTATTTTTTTTTGAAATGATTTCTTAAAATAATGATCTGAATTTTTTTTTTTAGAAAAAAAAAAAAATAATCCTGAAAATCATCCCTACATCCTAGCAAACTCCAACAAAACCTTTTGCTTAAAGAGCAATATTTATCTTTCATGCAAGAATATAACCACTTGGGGCACATGGAACTAGTCCCAAACTCGAAATTTCAAATCCGGATAATTTTTATCTTCCACATCACAGGGTATTAAAGGAAGACAGTTCAACTACATGACTTAGAGTAGTATTTGACGCATCAGCAGTTGGTTCATCAGGCTGCTCTTTAAATGATTATCTAGAGATAGGTCCAAAATTGCAGCCGGAAATATTTCCTTTATTATTAAAGTTCAGAATGAATCCAATTGCCTTTAGTGCTGATATCGAAAAAATGTTTAGGCAAATTCTCGTTATCAAAAGCATGTTGATTATCAACACTTTCTTTGGAGATTTAATTTAGAAGACACTATCAAAACATATAGGCTGACCATTACATTCAGTTTTTCTTGTGCACCTTTTTTGGCCATTAGGACCAGGGTTGGCAAGTTTCTTCCGCAGTGGAAAAAACTGTGGAAAAAACCATGGAAAAAACTGGCCGGAAGAAATAGGTTTCTTCCAAGTGGAAGAAATGGAAACTATTTTTCTTCAAGAATTCACCATATACTTTCAATTTTGTAAGATATAATAAATATCTTCTTTCTATAATACTCTTATATAAATTTATTCCATTGGACCAAAACAAATTTAATTAAATATATATACTAAATTAATAATTACATCAGTTTTTTAACCAAGATCATATACAACGCCTGTCTAAATGAAAAGAAATTTTGTCCAAAATACACAAAATTAATTAAATTTTATTCATTTCAATTTAACCAACATATTTTTTAATTATTTAAATTTCTGAAACTAGTAGTAAATAGTAGGGATTTGTTACCAATCATAGAATGAAACTCATTTAAATAAAAGCTTTTAATTTACACCAATTTTATTAATGTAAATAATATACTATAATTACTATACTAAATAGAGATCGATCAAAAATATGATTTCATTTTCGGTCCAAAATCAGAGTTTTGGCAAAAAACATGGCAGAAAATTTGGCTTGGCTGAAACTCTCAGTATTCCACAAACTTCCTTCGGAAACTTTCAACTTAGTCATTGATTTGAACTGTATCAGCTCAAATGAGTCTATTGCAGTGAACTTCGTTGTTTATAATTATCAGTCATGAATTATATATCATCTTATAAAAAATTCTTAGTTTAAATTGCATTAGTGTTTCAAATATTCTTTGAGAAAGTTCTAGAATGACAATGATCATTTAAAAAAATCAGTATAGAAGAAAAATAAAGACGTGTATACTTAAAACTAAAATATTTTTTAATTAAATGAAATTCGTATAATTAGAAAATCTTCCTGTGTTATTGATGAATTATGTTTTATTGTATATGAAAATAAAGTTTTTGGATAATTAACAATTGTGCATAATTGATAAATACTACACATATAATTAATTTACAATTATGGATATTTATGTATGTACTAGCTGACCCGCCCGGCGTTGCCCGGGTCCGTATTAACAATATTAAACTAACTTGAAATTTGTATGATTTTATCATTGACTGGAAGCATGCAGAAATGCATTGCCTGAAATATGTCGTAGCTGACTTTGTGAAAAATTGGTTTTAAAAGCAACAACTAATATTAAGCTCTAAAAATACTTAAAATGAGCAATGAGAAACACGGGAGGGAACATGTATCCAACGATTGCGTTAGTTTCGTGTTAAAGTGTTGATATTTACCCGTAAAATAATGTTTTGAGCCATTATTGACTGTAATACACGATCGGAATGCATAAACGATACAAATATATCAATCATATGCAAGAATTATGTGATTATTTTTATCACATGACTTTGAAATATCAATATAGAAGCATCATTTAAGATTTTGCTTGAAAAGTTAACATTCTTTCGTTAATGTCTTAAAATCGTCTGCACTCTGAAATCTAGATTTTAGACTAATATTTGTTATTTAAGTTTTCGCACATGATTTTAAAAGAATGTTTTCATAAATATATTTTATATATTGACATAGAACTATTAACATGTTGTTAAATCATAAACATTTTTCATCTACGTTATAAAGTATTAAAAAGTTCTGAAAGAAAGAGAAAACTTTCAGTAATACAATTTTTAGTTCAAATGTTTTCAATATTTTATTTAATTTTATTTTGACATTTAATTATTTCGAATTTATCAATTTCAATTATTTTAAAAGCAAACATTTTATTAAAATAAATAATATAATAGAAAAAAGGACATTTTAAAAAATTACTATTTCTTCGTAAAATATGCTTCGGCTGTAATTCATTTCTTTCAATTCGTCTTATTAATATAAAATCCCTTCCACATCCCTTTGTTTGACTCATTAAAATTTGAGCGATAAATGGTTTAATATTGCAACCCTTTTTTCGGTTTACTTCACCACAACCTATCTTTTTCCTCCATGGTTTACAACCGCTGTGATAAAAAATCATCATTTAAACTGACAGTTTGCCAGTCTATGAATTTTAAAGGTCTGTTCCAGCATTTTTAATTATTTATGCGAAAATTTTATGCAACCAACCAACCATAACTAAATGAAGGAAAAAAAAAGAAGAAAAAAGGCGATTTTTTATGAGAGTGATCTTCGGAATTAAATTAATTACTCAGTTAATAAATAGAATTTCGAAATTCTGAAGCTCAGGTGCATCAGGAGAGATTTTGGGCTACTCTCAAAAAAATTTTGAGCCTCGTACATGCTGTAGATTTTGCTAGCCATCGCAGACACACACACACACAGACAGAGCGTTTTGTTATTTTATTAATATAGATTAATTTATTTAAAACATACAATTTAATTACTTAATTTTTTTTTATGTTTTCATTTTTGGCTGAAGCTAGAAAGGTCACCGAAATTTGGTTTTGGCCTTAGAAACCTGTATTACCAGTACTGCATGTACCAGTGAATCCTAGTATTGAAAAAAATCATAAAAATTCTAATTTTTCTTAATACAGTGTAGCATAATATAGCAAAAAAGTTTTTTAGCAGTAGGATACTGCAATCAGTTTTTAAACTTAAATTTGATAAATGCAAAAAATGAAGATTCCCCCCCCCCCCCCAAATCCTTCAACTTAAATTTGATAAATGCAAAAAATGAAGATCCCCCCCCCCCCCCAAATCCTATACTTTAGGATAGTTTAAAAGCATTTTGACATACCCATAGATATTTTTAGAACACTAATCTTTTAAAATTAGCATTGAGATATTCATACTAGATGTTAGTATAAGTAATTACAAATTTATTTATTTACTGTGTTGCACAGTTAAAATAAAGCATTTTTATATAAAAATAATATATTTTTATATAAAAAATAAACAATTCGTAAGTTTTTTTTACATAAACAGCACAATTAATAATGATAATAATAATAAATCTCTCTACCTCTAGAGTAGTAAAAATCTATCATTTGAAAATGTTTGCTGAACCTGAAGTTTGTTATTAAAAAATATCTCTCTATAATAATCTTTGCAAAAATATTTTTAATAATTAAATTTTCCAATTTAGATTTCATGTAATTATACTTTAAATCTTTTATATAATTAATTTACTTTAACTTTGAGCATTTGTTTTGGTTTCTGATGGTTTCTTCCATTTCTTCCAGTTTTTTCCATTTCTTCCGGTTTTTTCCAGTTTCTTCCATTTCTTCCAGTTTTTTCCATTTCTTCCGGTTTTTTCCAGTTTCTTCCATTGTCCTAGAAGAAACAGGTTTCTTCCGGAAGAAACCCAACCCTGATTAGGACATTACGCCAGTTGGCCATTGAAAATGAACAATATTATAAAAAAGCATGTCAGATTATTCAAGATGAAATTTATGTTGATGATCTTCTTTCTAGATCCGATTCACGGGAAAATGCCCAGATTTTAGTAACTGAATTATTAAACATTATGCAAAGCGGAGGTTTTAATCTATGAAACTGGACCTGTAACAATCCTGATGTAATAGCTCACTTACCTGATGAAATGAAAGCTTTCTTGAAAAAGGTCATTCAGGAAAATGATAACCATTAAAATTCTTGATTTACTTTGGAAGGTATTCATCAATTTGATTGCAGCAAAAACTAAAGTAAATTCTATAAAACCTCAAACATTTGTTTAGATACATGCTGGCGATGGGTTCAATAAAACTAAAATTCGAAATGGTGAATAAATGATGTAATAAAGCCTGGAGAGAATCTAGAAATAATTATTTAGCTTAAAAAAAAGCTATATTTTAATTTACATTATATTAACATATTTCAGATAATAAATAATGATATGTCAATTTTTTCTGAAGTTATAAGTAGTCATCAGTGTTCTCACTGACATTTGACCAATGTTAGTAGTTTTTAAAACATTCACCAAAGGAAAAAAGTATTAGCCAAATAGATTCGTCATGTAGCACAAAAAAAATTATCTTTAATACTTTAACGTACCCCTTTTTTTCAATACGTTTTAAAATAACCAATAAAAAAGTTTTAAAATAGCAAGTTTTTATAACTGCGACAACGATTGTTATCATCTAATTTCAACTATCCACTACAAATATATTAAAAATATGTCAATGTTTATATTAAAATTATGTATCTATGCATATGTATGAAAAACGAAAAAGAAAAGAAAGATAAAGAAAAAATTGAGCACTAGCAATTTGGCGAATCTAATTGCTTGTTTATTCGCCAAATGAGGAATTTAGTCGCAATTTGGACCAATGGCGAGGGACAGTGAGAACCCTGGTAGTCATTACTGAATTAAAATTAAGCAATACTTATTTAAAAAAACTACATTTATTATAATTCATTTCGAGTCAAAAATATTTAATTAATGATAAAATTGTTGAAAAAATGGTTGAAAAAAAAAAAACCTGGATTTAAAATGAATACTTAGATGAATTATTCTCTGAAATAATTCACCTACATAAAAGTTCTATGTCAATTTTAAAAAATCAGAAATTTTAAATTGAAATAACATGATTAATAGAGTTAAATTTTGAAATCAGCAAAGTAAATTACAGAGATTAATTAAAATTAACTAATATTATAATTAAGTATATAGAATTCTTGAAATGAAATCAAAAATAAATAGAAATGTTATGCTTGGTAACAAAGTAAATACCCTGTCATAAATATTTTCACTTACCAAGTTTTGAAATGTTTAAATGTAATACAGACGATATTAGTGTTCAAAGATTATGAAGACTAAAGGGAGTCAAGAAGTTGCTAGGTGGTGGTGGTAATGGGGGGGGGGGGGGGGCAGTGGGAATCACCCATCTGGTTACAGCTCTAAGTTAAAAATCAGTAATGAAATAAAACTGAAGCACTTAGCTGATGCACTTAAAACTGCATGCAGCTGTAAAAGTGTACATAAAAGAGACCTTTAAGAATCAAAATGTAGAAGAGATTGGAAGGATTGAATAAATTTATTCTCCTAATGTAGTGCAAAGTGATGTGCATAATATAATCTAGCAATCTTCCTGTTAATTACACTTGCACACATTTGCTTAGTAAAAAATAAACCTAAGTCCGATCAAATAGTGAGATGAAATGCAAAATTAATTTTCTGGAGTTGTGTCAACTTTATTTTTTTGTGTGTGAAAGAGAGATAAGATGAAAGATTTACAAGAACAATATATAAACTTGATCAACAAAAATTATTATATGGAAAACCTTACTTTGGACATAACATATCAGCTTTCTTAGCGCAGTCAAAACAGAACACATGTTTACAAGGAATCTGAAATAGACAATGTATACATAAATGGGAATGACCAATAAAAACATTTAAAATTATAAAATTATCCATTGATTATTACAGAAAATATTATTCATTACATAAAATATGTCTGCATTCTCTAATACAGTCGAACTTTCCTTTAACAAAGTTTCTATTTAACGAAATTTCCTGCTTAACAAAATTTTCTGCTCAATCTTGACTTTTAATACCATTTAACATACAAATTAATCTCCATATTACAAAAAATATTGCTATATAACAAAGTTTATTCTACTTTGGTGCATGTACAGCTTTTAAATAGAGAAGTTGCTGTTGGATAGATGTATGAATTTATTTCAGCAGATTGTATAACAATCAAACTATTTATTTATTTAATCATTCCCATTCAGAAAAAGAAATGCTAAAAGCTTTTGATATAATAAGAAACGGCTCCGGTTTTTCTAAAATGTTGCAGATTAATTGTACAGATACTTATGTAAGTTCAAAAATTTTTATGAACAGTAATTTTTTTTAAATAAAAAACCTGTACAAAATATTAAACTTTTTTAAAGTTAAGAATTTGGAATACTGATAAAAAAGAGAAAAGATAAGCTATGTTTCAATTTTTGTTTACCTCTGTTTACTGTGTGTTTTTTAAATATGATTCTAATTAAAATTTTTCTCATATCTACATTACATAAAAAAGTTAATACCCAGATTTAAACATTTTTCCAATATTTCCATTTTAGATGCATTTTTCACTTTATGAATGTGCATTTTGTTATACAAATTTCATGAATATAAGCTGATTTCTATTTAACAAATTTTCTGTATAACAAAGTGTTTAAATGTAACAATGAGACTTTGTTAAATTGAAGTTTCACTATATTTATATGCTATTTCAATTAATTGTAGAAGCTACTAAATTTTGCTCCATTAATACTATAAAAATGTTTTCAGAAATATTTCTGTATATCTAGGAAATTCAAAACACTCCTTGGAATTTTTTTTTTAATTTTTAGGATTAAGTAGACTAAGGAGTCTGAATCTTTGTTGAATGTAATTTTGTAACTGACTGTAAAACAGATGAAATCATCATAAATCACTACTCTGAAACTAACAAAATTATTTAAAAATTCTTTTAACATTTATAATGGTGAATTTAGACATTTTCACTAGATGTTCAGAAAACCAGAATTTTTTTTAAAAATCAAAGTAAAATAATTATTAGCATCACACACAGAGAGACATAAGTATTTTTTCCACTCTCAATGCTATTCTAATATTTAGATGTTTGAAAAAATACATAAATACAAGTTGAATGTAGATTCAGCCATTGCAGAATTTAATTTCGCCTCCGATTAGAAAAAAAAAAAAAAAAAAAAAAAAAAAAATCGATAGAGTTTTTTTTAGAAGGGTGACTCTGTTTAGATTGCAATGAACTAACTTCATTTTTCTTGTGTAAAAAAAGTATCGTTGCATGATTACAAACATTGTGCAACAAAAATAAAAATTAACTATGCCAAATTTTTAAATAATTTTAATCCTTTATACACTGACAGCACTTTTAAGTTCTATTAAAGAAAATTTAATATAAAATTTATTTACTCAGTCTATTAATGAAACTTTATTTTTCTTTCCACTCAAAACATTCTTCTAGATCAAATTTAAATAGTATAGAAAAGCAGTTGAAGCTAAATATTTTTAAAAAGCAGTAAAATTATTAATCATTTTCATAGATATGGCTTTTCTTTTTAAGAAAATAAAACATTCTTTTTAAGAAAAAGGTTATGTAGAACATTTTCATACAAAAGCCTTTCAATTTACAGAGAGGATCATAATACATTTAACCTATTCGGGATCATGGATGCATATATGCAATTGCAAAAAAGGGCATACAAAATTTATTTTAAGTACAATTAAAAGAGAAAAGTATTTTGTTAGCATTTTTGAAATTATTAAAGTGAAGGAAAAAAAAAAAAAAAAAAAAAAAAAAAAAAAAACAGTGTAAGAGTCTCTGGTCCCAAAAGGTTTAAATACATTATTTAAGATGTGATATTTCCAGAAGCATAGTTCTGGTTAATTAATCTGACTATTTTTGTAAATATCTTACAAAAATAGTTATAACTACTGATATATTTAATTGATATATTAGTTTGAACTGTTATAGTGCCAAAGAGCACCATAACATTCTTATCTAACATTAAAAAATATATTTGGCACTAAAATGATTCATGAAAAAACATGTTTAAATTTCACATTGTTATAATTAAAAATTCCAGTATATCTTCAGACATAAAGAAAATAATTGTTATAAGGTGAAGTAATTTCTTGATAAATAATTCCACAGATAAAAAGACAAATGATGATTTAAGAACACTGAATCGGAATTTAATTATATTAATTTTTATTGCTAACAAGTAGCGATAGGACGAATAGTGATTTGGCCGAATAGCCGAATACTGAATATTCGGCCAAATTTTAGGCCGAATACCAAATATTCGGCTGGCCGAATAGTAACTTTTTTTTCCAATAAAGAAAATAAATTTTTCTTATATATAATTTAAAAAATAGGAGCTCATTTATAATTATTACCCTTAAATGTGCTTTTAAGTGTATTTTTAAATTTGAAAAACTTATTTTAACACAAAAATTATGAAATTGCATTATATCCTTTATTTTAATGTACATCAAATTGATTTTCAGTAGGTCAGGATGGGAAAATATTTCATTAAAATATGAAGAATGTACTTCACTTTTACTATCAATTGATACTTTTACCCTTTCTTGCATCCAAAATCAAATATTATTCTTAATCTCTCTCGCTCAGAACTCACAAGGACATATTATCTGAAATAGCCTTTAATGAAGTAAATTTGATCATTTACAGTTTGTGTCCCTGGTGTTAAACAAATTCATAAGAATGAGACTGTTCTGAAATCAGATGCCAAGCTTTAAATTACAAATTACGTTAAAGCAAAAGGTTATGCTTAAAGTAGAATGCATATTTTAACAAAATCTTTGACATTTGAATCGGCGCATACAGTATTAAACTTTAATATTCTACTGGTCCTATTGAACAAGCATTAAAAGGATAAACAGAAATTGATAACATGAAGGAAGGAAGATTAAATTAAAAATATATGCATAATAATGTTATGTTACATATTTAAGTCTGTAATTATGCAAATAATTATTTAAAAGTGAAAACTATAGAATGAAAAAATTATTTTGTTGAGTATTTAGAATTTATATTAAAATATTTATAAAACCATCTTCATAAAGCAAGTTGTGTCATCTAATGCATATTTAGTTTGAAAACAGTTCTGCTTTCAGATGTACAGTTGTATTTGGAATGGTGATATTACTTACCCATCATACGTAGTATAGGGTAAGTCTTGCAATCGTTTTGAAAATCGAAAAATTTTTTTTGACGGATTTACACGTTTCAGATAGTGGAGATTCCGAAAAACATATTTTTAGAAAAAAAATTTTGCCGTCCGTCTGTCTGTCTGTCTGTCTGTCTGTAAACGCTCTATCTCCCGAACAAATTGAGATAGAGACTTGAAATTTTGTATGTAGTTAGCATGTAAGAATGGGACGAACCCTATTTAATATCAGCAACCTCGATTATCCGGAACTATTTTTTTCGGACCCTCGAAAAATTCGTTCTGATGAAAGGTATATAAAAATTTTCGAATTTTTTTGTTTTAAGGAATGGACGTAAAAGGCAATAAAATAATACACATTTTACATATAGAACGAAGTCGGTCGGATTATTAGTTGCCGAGATATTTGTAATCTTGTTTTCCACATTCTTCGATTTTTTATGACCCTGTATTTCATCCAAATTTCAATTCAGAGGTATATTTTAATTGAAAATGAGACGCTTCATCCGACACAGTTAATTGTTAGTTAAGAGAATTATTATTTTTGGAGTTATAAGGATGTTTCTTTTGCGCAGTTCGGTACTACTTGAGTAGTTTGGCGTTTTATATAATTTGTCGAAATTGGTACATCAGCAGTTCTTTAATAAAGCATTACTATGTATATTAACAATATTTAAATTTTCTTTATGAATTGCAATGTATTGTATAAATAGTTTTCACATGTTTTACATATCCATGATGGGTAAGTATTACGGTGGCCCCCCAACGACTATTACTTACCCATCATACGTAGTATAGGGTAAGTCTTGCAATCGTTTTGAAAATCGAAAAATTTTTTTTGACGGATTTACACGTTTCAGATAGTGGAGATTCCGAAAAACATATTTTTAGAAAAAAAATTTTGCCGTCCGTCTGTCTGTCTGTCTGTCTGTAAACGCTCCATCTCCCGAACAAATTGAGATAGAGACTTGAAATTTTGTATGTAGTTAGCATGTAAGAATGGGACGAACCCTATTTAATATCAGCAACCTCGATTATCCGGAACTATTTTTTTCGGACCCTCGAAAAATTCGTTCTGATGAAAGGTATATAAAAATTTTCGAATTTTTTTGTTTTAAGGAATGGACGTAAAAGGCAATAAAATAATACACATTTTACATATAGAACGAAGTCGGTCGGATTATTAGTTGCCGAGATATTTGTAATCTTGTTTTCCACATTCTTCGATTTTTTATGACCCTGTATTTCATCCAAATTTCAATTCAGAGGTATATTTTAATTGAAAATGAGACGCTTCATCCGACACAGTTAATTGTTAGTTAAGAGAATTATTATTTTTGGAGTTATAAGGATGTTTCTTTTGCGCAGTTCGGTACTACTTGAGTAGTTTGGCGTTTTATATAATTTGTCGAAATTGGTACATCAGCAGTTCTTTAATAAAGCATTACTATGTATATTAACAATATTTAAATTTTCTTTATGAATTGCAATGTATTGTATAAATAGTTTTCACATGTTTTACATATCCATGATGGGTAAGTATTACGGTGGCCCCCCAACGACTAGTTTGATATTTAATTTTGAAAATAAATCTTTGTTAATACACCTAGTGAATGATTTTTTTCATTTCTTACTTTATAGAAAATAAGTTATGAATTTCATAAGAGCCTTATTTATATGTGCATGGAATTTGCAGACATTAATATTCAAGTGTTTTAGAATAAGGCAGTGTTTTTCTTTTTTCTATAAGTGTTTTTGTATCTTGAATTGTAATACATCATTCTCTAATGAAGACATTTCCCGTACAATTAATCTCCAACTTGGGCAGCATTTTCTAGAATATCACCAACTTTTATAGGAAATACAGAAAGGCTGTATATTTTTTAGTATCTGAATAACTGTATATTTTGTAAGAATGAGAATGACTTCATAAATGAAGTAGCCAATTTGGATTAAAGAAAAAAAATGCAAGAATAACAATTCTTTAAATCTGAAATTTATTTGGTAAGATATCTTTCACTATTCGGCGAGATTTTAGCAATATTCGGCTACAGGTATTCGGCCGAAGTATTCGGTCAACAAGCCTTCAATATTCGGCCAACCGAATATTCGGCAAAAGGGCCGAATAGGCCGAATACCGAATAGTGGCCGAGTATTTGTCCCATCCCTACTAACAAGGTATAAAACAAACAGATTGAAAATGTATACAGGCCAGGCACAAGGAGATTTTTTTTTTAAACATGAAGAACTGCAATTTCATCTTTTATAGAAATGCAAAAGACATTTTGTAAAATGCTGAAATACAAACATGAAAGAAACTATTGACAAATTTTGCGATATTTTGCTCCAATCAAATGCAGGGATGAGAGTGAGAAAAAAACAAAAAAGAGGAAATTACGCGTGAGGTAAGAATTGAGCAAAAACGTTGAAATAACGCGTGAGATAAAAATTGAGAAAAAAGTTGATATAACGCGCAAAGTAAAAATAGAACAAAATAATTTAAACCGATGCGTGTTACAAAAGTTAAACAAAGTGAAAATGGTACATTAAATATAGATTGTAATTTTTTTAATTGAAGCACACACACACATATAATACAAAAATACATTAAAATAAAATAAGAACACAAATATAAGAATGGGTAATGAAATTTTATTCAATAATTTTGATATATAAAACATATCAACATGAAAAATTTTCAAAAATGCACAATTATTCTTCAAAACTTTTATAAGCAAATTCATTTAAAAATCTACCTTCAAAATAACTTATGGCACAGTCATAAAATATTGCACAGTCATATAAGTCAAATTTGGCTTAAATCTGTTTGCATTCAGTAGGGAAAAGAATTAATCAGTGTATAATTAGAAGTTAAGCAAAGTAGAAGTGCATATTTCCCTGAAAAAAGCTGTATTTCATTTGGCGATTGGTAACAGAATTTATAATCCCCACAAGGCGAATGGCGATCGATCGCGTTTTTTTAATCGCCATGTGGCGACTGTCAATTTTCACCTATATTTGATCATGGGTGCAAGTTTGAACTGAAAATATTTTGAATCACCTCCCCCCCCCCCTCACGAGTGAACAATAAGCACATTCATGATTCACGTTTTTTCCACGGCCGTTTGACGAAATTCGCTTTTTTCCAAGATTTTTTGACAGGAATCACGTCTCTATCGCGATCCTTAGACCAAAAATCGCGTTTTTTGCGATCATTTGACAAAAATTCGCGCCTTTTTCGCGATCCTTTGACAAAAATTCACGACTTTTTCGCGATCCTTGAACAAAAATTCGCGACTTTTTCGCGATCAACAGACAAAAATTCGCGATCAACAGACAAAAATTCGCGACTTTTCGTGATTTTTTTAAAAAAATTCGCGACTTCTTCGCGATCCTTTGACAAGATTGCGTCTTTTCCACGATCTTTTGACAAAAGTCGCGTCTTTTCCTCGCTTCTTTGACAAAAAGCCGCGTTTTCTCGGCATTTCTGACAAAAAATTGCGTGTTTCCCGCTATCACTTGACGAAAATTGCATCTTTTTTGCGATTCTTTGTAAGAGACCGTTATTTTTGCGATCTTTTGTCAGAAATAGTGCTTTTTAAGCCATCTTTGACAAAAATCACGTATTATCAGCAATCTTTTGAAAAAAAATCCTGTCTCTTTTCACGATCTTATGACAAAAATCGCATTTTCTCTGCAATTCTGACAAAAATAACATTTTTTCCACGATCATTTGAGGAAAATCGCGTCTTTTCCGCGATTCCTTGACAGAGGCTGCGTCATTTTCGCGATTCTTCGACGGAAATAACGTTTTTCTTGACATCCGTCGACAGGAATCACGTTTATTCTCCAATTTTTTGACGAAAAACGCGTCTTTTTACGATGTTTTGAATGAAATAGCGCTTTTTCCTGCGATCTTTTGACAGAAATAACGCCTTTTTTCGCAATCATTTGACACAAATCATGTTTTATTCATATTCTTTTGACGAAAAAACGTGTCTTTTTTTCGGGATATTTTGGCAACGCGTCACTTTCGCGATCATTTTTCGCCGTCGGAGATTTTCCCGCCATTTTTGACCAATTTCGTTGTGGTAAAAAATGACGGCGAGGCCGAAAAAATAAGAAAAGTTCGGGAAATCCGCGGATTTTGAAAATAAATAAAAAAGCGGAAATCCGCGGATTTTGAAAATAAATAAAAAAGCGAAAATCCGCTGATTTTGAAAATAAGCAAAACGCGGAAATCCGCGTTTCCGCGGAAAATTGGCATGCCTACAAATGAGCAATTTCATGAGGTTTTTCTGAGAATCGATTGACAATTTTTGCAATATTTCAGAATTTTCCCTTTGTCAAGTAGCAAATTCTTGGCTTCTTTTCTTTTTCTTTTTTTTCTAACTCCGACTTAGTCATTTAATTCTTTTACGCAACTGACTGAAAGATTAAGATATTTTTCAGATATAACGTAATTTTGCAATATTTTTCTTAGACCAATTTCTTAAACCTTTGAGTTTTTTTTTTCTTCGATTATTTGATAAAATTTTAGTTTTTTCGCAATCCTCTGACAAATTGCTGATTTTTCTCCACACAATTTACAAAATTGGATTTTTTTTTTTTTTTTTAAACAACTGTTTGCCGAAATTCGTGATATATTTTATGACGGAATTTTCAGATTTATGATTTTGAATTTTTGAATTGACAACCTTAATTTTTCAAAAAAATTCAGAGCCCCTATGAATTTTTTTATTTTTCCTTTGAATGAATGGTAAATTTCTTAAATGATTATTTGAAATGTTTTGCAAAGAAGCCTGTTGTTCTGTGACATCTGTCACACTTTCAAACATATTCTGCTTTGGGGCCTGTTGGCTTTACATTTTGTTAGCAATGTCAATAAAAATTCATGTAATTAAATTTAAATAATATTATGTACTTTTACTACACATATATCCTTTTAAAGGATCTTAATAAAGTTTTTAAAAAAAAATAAGGTATGCTACATAAATTTATGCATTTTTATTGTATGAAATCTCTCAAAGGACCCCCCCCCCCTCCCCGAAATGTTTCCTTTAAGTAGATAACTAGCATAACTTTTTACATTGTACTTTTACTACTATATATGAAATTTTTTAGCAGAATCCCAGAAAATCTTTCCTTTAAGTATGTAAATTACACAACTTTATGTATTTTTACAGAATATGAATTTTTTCTAATATTTCCATGAAAAGGTTTTCTTTAATTCAGGAAATGGTTCGACTAATCAACTCACCCCTCCACCTATTCTTAATCATTGTTCCGGAGCATACCGCATGTGCACCTTTTCTTAAATTCCATATAAACAGAAATCAATCTTAATTATCTTTTCAAAAAAGAGGTACAATAGACTTCATACCAATCGTCCATAGTTGAGAATGGGCAAGGAACATTTCTCACAACAGTGGATGAGAGGATCAATCACTTTCTCTCCAATCAAATTCACCTATTAAGAAAAATAAAATAATCACTAACATTAATCATTATCGCATAAAATATAAATCAGCTTCCAGGGTTGGAAAAAAAAAAAAAAACCTTGTTAAACAGTTTTTTTGGTTTAAGCTGGGTTTTTTAAAACATCTTTTCATATTACACATGCATGCATATTTATTGATAAAAATAGACATTATTGGATTATAAGTTGTGTAACTTCATTTTAAAATAATTTAAATTAAATATTTACAGCGAATTTATGTAGAAAATTGTAGAAATTCATATTTTAATTTAAACAGCATTAGAAAACTGTCTTATGTTCTAAGAATAAACTGCTTCATACAGTGAAGCTGCGCTGTTAATAAGTTCGTTAGTGTGATCGTTAGCAGTAACAGTAACAGAATCTAGGATAATTAAATAAAATTGGAATCATCTTACTTGAAATACTTGTGATATGTAGAAGAAAAAAGATGACAAAACCCCTTAATTGATCTGAACAGCTTCCTTTATTCATCTTTGTTACAGGAGGAGAATAATCAAAGAATTCTTTTAGTAACCAATTACAAGATCCTCGAAAATGCTTATAAGAGATTTTTAATATCTTGAGGAATATCTATTAATGGTTAATTTATATTCATTAAAGAGGCAGCACATCATAATAAATTAAAAGAACAAGGATAAACAAACTTGGAAAAGCTCCATATTAGGCGAATAAACATACAAAACCTTCTTTCGGCTTGCCACTTACGCACAATTGGCAAATGCTGGGTGCACGTCACTAAAAAACGAAATTACCTCATTTTAAAGCCCCATCAAACTTAATTCTGATTTAAAAATTAACAGGGCTTGATATTTAAATGAAGCCTACGGTGATAACAAAAGTAAAAAGAAGTAAAGTTTAAATTGATTAAAGAATTAAAATTTTGTCACTATTTTACAAAGCAAATCCAAAAAGTCATTTTAAAATAATTATTTTTAATTAGTTTCCAGTGCTCAGAGGAAAATCTGATCATGCCCTACACGCCAAACTCGGTGTGGCGAAAGAGCAGGAGTGCAGCTGACACACGCCATGACGTCATCATAATACATAGTGGTACAGATGAGGATGGATGTGTGGCTCTCTGACGATACGATAAAAAGGATTCTGATAAGTCTAGTTAAAACTGCGTGATCCTAAAACTAAATACAGAATTAAATTTAAGGAAATATCAATGTTTAAATGAACAAAGGAATAAAAAAGATACGATAATCTAAACACTGTGAGATTCCATCTCACAGAAGTATTGATACTCTGAAAATCTTTATAAACAATCTTTTGATTACTAATAATAAACATTTGACAGTATTTGATAAATAAAATATTCTTCTCTATAGTTATTCAAATAATAAATTTCAAATACTTCTTGGGATTTTTTTTTTTCTTGAGTGAAAATTTGAAGTCAACATTTTTGGTTATAGATTCAATAGATAACAGGAGAAAAAAAATAAAATGAAATAAAAAATAAATAAATAAATAAAATGCTATAAGTAGCACCCAATCTTTGAAAACTCTCTTATTAGACTTTATATTTTGATTTTAATGCTTAAGATAACCTCCCCAATTAAGATTGGGGATTTCTTTTACAGCTTGAAATCTTATGGATTGTGTTATTAATTGCATTAAATAATCTGCATTTTTCAAAAAAGATGTTTTATATTAAATATTTTTAATCTATTTTATATTTGATCAATTCACATGTTTGAAGCTTTTTCTTTAGAGAAATAAATATATTCACCAATGCAAACTCATTTTAATCCTATACATAAAAAATGACCTAAACCCACTATATCCAATGCTTATTGCTGAAATAAAGTGTTAAAAATAGAAATTATTTATATCCAATAATCTGAAACACGTAAATTATGAAGAAAAAGAGAAAATGTCATTAGATTCCTCCTAAAAAAACCAGGTGGTTTAAACTGTGCCAACCCTGCCAGCTACTGAACTTTTATTTAAACTACACTTTTATTAACTTATTAGACTTTCGAGACATTTCTTTTTATATAAGAAAATATACACAGCCATTTAAAAGTTAAACTTCTTTTTAAATAAAATGTGAAAAACAAGGATTCATTCCTAACAGAAAACTTGAAAGGTACAAAAATCAAACATCTCTTTATACAATATAATTCTAAACATATTTTTAAACAATTTATTAATTAATTTTCATTACAATTTCAATTTTTAAAAAATATACACTACAATGAAATTTAAATGAATTGTTAATGAAATTTAAATGAATCCCCACCTGACATTAAAAAAAATATATTTGTAAATTCCCTTCGCTAATTTGAATTGCCTGAATTACCAGATTTTTTTATTTTGCTGATAACTCTGAAATAGGCAAACTTAATTATTAATAACTTTTGTTGTTAACTTCAAACAAACCTTATGGTCCCAGCGTAACTTTTTATTCTGATGCAGAGGCTCAGGAAAAGTCCTGTCCATGGGACTGAAAGCAGGTGTTTCCAGCTTAGAAATGACATCATCCAAACTTGAATCCACTGTCGACAACAAATATAAAACATCACTAATAGTATTATGCAATACAAAATATTTTAAGTTCTTATTTACAACAAATTACTGATATTATACAAAATTACAGATTCACTTATTTAAAGGTAGCCACTTGAATTCTATTATTAGATGTTTGAATGAATTTTTAGAATGTTTGTCTTTGTAATTTTTTTTTTCTTCTTCTTTCCATAGGAAAATAGGAATTCAATATGAAGATGTGATAGGTACTAGACAACTTGGCTTTGCGAATATAAAAATATTTGTATTCCAAATATAAAAAGATCTCATAAGATTAGTATACTGGGTCATTCCATGTCAAATCACCCAGAATTTTCCAAAAATGACACCCACCATCACCAATTTTGATAAAATTCAGTGGATTAGTAGAAATTCTAATGCTGATTCAAAAAATATCAATTATATTGAAATTCATAAAACGGTTTGTGAGTTATGAGCTTTTAAATAGCTCCCAAGATGGCCGATTTGCCGCCATTTTGAATTGCACATGTGACAACAAAAAAGCTCATAACTTCTTTCAAGTTTAAGCTAGAGCTTTCAATTTTTTTTTGTTTCGTTCAGAATAAAGTAAGATTTCATTTAAACAGATTTTTATGAACCTCATTATATAAAAATTCTGTCAGAAAATGACTTCTTGTCATTTTTTAAAGTAAAAAAAGATGCAACTTCAATGGCTGATTTCCCTCAATGTACTTCCTTCAATTTTCTCCTAATTGCATAAATAGGCAACTCAAAGTGTGTTTTGATGACTGATGAGAAAATTTTAATGGGCAGTTCATAGAATTTTATTTAAAAAAATAAATTCAATTTTATTGACTTTCCACAATAACAGAAAACACAAGATAATGTTGATATTTCTTTTATTACCTGAAATATCATACATATTTACATCTAAAAGTTTGATAAGGTTTTATGTTACATAAGTATATATGTTTAATGTAGCTAAAAAAGGGAGGTATCCCAAGGAATTAATAGGAATGCCAATAATGGACTCTTGCAAGACATAGAAGTACTTTCCTGACAAATTGAAATCAATTGCAGAGTTTCAATAAATTATAAGTAAAAATTAAATGATAGAAAAATTCTACAAATAAGTACATTATACAGCAAAATCATACTTGTATGTAATATAAAATATGATAAAACTGCAACTCTTAAATTAAAATTAAAGAACTTTAAAATAATACAAAATAGCATATCACATACACAATAAACATGCTATTAAAAATATATCTACATCAATAATAATTTAAAGTAAAGATAATTAATATTTTTAAAAAACCCTGCCAACAGGAAGATGTAAATTTTGAAGTTAAATACAGTAGACTCCCTCAAATCCGCACAGCTTGAAACCAGAAGTTATGCGGATTTCAGAATTTTGCCGATTTCTGGTTATTACTTTATTTACATTTTTTAAAATAGGAATTTAAATGCAATTAATAATGCAATCAAAACTAAAATGAATGCTTTACAATATAATAAAATATTAAAATAAGTAATAAAATAATAACAATTTAGATAATTTTCAAAGTGATTAAAATATTAAAAGCAAAGATCAAGTTAATAATCAATAATATATGATTAAATATTCATTATAAACATGAAATATATTTTTCCTAAATTATTCAACATAGCTTGCCTCATAAAAATACTTTACTAATTCACAACAAAATCATAAAATAAAGAAGTTTTATTTCAGGTTTAGCCAGATTTAGATTTAATAACCAAAAAAGCTTGATTATATTAATATATTTGATAAGATAGTAATTACCAAAGATGTCAGAATTTTTTTTTTTTCCAGAATAAATTTATTATTTCTTCATGGGGGAAAAAAATCATGAATCAGGGCTTGAAATTAAATTTTTCGAAGGAGGGGAGTCTCCCTACCAACATTTATAAATGGAGGAGAGTTTAGCTGTTTGGGAGGGAGAAAAAAATGTTTAAAACCCGCTACTATTTTATGTGCTATTTAAAGAATTACCAGAATACAGATATAAAAAATATCACTGAAGCAATTTTTATCAACAATTCAGAATAATTATGCAAAATATGTATTTAAAAAACTTTTATACTGTCTAGTTTTTACTGGTGGTAAATTCCCTCCCGGTGCTAATTATTTTTGTCACAGGTCTAACTATTGTTTTAATAATAATTAATAAAACTTCTAATTGATTTAATAAATTTATAATTTATAATTAATTGTTATAACCAATGTTATTTTTCTCTATATTAAATGTGCAAAATACAAACTTAATCATAAAATAATTCTTATTTGAGTGTAGAAGATAAGAAGTATCACTATTGTTTGCATTTCTTTAAAAAAGGGCACGTCAAATTTATCGAAAAAGACTTTTTCTTATAAAACAGATACTTTCGTTGAGTAAAAGGTTGCTTAATGAATGGCTGCTTTCAGGAATTGATTCACTCAGATAGATTTGAAGCTGTCAGAAACGGATTTTAGAGCAGCAAAGAAAAAAATAATATATTGAAGCAGGAAAATTAATTTGTTGAACAGAAAAATGCACTCCTGACAATATTATTTTTGGAGAAAGGGATGGGGGAGAGGTTCCCTTTGATGAAATTTGCATTTTTTCGCTATCTTTTGATGAAATCTGCCCTTTATTACGATCTTTTGATGAAATCTGCCGTTTTTTCGGGATTTTTGATGAAATTTGCTGTTTTTTCGTGAATTTTCTGAGGAAATTTGTCGTTTTTTCGCGATCTTTTGATGAAATCTGCTGTTTTATCACGATTTTTTGACGAAAATTGCGGTTTTTCGCGATATTTTGGTGGAATTTGTCGTTTATAGTGAATCTTTTGTCAAAATTTGTCGTTTTCTGCGATTTTTGGATGAAATTTGACGTTTTTTCGCGACCTTTTTGACAAAAACTGCCGTTTTACAGAATTCTGCGACTAAATTAGGCATTCTTTCGCGAATCTTTTGATAAAATTTGCCGGAAATTGGTCATTTTTTCGCGCTGTTTTAACAATATTTGCCGTTTTTTCGCAAACTTTGACGAATTCATGCGTTTTGTGAGACGTGTAATAGCTGTTTCTTTTGTGTGTCACCTCCGATTTTTTGCGTAATTTATGCGAAGTAACGCGTCGGCAGCATCACTGTTACATAATTTTTGGAATTAAATGCTTTTTTTTTAAGGGGGGGGGGGGGGGGGGGAAATTCAGAACAGAAAACAGAATTACCTCTTTTTCACCGCGGAAAATAGAACGAAACTCATCAATCGATTGCAGGAAAAAAATTGCGAAATTTGTCAATCAGTCGCGGAAAAAATCGTGATTTTTAATTATTTTTTGTTGTAAAAAAACTCACAAAATGTGTCGATTACTCACACGAAAATATAAATTTCGCAAAATGGTCGTGGGAGTTGATCATAGGTTCGAAACGCAAAATTGTTTGGGCGGGAGCCACCCGCCCACGTTATTCTTTTGGGCGGGATATCAAAATTTTTGGCGCGAATCCCGCCCTGAAATTCAGCCCTGTAAATTCAGTACTATTAACAAAAATTACAAATTAAATTAAAATGGAATTCATATAAAATTATTAAAGTCAAACTTTGTCCTTATATCTGAACTGAATTTTTCATTATTTACATCTGTAAACTATGTGCAGATTTTTGAGATTTGTGGGTTTTAGGGTTTCGGATTTGAGGGAGTCTACTGTACTTGTTTCATTAACAAAAACTAAATCAAGTTTAGATATAAACCTAGCTTAACAATTTTATATAGCTGTTTTTAAAATTTAATTTTTCTCTATGAACTGGTTTTATCAGAATGTTAAGGCAGTGTATACAAAAAATATACTTTTGTACCCTCAACAACTCAAAATTTTCAGACACATTTTTAAAAGTAAAAACATTATACTTGTTGATATGATTTTTTGCAGAGACTTATAAGCGACCTCAGGGCTGCTACAGGCAACTATTTTTATATTCTGTGCACACCAGTATTTTTCTAATATAAAATTTGAAGTACAGGGTGTCCGAGAAAGATCCGTACAACTTCAAAAATTTATTGAAAAAGAAACAGTAGGGTAACAGCGAAATTAATTAGGACATTAGATAGAATAACTCAAAAAGTTTTTTTCTGCAGTATGTTTCTGACCATAAATGGCGCTACATGTCATGCAAAGGAATATTAAAGCATTTTAGTTATTTCAATGGCGGATCGCGTGAAGAAAGCTCAATGTGTTGCATGGTTTATCGAAACAAAATCCGATACGCAAACACAACGGAATTATCGAACGACGTATGGGGAATCGCCACCATCTCGATCAAGCATTCGTGAGTGGTATCACAAATTTATGATAACGGGTAGTGTGGAACATAAAAAAGGATATGGTCGCCGTAGAACTAGCGAAGAAAGTGTGGAACGAATACGTGAAACATTTCGTAGGAGCCCTACAAAATCAGTTCGATAAGCATCTCGGGAGCTACAAACGCCAAGATCCACTATATACGATGTGCTTCATAAACGATTACGACTTACAGCCTATAAAGTTCAGATTCTACATGCGTTACAACCGGATGATTATGCGAAGCGTTATGGATTTGCAGTTGACATGCTGCATCGTTTGGATGCCGATGAACATTTTCTGAAACGAATACTGTTTTCTGATGAATCAATGTTTCATGTGTCCGGAATGGTCAACAAACATAACGTTCGATTTTGGGGCTCCGAGTACAACCACATGCCGTATGTGAACTCCAACGGAGCAGTGAAAAGGTGAACATGTGGTGCGGATTGCTTCACGATCGCATCCTTGGACCTTTTTTTCCCTCAGAAACGACTGTGACCTCAAGTACCTACTTAGATATGCTTGAGATTTATGCATTTCCACAACTGCAAGACCTTCGACCGAATGTCCTTTTCCAACAAGACGGTGCTCATTGGGGATTGACAGTTCATGAGTCGCTGAATAATTCTTTTCCACAGTGTTGGATTGGCAGGGATGGTCTCATTGCATGGCTACCCCGGTCTCCTGACTTAACACCACTGGATTTTTTCTTTTGGGGTTATGTTAAAGATACTGTATACCGAACGCAAGTTAACAGTCTCGAAGAATTAAAGCAAAACATCCAAACAGCTGTAGCTACTGTTGATGTTAGCATGCTGAAATGGTCGTGGATGGAATTGGAATATCGTTTTGATATTGTTCGTGCTACGAAAGGGTCTCATGTAGAAATTTCCTAAGGTAATAACTTAAGTTATAGGAAAAAAACTTTGAGTTATTCTATCTAATGTACTAATTAGTTGCGCTGCAACCCTATTGTTTCTTTTTCAATAATTTTTTGAAGTTGTACAGATCTTTCTCGGACACCCTGTATATTTTTCTTGCAAATGTTATCAAAGCATCTATTACGGATTTCAGTTTTAAGAAAGTGGTGCCAGTTAGAATGAAAAAATAGTCGCCTGTGGCATCCTTGCAACCTGTGTTTTTATTTTTGGTTCAATGAATTAGATCTTGATTTACAACAATTATTTTCTCACTATGACCATTTTTTCCGTTTCCAATAATATCGCTTTGGAAAATTCAATTCAAAATGCCTACTTTGACAGCATTTTTTCTATATATTATGCATTATATATAAAACTTGTCAGTTGAATGTGTTTGTGAGCAAAAATGGGTTTAACCCGCGAGTAGTCGCGACTTTTCTCGCAACATCATTGGTCGCGCTCGGTCTTTTCGCCGCTAACCCCCCCCGCATACCAAATAAGTAAAACAAGAAATATTTTTCACCTAATATATGAAAATAACATTGCAACGAAGATAAAAATTTGCAGTTTTCTTAAATTATGCATGTTATTCATGAGATCTGGAGTAATTGGAAAAAGTAACAAGAACTGACATTAGTAATTTTTACGTAGACTTTTTCGCCAATTTCAACTTTGTTTCTAAAAATGTACCTGAAAGAAAAACAGAAGTGTCCTGTTACTACACTAATGTGGTCGAGAAAGCTTCAAAGTCAGCTACATGGTAGATCTCCGTTGTATTTGTAATGTGATATAAGTTAGGAGAAGATAAGTTATACGGGCGGCGAAAAGACCGACACACGACTACTGACGGGTTAAAAATGAATCAGAAAATCCAATGCTTTTGCTTTGCTGGACTGTCCCGTTCACATAGAAAGGAAAGCATTTTTGTGTACCCAGCTTTTTGTGCCAATAATATTAATGTAAATTTGATGTTACTGCAGATAAACCATTTGTATACCTCATGCTGAATACAATCAGATTGTATTCTAAAAGTCGTTAGATAAGTTCGCAAGCATCCACAAGTATACATTTACATTATCTGTGACTATTGCATGATGCTTGTTCTTGGCAATGAATCTTTGAAATCAACTCTGGTTGATTACAAACAAACTATACATGATAGAAGAGAACTAAGAACAGTTGTGTGGTTAGCATAAAAATTGCATTAAGGGGTTGCATTGATTCTTAATCATCCGATACCATGCAAACTAGTGTAACTTACAGTATTTTTTATTTAAGAGTTTTAATTTAATATATAATGTACCTATTTGTAGAATTTTTTCTATCATTTAATTTTTACTTATAATTTATTGAAACTCTGCAATCAATTTCAATTTGTCAGGAAAGTACTTCTATG
This sequence comes from Maratus speculifer, assembly GCA_964019185.1. Classification (NCBI taxonomy): domain Eukaryota; kingdom Metazoa; phylum Arthropoda; class Arachnida; order Araneae; family Salticidae; genus Maratus; species Maratus speculifer. The sequence goes on from OZ025298.1 coordinate 220,194,330, forward strand.
TCTTGCAAGAATCCATTATTGGCATTCCTATTAATTCCTTGGGATTCCTCCCTTTTTTAGCTACATTAAACATATATACTTATGTAACATAAAACCTTATAAAACTTTTAGATGTAAATATGTATGATATTTCAGGTAATAAAAGAAATATCAACATTATCTTGTGTTTTCTGTTATTGTGGAAAGTCAATAAAATTGAATTTATTTTTTTAAATAAAAACCTATGAACTGTCCATTAAAATTTTCTCATCAGTCATCAAAACACACTTTGAGTTGCCTATTTATGCAATTAGGAGAAAATTGAAGGGGGTACATTGGGGGAAATCAGCCATTGAAGCTGCATCTTTTTTTACTTAAAAAAACGACAAAAAGTCATTTTCTCACAGCATTTTTATATAATGAGGTTTACAGAAATCTGTTTAAATGAAAGCTTACTTTAATCTGAACAAAACAAAAAATTTGAAAGCCCTAGCTTAAACCTGAAAGAAGTTATGGGCTTTTTTGTTGTCACATATGCTATTCAAAATGGTGGCAAATCGGCCATCTTGGGTGCTATTTAAAAGCTCTGTTTGATCAATTTCAATATAATTGATATTTTTGGAATCAGCATTATAAATTCTACAAATTCACTGAATTTTATTAAAATTGGTGATGGTGGGTGCCATGGTCTGGGTGATCTGACATGGAATGACCCTACTGCATTGTATTCCCTCTAGGCAAGGGTTCATCTATACTAATATTATAAAGAGGAAAGATTTGATTGATTGTTTGTTTGTTTGAATTGAATAGGCTCCGAAACTACTTGACGGATTTGAAAAATTCTTTCACCGTTGGAAAGCTACGCTATTTCCGGTGATCATAGGCTAATTTTTAATTGATTTATTCAAATATTTTTCTTAATAATTCAAAATTTCATTATTTTTCATACAGAATCAATTAAAATTTTTCCGATAAAAAATAACCATTTTTCTTTCCCATTGCCAAGAAAATGTAATCTGGAATAATAATAAATAAATTAAGTCTTAGTAATTATGGAACAAAACAATTTGTATAATTTTAAAATAGAAAAGAAAAATAATGAAATAGTTTACTGATAAATAAACGACTATTACTGGATTACCAAGTGAGGCATAAAATTGCAATTTTGCTGTAATCGTGCCAGCGTGATCCGTAGATGACATATGCACCTAAATATTATTGGCAATATTATTGTTTATATAATTTGTTTACATTATTTGGCAATATTGATCTCCCATCGACCAAAAAACTGTCGCCAAAGTATAAGTTTAAATGTCAATAATTAATGATCATAAATATCTCATTCTTTTGACATTAAATATGTTTTGCATAATTGTTACGTCGTCAACTAATTTAATCCGATGTTTTATCTCTATTTCTATTAATATTTTAGTAATTTATTAATTCTTTGGTTATTTAAAATAAAAATTATATCCATTTGTATAATTTGGCGAAATTGATCGACCTAATAATCAAATGGTACCAATTGTTTGTTTACACTCTATCTGGATATTTAGGTTGATAGAATTAGCGTACTTATCGCCTCCGCCAAGTCATATGCCAAGCAGTCATTAAATCTGAGTTTTAGCCTTACTATTATATCTTTTTCATCGGCAGTTATTTTACCATCACTAAAAAAGAAATATTTTGAATGTGAAGGAAAAATTATTGTCATGAAAAAATATTTGCAATTAATTTATCATTCATTCTAATAAAAAAACGGTACTACTAGGCTATCCCGTCGACCAAAAAATTATCGCCAAACTATCAGATTAAATGCTAATAACGGATGATCGTGAATGTCGCATTCAATGACATTAAATACGATTCACTGTATCGATTAAAATGTCATTAAATAGTTTTTATTTCGACTTTTTATTAATATATTTTTTAATATTCTACTAATTATTTGTTTTTTTCGTTATTTAAAATAAAAATTACATCAATATGTATAATTAGGCTATTAGTTTGGCGATTTGTATAATTTGGCGAAATTGGTTGACGGGATAGCAGAGTAGTATTTAAAAAAAAAAAAAGGGTAAGTGTGATTGGCAATTGCACACAGGGACTCGTTTAATATCTTTTTCAAAACACTTTTTTCATTAAATTAACAAATGAAAAATGGTTTTTCGGCGCTATTTTGGGATTTCTTCGCTGATCGCGCCAACCAGAACAAAATATTAACAGAATCTTCCCCTAAATGTTGCCTTGATCGCATAGATTTGTTCATTTCTCTATCAGAATCTGCAGCTTTAGTAAAGCTACACAAGTAAATAAAATTATGAATAATAGTGAAATATTTCAAAGCTTAGCATAAATTTAAGGGAGACCAATTTGGTCACCAGAGGCGGATCTTAATTTAAATAAATAATCTATATATATATAAAAGAAAGTTTGGATTTCGTATTAATCCCAGCACAAAAAAATTTACTGAACCAAAAATCTTGAAAATTGGGGTAAAAATACTTCTTATAACATCGAGTGCCGCTAAGAAGGGATTTTCAAAAATTCCACCCCTAAGGGGGGGGGGGATAAAAAAAAGAACGAACTTTTAAAAAATTCCTTAAAAATCATCTTTTGAAGTTATTTTTCATCTGATAATATATTTTAGTGTATTTTCTCATGCTGAATCGAATGTTACTAAGTAAATTCTTTTAAATCCAGTTGTTCGTGAGCTACTTCACATTTTCCTAATTTGGCGATGACTTCGGCGCAAAAACCTGAAATTTTCAATCCTTATGTATATAGATCAGATTTTGTAGTTATTTTTCAACTGATACCATATTTTAGTGTATTTTTTGCATGCTGCATTGAATGATATTAAGCAAATTCTTTTAAGTTCAGAAGTTCATGAGATATCTTATATTTTTTTGATTTGGCGATTTCTTCGGCACAAAAAAGCTGTAATTTTCAACCTATATATATAAAAGAAAGTCTGGATTTCGTATTAATTATCGTACAAAAAAATCTATTGAACCTAAAATTTTGAAAGTGAGTTCTATAATCAGGTTAACGTGATTATGTAAGCTACATTTAATTATCTCAATATATATAAAACGCAAAGTGAAATTTCACTCCGGACGCTTATAACTTAAGTTCTACTAGATAGATTTTAATGGAACTTACATTGTTAGTTGGATAATTTTTCAGAAATTTTGTAATAAGTGAAATATAGCATTCTACGTTGTTTAATTGAATACTTATGGAGATGTTTTAAATCAGATGAACACAATTACAAAAGGTTGGCTTTAATTTAAAGGTTCCGCTGAATGAATTTTTATGTGATTAAAATTGTTAACATGTTCAGCACTACGTCATTCATTGGTGACTAACACTGAACTTTCTGTTTAGATGACTGACTTTTCACCGATGACAGACAGTCTAAAATACGATATAAAACTAAAAATTACTATGATATAAAAATTTCGTTTAATTCAAAGTTTCTTTAAAAAAAACTAACCAGCGTAGCGGGCGAAGGCTGCTAGTAAATATCATATTTTAGAAAATATCGGATATTTTGATATATATGTGGTATTTTCAATGTATACTTGAATTTTCAAAAATATACAATATTTTCATATACATCCAATTAACATTAGTCAATTCACTGCTGACAAATATTTTCAAGCATAATATAAATTAAAAACTATCAACATGGAAAACTTAATATTCAAAAATGCATTTCTTTTTTCTTTTACACTTAGAACAAAATCAAAGGCCAATTATCATATATTTCCATATATATGTTGAGTACATGACTTTTCAATGAAAAATCATACAAAATCGGAAACCTGTATGTAAGTTGATGTTAAAAAATTGCGATGACAAATTCAGCAAACAAAAACTCAGTACTTTTATCTACATTAGATAAAAAAAAAAAAAAAAAAAAAAAAAAACTCTGAAATTATTGATCTCTCTCATTCTGCCAGATCTGTTTAATTGGCCCCCAATAATTTAGTTGCAGCTTGTTGGATCATAAAAAATCAAAGCTGTAATTTTTTGCTTGAATTACCACAAGAAATGTTTGTTTGATCTTCCAAAAAATGTTGCATCAATAATGCAATAGATGGAATTGGGGATACATTTTTGAAGATGGCATTAACGATAATGATGAATTAAAGACAGCAGAGATTAATTCTGATAATGATTTGGATAGTGAATGTGGATATTAACATTTATCACGACAAAAGAATATAGTTTTAATGAATTTATAGAAATTTGTAAGTATTTTTTATGTTTTTATAGTTAAATGTTTTTGTTTTTGAATATCAATTAAATTTGATTTTAAATTTTAGAATAACATATTTGAAAATTTTCTTAGTTTTGTTAAGCTGACCCTCCCACTTAGAAACCAAAAAAAAGTCCAAAATTTCTCGCTTATAAACAAAAATATACAATAACTGAAAACCGATACAATTTGCTTTATAAACTTAAAAATACAAACTATAGGATGCAATATCAAGTAATAAAAAATTTATAAAAGAATAGTTTTTTTAAATGAAGAATTTTAACATAAATGTAAGCTTGTCTTATTTTTCATTCCTCAACATATTGTACAATTTAGGCTCAACTAAACTAAAAACAGAAAACATTCATTTCCAATGAAGCTATATATAACTGATTATCTAAATTAGACAGTTTATCTTTCGATAGTGGTTCTGAATTGTCCTGCACAGTTACAATTTTACTTTAAAAATAAAAGCCCCAAACATAAAGGCTGGAAAATATATTTGTTTACTTTGTTGGCTACAAAAGTCATTGCCAGAATACCAACAACTTGTTTTGACTAAAAATACCAAAATTATCTTACACAGTGATATTTTGGAAATAAATATCAAATATGTGAAATTATCAAAACTCTTGATGTTTTTTAAATAAACAGTATATATATCAATATATATATTCACGGGAGCAGAATCGCTGCGACGCATGTTGCAGACTCTTGGGATGGTCTGCAGACTATTTTTCAACTGTTAAAAATTTACCAAAAATAAAAAAATTTTGGTCCTAAATTCGAAAATTTGGTCATAAAATGTACCGCGAATTTCGACAAATTGTCTTCAAAAAGAAATCAATTTCGTCATAAATTGTGAAAAACAAGCCAATTTCATCCAAAAACCGGGAAAAAACTGCAAATTTCGTCAAAAAATCACAAAAAAGGCAAATTTTCTCAATAAATTGTGAAAAAACAGCAAATTTCGTCAAAAAATCATGAAAAAACGACAAATTTCTTCAAAAGATCACAAAAACAACAGTTTTCGTCAAAAAATCTTGAAAAAATGGCAAATTTCATGAAAAGATCGCGAAAAAACGAGAATTTACATAAAACGATCACGAAACAATGGCAAATTTCTTCAAAAAAATCTTAAAAAAAACGACAATTTTCATTTAAAAAAAAAAACAAAAAACGGAACATTCCTTCCAAAGATCATGAAAAACCTGCAAATTTTTTCAAAAGAGCACGAAAAAATGGCAGATTTTGTTAAAAAAAAAAAAAAAAAAAAAAAAAAAAAAGACGAAAAACTGCAAATTACTTTAAAAAATCACGAAAAAACAGCAAATTTCTTCAAAAGGTCAAAAAAAAAAAAAAAAAAAAAAAAAACAGCAAATTTCTTCAACAGATCGCGAAAAAAACAACAACATCAAATTTCTTAAAGAGATTGCAACAAAACTGCAGTTTTCATCAAAAGATTACAAAAAAAGGCAGCTTTCGTCAAAAAATCATGATAAATTGGCAAAATTTTTTAAAAGATCGCGAATAAAAGGCAAATTTATTCAAAAGTCGTGGAAAAAAAAAAAAAAAAAAAAAAAAAAAAAAAAAACAGCGGTTTTCGTCAAAAGATTGCAAAAACCCCGCAAATTATGTCAAAGAGGAGTCCCCCCCCCCCCCTCCCTCTTTTGAACAATGTATGGTGTTAAAAATTCTGAGAACAAAGGAAATTTCTTCTTAAAAGTATATTTTTCTTTCATGTCTATCACAAGTACTTGGTAGGTTTGAGTGCATATAATGTAATGCAAGAGACTGGTCTACAGACTGTTTTTTAAGTTTTTACTTGTGTTGCAGACTGCAGAAAAAAATTCTGCTGCTGGGTATATATTTATTGATGCATATCAATGAACCCTGCTGTAGGCTTTTTTTTCCCCTTTCTTTCTTCCTCTCCTCAGTGCAGCACTTTGCTCTTTTTTAATTTAGTGAAATGTACTCTTTGTTTTATCCAGAAATTCCTTTTAAAATTGTCCTTTTTTTCTGAATCTGTATTCAAAATTGAAAAAAAAAAAAAAAAAAAAAAAAAAAAAGTTTTGTAAGAAAGAACATAGAAAATTATTAAATCCTGCAATAATTTAAGCGTTTTCTTATTTATAATATATTAAGTCTTTCAAAATTAAAATTATTTCTATTATACCAAAAAAAAGAATTACTCTTGCTTTAATCATTAATAAATACATGTCATCCTGAAATAGTGTCTGTTTCTATTCAATTTTTTTACTGACTAGACTCTCCACCCCCCTCCCTTTTCTGTTTTAAAGAGTATTACCCCAAATTTTAACATTTTTAAAAAGGAAAAAATATGAAAATAAAAATATATTATTTAAAGTCAGTGGTTCAGAACCTTTTATTAGCCACATCCCACCAAAACATCTATAAAATCACAATGCTCTAGCCCACCATCATCACGCCATAAATTTTGTGCTTTATTATTTAAAAAGTGAACTTTATTCACATGGTGGAAGTGTAACAGTCTTAACAGCAACCTTTCACTTCACATTTTTAAATTTATCAATCTTTCATCACAATTTTTTTTTAACAGTCCATAAATGCAATGAGGCTATACATCTCTGCCTTTGTAGCAAAAAGTTTTGTTGCACTTTTACAACTTCTTTCAATGATATAAAGATGGTATATAATCTGCATTTTTATCTCCCAAAAATATTTCAAAGAGAAATTTACATTTAGCATTAAAATATATGGCATTCACATATTTTACAATTCATTATTTAACTTATTAAGAGTTGTTGAAGAAGCTAAATTTTCTTTTTATGTATAACATAATTCACAAGAAGCACTTCAAATGTATGATCTTTATTAATTTTAAGCAGACAATTCCCCATAACAGCTCATTTTTCTGCTTCCTCTTTTTCTATATCATTAATCAAGGCATTGAAAACCAGATTTTTTTTTTTTTTTTTTTTTTTTTTTTTTTCGAAAATCAGTTAAGTGTCAAAGTTTTGTACATCATGTATATACCATTCATAAATGTACATATCATTCATAATGTCAGTTCGTGACATTATGGATTCTAATATTTTCTAAACTATTGAAATTATTCAAGTGATGGAGCACTTCAAATGTATGGTCTTCATCAGAGTTCATTCTAGGATCAAGGGCAGGCAGGGCGCACTTTGCTATGAAAGGGCACATTGGAAGAAAAAGGAACACATTAATGTAATTATAAATAATCAACTAATCGAATTCTCTCCCCCCCCCCCAAAAAAAAGTATTTTCTTATCCCCCTTTACCACCCCCTCACACTTTGCAGTGGCAATATAAAATAATCATATTAATTTCCCTTTCTAGAATTTTATATTTCACCCAGCCTTACCTTCGTTTCCCTTTCTCCTACAAGCCAAGCTTACATTTTTTTTCTATTGTATTGTTATTTATTTATAGAAAAAAAAAAAAAAATAGTTGTTTAACTTCTGAAGAACATGAATTTTTACAAATTAGTAGAAACTGAGAGGAAAGTAGTGTATTTTCTTGAGGGGGGAGGGGAGTTTATTAGATGACTGATAAATTACTTTACTAAAGATTTACAAATAAGACAATACTAATAAGAGTTTTAAATTCTTCAAATTTTGTATGCTAGGTAGAGGAGGATAGGAATATTCAATCTTGAGTAGGGGGTGGGAAAGAATTATATGATCGATTTTTCATTGTTGTAGCAAAATGAAGAAGCAGTTAAAGAAGAAGAAAAAAAATTTTTTGACTTAATGAGATGGGAATCAAAAGAAAGTTTTTTTTTCTCTTTAAGGAGCTATTGAATCACTATTTATTTATCTTATTGAAGATTTTAAATAAAAAAAAATTAGAGAGTTTTAAATGGTTTATATTATGTGTATTTAATAAGGGGGGAGAGAAGGGGAAACAAATTTTGGATGAAGGTGGGGGAAATTTTTTTATGATTATTTATTGATAAAATAGAGTAACAGATTGGATACATCAGAAATTTCTTTTAACAAAACAACTTTTAAAAGTTTTAAACTTCATAAGCTGAGAAAGAAAAAGCAAATGAAGAGCAGGTGATGACCAACTGATGGACATAAAAATCTCAATTTTATTACTTTCAAACGAAGTTATTAAATAAAATTACTAATGTGCATTTTTTTTTTTTTTTTTTTTAATCAGCTGGCCCCAGATTCTTTATTTTTTTAACGGCTCTGTTTGAAAATTTATTTTAACTTTGCCGTTCTTAAGACCGTTCTCAAATTCAAATTAACTACTTTCAAATAATTTTTTTAATCGTTTTTTATTTATAAGTACACTGATGCTCTATAAAACTGTAAAATCAAATAGTGTTTTCCATTTTTCGATAAAGACCATTAAAAAAGAGTTTAAGTAGAATTTTTAGGTATTAACATAACTCGACTGACGTGGCTGATTTGCTAATAAAAGTACAAAGTCCAAAATCCGGAACCCTCCGGACCTCGGCGATTCTGAATTTCAGATCATTTTCAGTTTATTTGTGGAAAAAAAAATAAATAAATAAAATAATAATCTACTGCCTCTTCTTTTACAAAAAAAAGAGGGCACGATTTGTGTCAAGAGCGCATTTTCAATGAAAAAAAAAACGCTAATATTAAAACAGATAAAATAGATTAATAGAGAATTTTTTTTTAAAAAAGGAAGCTATCTGCATTAAACGCCCCATTTCCCTACGAAATATTTATATTAGTAACACATTTACAATATTGAAGAAAGATACTTAAAAATGATAAAACGAAAGTAAATTTGAGCTGCTTTTTTTTTTTTTAATGAAAGCTTAATTTAAGTTTTTATAAAAGTATTTCTAGTTAAGGAGTGATTCTGTTTCAATTTTTCTGAAAAATTAGGGCGATAATTTTCCGAGAAAAAAAAAAAAAAACGGTTATAATTCAGAAAATTTGAATATGAAATCTACCGCAATATTTGACAAACGGTCAATCGTCCAAAGATAAATTGCTAATATCGTCAAAGAATCGCGGAAAAAACGAGATCAAACTATCATGAAAAATCGCAAATACATCAAAAAATTTTTTTTATCAAAAATCGTGATAAAAACGCTAAATTTTCTCAAAGGATCGTGAGAAAAAAACAACAAGAGAAAAAAAAAAACATTGTGCCGAAAGTGGATGCCCCCCTCCCCTTCCTCTCAGTCTGTTGCAACCTTTCAGAAAATATTTTTTTACTCAAAATTGTCCCTTAAAACCACCTCTTAATTAAAAAGAGAAAAAATATAAAAGAATCTTGTCATGGTTCCTTTCTGCACAGCAAAACATATTCCATCCAAAGTTTTGGTGATCTGATTGAGTAAACAGTAGATTTCCGATTTCACTTAGCGAGGTTAATAAACAACTCTTTCTTTGCAATTTCTGTATAGTGGATATTTTTGGCAGACATTGTAATTTTCTAAAAACTGTTTATATTTTAACAAAAATTTATTACACTGCTTAACTTACTATCATTTCAACTTGCTGAAAATTTGAAAGAAATCGGTCAACTTACTTAGGAGATATGGATTTTTTTTCTTTTTAACAGTGATTGGGGGGGGGGGGGGGGAGAGAAAGAGTGGTTTTTCATTCTTTTTCATTTTTTGTTTGCAAGTTTTTTTTTTCTCTGCACCTAAGCCACGCAAATTGGTTAATACATTCATAGGATCATTTTTATATGTAAAAGAAGAGGCTTCCAATAGTTAATTCTCTTGCAAAAAAAAAAAAAAAAAAAAAAAAAAAGAAGAGGAATTTAAAGGGGAATTGAAATTTTGTTTATTTTAACAGGAATCCATGTTATCAGTATCGTAGCTTTGTATTCATCTTTACAGGGGACTGTGAAAACAATTCATGTTAAAAGTAATTCATGCTAAGCGTGTTCATGCTAACAAGGTTAGATTGTATATACATATATATATATATATATATATATATATAAAGGTTAGTTAGCAAAATGTCTGGATTTGAGAATTTGTATTGCATTTTAAATTGAAACAAAATTAATAAGCTGAAAACGAAACTTATTTTGAATAAAATATTTAGTCCAGCTAATTTGATTCAGGTCACAGAGACTTTTACTGAGCAAGAAAATAAAGGATGGAAATAGAAAACATTTAGCTTTCAATGGGGTATTTGATATTTTGAGTTTCTTCCATGATGTGTTTACATATAAAACCATTAAGAATATGCAGTATTGTGAGCCATTATGTGAAATGAAATGAGGGGCAATTATTTCTGATAGTAAAAATAAACCTTTTATAGTGAGGTGAGCGAAAATGAATGAATTTCGACGAATCAAAGTAATGTAAGAAAATAAAGTAGACTTCATAAAATTAGTGTAGCATACAATCGGTAGCGGTAATAAAGCAGAAGTGTGACGCGGCAGATACAATGCTAAAAAACAAGTTGATTATAAAAGATCTTTAAACGAAACTAAAAGCTTTTTCCCAATAAAAAAAGAAAAAAATATTTGTACGGAGAAAAAGGTTTGAACCCAGTTTTCGCGAGTATAGAAAGACTCCAATGAAGCAGAATAAATTATTTTGATTTACCCCCTCCCCCTCTAAAAAAAGTGAGATACTAAATTATTTCTTTCATTCGGGTAAATTCAAGAAGGCCGGGTTTGCGTACTGCCCCTGTTTATTCATACTGCACAGTTGACTAACTGAGGCATCAGCGATTGAGACATAACTTTTAAAATTAAAATTTTAATAGAAAATCACTTACATTTCTGTCAAAACGGAAATTTTTAACTTCTTTCATTGATATGACAGATAATATATTATATTTCTCTTTGAAGTTTTCATTTGTTTCAGAGCGAAAAAAAACATACAGACGATTAATCTTTTGGGAGTTTTGGGCTTTGATTCTAGCAGTCGATAACAGGCTATAATATTAAGAGCTTAAAGGAGGAAAGAAATTATCCATTCTTGTGAATTTCTCACAGTACTGCGTGTGCATATCTTTCACTTTATATATCACTACTATGGACAAAATGTATGTTTGTGTTTACGGTCATTTTTTCGAAGTCTTATCTCACGAACCCCGGGTCATCCACTTCTCCAGGATAGATAGCGAGATGCTGGGGATCTTTTCTTTTTCTTATTTCGGTGAATTTTCATGGTAGCCGAGACACTGTAGAGGACAGACAAAGAAAAATTTATGACAGCGTGGGTGCTAGAGTTTTACTGAAAATAATTGGTGTTTGAATATAAAGAGGTTGGGGTCTGGTTGGTGGGGGGGGGGGGGGGAAGGGGGGCAGGTGTGAAAAGGGACAGATTAGGAATGGAACAAGGGGATTACATAATATTTACAAACAGTTTAAAGTTGGTTTGAAATAAGCAATAAAATTAACTTAAAAGGGCGTGTTTTTTTTTCCTCCTGGTTAATTTTCTGAGTGAAAGGGCTCGCGGGGCGGGGTTTTCGGATGGTGGGGCCATCAGGGCAGCAAATTTTACAAAGAAGGAAGGGCGGGGCGGTGCGCCCTGTGAAAAACGCCTAGAATGAACTCTGATCTTTATCAATTTTAAGTAGACAATTCCCCATAACAACTAATTTTTCTGTTTTATCTCTTTCAATATCGTTAATCAAGGCATTGAGAACCAAAGTAGACTATCTTTCATTTTTTTTTCTTTTTTGGAAAATGACTTTGGAGTGTAAAATCTTTTTATAGCATGTTGTCTGTACATGAGATTATGAATTTTAATAATTTTGAAACTATTTAAGTTATTCATGTGATAAAGCCAGTTTAATAGATAATCTAACTTTTCTTGTATATCTAGATGCAAGTGCAAAAGTGAATCAAATAATTGGTCATTTTAGCACTGCTAACTTAATCATACTATGCTTCTGAAAGAAGTTTTGTCTGTTTTGGCTTCTTTAAAAACTGGTTTAAAAGAGTTTACAAAAAATTTCAAAAGCATTTTTTTAAAATCAGAGCTGAAGAGTTTGGCCCACTATGTACAATGCCCAGTTGTATTGCATGTGCTATTTAATTTAATAATTTATAGTTTCTATAGCATCGTGTAAATTTAATTACTCTGCAGGGTCCCAGCGTAGAGCTATAGATATTTACTACCTATCCATTTCCTTTTCTCAATCTAGTTCAGGTTTATACGTTTTTTAAAGTTACTACCACCTCATTTTGAAATTTCATACAAACATATGTATATTTTAATAATAATTTAATTGATTAACTATGTTAAAGACAGTCAAATTTACATATAAATTTAAGAAGTTCTGTGTGTAAAAGATTTTTCATGCGACATACAACAGAGCAAATAAAAATAAAAATCATATTTAATAAATAATCAACACAATTGGCAGAATATTGAAATACAATTTGTAATAACCAGAAAAAACATACGAATAACTTTTAGAAATGGAAAAACATATGTACAAAAAAAAAAAAAAAAAAAAGGAAAAAAGATTTTGTATAATTGTTCAAATGCTGATTCTATTTTAAACCTTTGATTTTAATTTAACAAATTAAAACAGATTTTTAATTCTGTACCCCATTTATTGTTAATCTCTAAACTTATAATTAATTTTAAAGACGGAGAAAACATAGCGAATGGGTAAGAAATTTGGAATTGTTGGGTGAAATGCAGTTTACTCTTCTTCGCCAAGACGACTTTTTTTTTGGTGCGATAAATGCTTCAATATGGCAACCCTGCATTTTCATTTTCTCCTCTTGCATCTTCAATGTGGCAACCCTAAGGAGTGCTCTGGTTTACGTATCCTACCGATTTTTAAGCCGTTTCCTGATTGGACGCTCTTTTTTGTTAAATGTTTTCTTATTAGACGAAAGAAGAGAACAGAGAACTAAGAGAGGGCGCGTTTATTGCTTCCGGTAGCATTGTTTTTTGGAGTTGCGTCTTGCATTCAATGAGCGAGTTTATTTTTTGGCATTTTCCTCTTTTTATATTTAGTTAGATACCATTCAGTAACTACTATGGAAGTTGTTGATTGTTTGAATGAGGAAGTAAAGTATTCAAATGGATAGTTTATGCTGTTGAAAGTTTGCGGGAAAGAGTATATAATTGACCAGTCAATCCAGAGCAAAACAGCGGCTCCGGGTAAGTAAAAATTCTTTTTTTTTGTCTTTAGATTTGTATTTTATGTGCTTTTTGTTTATTTTGATTGCCGCCATCTTGGAAAGTGCGTTTTTGCGTAGTGTCTCTTGGAGCATGTTGCTCCGGGAGACAAAACGCAAAAACGTGCCAATTTGGCGATTTTTGAAAATCGCGCCAAGAAGGAGAGTAAACTGCATTCACACCGAATTGTTCACTAAAGCAGCCAAACTGTCCCCTGGTTGGGCGTATGCCCCACGTTGGGAATCACTGCCTTAAGAATTAATTTTAATAATTAAAATGACAGAAACAAAATATTATAAATGATGTAAACATATTGATGTAAACTTACTGACATATTTTGTATTCAGAATACTAGAATTAAAAAAATATCTAGCCCATATAGGTTTAAAAGTTGTGCAGTAAGTATAGCATAGCGAGTAGCTAGCTATATTACACATCACTACACTTCGTTACTTTGAGATTTTATGAAATGATTCAATTTATAATAGAAAACAAAAGACAGTTAATTCTCTTGATATCTTGTCTGCTGGGATACAATTAAATAAGTCCGATATAACTGAATGCATTAAAAAAAATTAAGAAAAATGACATACAGAAAAAGCTTGTGTTTTTATTCCAAAAGTTAGCTTACACTCATATTACAAATTTGATCCACAAATTGCCAGCAGAACAATTTTTTCATAAAAGGAGCCAATTATGATCACGTGATTTGTTAAATAGTGCAGGTTTTCACAATAAACTACTTACTTATTGTACTGGTCCGTTTGCTAAACTCTACATTATCCAAAATGTAATGTGCGACATTACAAATTACTGTAAAAAACAGAGACTATTGTTTCGCTACTTGTAGCATGTTAATGTCGATCCTACTGTTTATACGTATATGGAAGCTATCTTAAAATATTACCAACTATGTATTTTATGGATTAGATCAACCATAATTTTACCACTTTCCTCTTTTGCTCACTAACCTCTTATATCCTGAGTTTTTTTTTAAATGTTTTACTTGAATAATTTTTCCGTTAATGTCTAAGGTATCTTGAACAACATATATAATAATTATAAAGATGGTTTAATTAATCTTTAGCAACAATTCTTATATAAGTAAAAAAACTTACATTTCTTTTCTGTAGAGAGTGCATCCACTTGTTCTGTGGGTTCCTCCACATCATCATCTGCAGCCGATTTCTTGGTAGAGCCCCTCCTGACTTTGCTACCACGCCTTCCACGGCCCCTTCCTTTGCCCTTCAGTTTTAAGGAAATGTTTTTTCTCACGCCTTGTGCCTGAGACAAAGCGACATTACTCTCCGAGTAATCCAAATCATCAGCTGGAAAAAATAACATATGTCATAACTTAAAAATTTGTAAACTTGTACAACATTTTCAAACAGATGCTTAATATTAGTCATAAATAATCAAACAGATATTTGATTCGCAAACTTGAGAGTTTTGTATTATTAACAAGTACATTTTTGTATCTGGCGGAAAATATTTAACATTATCATCATAGAATATTCTTAATTTTTTGTAAAAATTTTGAAAAGTATTGCTATCAATGGGTTAGTAACATAATTAACTATGTTTAAAATAAAGGTGGTTGCCATAAATGTCAAAGTCACATTTGATAAAATACACCAATTAGCTATGAACGAACACAATAGTGATTCTAAAGCAGAAATATAGATGATAACATTTTGAATATACCAGAACAAAAAATATCGAAATAATGCTGGAGTGTTCAAAAAACATGTTACTCTTGTTCAGCAAAACTGTAAAGGAGGATACAGTATTTTTGCAGCCTATACAAAATTTATTATAGAGTTTGTGAAGTATGCAAAAATAACTTTCAAACAGTTAAATTCAGATAATTCGATATTTCTAAAATTATTTAATTATTAAACATTTTCCATGTTCATTATACAATTCAGTTTGATTCCAAGTACTTTCTTTTATAAACTTTGAAAAAAAAAAAAAAAAAAAAAATCCTATTTTTGAATATATATATTATTTTTTACAGTTTTTGTTATTTTAAATGTACAAAAATCAGATTAAAAATATTTTGTTCTTTCCAAAAATGCCTGATTATTGAATTACTATTTGACTCAAACATATGCCATGGTTGGGAAAGCATAAGAGTTTATTTAATGCATATAATAAGCAGTGGTCTATTAGATTGCGAAACTCTGTAAGCAGTGGTGTAGTCATTAAAAAAAAAGAAAAGGAAAAAAAAAACAATATACCCTCTAAGCAGAGGATATACGCTCTAAACTGAGGATAGACCCTAGAGTATATATACTATATCTTTTTTGAGGAACAGAGGCTATACGGTGTTCCTTAAAAGAAAAAAAAAAAAAAAAAAAATGTGTATACCCTCCACTACATCACTCTGGTTCCAAGAATGATTCAACATCGGTTACAAGTTAAGGTATTTTTGGAAATTCGTGATTTTTTTCCCTTTATATTTACAACCTTTAATTTTAGAATATATTTAAAAAATTTCTTTCTTAGTCTCGTGTATAAGCCCCCCCCCCCTACTTTGAAGCTAAATATTGTTAAAAAAATTCTCGGCTTATACACATATATACAGTAATTAAATAATAATTAAAAAAAAAAAGTATATGCAAAATTACTATCTATCCATCAATAGCATTCAAGTAGTAAAAAAAAAAAAAAAAAAAAAAAAAAAACCTTAAGGGGACAAGGGACCTTGAAATCCTTGAAAATATTTTTTTTTATTTTTTGTAAATTTTACCTAAATATTATTCAAGGGTACATTATATGCATTATAACATGCATTTATCACAAAAAAAATGCAAAAAAAAAATTATTTTTGACAAAAAAATGGCATTTTACGCAGCGTCTTCGAAATCTTCGAAATGCGGACTGCGCATTCCATATCAATGAAAATCCCCAATATTTTTTATGAAAGTTTGTTTTATATATATAAACAAAATTGTGCATCGAATTTTGAATATTTGAATTTAAAAGTAAAAAAAAAAAAAAAAAAAATTGAAATTTTTTCGAAATTTTTTTCAAAATTTTCAATTTTTTTTTTTTTTTTACTTCTTAAAATTCAAATATGTAAAAATCGATGCTTTATTTTGTTTATATATATAAAACATACTTTCCAAAAAAATATTGGGGATTTTCATAGATATAGAAAGCGCAGGGGGCATTTCGAAGATTTCGAAGACGCTGCGTAAAATTCCATTTTTTTCTCAAAAATAATATATTTTTTAAAATATTTTTGTGATAAATGCATGCCATAATGCATATAATGCACCCTTGAATAATATTTAAGATGAAATTTACAAAAAATAAAAAAAAAATTGAAAAAATTTGAAAATTTTGAAAAAAATTTCAAAAAAATTTCAAAATTTCAATTTTTTTTTTTTTAACTTTTAAATTCAAATATTCAAAATTGGATGCACAATTTTGTTTATATATATAAAACAAACTTTCATAAAAAATATTGGGGATTTTCATTGATATGGAATGCGCAGTCCGCATTTCGAAGATTTCGAAGACGCTGCGTAAAATGCCATTTTTTTGTCAAAAATAATTTTTTTTTTGCATTTTTTTTGTGATAAATGCATGTTATAATGCATATAATGTACCCTTGAATAATATTTAGGTGAAATTTACAAAAAATAAAAAAAATTATTTTTAAGGATTTGAAGGTCCCTTGTCCCCTTAAATGTCGAAGATTGAAATATTTTACATAGAAACATTTATCACAACAAACAGAACATCATATGGAAAATTTCCTTTTTAATTTCTTAATTACATAATCAAGACACTATGAATAAAGCTCCATGTAATATTGTGAAAATGTCCCTTCGCTGCTCATTGGTGTTTATTCACTTGCTTTAAAACTCCTTATAATAGTATTAGAGTGCATTCTATACAAAAATTGTAATAAAAACTTTAGTTTCGAATTAGTTTTAAATATGCGATATAAATCTCTGAAGCAGAATGAAACGATTTTTAATATCGTTTAACCGCCACTAACAATTACAAAACGATAAATAATTTATTTCGTCCAAGAAGTTTTGTTTTAAAACACATACTTAAATTAATCTTAACATTTCACTTGTAAAATTATGTTCATGATCAGTTATAAAATATCACTCATAAACTAGAATGATACTAAATTATTTCATAATGAAAAAAAGGCTACAATTTCGTTAAATATCAACATGATAATCTAAATAATAAAATTCACCTTCGTCTGCCATCTTTCAGAAACGAACCGCTTATGAAAACAAAATAAATGTTGCCTATTTTCATTTTTAAAAAATCTTTATTTTAGAAAATAAATCACGGAGAATGTCATCAGATGAATATTTACCAAACTTGGATTTGTGTATGTGACGTCACGTTCCAGCTGCATCATGTGACAGGCTGCTCACGCGCTCCAAAGATGTTGCTATGGAGTAGGTCTTCTCGAAGAAAGAAATTTTAAAATAATTCAATTATTGCATTATTTTTATGGTTCAAAGTAGGTAAATTCAACGATTATATTTCTTTATTCTTCCAAAACACGATTTTCGTAATAGAAATATATACTTGTGTCACTCAAATTAAATTTAAAATATTGGGGAAAGCATCACGAGACCTACTTCATCTACTTTAGCCAGTTCAGCGTTTAAAATTTAACAATCAACCCTACTCAAAGTTATCATGTGCGACTCAGCAAATTTGCCGGCGACATTTCTGATTCTACTAGACTTCTGTTCTGGCCAAGTTCTAGCAACGTGCCCTAAACTTCAGGGCTGTCTCCCCTGATTCATATATAAGACCATAATGGTTTTTAATGTTTTAAAAGCGGCTGTTTAGACATGAGCATGTATAGTTAACACTAGAATCGCGGGTAATTTTACTCAAATTTCATAAAAAATTTTTACACCAGAATTTTTATTTAAAATATTTTAGTTATTTATGTAAACTATATTAATTAGGACCATACTTAACTTATTCGGCGAAGAATTTTCTGGTGTCAATCGACACCTATTCATTTTTTACGGGTCAAAATGACCCGTCACCGCGGTTCTAGTGTTAAATAATGTGTCATTGTTTTCCATTTCTCTATACTCCCAGTTGAGATTTTAGTAGCAGAATGTATTTATTTTAAAAATTCGTTTTAGTGATTGAAGTTTTAATGAATTTCATGTATTTATAAGACCCATATGTTTGAGATACACTGGCCTCCAAAAGTTAAGATACAACCGGATTTTTGCGTCTAATTTGCAAATGAATGAATATAGAAAGAACAAATTTGGAGAAAATATGCGCTAAACTGTTATTTATTAAATGCGACATAGAAATTTACTTTAGTTAAACGTATAAATGAAATTACAACAAAAAAGCACTCATGGTGGAAAACTCCATTCTTGAAGAAATCAATACACTGCAGTATTATATAGTAAAATGCGACAGAAACATTAAAAAACTGGTTCTAATACGAATTTTCCACCCCGGACTTGAATGCATTGGCGGCATTGACTTTCCATGTTCTCAATTAAATTGTCGGACACCGAAATAGGAACAGCTGACCAGACATATAGTAAGACTTGTTCCAGCTCATTTAATGAGCTTGGAGGAGGACTTAAAGCCGCAACCTGTCTTCCAATCCAGAGGATCTTTTTTTTTGGGGGGGGGGGGGGCGATACTAAGAAACATAGAATCAACATAGTCTCAATTTCTGTTCATGAAATCATTCTTTGTACAGTTATTATTAAATGAATGGTCAAATGAAATGCTTTTCCGCGATCTTCTGACGAAATACACTTTTTCCCGCGATCTTTTGATTAAATTCACGCTCTTTCCGCGACTCTTTGACGGAATTCGCTTTTTTTGACATTTTTGACGAATTTCGCTTTTTTTCGCGATACTCTGCCAAAATTCGGGTTTTTTCCGCGATTCTTTGACAAAATTGGCTCTTTTCTGCGATACTTTGACAAAATTAGCAATTTTTTGCAACCCTTTGAGAAAAGTAGCTCATTTTTCCGCGACCTTTTGACGAAATCGAAGTTTTTTCCGAAACACTTTGACAAAACTCGCGCTTTTTCAGCAATCCTATTTCGAAGTTCGCCTTTTTTCAGCGATTCTATGTCGAAATTAGTACTTTTTTCACAATACTTTGCCAATCCCTTTTTTCAACCCTTTGACAAAATTAGCGCTTTTTCCACGACCTTTTGATGAAATTTGCTCTTTTTCCGCGATACTTTGACAAAATTAACTTTTTTTGCAAACATTTGACAAAATTCGAACTTTTTCCTCGACCTTTTGACGAAATTCGAGCTTTTTCTACGACACTTTGACAAAACTCGCGCTTTCAGCGATCTTGAGTCAAAATTCGCATTTTTTAACGATCCTTGTAGAATTTTTTTTTTTTTTTTTTTTTTTTTTTTTTTTTTTTTTTTTTTTTTTTACGCGACCATTGAAAAAATTCGTGCTTTTCCCGAAATTCGCCTTTTTTTTGCGACACTTTGACCAAATTAGCGCTTTTTAGCGAAATTTTAATGAAATTCGCAATTTTACCGGAACAAGAGAATGTCTCCGACGTCGTCGCAGAAATCCCTTCTTGAAAAAAGTCTGAATTCAACACTGGTTTTTTGGAGGGGGGGGGGGCGATCGCCCCGATCGCCCTTTCCTGAATCCGCGCCTGTCCGGAAGATGTTCTATCGGATTCAAGTCTGAAGAGTGAGCGGGCCATTCCATTCTGTCTAAACCGTGCTCTTCAAGATAATCCTGAACAACCACAGCTCGGTGTGGTCTCGCATTATCACCCATTAGAATTTGCCAATAGCACCGGTATATGAACCGGTATATAACATAAGAATCAAGGTTCTCATCCCGATATCTCGCACCAGTCAGAGTTCCTCCATGGAAAACATGTAAGTCAGTGTGGCCTCCGAACCTGCTCAAACCATGATTCCACCGTTTCTGTATCTGCATGTTTCGACAGTGTTTGATTGATGGTATGTGCATTGTTCTCTCCAGATCAGAAGACGTCCTGAATCGCTCTCCAGTGTGAATCTGGACTCGTCTATAAAGAGTACAGAAGTCCACTGTTGTCTGGTCCAGAAAACATGTTTTCTTGCACAACATAAGTGGTCCCTTTTTTGTCGTCTGTTGATTGGGACACACACAACTGGTCGCCTTGCATAGAGACCTATGCGTCGTGAAAACGTCTTCACACCGTAGTAGCGGAGATTCTTCTCCCTGATGCTGCAAAGTGGTCTGCAATGAGTTGCGGCATAGTAGTGCGTCTTCTCTTTCGGACCGAAAGAGATAGAAACCAGTCTTCTGCAAGTGGGCGGCCTGGAATATGTCTTCTGAACACAGAATAATCGGATTCATACTGATCCCAGAGTCGTTGGACTACACTGCGAGACACATTGAGCCGTCTAGTAGTATTGGTTTGTGACAACCCCATTTTCAACCATCGTACCGTCAGCCACTTTAATGAATCGGACAAACGACTTCTAGACATTTCTAGACTGTACTGGTTGTTGTGAACAAAACTGAGAACAATAGTTCAAATACAACAAAACTTACACGCGAAATTACGAAAGCTTCGTAACTGCATATTTTTCTCACATTCACAAATACCTATTCTTTTGTATAAATAAAAGTGGTAGTTATAATTTTTGCGTAAATTTTTTTAAAGCTTAATTTTGTCATTCATATAAACTATGAAGTTTAATCTAACTGCCATTTTCTTCTGGTGAGCTTTGAAAAAAAATGTTGTATCTTAACTTTTGGGGGCCAGTGTATATCCACATTCGATGAAACAAGTTGTTTGATTAAAAATAATTCAATAAATAATAATAATAATTAAAGAAACCTCAGATTTTAGTGCGAAAGTTCCACATGGGTTTTCTTTTGTAATAGTAGCCTTAAATTGTTTTTATTTAATTTTTTAAATGTTATATTTTTTATAACTAAATTTACTGAATATTTTTTTTTTTATATATTAAAAATTTTTAATACAAATTTATATATGCGAATTTGATACAGTATTTTTAAATGCATATTTTGCAGCGAACTAAATATGTATTACTATTTTTATATTCTTATTAATTTTATTATGATTATAATCGCCCAATCCAAAGTTGCGGGTGTGACATTTACACAACTTACATTAGTCACCAGCAAAAATATTTTTGAGCATTGGTTTCAATTTGTATGAATTTCAATGTAGACCACTTATATATACATTTATCCAAAACAGAAAATTGTTCGATGTATCATTTATTTATAAAAAAAAAAATAACTTCTACCTGTTGCGGGTGTGACACAAAAAGACATGCATTTTCACCTTTCAGTGCAAAAACGCAAAACTCTGTGAATTATGACAACTGAGTGAATTGATTTTTTAAAATATTAAACAGCAATACTTAAGTAATTATTCTATGAAAAAATTAAATTACTTACTCAATTCTTGCTTTTGTAGAAAATATTCAAAATTTTCGTTGCGGGTGTGACGCCCTGTTGCGGGTGTGACTTGTACAGCCAATAAAATAATGACATACACAAATATTTTCAAGGCAGATTTTTTTAATTGAAGAATTAATCAATGTTACAATTATAATATCTAGAGAAGAAAATATCAAACAAATTTCATTTCCAATCTTGAATTTATAATTTCTGGTGGTGGTATCTTTTTTTACAAAAATGCTCTTTTTTCCCTAGGATACATCTGACTGACTGGGCCAAATATACACACTTTCTTAAATTTTTTTCAAACATTCTAATTCTATATCGTCACCATCCGTTTGTCTTATTTGCCCATCAAAATTTTACTTTTTTAATGTCGAGAATAAAACAACTTCTACAAAATCTCCACTGCACATTCATTGTTGGATATTATATCCTTGTCAAAGTATGGATACATTTGACTGCCTGAGCCAAATATACAAATTTTCTTGATTTTTTTTTTCAGATACTCTTATTCTATATCATCTCTATTCATTTGTCTTATTTCTCCATCAAAGTTTTTACCTTTTTTTTTTAATGTGGAGAATAAAACAACTTCTACAAAATCTCCAACTGCACTCTTATCGTTGGATATTATATTTTTTGACAAAATATTATAACAAACAAATTCTCTTGTGATCACTTTCTGAAGTTATTGCGACATTAATTGTTCCTACGTCAACAGAAATAAACATGATGTATCGATTGAATGTTGCGCTCCGATTGTGCTTGGTGCCAGCATGCATGAAGCATTTTCACAATATCTTCTGAAATTTCACATTCAGCAGAGTTCTTTTATATTTTTTAGGACTTTTTCTATACACATAGCAAAATTTGAAACTGAATTTATAGTTGCAGAGTGTTGCTAGCGTTACCAATTTCTTGGCAACTGCACCAACCCCGTCGACAACTCCTTTACCATGAGATGAAATGTAAAAGGACTGCCATCTTTTACCATGATTTTTTTAAATATTCTCTTCTTTTCTCTCCTTGCTTTGTCTCTTTCCTTCTCCTTTTGTAGCTATGCTTCATATTTAAAAGGGTTTTCTTTAATCTTTTTTCTATGATATCGTGATCTTTCTGTACTCTTCATTCTCTGCAAAAGAGAAGAAATTAATGTGTAAACTTAATAAATACAGCACTTCCAGTCCGAAAATATATGCTTAACAAATTGTTAATATTTATCCCTTGAAATTTCCAATCTTACATAACGTTAATTATGTTAAATTTTGGTTAATTTCAAACTGACTATATACATTTTATGTTAACTTAATAAACATTTTAACAGTTTCTATTATTCTTACTTCTACTTTTTATTTAATTTGAAATAAAAGAGAAAAAAAAATCTTCTCCCAATATTGGTTTACTTATTTTAAAAAACTAAAAATATATATATTAGATAAATACTATCAAATAACAAAATTTAAAAAAATGTATATAAAAAACAAAACAAAATTAACAAATTTAAAAAAAAATTACTAAAATATTGTTTCGTAATTTTCTTTTTTTACATTTCTATAAAAATCTTACCTTTTAAATTAATTTCTTAATCATATATCAGTAATAAAATTATTTTCTTGCAGTAAAGCAACAATTTTATCAATCCAAACTGAATAAATCAACTACACACAGAGTCACATGCTCAGATGATGCAAATTTTTATTTATTAACTGGAATTCACTCTATTAAATCAAACGATATAGTTAAAGCTGCCAAGTAATGTTTTCCAGCATATTATTCCTATATAAATTTACATATAGTTTGTTCAAATATACATTTGTAATCAATTTTAAAAGACGTTGCGGGTGTGACTTTAATTAAATGTCACACCCGCAACAGGGACATGTCACGCCCGCAACGCTCAATAATTGTAATTAAAATGTTAATTAATTTTTTTTGTGTCTGTAATTCAAAGTGTCTTAATAAACTATTTTTGAATATAAAGTTTCATAACTTTAAGTCAAAAAAAAATTTTCTGTAGAGATATAAATGTAACTTTTTGTTGCGGGCGTGACACAATAATTAAGAGTAATTAAATATGCTTACCTTTTGTAATGAAGATTAGTGAACACTTCTCTGCAGTTAAAAACTCTCAATAATAACTGTCAGATCATATATATCCAAGTTTGGAGATTTTCAGAATGTTTGTTCAGCTTACGAGACCATGAAATGTAAAGATATTTGCCGCAGTCTATTTTACAAAGTCATAGTGTCACTTTATTAATTAAAATAAGTATGTTAATGACAAAAATGTAATTCTTTTTTGATAAAATATGAAATAGTACACCCTTAACAGTTAATATGCAAAATTTCAATCATATTTAAAGAAATTTAAATTTTCATCCTCATGTCCGTTTTTTTTGTGGATTGGGCGTAATTCTTATTATTATTATTATAATTCTTCTTCTTATTATTATAATTCTTATTCTTCTTATTATAATTATTAATTATAATAATGATTATAATTTTTACTAATTATTATTATAACTATTATAAATTATAAACTTTATATACTTTTTTATTTATAAGTTTATCTTAAATAAATAATAATAAATGTTTATAAGTTAATTATTATTTTTTAAAAATTATTCATAAATTTTATTGATTATATTTATTCTTTTATACATTCCAAAAAATTATATATTTAAGATTTTTAATTTTAGCAAAAAATCCCCCCCCCCCCTAAAAAAAAGATCTCAAAATTTTATTTTAAGATTTTATCTAGATTTTATCTTTAAGCTTTTAAAACTACTTAAAAAATAAAAACTTTTTTGTCACAATGCATGAATAACAATATAAAGAAAAACATTAAAAAATTACAAAAAATCAGTTTATAGATATTTTAGTTTTTCTTTTTTTTATACATATAGTAACAATACAACTATTCCTGAATCAGAGATGAGAATTAAGGCTTTAAAAAGCCATAAAAATTGTATGCTAAATTATTACTAAACGTTTGACTTTTTCTTTCCTTTTTTAAGGTATATATTTACTACATAATATATATTATGCCAGAAATAATGAGACAAACTTTAAGGGGAGGTAAAGGTCATCACAAGAATTCAGATTTACATAGAAACCCATGGTCGGAAACGTTTTCCTGGCGCAGTAGTGACGACACAAAACACATGAAAGGACACGAACATAGAGAGAAAACATGTTTATTATTCTTAGTGCTGCAAAAATACCGGGATAACACTGCAAAGTTTTTAGCAACTAGTTGTACACATCATTGCAGCTGCTGAGGAAGTTCAGGACATTCCTGGTGTTTTCTGTAGAACATTAAATCTTCCATGCACAGGAGATTCGCCTGCATGCATCAGGGCCCGGTGTCGTAATTTCAAACATCTATTTTGATAACAATTGGTGTTTTTTTAATGTTCTTTTTTCTTACTTTTCTGCTGTACTAAGGATAATAAAGATATTTTCTCTTCTTATTCGTGTCCTGTCCTTCTTGCGTTTTGTGGTATTACTACCACGCCAAGAAAACGTTTTTGACCATGGGTTGCTACACAAATCTGAATCCTTGTGATGTCCCCTACCTCCCCTTAAAGTTTGTCCCATTATTTCTGGAAAACCCTGTATACATTATGATGACAATTTATGGTTAACAATATTGATACACTGAATAAACCATTTTTGCACTTTACATTAAAATAACATTTATTTCAATAATTCCATCTGCAACTGCAGTTTTATAAATAACAATACATTTTAATATAAATATTGATTAAAAAAATTAAATAATAGTTAAAATTTATGAAACAGTTTTGATTTTTAAAAAGTTTATAAAAGAAAAAAAAAGTTTTAATATGAAAATGGAGAAGTTTTTTTTATGCAGGTATTTTTGGAATTCTTTTAAGTAGAAAACCGATATTTCATCATCTGAAAATGAAAAGTAATTTATTCAAATTTAACATATGTAGCATGAAAAACGAAACAACAGAAAACAAACATCCAAATATTTGTGTAAACAGTTGTCGGATTCGGATGTCTGGCCACTTCATCTGAATCTGGCTAGCCAATCAGAACGGCTCTGGAGTCTAGGAGGCGTTGCTAGAACTCGACTAGAAGTCTAATGGAGTCAGAAATGTCGCAATTTTTTTGGGCGATTTGATCACTTGATTGTGCATTTTGGGCTTTTGTTTTGATGCTATAAAGCAGGCATGTCTAACTTTTCAGTAATCAGGGGCGCACCCCTGCTCTTAACACTCAATGAACGGTGCCATTATTCACATGGCTGAAAACGTGCGACAGTATTGTCGCACAGTATTAGTATACACGCATATTAACATAATACAAATAAATTTTACAGCTGTACGAAAGGCCGCTATGATTTTGAAATCGGAGTTACATGTATTTCAAATTATACATTTTTCTACTAGAAGTCTGTCCCAAAAATGTATGTAAAGTAAGGTGTCAGAAACTTTAATCAGCCTTACACTTAGAATAATAACAAGGAAAAATAAAATAAACATGAAAATAACAGATATTGCTATTTTAGAATATGAAAATACGCTTTGACTTATTTTGATGGAGTGAATTTAGTTTTGTAATAAGTACGAAACAAAGACAATCATGATTATGATCGATTTTTCGATGGAAATTATTTTGTATTGTTTTATTCTAACCGAAACGTAAAAAAAAAATCCCTAAAATTTCAAAAATCAAGAAGTAAAAAAAAGCCCCTTTATTTCTCACATAAAACAGCCAACGTGGACTATTAGTGTGACAACAGCAAAAAGAAAAAAATGAACTTTCATACACTTGTTGTAGTCGATTGACATGGCCCAGTTATGTATAATAACAAAAATATTTATTAATTATATTTACAAATCAAATTGTTACATGACACGCTCGAAAAGGTAAGTAGCAGAGCTGACTAAAAGGCGTGCTTGCTGGACGGAAGCTCCGAGCGTAGTGACGTTAGACGACGCTAACGAGAGCGCCTGCCTCGTCGGCAAGGGTTGCCAGGAGGAGACTGGTTTTGCCAGCAGGGGAGCTAGATTTGGCACATGCAGCCACACACCCCCCCCGCAATATTACACATCATTCTTTTAACAGGGCCGGGAAACGCACAGTTCGTCCCGACCGAGTAACGGTGGGTTTTGTTTGTGTTTGAAGTGGTACAGAGTCTGGTACACTAGGAGTGGGAATGTCAGATGCCAGAAAAGCTGGCTTAATCCTATCGATGGAAATGGTGGTTTGACGTCCATTGAAGTCTATTATGAAAGTTTTTTCCACGTTTGTGTATCACCTTAAATGGGCCATCATAGGGATTTTGTAAAGGTTTTTTCACACCGTCCTCTTTGAACACCGAGCGGAAACCAAGTAAGATGGTGGGCAATGCTGCAGTCCACTGGTCAGTGCTATGTGTTTTCAAGGCGGCTTTCAGTGGGCGGTGAAATTCTTCGATCAGGCCGTTAGCTTGTAGATGATATGGGGAAGACCTAATCCGTTTTATTCCCAAGAAATGGGACAGATTTTGAAAAAGTACACTTTCGAATTGCCTTCCTTGGTCTGTTGTGATATGGGAAGGGCAACCGAACCTGGTAATCCATTGGTTGTAGAAAACTGTAGCTACTGTGTGAGCACTGATATCTGGAATAGCCACAGCTTCTGGCCATCTTGTGAATCTGTCTATCATGGTAAGACAGTAGGAGTTACCCTGGGAAGGTGGAAGCGGGCCAACGAGGTCAAGATGGACATGATCAAATCTCTTAGATTGGCTAGGGAATGAACCCAATGGGGATTTAGTATGCCTGTTAACCTTAGCTTTCTGGCAGGGAATACATTGCCTTGCCCAAGTTGCACAATCTTTATTAATCGAAGGCCAAATAAATCTTGTTATCACCAACCGAGTTGTACTCCTGATTCCAGGATGAGACAAATTATGTAATTGGGAAAAAATTTGTTTTCGTAGAGAGATAGGAATGTATGGTCTGGCAACGCCAGTAGAAAAATCACAATATATAGGAGTTGTATGACCAGGTAAGGTTACTTTTTTTAGTTCCAAATTTTGCGGTTTATCAAGTAAATTTTGTAATTCAGGGTCATTTATTTGTAATTGTGAAATTTCATTAACGTCAATAGGATTTGGCATAGTGATTGAAGCGATTCTAGAAAGAGTGTCTGCAGTGACATTTTCCGATCCTTTTATATGTTGGATGTCGGTTGTGAACTGAGATATAAAATCCAGTTGTCTAGACTGCCTTGGTGAATGCTTATCAGTGCGCTGCTGGAAAGCGAATGTTAAGGGCTTGTGATCGGTAAAAAGTGTGAAACATCTCGCTTCAAGCATGTGGCGAAAATGTTTAATACCAGCATATGCTGCAAGTAGTTCTCTATCGTATGCACTGTAAGCACGTTCAGCTGAGGAAAGTTTGCGGGAAAAAAACCCAAGGGGTTGCAGTTCGTTTTCAACTAATTGTGATAAAGCTCCACCAATTGCAAAATCTGAAGCATCTACTTGCAAGACTAGGTTAGCATCTGGTTTTGGATGAGCTAAAAGGGTTGCATTTACAATTAATTCTTTACATTTTTTAAATTCTCTGTCAGCCTCAACCGACCCCTCAATTTTCGTTTTGTCATTTTTCTTAGCGCCTTTTAAATAGTTACTAAGGACAGTTTGATGTTTTGCAACGTTTGGCAGAAACCGACGAAAAAAATTCAAAAATCCAAGGAATCTTTGAAGATCTTTGATAGTTTGAGGTTGTGGATAATTTAATATGGGTGCAACCTTATCAGGGAGGGGTTTTGTGCCATGTTGTGAAACAAGGTGGCCTAAAAAGGAAATTTCCGTAACACCAAATAAGCATTTTGAGGCATTAATTGTAAGTCCATATGCATTTAGTCTTTCAAATAGTATACGTAAATGTTTTTTGTGTTCAGCCTCATCTTGGCTAAAAATGAGCACCATCTAAATAGACAAAACAAAAGGGTAAATCTCCCAGAATTTCATTCATGAATCTTTGAAACGTTTGTGCAGCAATACATAATCCAAAATTTAAAAAAGGGAATTCGAAAAGACCAAACGGTGTAATGACTGCTGTTTTTGGTATGTGATCGGGATGTACAGGGATATGAAAATAAGCTCTAACAATATCAATTTTAGAAAATATTCGTTTTCCATGAAGAGCATTTGAAAAATCTTGAATATGAGGAATTGGATACCTGTCTGGTGTAGTGCATGCATTTAATTTTCTATAATCTCCCACAGGGCGGATGCTACCACAACTTTTAGTAACTACATGTATTGGCGAAGACCATGGTGATTTAGAGGGTCTACATATGCCCTGATCAATCATATATTGAAATTCTTTTTTAACTGATTCGTATAGTTTGGGATTTAATCGTCTCTGCTTACTGTGAACTGGTAGTCCAGTGGTTTCGATATAGTGTACAGTATTATGTGGCACTGATTCGTGCTTAGAATTTATTTTTGTAAGAGTGGGATAGTCTGTTAAAAGTTTATGATATTCTGAATTGCCGGAAATAAGTTTGACAGTTTTCAGACTGTTGTGCAAATGTCCCTATTTGTGAAAGTTTTGTCACACTATCAGTGAGCCTACGACGTTTAAGGTCAACAAGAAGGCCAAAATTTTCTAGAAAATCAGCTCCAATAATTGGCATTGGTACATTTGCTATTAGGAATTTCCAATCAAAACTACGCCTTAACCCTAAGTCCACATTGAGTAATTTTGTGCCAAATGTTGATATTTTAGTATTATTTGCAGCAAAGAGTTGTAATGAATCTGGCTGTAAGTTTTTAGCATTTTTAGGGGGAGGGATACACGAAACATCAGATCCGGAATCAACGAGGAATTTAAAATGCGATTTCTTATCAAAAACATATAGGCGACACGATTTAAGGGCTATCGGCGTTGAAGTCGCCGAAATTTGAATGTCGATAGCCGAGTTTAGTTTTCCGATTGTTCTTTTACATATTTACAGGGCTCCTGACATTTGCGCGCTTTTTTGCCGTAGGTTTGATGATAATAACGAAATTCGTCAGATCTGGATTGCCGATGCGGCGATTTGAAATGTCGCCCACGTGACTGATTTCTCGAACGTGAACGCGACAATCTTTCAACTTTCTGACTTAACGCCGCAATTTCCGCGCGGAGGGCGGATATTTCGTTAAGCGGCGAGTCGGCAGCAAGCGCCGATTTACCGTGCTAGCTTTCACCGATTGCGTACACACTACTCGAGTCGGCACGTACTTCGGCAATTTTGTCGGCCATTTTAGCTAGGTTTTCCAACGATTCGGAACTTACTGCCAAAATACTCTGCATATCGGCTGGAAGTCTCTGAAACCATAAATTTTTTAAAAAATCGTCCGTAATCGAACTTTTGGCAAGCTGTTGCATCTTTCTTAGTAAGTGGGAGGGCTTTTCATCTCCTAACTGTAATTCTGAAAGCAATTTTTTAATTTGTTTGTTTTCGGATTCGGAAAATTCTTGAATTAACCTATCCTTTAGCGTTTTATACTTATCGGTTGATGGGGGATTTAATAAAATGTCGGACACTGCAGACAATGTTTCCGGATTGATCGCTGCGACGATATTATTATATTTCGTCGCATCGACAGTAATTCCGGATAGATCGAAATTACTTTCGGCTTGAGCAAACCAAAGTTTGATGTTAGTTTTCCAAAGAGGCGGTAATTTGACACCTAATTTTGCAACTTGGACGTTATTCGAGCTATTACTTATATCGTCGGGCATACTGTCCTCCAAAATGTTAAATGATATAAAATACAAATTAATATTTGAACAAATAAATTTTGAATAAAAGATATTAATTTAGCATTGGATACAATTCCTAACCAAACCAGAGGAGAAATGAAACATGCATCTTACCTTCTTTCATCTCGGCGTAGCACGTGGTCCGGCTGCTGAAGATCGTCTTTCCCATTACAACATCGGAGAAGTGCGTGCAGCTATTACGGGTCACCACTGTTGTAGTCGATTGACATGGCCCAGTTATGTATAATAACAAAAATATTTATTAATTATATTTACAAATGAAATTGTTACATGACACGCTCGAAAAGGTAAGTAGCAGAGCTGACTAAAAGGCGTGCTTGCTGGACGGAAGCTCCGAGCGTAGTGACGTTAGACGACGCTATCGAGAGCTCTTGCCTCGTCGGCAAGGGTTGCCAGGAGGAGACTGGTTTTGCCAGCAAGGGAGCTAGATTTGGCACATGCAGCCACATACTTATCAATGGCGGATCTAAGGGGAGGACGATGGGGCGATCGCCCCCCCCTCCTTGAGCCCAATAAAGGATCTGCAGAACGACATTAGATGCCCGCACGGAAAAGTTTTTGGTTCTAAACTCGAGACCGTCGTCGGGATCGAGTCGCGCCAACTTTAATTTATTATACTGGGACTGAGTCAGGTCTTATTTTTTTCTGCTGAGCTGGACCGAGCCACACCGTTTTTTTTACAGGTCGGGTCTGGCGTGGACTTCCTTCCTACTAGAGGTATACACGGGCCAAAATTTTCAAGCCCTGGTTCCGTCCGGCATAAAGGCTGAACACTCGATCTGGGATCGACAAAGTTCGTATGCTGTGGCGGTTTTAAGAGGCACGGGATGGAGGCGAAGTCCCCCCCCCTTTTTGGGCTAATAAAGGCTTTACAAAGTGACATTATAAATCCTCGCGAGAAGTAATTTGGAGCAAAGCTCGAGCCTGTTACGGGTCGCTCCAGTTTAAGTCCACGAGACTTGTACTGGGTAAGGTTTTCTCTCGATTTGAATCGGGTCCTGTCCTGATGTTGCTTTTTTTTTTTTTTGCAGATTTGGGTGGGGACAGGCTTCTTTTTTTTCTAGACCAAGCCTGGTCTGATTTCATTTTTCCTAGAAGTTTGCATTGAACAAAATTTACAGGTCGTGGAATAAAAGCTAAATATTCCGTCTCTGATCTAGATAGTATGATAAACATTAATAGCCTGACTGCGATCCTTGCAGCTAAACGTTCGGTACGTCTCTGATCTAAATAGTACGATAAACAATTCTGGCTTGACCGCGACCCCTACATTCCTCTAAATTCTTTCTCACGAGCCCAAGTTGGGTTGAAAACTTTTCTATTTGTTATTCGTAAAACCTATTAAACATAGAAAAGCGAATTTCATCAAATAGTCACAAATAAGAGCAAACTTCATTTGTGAAACACGAGTTTCGTCAGAGGGTTTCGGAAAAAACACGAGTTTCATCAAAAAGTCACAAAAAACTCAAAT
This sequence comes from Maratus speculifer, assembly GCA_964019185.1. Taxonomy (NCBI): domain Eukaryota; kingdom Metazoa; phylum Arthropoda; class Arachnida; order Araneae; family Salticidae; genus Maratus; species Maratus speculifer. Next base: position 220,226,411 of record OZ025298.1, read on the forward strand.
TTTGTGAAAGGATCATGGAGAAAACGTGAATTTCTTCAACGGATCTCGTTCACGGATAAAAGCGAATTTCCTTAAAGGATCGCGGAAAAAGGCAAAGGATCACCGTCAAAACTGGTTGAACCATTGTCGCAAGAGTAAAAACCGAATCTGTAACTGACTCAAATCCGAAATGTATGACAATCTGCCCCGATGCGCTAAGCGCAGCTGAAAAATAAAAGTCAACCCGACCAATAGCAAAGTATAGCTGTTAACTGGACCCAGACCCGTCCCGAAGGAAAAAATCCGAAATTAACTTTACCTGCAGCAAACAGTAGAAGTTAACCGGATCCAAACGCGACCCTCAACAAAAAGTAAAAATTAATCCGACCAGCAGCAAAAAATAGGACCCAACCGGAATAAAATTTTGTGAAATGATCGCCGAGAAAACACGAATTTCTTCAAAGAATCGTGAATCAGACGCACATTTCGTCCAAAGATTGCGAAAAAGAACAAACATTTTATGAAAGGACTCACCCCAATCAAAATCGGATCAACCCGAACACTTCTCCTAAAAGTAAAAACCAAATCCTAAACTGCCCCAAATGAGAATTTTATGTCAAACTGCCCGAAATGCACTAAGCACAGGTAAAAAGTAAAAGTCAACCCGACCAACAACAAAATGTAGTAGTCGACTGGGCCCCAAAACGACGCAAAAGCAAAAAATCAGAAGCTCGAATCTAGCAAAGAGTAGAAGTCAATTGGACCAAAACACGACCCAAGTAGAAATTGACTCGACCAGGAGCAAAAAATGAAAGCTAACCGGACCCAAAATCCTGACCCACAACAAAAAGTAGACGAAACACGACCCGCATTAAAAAAATAATCTCTGACCGGACTCAAAAACGACGCAAAAAAAAAAAAAAAAAAAAAAAAAAAAATCAGAAATTAACTCGAACCTAGCAAAGAGTAGAAGTCAATTGGACCCAAACACGATCCAACTAGAAATTAACTCTACCAGGAGCAAAAATGGAAGCTAACCGGACCTAATCCAGACCCACATCAAAAAAGTAGACGAAACACGACCCGCATAAAAAATGAGCTCCGACTGGACCCAAAACCGATGCAAAAGCAAAAAAATCAGAAATTAACTCGAACCTAGCAAAGAGTAGAAGTCAATTGGACCCAGACACGATCCAACTAGAAATTAACCCTACCAGGATAAAAAAAAATGGGAGCTAACCGGACCCAAAGTCGACTCACAGAAAAAAGTAGACGAAACACGACCCTCATTAAAAAAATGAGCTCCGACACGTGCATCAGACATGAGTTTTCAAATTTCTAAAACCGCCCCCCCCCCCCCCCTTGAGGACTCTCCAGATCCGCCCTTGACACTTATGACCATAAAGGGAACGGGGGAAAGTGATAATGTTACTTTTCTAGTACTTCTTTTAAAAAAGCTATTATCAAAAGAGTTTTCTTAAAGAGTTATTTCCAATTATAACCTGATTTTAAAATTATAATTGTATTTTGTAAACAATACAAATGGTGAAAATATGCACCATTGAAATTTCACAGTATGCTAAAAATTTTTAATGCGCTCTTACAGGTCTTCAAAATTTCAAAACACAGTAATAATATAAAGAAAAGCATTTCTTATAATGGAATTTTTCTTCCAAAAACTCTAATAACAAAAAACCTTAAAGGGCGCCAAGAAAAACATCAAAGGATGCCATGGCACCCGCGGACTCCTCGTTGGACAGCAGGATGGCCTTGCTAAAGTATTACTTTGGTAGTTTCAGGGGAGTGCGAATGGAAAAATGCGCCCCTCCCAACTTGATGCTAAATCCCCCAAAACGATGTTGGTAGTATAAATTTGGCGCCCACTAAATTTCTGCGCCAGGGATGACAGCCCCATTCACCCCCACCTTTCGCACGGCGCTGTTTAAAACTTTACTGTAATATTCACTGTTTATTGTTTAGTTCTTGGGAAGATAGCATCTATGCATCTATAATTAACCGCGCATTATGAAAATAACTTGAGAAAAGAAAGATATAACTATCAAAAGGCAAAAAAGTTTTTCTGGGGATTTTGTTTTGTTGATTGGCATATTGGCAATCATGATCTTTGTTTTCAAAGAATGCAAACTTGATGACACTCTGGATTATCTCTATCTGGATTACACTCTGGACAGTCCTGCAAGTTTCGGAATTCAACGGCCAGAGTTTTTTTAAATTCACAAAATCTACAACATAATTTTCGACTAGTAATCTTCGCTTTATTTAATGACAGAATTGGGAGGAGATTATACTTTCCCCCCCATGATTCTTACAAGATATCTATTGACACAAAGGAATAAAATAAGAAAGGGATAGCCTTGATATCAGTCTACGGCAAGCTATTCTGTATTCCACTTGCTGGAGCTATTATGTATTACATGATTCCTTTTAGAAAATTGCGCATCATTCCGTAGATTTTATGGAACTTTAAGACCCCTGTCCCTGCCCGTGAAGACACTCGCCAGCTAATGCTATTCCTAAGGGGAAGCATTTTTCTAATACAGTCGACTCTCGTTAATTCGAAATCGGATAATTCGAATCTTCGCTTAATTCGAACTAACCTTGAAATTCCGAAATTTTCATTGGCAGAATAACGTTAAAAATTTTCATTAATTCGAACTCCTTTTTTCTCGACTTCGTTTAATTCGAACTAACGAGAATTTCGATTTTTCATTTTTCTTTTCTTTCTCATAGATTTCAGATCATTCGAATAACTTTCTTTAATTTTTGTGAAAATTGTTCCGAACGAGTAAAACAATGCATTTGATATCCACTTTCTTAGAGCCCGACTGTCCATCAGTGACGCTTTAAATTTTTCTTCCATTGTGCTTGTTTCTAATATTTTAATTAGTTTATATATTTATACATTCTAATTTAATATTAAGTCATATTCTAATGATAACAGACGAAATAAATTTAAAAAAAACACTATAAAATTAATTCCTATGTAATAGTACCATATTAAGCATGTTTTCATTTTACATTTTCCATAATTCGAACATTTCTTGTGGTCCCGATGAGTTCGAATTAACGAGAGCAGACTGTAACTCTTTCGCATATTGACATTTTTAAATAATTTTTTTTGCATTGGATAGCTGAGGTTCCTCTCGACATCGCTCCTTCTCTACTTTTCGATTTTGGTCGCAGATATCTTTTTATAAGTTAGTTTCACTTTCAAAACTGATTCAGAAAAAATTGTGCTTTCTTCCGGACAGCTGTAATAAGTAGGTTTTTATTTTTTGTAATAAAATACAGTCGAGTCTCTCTATAACGAAACTCCATACATCGAATTTATCTATATAACGAATTTTTAGCAGGAACGGTCCCCCTTTTTTTCATGATTACATTAAAAACAGACTCTATATAGCGAAATATCTATCTCCATATAACGAATTTTTTCATAAAATGATCTTTATTTATTCAGTTTTAAAAAAGCTTCAAAATCACATGGAATCAAATTTCCATCACTTATTTTTGATTTATCATTCAATGCTGAGTTTTTTATATAGCTTCTTTACCTTGAATCTCCTCGATCTTTAAGTCCAACGAATTAATTCCACCAGCCCCCGCCTCCCACACATCTTTCAACATCCTTCGAGAAATAGTGTCAATTTAATTGTTACACATATAAAACCTGGATCAATGTGGTAGTTGAGAGTTGATTTTAGAGGTTGGCTTGGGGGGACATTCACTCCCGGAGCAATGAGATCGCTACCGAAAATTTGAGATGCTGTGGTTTCAATGGCAAAAAAATTAACGCAAGTTTTTCTTGTGTGATTTTTATTAAGCTTTTAAATAAATGTCTATTCTCTTTTTTGAAACTGTTCAAATAATTAAGAAATAGGATATTACGTTAATATTTATAGTTAAACACTTCAAATTTTTAATTAAACGTATAAAAAATAATACTTGTTCAAAATTTGCACATTAAGCAGAAATTTTAACGGCTTTCTCTATTCAACGAATTTCTCTGTATAACGAATTTTTTACTGGAACAATGGATTTCGTTATATAGAGACTCGACTGTATACCAAAAACCTTTGAATACTATCTACTACAAACGATAAATTAACGTGATTTATACAAAAAAAAATTTGTTTCATTAAGTTATAAGAAGTTACAAATTATGTTATTGATGAAGAAGACAATGATTTATTCTGTTCAGTAGCAGAAACTGAGAGGTTGCTGTGTGGTTATAGCGATTGATTCTAAAATATGATACTTAAGGGTGTTCTTAAATCAAAAAGTGCAACTTTGTGACACATGCATTAATTTATTTTTGTTCGGAAATGCATGAAAATAGCAGGTGTTTCCGAACAAAAATAAATTAATGCATGTGTCACAAAGTTGCCTTTTTTGATTTAAGAACACCCTTAAGTATCATATTTTAGAATCAATCGCTATAACCACACAGCAACCTCTCAGTTATTCAGAAACTGTCTAATTGCACTCATTCTTTTGTTTTTTAAAAAACACAATAGATTTTTCATAACAAGCCTTCAAAGTTAACACTTGAGCATATTTCCCGACGAAAGCAGAAAAACCGGTCGAAAAGGAAGAGAAAAACGGGTGATTGCGTCATCGAAATAGCTTATAACTCGATAAGTAATTTAATTATCATAAAGTAGAAAAATAAGTTCAATTCGAAATCGCTTTCATAGGCAGGCATTAAAATTTTATAACTTTCTGGTAAAAAATGAATTTGTAAATGTGTCAAAACGTTTTTCGCTTGTTGAGCGGATCAGTTAAGAACACCCTTAAAGATTCATGGTTTTGCTGTTTAAGTAGCAAATGAAAATTATTAAAGTGCTAAGTGCTTTGAAAAGCGAAAGAAATTCAGAAGCCTGAATCTGATGACCATAATATTTGGCAAAAAAGGAATCAAATTGTGACCAACATTATTGAGCACAAAAAATATTGACCATTTAATTAATTACATTCAAATTATGATACCGTAAAAAATGGTTAGAAAAAGTCATTTTATATGGAAGTAAGGAAAACAAACTAGATTTTAAAAAATTTGGATTAATTAAAAATAAATAAATTTTTCAAGATTCCGTTAAAAATTGTATAACGTTACTTTTATTGTTACAAAAACGATTCCCCGTCCGACATGACAGTAAAAAGTGAATTTCAGTGCGTCGGCTCTGGCTCAAAATTATCATTAATAATAATAAAGAGTAAGGCTAGGACTGGTCCGGTGAAAGTTAAGGGGAAAAATACAAGCCCTGGCCAATTCCAATCGAAATGTAAGGGGGGGGGGAAACCACCCAAAACCGAAAAACAGGCCTATCAAACTTTAAAAAAATAGGATAGCCCTGCTCCATACTTGGAAAAAAATCCCTGTCTGCTTGGCTCATAGCCGCAGGTAAATTTCGAAATTAAGTGCTTATTTCAACAACGAAAAATAAAATACGATTAGAGATAAACCCAATTTAACAATTTTATTTGGCCTCTTTTGGAGAATTTTCAATTTCATTTTTCTGTAAGAGCTGGTTTTATCAGAATCAACTTAAGCCAAATTCAGTTCAAAATGCTCACTTTGACAGCATTTTTTGTAATATATTCTGACTTTATAAAAAAAAGACTAATACGGCACATTATATAGTTCCTAAATAAGAGAAACTGTCAACTGAATGCGTTTGAGAACAAAACTGAATTTAAAAATGAGCCAGAAAATAAGCAATTTGTTATTTGAACACATCCTCAATATTTCAATCACGATCGCTTCGGAAAATTCTGTTCAAAATGCCCATTTTGACGGCATTTTTTGAAATATATTCTGTCTTTGTCACAAAACTGGCCAATGCATCGCATTATATAGTTCCCAAATAAAAAAACCCTGTAATTTGGATGTGTTCAAAATAAAAAAAATGAACGAGTCAGAATGTAAGCAGTTTGGATTTGAGATTTTCTTCTTCAACTTCTATTTTTGTTTATTTTATTTTTGCTGCATGGATTGGTCCGTACATAGACAAGATTTTTGTATACAAAAAACTTGTCTATGTAAAAGTTGCAGATAGTATTGAGAAGATGTAAAATAAATTTACTCTTAAGAATTGAGGAAGTTATGGATTTTTTTCTTTTTTTCACCCTCCTTTTTGTTTTTTAATTTTTTTTAGTAAGAGTAGGTCTTATCAAAAACTTGTAAATACAAAAGCTTTAGATAATACTAGCTGACCTGCCCGGCGTTGCCCGGGCCCGTGATGTTATTCAGTTTTCAAATGTGTTATTTGTTTTTTAAATGACCCTTAAATTAAACTCAAATTACTATGGTTTTATATCTTTAAGTCCATTTTGTCAAAATATATATTTTTAAATGGAAAAATCGCGAAAAGTTATTGAATTTAAAGTACATGCTGTTTGGAATTTTATTCTCTATGTAATTTGATTTTTTGGAAACTATGCTTACCGAAAGCGAACGAAACCGCGACGGAACACTCAGGTTTTAACTGAATTCATAAAAAAATTCACATATTTTATTTTGTAAAAAAATAATTTTATCCATACGAAAGTTCCAAAATTTTTGTAAGTAATGTAAATCTGGTTTATTGAAAGCCTCTAAAAAGATTGTGCTAAAATAAAGACATTTAGTTACTTTTAGCGTAGAAAAAATGTATTCTCCATGAGCCGAGATATGATTCGTGTTTGCGGTATTTTTGAACGGATTAAATCTCGTCTTTTATTTAAACAAATTGCACCATCATATCATATCATATATATTGTAAAGCAGAAGTTCTGAAGCTTCCAAACGAGTGTTTTGAAAAACTACCCGATGGATTTTTTTGCCGATTGTATCATTCGATAGGAAATATTTTTCCGAAGGTTTAAAATTCAAATTTACAGGGATAACTCTGATTTTTCGTAGTAAATTTCGTATTTTTCGGTTTTTTTTTTGACAAAAGGGTTGCCAGTAGCTGTTTTTGGCGAAAATTATTGTTACTAAAAGAATTAAAATGGCTATATCTATTAGAAATATTTAAAATATCTTGCAAATAACAGCAGAAAATAACTATTGATAATATTAATAATAATAAAGAAAGACCGCTTAAATGAGGCGTAATATTATAAAAGTATATTTATCTTGAAAATGAAAAAAATATTTGTAATGCTTAAAAAATAAATTAACGCGAAATATAACAATTGGCTCAACTGTTGGCGACTTATCCCTGGTGTTAGAATAAAAACATGAATTTCAGAAATTGATTAAATGAATTTTGAATGATAGTTATTTTCCTTTTTATTATTTTCTTTCTCTTTTTTATCGAATTTCCGTATAATATAACTTACAGCAGAAAAAAGCAGATCTGATTGTAAAAGACACTGTAAGTTGTGAGTTAATATTCGTTTCTATACCATTTTCATCTTGCTTTTGTCGCCAAAGAATGTGTTTTTAAGCCGAAAATGCGCTACTGACTTAATGCCTGACTTAGGTTCTTAATGATCGCAATAATATTTTTTTTTTTTCAAGTGAAGCTAATTTTTAGAGTATATTTTAATATTCAATCGTAAATTATATAGATATGAGTATAACTCTTATTTCTTTTTGCAAATGTTTTCAATGTTAATTTAATTTTTCTTGCGCCATTTCGTCAATTTCACTTACAGGAAAAATTTCAGTTTTAAAATTTAAAAACTAAAGAAGGAAAGATTACCCCATCGAATAAAAATCTACCTCCAAATTCCAAGATTAAATATCAATAATGGATGATCGTAAATGTCACATTCACTTGACATTAAGCATAATATAAATACTAATTATGTCATCAAGTGATTTTTAATTCGACATTTTATTTCTACTTTTATATATGTTCTGCTAATTTGTTTTTCGTTATTTAAATGAAAATTTATGCTAATCTATATAATCTGGCTAATAGTTTGGCGATTTGTATAATTTAGCGAAATTGGTCGACGGTATAATCAAGTAGTACTGAAGGAAAAATTTTGCAATTCAAAGTAAATTAATGAAATTATGCATTATTACAATAGATAAATTCAATATTTTGAAATGAAAAATTCCCGCTGAATAAAATTTACGTCTTTTTTAATTGACCATTTCCTCTTAAATATTTCTTCAATCAAACTTTCGCTATTTTCTTTCGCGCAGGCTAACAAAAATGTATTTTAAATATTTTATTAGTTAAAACGTAAATAACATTCTTCTATTTTTTAAAAAAATATTTTTAAAATCTAATTCTACCATTATGTGTCTTACAGGACAAAATAGCAGAATTACTTTTAAAAATGATTTTATCTGTTAATTGTATGTTATTTGTTTATCTGGGTGTTTAAATTTATTTTTGTCATCAAAAAATGCGATTTTATACCAAGAAGGCATAAGCTGGAGCGATGTTCACAATTACTAAATTCTCTCACTCTCTTTTAAATGTGTGAGAGCATTTTTAGGATATTTTTTTATGTTTAATTGTAAATATATAAATAGTAGTTATAGAAAAAAAAAAAAAAAAAAAAAAAAAAAAAAAAAAAAAATGCGTAGAATGTTTAAATTTTAGTATAAATGTCTTCCTCATCCAAACTATAAAATAATTTAATTGCAACTTTTTAAAGTTTTGGCGCAGATGTCATATACGCACCACATTCGCACGATTGCAACAAAATGGCGATTTTATGCCACACATGGTAAACCGACTATGGTTGTTTATTTATTAATAAACTATTTATTAACTTTCATTTTGTTTTTTAAAATAATATAAATCATTTTGTTCAATAGCTATTAATTAAACTTTTTTATTTATTTTTTTTTTCAAATAATACAAAATAATTAAAAAATATTTATGAAATTGGTAATTAAAAACCAAGTTCTCCAAATTGGCGCCAGAAAAAAATTGCGCCAATGTGGTGCATACATGACATCTGTGTCAAAGTTTTTTCTTATACATAAGTAGGGAAAATGCAGTATAAATACCTATTAAAGTTTTTTCCAAATGGAAATTTTGTCACGGATTTGGTCATATACTCATCGAGGTATCTCACTGGCGCCAAAATGGCATTATTTGCCTCATATGGTAACCCAGCTATAGTTGTTTATCTGATGATAAGTTGTTTATTTACTTTCATCTTTTTCTTTTTCGAAATTATATTTGTTGTTTTGTTCTACAGTTACTTTTTATTTATTGTTAATTGCTGTTTAAAATGATAGAAAATAATAAAATATACATAAATTTCTTTGGTATTCTAAAACGAGGATTTTGCCACATTGTAGTTGCAAGATAATCGTGCTAAACCTATTGCGTATATGATGTCTGTGTAGGAATCTTTTGTGAAATATGAAAAGTGTAAATTGGCTACTACTTGATTATCACGGCAACCAATTTCGCCAAATTATACAAATTTACATAATTTTATCTTAAATAACTAAAGAGAAAATGCTTAAATACGAAAGAGCAAATAATTTTGTTTTCATTTTTCAGGAGGAAATTTTGCAATAATAAAGTAATTGTTGTAGTGAGACTTTTAATGTGTGTGTGTGTTTTTTTTAATCGTTGGCAACTTGCTGTAACGAAAAATGTTAATTTTTTTTCCTGCTATTGTTTTGTAAGAGCTGGTTTTGTGAAAGCCATGTTAAGAGGGTATTCAAAATTTTGAACCCTTCCAATTACCACCCCCTTGGGCCGATTTTGCTCATTTGCAATTCCCACTGAGATATTAACCATCTCAATGTACTTGACGAGTTTGAAGATGATTCTTGCATAATTGTGCCTTTTATCGCGCGGACAAAAATTAATATATATATAAACTTTTTAGGTGGGAGTAGCTTTGGGTTCCTGGCTTCACATAAGGAAAAGTTGTGAAGAAATTTTTCAAAAGTTGTACCATGGTAACGACTATAACAATTAATATTTCTTCAGATAAGGGAAAATTTTAAATCCTGTTGCCATAATGGTCTCATTTCGCTTCCAAATGTGCACTGTTAATAATAAACTAAAATAGTTAGTTCTAAATAGCTGGTTTTTGTGTAACGTTTAAGATAATTTAATATCACAATGGTGTCTAAATCGTTTTCAGCAATGAGCAAGGTGCTGCTGTAGGTCCAAATTATTTAAAATACAAATTTAAATTCACCAGTTCGTTTCATCCACGGTTGATTTTTAAATATTGACCAGCGCAGCGGGCATAGCCTGCTAGTATATTATAAAGCAGAAGTTCTGAAACTTCCAAACGGGTGTTTTCAAAAACTACCCGATGGATTTTTTTGCCAATTGTATCATTCGATAGGAAATATTTTTCCGAAGGTTTATGATTCAAATTTACAGGGATAACTCTGATTTTTCGTAGTAAATTTCGTATTTTTCGATTATTTTTGACAAAAGGGTTGCCAGTAGCTGTTTTTGGCGAAAATTATAATTGCTAAAAGAATTAAATTGGCTATATCTATTAGAAATATTACAAATATCTTGCAAATAAAAACAGAAAATAACTACTGATAATATTAATAATAATAAAGAAAGACTGCTTAAATGAGGCGTAATATTATAAAAATATACTTATCTTGAAAATGAAAAAAATATTTGTAATGCTTAAAAAATAAATTAACGCGAAATATAACAATTGGTTCAACTTTTGGCGACTTATCTCTGGCATTAGAATAAAAACATGAATTTCAGAAATTGATTAAATGAATTTTGAATGATAGTTATTTCCCTTTTTATTTTCTTTCTCTTTTTTATCGAATTTCCGTATAATATAACTTACAGCAGAAAAAAGCAGGTCTGATTGTAAAAGACACTGTAAATTGTGAGTTATTATTCGTTTCTATACCATTTTCATCTTGCTTTTGTCGCCAAAGAATGTGTTTATAAGCCGAAAATGCACTACTGACTTGATGCCTGACTTAGGTTCTTAATGGTCGCAATAATATTTTTTTTTTTTTTTTTTTTTTTCAAGTGAAGATAATTTTTAGAGCATATTTTAATATTCAATCGTAAATTATATAGATATGAGTATAACTCTTATTTCTTTTTGCAAATGTTTTTATTGTTAATTTAATTTTTCTTGCGCCATTTCGTCAATTTCACTTACAGGAAAAAAATCAGTTTTAAAATTTAAAAACTGAAGAAGGAAAGATTACCCCATCGATTAAAAATCTACCGCCAAATTCTAAGATTAAATGTCAATAATGGATGATCGTAAATGTTACATTCACTTGACATTAAGCATAATATAAATATTAATTATGTCATCAAGTGATTTTTAATTCGACATTTTATTTCTACTTTTATATATGTTCTGCTAATTTGTTTTTCGTTATTTAAATGAAAATTTATGCTAATCTATATAATCTGGCTAATAGTTTGGCGATTTGTATAATTTGGCGAAATTGATCGACGGTATAATCAAGTAGTATTGAAGGAAATATTTTGCAATTCAAAGTAAATTTATGCAATTATGCGTTATTACTATAGATAAATTCAACATTTTGAAATAAAAAATTCTCGCTGAATAAAATTTACAAGTCTTTTTTAATTGACCATTTCTTCTTCAATATTTCCTCAATCAATATTTCGCAATTCTCTTTCGCGCAGGCTAACAAAAATGTATTTTAAATACTTTATTAGATAAAACGTAAATAACATTTTTCTATTAAAAAAAAAAAAAAAAATATTTTTTAAATCTAATTCTACCATTATGTGTCTTACAGGACAAAAAAGCAGAATTACTTTTAAAAATGGTTTTATCAGTTAATTGTATGTTATTTTTTTATTTGGGTGTTTGAATTTACTTTTGTCATCAAACAATGCGATTTTATACCAACAAGGCATAAGCCGGAGCGATGTTCACAATTACTAAATTCTCTCAATCTCTTTTAAATGTGTGAGAGCATTTTTAGGATATTTTTTTATGTTTAATTGCAAATATATAAATACCAGTTATAGCAAAAAAAAAAAAAAAAAAAAAATGCGTATAATGTTTAAATTTTAGTATAAATGTCTTCCTCATCCAAACTGTAAAATAATTTAATTTCAACTTTTTAAAGTTTTGGCGCAGATGTCATATACGCACCACATTCGCACGATTGCAACAAACTGCCGATTTTATGCCTCACATAGTAAACCGGCTATGGTTGTTTATTTATTAATAAACTATTTATTAACTTTCATTTTGTTTTTTAAAATAATGCAAATCATTTTGTTCTATAGATATTAAACTTTTTTATTTATTTTTTTTTTTCAAATAATTCAAAATAATTAAAAAATGTTCATGAAATTGGTAATTAAAAACCAAGTTCTCCAAATTGGCGCCAGAAAAAAATTGCGCCTATGTGATGCATACATGACATCTGTGTCAAAGTTTTTTCGCTGTACATAAGTAGGGAAAATGTAGTATAAATACGGATTAAAGTTTTTTCCAAATATGGAAATTTTGTCACAGATTTGGTCATATACTCATCGAGGTATCTCACTGGCGCCAAAATGGCATTATTTGCCTCATATTCTATAGTTGTTTATCTGATGATAAGTTGTTTATTTACTTTCATTTTCTTTTTTGAAATGATATTTATTGTTTTGGTCTTAAGTTACTTTTTTATTTATTGTTAATTGCTGTTTAAAATAATAGAAAATAATAAAATATACAGTGGCTCACAAAAGTGTTCGTACACTTTAAAAATTTGTAGTGAAAAGATATTTCCCTGAAATTAAATTCGTATATGAAGTCCAGAAATTTTTTATATTATCTCTAAGTTATTCTAAATAACACACATCCTTTTTGTTTAACATTAAGGGATTTTTTTAAATCTAAAAATAAAAACGGAAGATGCCACAGAAAGAAAACGCCACAAAAGTCTTCGTACACAGAAACATTTTCGGATAAATTCATGATTAAAAATATTATTTGTCGCTTTATTTTTATTTTTGCATTGTGCTGACATTTAAAAAATCGCTTGGCTTTATATTTTGCAGAATTAGTCTGTAATATTCTATTTATTAATTAAAAAATGGTTTGTAATGTAATGTCACGACTAATAGTGTTCGAAATTAGTTATTTTTCTTCATAATAATAGTAAATCAATTCGAAACATTGCAAAATTAGTTAATTTATTCCATTCTACGGTGAGGTATGTGATAAAAGGCTTTATAGAAAAAAATTGGTTTGAAACTAGGTATGAAAAGGTCGTCAATCAAAGTTAACGCAATGAGATCAAATACTTACAATTAGAAAAGTCGTAAAAAATCCGTGTTTTAGTGCTATAAAAGTTGCTATAGAACTTAATAAAACAGTTTCTACTTCATTTTCACCTGAAACTGTTCTACGAGTAGTAAGCCCAGCTGCATTATATAGGCATTCTGCCCGAAGAAAAATTTTTGTTAGGGCAAAAAATAGAAAGCTTAGGTTTTCTTTAACAAAATCAATTATAAATAAACCCGAATCGCGTTGGAATAATGTTTTATTTACAGATGAAAACTAGTATATTATAAAGCAGAAGTTCTGAAACTTCCAAACGGGTGTTTTCAAAAACTACCCGATGGATTTTTTTGCCGATTGTATCATTCGATAGGAAATATTTTCCCGAAGGTTTATAATTCAAATTTATAGGGATAACTCTGATTTTTCGTAATAAATTTCGTATTTTTCGGTTATTTTTGACAAAAGAGTTGCCAGTAGCTGTTTTTGGCGAAAATTATAATTGTTAAAAGAATTAAAATGGCTATATCTGTTAGAAACATTACAAATATCTTGCAAATAATAGCAGAAAATAACTACTGATAATATTAATAATAATAAAGAAAGACGTAATATTATAAAAATATATTTATCTTGAAAATGAAAAAAATATTTCGAATGCTTAAAAAATAAATTAACGCGAAATATAACAATTGGTTCAACTTTTGGCGACTTATCCCTGGTGTTAGAATAAAAACATGAATTTTAGAAATTGATTAAATGAATTTTGAAAGATAGTTATTTTCCTTTTTATTATTTTCTTTCTCTCTTTTATCGAATTTCAGTATAATATAACTACAGCAGAAAAAAGCAGATCTGATTGTAAAAGACACTGTAAGTTGTGAGTTACTATTCGTTTCTATACCATTTTCATCTTGTTTTTGTCGCCAAAGAATGTATTTTTAAGCCGAAAATGCACTACTGACTTAATGCCTGACTTAGGTTCTTAATGGTCGCAATAATGTTTTTTTTTTCAAGTGAAGATAATTTTTAGAGTATATTTTAATATTCAATCGTAAATTATATAGATATGAGTATAACTCTTATTTCTTTTTGCAAATGTTTTCAATGTTAATTTAATTTTTCTTGCGCCATTTCGTCAATTTCACTTACAGGAAAAATTCCAGTTTCAAAATTTAAAAACTGAAGAAGGAAAGATTACCCCATCGATTAAAAATCTACCCCCAAATTCCAAGATTAAATGTCAATAATGGATGATCGTAAATGTTACATTCACTTGACATTAAGCATAATATAAATATTAATTATGTCATCAAGGGATTTTTAATTCGACATTTTATTTCTACTTTTATATATGTTCTGCTAATTTGTTTTTCGTTATTTAAATGAAAATTCATGCTAATCTATATAATCTGGCTAATAGTTTGGCGATTTGAATAATTTGGCGAAATTGGTCGACTGTATAACCAAGTAGTACTGAAGGAAAAATTTTGCAATTCAAAGTAAATTTATGCAATTATGCGTTATTACTATAGATAAATTCAACATTTTGAAATAAAAAATTCCCGCTGAATAAAATCTATAAGTCTTTTTTAATTGACCATTTCCTCTTCAATATTTCTTCAATCAAACTTTCGCTATTCTCTTTCGCGCAGACTAACAAAAATTAATTTTAAATATTTTATTAGATAAAATGTAAATAACATTTTTCTATTTTTAAAAAAAATATTTTTTAAATCTAATTCTACCATTATGTGTCTTACAGGACAAAATAGCAGAATTACTTTTAAAAATGGTTTTATCTGTTAATTGTATATTATTTGTTTATTTGGGTGTTTGAATTTACTTTTGTCATCAAACAATGCGATTTTATACCAAGAAGGCATAAGCCGGAGCGATGTTCACAATTACTAAATTCTCTCACTCTCTTTTAAATGTGTGAGAGCATTTTTAGGATATTTTTTTATGTTTAATTGTAAATATATAAATAGCAGTTATAGCAAAACAAAAATGCGTATAATGTTTAAATTTTAGTATAAATGTCTTCCTCATCCAAACTGTAAAATAATTTAATTGCAACTTTTTAAAGTTTTGGCGCAGATGTCATATACGCATCACATTCGCACGATTGCAACAAAATGGCGATTTTATGCCACACATGGTAAACCGACTATGGTTGTTTATTTATTAATAAACTATTTATTATCTTTCATTTTGTTTTTTAAAATAATATAAATCATTTTGTTCTATAGCTATTAATTAAACTTTTTTATTTATTATTTTTTTCAAATAATACAAAATAATTAAAAAATATTTATGAAATTGGTAATTAAAAACCAAGTTCTCCAAATTGGCGCCAGAAAAAAATTGCGCCAATGTGGTGCATACATGACATCTGTGTCAAAGTTTTTTCTTATACATAAGTAGAGAAAATGCAGTATAAATATCAAATAAAGTTTTTTCCAAATGGAAATTTTGTCACGGATTTGGTCATATACTCATCGGGGTATCTCACTGGCGCCAAAATGGCATTATTTGCCTCATATGGTAACCCAGCTATAGTTGTTTATCTGATGATAAGTTGTTTATTTACTTTCATTTTTTTCTTTTTTGAAATGATATTTGTTGTTTTGTTCTACAGTTACTTTTTATTCATCGTTAATTGCTGTTTAAAATGATAGAAAATAATAAAATATACATAAATTTCTTTGGTATTCTAAAACGAGAGTTTTGCCACTTTGTAGTTGCAAGATAATCGTGCTAAACCTATTGCGTATATGATGTCTGTGTAGGAATCTTTAGTGAAATATGAAAAGCGTAAATTGGCTACTACTTGATTATCACGTCAACCAATTTCGCCAAATCGTTCGCCAAATTATACAAATTTACATAATTTTATCTTAAATAACTAAAGAGAATATGCTTAAATACGAAAGAGCAAATAATTTTGTTTTCATTTTTCAGGAGGAAATTTTGCAATAATAAAGTAATTGTTGTAGTGAGAATTTTAATTTTTTTTTTTTTTTTAATCTTTGGCAACTTACTGTAACGAAAAATGTGTATTATTTTTTTCCTGCTATTATTTTGTAAGAGCTGGTTTTGTGAAAGCCATGTTAAGATGGTATTCAAATTTTTGAACCCTTCCCAATTACCACCCTCTTGATCCGATTTTGCTCATTTGCAATTCCCACTGAGATATTAACCATCTCAATGTACTTGACGAGTTTGAAGATGATTCTTGCATAATTGTGCCTTTTATAGCGCGGACAAAATTTAATATACATATAAACTTTTTAGGTGAGAGTAGCTTTGGGTTCCTGGCTTCACATAATGAAAAGTTGTGAAGAAATTTTTCAGAAGTTGTAACCATGGTAACGACTGTAATAATTAATATTTCTTCAGATAAGGGAAAATTCTAAATCCTGTTGCCATAATGGTCTCATTTCGCTTCCAAATGTGCACTGTTAGTAATAAACTAAAATAGTTACTTCTAAATAGCTGTTTTTTGCGCAACGTTTAAGATAATTTAATTTCACAATGGTGTCTAAATCGTTTTCAGCAATGAGCAAGGTGCTGCTGGAGGTCCAAATTACTTAAAATACAAATTTAAATTCACCAGTTCGTTTCATCCACGGTTGATTTTGAAATATTGACTAGCGCAGCGGGCATAGCTAGCTAGTAGATTATAAAAGTGTTTTAGCTTTAAGAAAGTATTTTCGGTTTTTCAGGACGTATACAATTACGCCATGCAAAGGCATAACCGTAATGAAACGATCTGGTTTTTATTGATTTCGTGAAATTTTTCTCATTTTTTATTTTGTAAAAAATATTTTTAGTCGTCCATATGTATTAAATTTTTTTAAAATGGTGTAAATTTGGTCTATTGAGATGCTTATAAAAGATTGTGCTGAACGCTGCACGCTTAGATACTTTTAGCGTAGAAAAATATTCTATCCGTGAGTTGCAAAGTGACCTCCTTTTGCCGGTGTATTTGAAAGGATTAAATCTTATATTTTAAAAACCGATTGCACCATAGATTATAAGAATGTTTTTAAGCTATAAGAATTTTTTTTTTTTTTTTTTTTTTTTTTTTTTTTTTGCCGGTACCTATAGGATTGCGCTTTGCTAAGGCAAAACCGTAATGAAAACGATCTGCTTTTATTGATTTCATCAAATTTTTCGCACATTTTATTTTGTAAAAAATATTTCTATCGGTCCGAACGTTTCGAATTTTCTGTAGGGAGTATAAATATGTTCTATTGAGAAGATTTCAAAAGATTGAGTTGAAAATATGTATGTTAAGATAATTTTAGCATAGAAAAAATACTCTCTCTGCGAGTCGCAAAATGACCTTCTTTTGCCAGTGTATTTGAAAGGGTTAAAATCCAAATATTTTAAAAACAATTGCATACCAGCAACGGTTAGAAGAAAGTTTTAACTTTAATATCTTCTTTTTGGTTTGTTTATATCTTAAAAATTACGTCCTGAAGGGCACTGACAAAAGAGAAAAATAGTTTTGGAAAAAATGACAATTTTTGAATATTTCTTTTCAAAGGGTTAACTGCAACATTTTTTCGAATTGATTATTGCATTTGAGACCTAAAAATATGATCTTTCGAAATATGTAACATAAGGTTAAATGCGTCGGGCAGTTTGGTTGATTTGGATTTAAACAAAATGATCCAAAATCAGAAATAAACGCCGAAAAAGGGTTCTTTTTTCGTTTAGGTGCGTAAAAGGGTTTGTGCGCATGTGCAAACGATTTCTTTCCCCGAACATTAAAAAATGACTTTTTGAAGAGAGCGAGTTCGGCTTCATAATTAATATCTATGAAACTAATCAAAAAATTAAAATTATGAGCTTCAGGTACATCAGGAGAGATATTGGGCTACTCTCATAAAAATTTTGAACCTCGTATGTCCCATAGATTTCTCTAGCCATCCCAAACACACAGACAGACAGAACGATTTGTTATTTTATTAATATAGATTAAGAACATTTATAAAAAAAATTAATTGGATTTGATATCTTTAGAATTGACGAAGTTATGAATTTTTTCTTTCCCAAAAACCCAATTTTTGCCTTTGAGCCCATTTTAAACTATCAAAACTCTGTCATGCGTAAATTTTGGCCCAGTTTTTAAAAATAATATAAACTTTAAATTGATTTGATTTCGATTTTCATTAAAAAGTTATGGGTTTTTTTTCACAAAACCCCTCCCTATTTCCGCCCCCTTGGTCCGATTTTGCTCATTAACGAACTTGACCGAGATTTTATGTCCCTTGATTTTATGTATCAGTTTGGCGGAGATTTAAGCAGAATTATAGAAGTTATCGTGGTAAAATTCACTACCGTGCTAAAACACACTTCCATAAAAAAAATGATATAAACTTTTCTACTGATGGCAGTTTTGGGGATTAGGGATCATGATCGGTACAGATCTGCAAAAATTTTTCAGAAATTACAACATAGGAGCGACCTTAATATGAAGTAACACCGTAGTAGACCGTAATACCTAATCTACCTAAAATTTAAAAGACTATCTATTGCCTGTGCCATGATTTTCAAAGTTTTTAAATCCATTTCTGATCAGATGTAAGTCATTAAAAGTTATTCTTATTTTTTTTTAATGTTTTTCCAATTTTTAGGTGCGTTTGTAATTTAGCGCCTTTAGTAGACATTCAGTTCGTCCGCATGTAACAAAGCAAAAACTACCCAACCGAATGGTTTAAAATTTGAAATGTATAACTGGTGCATAATTTTGTAGATTCATTTTAACTTTTATGTAAATCGGATGCATAGTTCAATTACAAGGATAATGAAAAGAATTCCGTCACATTACGGTCAATGGGAAAAAATGATTTCAAATGCATTTTGATGATGTTACATTTTTTCGAACATAATAAAATTGATATGCATCTTTGAAGTATATTCTAAAATATACATTCTGTACAATATTGGGGTTCAAAGAATATTTTTTATTAATTTACAGGGTCGCAGAAAAGGGTTCTATTACATAATGGTATAGGAGGATATATTGTCTGGGGCGTATTTTAATTACATTAAACAATTTCTCAATTTATGAAAATGATAGCCGTTGATGAAGTTTATTACAAGTTACTTCCTGATTAATAGAAAGCAGATAGCATTTACATGAACATACTAAAGATTTAGGCTATTACACTGTATCCGAAGTACTGTATACCAGACTTACAGTTTGATTTTTTTTAAATTTTTATATTCTTTTTTCTCAGCATGAATATCCGAGCAAAAGGAGGGGGTGCAAGGGAAGGAAATTACCCTCTCTGAATCTTCAAATATTTAAATTTTCTTTTTCTGTCATGCTTTTAATGAATATAAATAAGAAAATTAAATAGTTAAATTTTCTTTTTCTATCACGATTTAAAAAAAAAATCCAAGTAAATTAAAATAGTTAAACACCAATAGAAAAAATACACTATAGGCACGTTTGTAACAAAATCTTGTCCCTCCCTGAATTTTTGTCTGCGGGCGTCCGTGCATTCTGGAGAGAGCGATACCAAAACTCTATTTCACAGCTGATTATCGTCCACAGAGATCAGCTGATAAGGCGATCTGTGACCGAGCAAAGTCTGTCTCGAATCGGTCCTTTTTTTTCTCGGCTTCTCGTCGCGAGCACGCGCTCCCTCCTCGGGTCGGTCTCAGACCGTTTTCTGGTCGCTACACCAGATGTTTCCTTCGAGAGGACAAGAAGCATGGATTTGCACCCCAAGCAGTTCGCCAGACTTAACGTGAAGAGCATCAAGGTGAGGACAAAACTTTGATTTCAAAACGAGACAGTAACATAACATTGTACTGAGGAAATTTCTGCTTTACTAAGTCAAAGATACAAAATAAGATCATATTTTTCAGATGATTTTAAGAATGTCTTTAACATTTTTGAACATAGTTGAATAGTGTTTATGAATTCGGATTATCTGTCTGGCTTCTACCCATGCTCTAACACGCGTAAATGTACTCCAATTGATATGTTTTATTTAGGTTTGTACTATGGCATATACGGTATTGGAAATGGTGTATTTATAGTTCATTTACAGGCAAATCTAAAAAAAAAAAATCATTACAATACGGTCTTTGGAAAAAATAGTTTGTTTTGAGTTTTAATGTTACACTTAACCTAATTATAAAATTTTCAGGAATGTAAGATAGGTATATGACGCAACACTTCTGAATTTTATGGGAAACTCAGCACAACTTTCGTAACTCTATAGCATATCCATCTGAGTCCTGATGTCGCCTGTAGGAGACATTAAAAAACTCTTTAAATCAATTTAAATACTTCTAGAATTTCTAAAATTATTTCTAGACCTTTTTAAGAGATGCACGCATAAAATAAGAATCCATGTATAAATTGATACATCTTTAGAGATGTTTTATAGAAATTTTAATTTTTTTCCCTGATCCCAGGGAAAATTTGTCTCTGAACTGAGGAGGATATATACTTTCTAGTAGTATACTATAGGTAGAGATTCACTGTCGCCAGTCGCCAACGAATTTTCGGGAAAGCTCCAATTTTGAGCCAAAAATGAAAACGAATTTTTGATAGAATTGTACTAAGGCTGTAAATAAAAAAGTTGAAGAAAGTTATTCTGCTCGAACATGAATAATCAAAATTGATACATATCACTGAGGTGTACCAAAAGATGTTTACTATAGAACAAGGTGTGCATAGCCATTTGTTATTTACAGGGGGCACACAAAATTATTCCACTATTTGTCTATGAACAATAATTGCTAGAAGTAATTTTTCAGTTGCAGTACGCGTTTTATGACTTAATTTTTTACAAGGTGTATATAAATTATATCGAACCTACACATAGATAGTATACAGGTCTGCACAAAGTATCTCAAGTTCCTATTAAATTTATTCAGAAATAGAAAGGGCCGTTTCCGAAAAGGGTCGAAGGGGAATTTTAAATGTGCTATAAGTTTCCTCACTGAACTAAATTTCAGCATTATGCGTAGCATTAAGGTGTAAAAAAATTTAAAAAATCTATTATTTTGTTTTAAATTTAAATTGGATTGTTATGATTTTTGATTGAGCACTCAAATACTAAATAGTTACCAAGAGTTCCGGTTTCGAAAACAATTAAACCTCTAATTGTTAATATATTCTGCGATTTTATACTTTAATTAATAAAAGTGTAATTATTTTATTAATTAAATTAGTAATTACAGAATTCATAAAAACTGCAAATTAGTAATTTCATTAGTTAGTAGCATACAATAATGTTATATACATTAACATTTTGAAAAAGTATGTAAAACTATATTAACATTTATTAAAATTATTAATAAGTGTATTTAATATTAAATTGTTTAACACTACTTAAAACGAATAATTATTAAACAATTAACTCTATAACAAGGGACATTATATATACTTTTATGCTTTAATTACTAAAATAATATTTTAGCATTTATTCTAGAATGAAAAAGGGGCTGTATGCAAGTTTCAAAATAACGCACTTATTTCATGAGGATACACATAACTATATGCATGATTCATTTTTTTTCTTTAAAAAAAAAGTAGAGTGCATTTTACCAAATTCAAAAAGAGAGAGAATATGGTGGTCTAAAAAATTACCTAAAGAAAATAATTACAGAATTCATAAAAACTATAAGTAATTTTTTTAGTTAGTAGCACAGATAACAAAACTAACAAGCATTATTGGCAGCTCAGTTTGCATTTGCATATTGTTAATTGCCTAAATCTAAACTTATACATATGTATGCATATGATACCCCTCAAAAATACGAAAATGTTTTAAATCATTCATACACACATACTTAAATGTATGATAGTTCATGTTTAAATTAGTAAAAATATGAGCGTAAATGTAAGGAATAATCGGTTATATCTTAAATCCTCAAATTATTAAATGTAGCATTATTAGAACTTAGTGTAGGGATTTTCATCATTCAGTGTTTCAAATAGTTTTGCGACCTTTTTAATCCATAACAACTTTTATTAAGTATATAAGAGTTTTTTAAAAAAAAATCAACCTTTTACTAAAGAAGCTCTTGCTGTGCTTAACATTTTATACAAATTGGTTCTTCTCTTATGCATTCTCTTACAATTGCAGTTCGACCAATGTCATTCTTTCATTCTTCTTTAACACAGTATTTACTATAAATTTATTATTGCTGAAGTAGAATGAGAAAATAAGATTATGGCTATTTTATTCTTTTACCCTCAACAAATTACTATACTTGCTATGTTTATTTTATATAAACGAATGAATAACTGGATTACTAAAAGAGAATCATGAGATATATAGATTTATTATATTATTATAAGTTATATTAGATTTAAATATCATTTTCAAAGGAAATCCTTTTATATTATGTTAGATAAAAACTAGGCTTTTTAAAAACTTAGTTTACTTAATTCTTTTATTCAGTTTAAGTCAGTAATTAAGCTTAAAAACAATTATTTAAAGCTATTTTTGTTTATTCATCTATCAAAATACGTGTAAAAACTTACCAATTTATGTTCATCTTGGATTATAATATTTTTTGTTATTTTAAGCATCATGATTTTAATCAATGATTTAAAAAATCAGTTTATTGAAATCACTATTTAATCGCTGATTTAAATCAACTGATTAAAATCGTTGACACTCCATGTAGCATATAAAAATATCTATAGATCCTATACAGGTATGCACAAGAAAGGATATTTTCTGACAATAGACGGTACATATTTCTGAATTTTCAAAATTGTTATGCGTTTTACAAATTGTTTATTTATCTATCATCTTTCGTTTTCTCAAAAATGGAAAGTTTTGATGCAGTGTTCGGAATGTATTAGAAAGTGTCTCATAATGTATCAAAAGCTTATTAATTGTTAAATTTATTAAAAAAAAACTCCTTTTAATCACTCGGCATACAGGGCGCTACAGGACAAAATTTAAGGGACTCCAAATTTGTACATAAACATGAATAAAATTTCTTTTTTTTTATTTTTACACAGTTGTTTGTTGTGCCATAGCCAATTTAGAGATTTGTTGATTTATTGCTGTCAAACTTTATCTTAAAGAAGTCGGAAATTGCACCTCAAGCGTAGCAAATGAGGTACGTTTGCATTATAACGAAGTTCGAATTAATATTCAGATCTTAGTGTAATAGTAAACAATATAGTAGCCGAAATATTTTGTATGTCCCAGTAAATACTATTTGCTTTCTGATATGCAGTAGGTCATTTGTAGTAAACCACAGCAACATACATCAATTTCATAAAATGTGAAATAGCTTAATATAATTAAAACGCGTCCCAATTGTTGTCTCTTCTTATACAGTAAAACCTCCATAACGGACACTCCCGAATAGCGGACACCTCTAGTTAACGGACAGTTCTCCAATCCCCACTCCCAAAACCTAAATTTTTGTATGTTTAACCTCTGAATAACGGACATTCTAAATAGCGGACACTATTTTCGGCAATAAAGGATGAAAAAGTATTTTTTAAAAAGAAAGAAAGAAAGAAAAAAAAAGTAAAAAGGTCTCTAAATTTATCAGGGCAATGTGTCACAATTTTTTTGATCACAGATAAATAAATGCAGAGGGTGGGCTGAGGAAATTTCTCCTTCACGTTCATTGTTGAATTCAGGGAGTTGCGTAGGAGGGACACCTCCCAGAACATTCAAATGTAGGATTTCCCCAGAAGATTTTATGATTTTATGTTTTTAATGATCAAAAAGTGTAATCCCTATCTCCGCTCGGAGCTCTGTAATAATCAATAACTTCACATTGGAAAACAAATTATATGTAATCGCAAGCAAAAATAAACTTTTGTAACAGATTTTTTTTTTTTTAATAAGAATGCAATAAACAGCAGCTAAAGGTGTGCACAATTTTGTTTAAGTTTTATTGCTTAAAAAATAATTTTAATTTCTCATTAATCATATAATAGAGGTCTTAGAACATATAACTGTCAATTAATGAAACATTAAGCATTTCTTAGCGATTTTTGTATCGCTGAAGTTTTCCCAATAGCGGACACCTCCGAATAGCGGACATTTTCTGCATTCCCGAGGTGTCCGTTATTTAGAGGTTTTACTGTACCATTATGTAATTGAATACTTTTGTGTGAACCTGTAAAATAATTGCACAGAATGCATATTTTAATACATATTTCATAGGTCTCTATCAATTGTATTAAGTTCGAAAGCGTATAACATCATTAAAAGGCACTCGAAACTATTTTTTCCCATTGGCCGTAATTGTAATGGGATATTTTTGATTGCCCCTGTAGTTAAACAGTACATACGATTTTCACAAAATATGAAATGACTTGACAAAATTATGTAACAATTATATGTTTTAAATTTCAAACGATTGGGTTGGAAAAGTTTTTGCTCCGTTATATGCGGACTGACTGAACGACAACTATAAGTGCTTCTTATTATAATTACGAATGCACCTAAAATCATACAAAGTAGTGTGACACTTAAAATGTATTTGACTGTTTTTATGTAACTTATTTTGTCACTGACTCGCGTTATTGTTTATAAATGGTACTTTTTTTCGATGTTTTTAAGTTTTTGTTTATTGGATTAGTAACGAACTAACAAAAATAGTAATATGAATCCTTTTCTTGTTACCACATAGTAGTCACGTCTGCGCCGATGAACGATGATTCCCAAAAGTGACAGTCCGACCCTGTGAGCAGAAGAAATGTGAAGCAAAAATAAAATTTTAGAACTATGCGAATTTGATTGCAGATAATATATGAAATTGGAGACGTCAATGATATATTTTAAATAAGGCGAATTATTTTCAAGAACATCCTTCCTTTAAGTTTACGAATTATCACATCCTTTAAATTTACGAAAGATAAAACATATCGAAAGATTTGAAATAAATAAAACATAATATATAAGAAAACTAATTTACAGACTTTATTGACGAATCATGAGTACTAAGAATAATAAATACAGCCATTTTCTCAATGTTTTACTTTTATATATATATATATCGGTCATTTTGATATATCGTTCATTTCCCCATATTTGCTTTCTCCTTAAATTTTTTTTATTTAAAATTGCACAGAAAATTTCTGTAATGTCAATGACAAGGAGGATGATTTTGTATCATTAATTTTATCAAAAAAAAAAAAAAAAAAAAAAAAATGCGTTTTAATTAATATTTTAGAGACAGCTACAAATGTTTTAATTTATTTCCAAAACATCTTTTGCAATTTTAAATACTCTTGGTATATCGCGGAAGAATATTCGGAGGTATCGCACTACTTTATTGCATTTCGACTGGCGCGATGGAATGAAGGATTACTGCGTCTTGTATTTTTTGTTTAAATATATTATATATATATATATATATATATATTGTACTTTATAAAATAATCAGATGCGGCTTATTTCCGATGTTTTCATTAGGCAATCTCTAATTTTTCCTTCTTTCCCTTTCCCTACTTAAGATGCTTGTTCTTTATCATGATCGGGGTATATTCCTTTCCGTTGTATTAAACGGCATGCAAAATTAAATATATCATTAAATAAAAATGTGACCTAGTTACACGAAAAATAAGACACAGTGGGTTAACGTAAATCCGCAAACATCAAACGTATAATTCATAAATGCCTGGTACTATGTACACAAATGTAATAAGAAAATTATAATTCTTAAAAAAATTCTCTCATTTAAAAAAACCTCCATTTTTAAAAATTTTTCCTCCAGCTTTAGTTCAATTTATTGTATACTTTATTCCATGTTATTGCATATTCTTCGTTATAATAATAATAAAAAAAAAAAATGTCAGTACGTTAAAAATATTTTACTTATTTAATTATTCATAAGATAAAATTTAAAATATCGTTAAAAAATAAAAAATAGCATTTGCATAAATGAAAGATGCTTACTTCGACAATATAACAATATACTTAATATCTCATTTAGAAGTATTTGAAATTCATAGAAGTGAAAGCTACTCCCCCCCCACCACCCCCCACCTCGCCATTCATTTAGACATTAAGCAACTAATCCCTTAAATCAATGTCAGTAAATGTAAAATTCAATAAATTTTTATTTAGTCTTACTGATGTTTTTTTACAGTAATGCGCCAAATATATTTAAATCTCTTGTAACAAAATTTCACTTATATAGCATTCAATTAGGATTATATTTAGACTTCAAAAATGGGTTACGAAACATATACATCAAATGTTTTAATGCAAACAGCTTGTTGCAATATTATATGTAATAACAAATAATTTTTTTAATGATTCTTACTTTATATGCTTAAATATGATATTTCTTTGGGTAAAAAATCATTAACAGTCTGTATTTGTCTAAGCTATCCATAAAAGGAAAATATTCAAAAATTAAAAAAAGTGACCTAAAGTTGATAAAGGTAAAATCCTTAAAAGTCTCAAATCCTGAATAAGTTTGGAACCAAATTGTACAAATCGGTGATCTTTTACTGTGAATAAAAATGTGATATTTTATTCCAACATTTTAATTCAATTCTCGTGGAATAGTTTGCATTTAAAAATAAATCCATCTTTAAAAAATTTTACATACGTAGGTATGCATTGTAATTTGAGAAACCTTTCATAATCGAAATATTTAATTAGCTTTGTAAATAAATAGCTCTGTAAATATTGCATTTTTTGACGATTATCACAATAATAAAAGAAATAATTATAATAACAGAAATGGTTAGCGACGGACTAGCAACTTTCGTGTTTATGAAATCTACTTTGTAAGTACGGAAATTACGCATCTAATTATCAGATAATCATTGATAATGTAAGTACATGGATATCTTGGTTGAAAGCGAAATGCAATATTCCAGAATGAAGTTTGAACCAACATCTCCGATGAAAAAACGTATAAGTGAATTTAATTGTGTCGTGTAAAAAGAAACATTGTTACAAAGAGTAAACTGAAATATGAATTCAAAAATAAAAAAATGGCATAAATGATAACATGTAATTATTAATATTTGTTATTATTATTACTTAAGGTAGACTATTTACTTGATTAATTTTCGGTAAAGTTTACTTTTGTCACTCTAAGTTAAAACTATTTTTAACTTTTTTCTTGTTTCAACATACCGCAATAATATTTTGTGTTATATCATTAATACCCTCATTAACAAGTCTGTGTTAATATGATCACTAAGCTTCAGGTTTCACTGCAATATAAGCATTATTTAAAGTAATCTAATTGTATTTTTTTGCATTTTTTTTTATATCACTAAGCAATTAATAATAATCTCAAGGTTTACATTCATGTTCGTAATTAAGTTTTTGATATAATGTTGAAAGGAACATCTCTTTTAGTATTTAAAGTAACATACAGGGAAAACAATATTTAGAAGATTTTAATAATACTATTTGTATCATATACCGAAAAAAGTTTTTACTGATACATTTTACTCAGTATATTAAAAAAATCAATTAGACATAACATTAAATAATATCAAAAAGAAATAATTTAATAATAGAAAAAGTGTGTAATCGTGAATTTCTTTTATTTTTGTTCAGAACTAAGGGACTCTGAATAATACGTGCTACGGTTGCCAACGCCTGTCTAGACCACGGCTTTCTAAATACACATCAATTTGCACTTTTTAAAAAGAAGAAAAATATGTCTGCAAATTTACAGGCTTAAATAAGTATTTGAAAAAAAAAAAAAAGGAATTTAAAGCACATGTAATTCAATAAAATATCTTTGCTCACTTTTATATTATATATAAATATAAACATAATTAGTGCTAAAAAATGATGATATCAAAATATACATGTATTTGCTCTTTATCAGTTTATTTTTAAATTACGGCAATAAGAATACAACTAATCATATGTTGAAAATAAAATAATAATGAAAGAAAACCCCGTTTCAAATAATCTTTAAAATCAAAAACAGAAAAAAATATATTGCTGAATGAAGAAATTTTAGTTTTAAAGTTTTCCTTTAATGAACATTTATCTGTGATAATCAATGTACTATTAAAAAAAAATACTTCAACGTATGAAAATATCCCTATCGTTATAGGGGATTTTCTTTCAGACTGTACGATATAAATTTAAATATGATGTAATTTTCACCATTAAACGTTTTTCTCGCCTAAAGTTTATTATTTTAAAGTTTATTTCTATTTTCGCTATTCATTTCAGTTGAAATAGTGTTTGTAAATAACATTAATCGCACTTTTTAAAATCTATCAACAGTACATTAAAAATAGTGTATTAAAAATATTATATTTCTAAATTGATAATTTTAGGAAACACTTTATAAAACAGTCAAATAAAAAAAAGTACAATCTGACACTGAACATAAAATTTTGGGAAGGAAATCATTAGAAAAAACAATAAAATTAAAAAATATAGTAATCCGACACTTCACAACACCATCTAGTCAAGTATATGCTAGCAAAGCATGGCTAAATTACCATGCATAGTTTGCAATCTCATAAAATTCATCTAACTAAAAGTATTCTGACTGATTTCAACGATAAACAATGCATAAAATAACTAGATTTAAAAACTATCTGCTTCAAAAATTTTATTATATATTTTTTTTTATTAAACTTTCAATGTTCATGTTTTTATATGTTGCCAGTTTTGCTGAATAAGCCGATACATTGAAAAGTTTGGTTGGTTGTATAGTGTATAATGGCGCAAAATCTAAAAATCTAAATTGAAAAGGACACACTAGATTCAGTACCTGTAGTAGCAGCTTATTAGCTCCGTTTTTATAGAATACGAGGTGGAACCCGTCGAAATTCGACAAAAGAAAATGTTTAAGGAGGAACTGTTCAATTGATATATATTAAATCCAAAAAAAGTAGTTACAGAAAAAAATGCATCTTGTGTTGGTCAGTCTAACTCTCAAATAAATATTTTTTAAAGCTAAAATTAACAAAATACAATTTCTATAAAAAATCCAAATTATTAAAATGATTAATAATTAATAATAATTAATAATTATAATTAATAATTAGTAATAATTATTATTTATTAAAAATATTCATTGTCCAAATTATTAAAATTAAACTTTAATCGCATATGTAATCAGCAAATTATAATAAAGCTCAGCTACTAAGGTGAAGTTATCGATTGAGACTTATGTTTAATATAAATGCGCAAGGAAAAAAAAAAAAAAAAAAAAAAAAAAAAAAGGCACGTTCACATATTATTTATTTGACACATAATACGCATATTAATTTATATATTTCAATTTCAAGATAAAATCGAGTGAATTCTGTTGCCACAATTACAAAATTGGTACTAAAAACTATTAAAAAAAATTAATAGTTAAAAAGCAAATTAAGATGCAGCTTTCAAACAAACTGCATTTAAAAGTACATTTTTTTCTCTATACGACAGTGTAAAAATTTAAGATGTGCGATGTTTAGAAGTGTAAAATTTGAGGTAGCGAAAATTGCAAAACCGAAATTTCATCGGAAAGTGTTGCCATTCCCAAAATGACGTATGCGTTACGCACAGATACGCTTGCCTTTATAATAAAGATACAGTTAAAAAAATTACTGTTCATTTTAAAATGTTATTTCCATGTCACTTATTTTTTACATTCTAGTTTTATAAGCTATTTACGTTAAGGGGACATAGTATCTTTTGAACTATTTTTTTAATTTTGAATTATGCTGTAATATACGTGGTGGCATTACATTTAATATTAAAAACAAATATAACTGGAAGAAACTTTGTAAAACTGCAATTAACCAAATATATATATAATTATTTAATTAACTAAAATTTAACTACAAAATTTTAATTTTTAAAATCCCCACTACTTTTTTAAATATAGATTATTTCTACTTCAAAAGATTTTCTACACGTCCTTTAGAATATATTAGGGACTATAGGTATAGAACTTTATAAACTTTTTGGTAATTTGGACCGCCCCCCCCTCCCTCTTGCGATATCATTTCTCGACCACCCCTCTCCCACTCTTATGATATCGTTATCAATCTCTAAAAATTCTTTTGATTTTTGCAATTGTTTTTCTTTTGTTTCCAGTAATACACATACATGATTATACATTTATTATTTGCATACTTTATTGGTTCAGATGAAGAAAAGTGTATAAAATATCATTGTTATAAATAAAATAATTTTATTTCAAAAGAAAACTTAAAAAAATTAGTTACTATTTAAAAGTATTTAATGATACATTTTTGTTACAAAATTCATTCAACAGTAATAATGCCTTTTTTCATTTGTTCCCGCACGGGGAAGGGGGCAAGCAGTCAGAACTTTTTATCAACAAAATAGGCGAACAAAATTCTTTTTTCCCCCTTTTACTAGTAAACACAAGTATCATTTCAAACATCCTTCGCACCTGGTTTCTCGAACAGATTGTATGTGCGTACACATTGTATGCATACACATTGTATATTCGGGATTGTATATGCATACACTTATGGCAAAAGAATAGTAATACCAAACATTCAACTATTTCATATCGGAATTAAGTAATTTTATAATCATTTAATCATTTTAATAATAATATCTTTGTATTTTCATAAAAATAATAATGGTTTTAAAAAAGAAATCACTTTCTTGTAATAAGAACAAGTCACAAACAAAAAGAGAAAATTTTGACTAGTGTATTAATTACAGATAAAAAGAAATTTGCATGGATCAAAATTAACAACGATATCAAAAGACAACCCCTTTCCTCCCAGAGATATCTTACAATATCATGCGCCAGACCCAATCCCCCCCCCTCCCTGAAGTGACAACCATATATATATATATCTATACATATACACACACAGTCTTCTACATAAAACTGAGCATGAATGTTTAGACGTGTGGGATATTAAATTTAACTCTCGTACAGTAAAAAAAAAAAAAAAAAAAAAAAAAAAAAAAAAAAAAAAAAATCAAGGAATTTCCATAAACTCATAATTTAAATATTAAAATATAATAACGATAAATTTGAATAATACACATGCAAAAAAAGCAAAAAGATTTTCAAAGCTCTATCTGAATTAAATGAAAATCTTTAGAATTTATCGATCAAGATAGTTATGAAATTATGAACATTTAGGAAAATCAGCTTAAATTTTTCATTTGCTTAAACATGCTTTATTTTCTAACTCAAGCAGTGTTCTCGCTGACATTTGACCAACATTAGTAATTTGGCTAATTAAAAATGAAAAACATTCGCCAAATGAAAAAAGTATTAGCAAAATAAATTCGCCGTGTAACACAAAAAAAGAAAAAAAAAACTTTAATCCTTTAATGTACCCCTTTTTTTCAATATGTTCTAAAATAAGCTAAGTTTTAATAACTGCAACAACGGCTGTTATTAATTTAATTCCAACTATCCGATACAAATACATTAAAAAAAATATATTAAAAATATGTATATATGCATCCGTATGAAAAACGAAAAAGAAAAGGAAGAAAATGCAAAAATTGAGCATTAGCAATTTGGCGAATCTAATCGCTTGTTTACTCGCCAAATGAAGAATTCAGTCGCAATTTGGCGCAATGGCGAGCGACAGCGAGAACTCTGAGCTCAAGTGAAGTACATGCACAATTTTATTAAACACTTAAAGTACGTAGAAATGATCGCATATAAACTAATTGTATATAACAGTTGAGGTGATATTTTAAAGTCATTGATCACCAAAAAATTAAAAATTCGGAAATTGTCCCAATTGTCGTTATTTTTTTTTTAAATATTACTTATAACATATATCATGCAAAAACATGAATAAGTTTCATATACATTTAGTATAAATATTTAAAAAAAACAGCCTGCTTTATATGCAAGCTGCTCATTTTTCATTTTTAAGGCATCTCTCTGCATCTGCGAGCAATCATAATTGTTTACCGAGCGAATTCACACACATTATTTCCCCCTTTCTTTGATACATGCACCTGGAGTTTTTCACATGCCCAAATTAACACAAACTGTTAAACTTTACCCTGACTTTTTGGCTATTTAGGAAATAAAACAATACTGTGTTCTTGGATTTGTTCATTAGGGATTTAAATTAAGAATTTGAATAATACATTTGAATGAAGAGGTTACTTCATTCAAATGGAAAGACCCATTTGCTAATACTAATCCTATGGAAGGAAGTTATAAAGATATCTCGGTTGCATTTCAATATTTTAAAATGATTTTTGCATTGGATATCTGAGATCAATCTGTATATGCAGGCTTTTTTTTTTTTTTTTTTTTTTTTTTTTTTTTGGTTAGGTATTTTTTATGAGGACGTTTTCATTTTTGGAACCGGTTTGGACAGCAAAAGCACCCTCAAAAAGTATCTGCAACCAAAATCGAAAAAGTAAAAGACTGTCTGCATTCAGATCAATCTCAGATATCCAATGCAAAAAATCCTTTTAGATAGCTTTCATTACAAAAAGTAAAAAGCTACTTATTGCAGCCGTCCGGAGTAAAGCACTTCCGGAAAATTTTGGTATATTTTCACCGATCATGACCCCCAGACCCCAAAACCTCCCTCCGTTCAAATGTTGACATATATATATATCTGATTTTTGTCATGCGATAACTAACGTATTTATGAACCGATTTGAATGAAACTTGGTATGTATATAGTAAATACAAATATCTCGACCGAGTTCGTTGGCCAGCATCATCCGCCATTTTGTTTCAAAATGGCGGCCATTTTAAATTTTTTAAAAAATTTAAAATTTAAAATTAAATGCGAAAATATTAAAATTTGAAAAATATTTTTCTTTTACGTGTTAGAACCTAAAACAAAGATTCCAGAACACTTTTTATTTTGTCAATATCTTACAAAAATGATTGAGTTATAGCACTTTGAATTTTTCTTATGGCTGACATTTTGAAACGATCTGATTTTTGTCAAGTAATAACACGCGTATTTATGAACCGATTTCAATGAAACTTGGTATGTACATAGTACATACAAATGTCTCGACCGAGTTCGTTGGCCAGCAACATCCGCCATTTTGTTTCAAAATGGTGGCCATTTTAAATTTTTAAAAAAATTTAAAATTTAAAATTAAATGCGAAAAAATCAAAATTTGAAAAATATTTTTCTTTTACGTGTTAGAACTTAAAACAACGATTCCAGAACACTTTTTATTTTGTCTATATCTTACAAAATGATTGAGTTATAGCACTTTGAATTTTCCTTATGGCTGACATTTTTAAAAAAATCTGATTTTGTCACGTGATAACACGGGTATTTATGAACCGATTTCAATGAAACTTGGTATGTACATACTACATACAAATTTCTCAACCGAGTTCGTTGGCCAGCATCATCCACTATTTTGTTTCAAAATGGTGGCCATTTTAAATTTTTTTAAAAATTTAAAATTTAAAATTAAATGCGAAAAAATTAAAAGTTGAAAAATATTTTTCTTTTACGTGTTAAAACTTAAAACAGCGATTCCAGAACACTTTTTATTTTGTCTATATCTTAAAAAATGATTGAGTTATAGCACTTTGAATTTTGCTTATGGCTGACATTTTGAAACGGTCTGATCTGAACGATCCATCATGTTGCTTTAAAATGGCATACACTTTATGATATCGTGGAATTTGATGACTCTCTAAATCGCTTAAAATAAAACCAGGTTGAATAAAAGATGACTAATTTCTAAAAATTCCTATTAATATTCAGTCTTGACAAAAACTAGTATTCAATCTTATAAAATCACTAATTTTTACTTTCTTCTATCTTCAATAGAAGAAAGTATTGTAATCGAAACTTTTTTCGACTTCCGATTTTCGACGGATTTACACGTTTTAGGGGTCAGAGATTCCAAAAAATATGTTTTAACAAAATGTCTGTCTGTCCGTCTGTCTGTGTGTCTGTGTGTGTCTGTGTGTATGTCGCCATTCTACCATCAAAAAGTGTATGAAGATATGCATAGAATTGAACCAATTTTTTTGTGAATGTTTTTGGCTATGCCAAGCAGCTCCTTCTTCAATTTTGAAATATTCCACCGGAAGGGGGCGCTGCAATCGCGATTTTTGTGCCATTTTCAATATTGTACCGACCAAAAGTATATGAAGTTATGCATCGAATTGAACCAAATTTTTTGTGTAAGTGCATGGCTATGGCTAGTTGGTCCTCCCTGAATTTGAAAAAAATCCGCCGGAAGGGGGCGCTGCAATCGCAATTTTTGTCCATTTTCAATGTTGTACCAATCAAAAGTATATGAAGTTATGCATCGAATTCAACCAAATTTTTTGTGTAAGTGTATGACTATGGCTAGTTGGTCCTCCCTGAATTTGAAAAAAATCCGCCGGAAGGGGGCGCTGCAATCGCGATTTTTGTGCCTCTCAATATTGTACCGACCAAAAGTATAGGAAGTTATGCATCGAATTGAACCAAATTTTTTGTGTAAGTGTATGGCTATGGCTAGTTGGTCTTCCCTGAATTTGAAAAAAATCCGCCCGAAGGGGGCGCTGCAATCGCGATTTCTATGCCATTTTCAATATTGCACCACCTAAAAGTGTATGAAGTTAGGCCTAGAACTGAACTAAAATTTTTGTGTATGATTATTTTTTGGTATGGCAAGTAGGTTCTCCCTGAATTTGAAAAAAAAAATATGCCTATCATTCTATTGTTCATCGGCTCGTGCAGAGACGGAAATTCGTTTTTACTCCGATTAATTGACTGAAGCAGAAATTTCAGATGAAAATCAACGTTCGTATGATATTGAATTAAAATTATTAAAGCATTAAAATTAGCAACTATTTTTTTTAAATATTAAAATGTACGTATGAGATAGAAGAAAGTTTAGGGAATGGCACATCCAACTAGTTAAAGATTATTTCCACTAAATTGAGCTTAGTATTTTTGAATAAATAAATATATAAGTATATGAAAGCTACCTCTTCCTCCCGGCATTGCCGGAAGGACTTTTAAAATATTGAAATGCAACTGAGATATCGTTACAAATTTCTCCCATAGGATTAGCATTAGTGAACGGGTCTTTTCATTTGACTGAAATAGTCCCTTAAGCCGGAATGCTGAGTGGATGTGGTATCCTGCATATTTTTTAAATAATTTCTTTATTATTTAAAATACACCTTTGAAATTGCTCCATTATAGTTTGATTAATTAGAGAAGAATAATTGATTACAATTTTCATTTCAATTTTTAGAAACATATTACTATTACTCTTTTTTTCATGAAAAATTAGTTTACAATCAGTTTTTCTCTTTTAGATAACATCTTTTTAACATTTTCTAACAAAATTGAAAAATGTTTAAGAATTCGACTTGTCCGTCTGTCCATGCTGTTACTCGAGTAAAATACTCTTATTTTCACGCAATTGATATATGTTATTGGTGTTTACCTTGGCATGTTTAATACTAGGCGTATGATATTAATGGTTTATTTACAGGAGGTTTAAAAGAATTCTGTTACATTATGATGAATGGGGAAAATCTTTTTCAGAGTATTTTAATGACTTTACGCTATTTCAAATGTATTGAAAATGATAAAAATCACTGAATTACATTAGAAGAATGATTACTATCATATAGGGAATTTATAGGGCCGCACAAAAGAAACCTGTTTTATTTGAAGTTATTAACAATTGTTGGACGTGTGTTTTCCATTTTGGTACGCTTTTAAATTGAACTAGTTTTTGACAAGTTACTCGTTATTTATAAATCCTGTACCTCGTACCAGGGCCGTAGCTAGAAGTGAACGATAGGGGGGGGGGGGGAGGAGGGCTCATTCTTTTTTTTCTCTCTCTCTCTGACGCAAAAAGATAAATGAGTGCATATTCACATCGTAGGTTCTATGTTTCTTATCAAACTGTTATAATAACTTCATTTTATGGTTAGAAAAGTACATGATGATGAAAATTTTAAGTATATAACTGGTGCAAAATTAAACATCATGTTAGCTTCATATGTACAAATAGGATGAGGTAGTGTTGAAACACTTCTTTTAGATACAATTTAGTAACTCTGCAAAACTATAAAAGGGTCTCTAAAGTAAATTATATTTTTGAACGGTATTTCATTTGAATTTTCGGAACAGAAATTCATTTAGTGACCTTGGAATCGTTTTTAGGGGAGGCTCAAAATATTTTAGGGGGGGCTGAGCCGCCCATAGCGCCCCCTTAGCTACGGCCTTGCCTCGTACACAGGACTTCACGAAAGAATTCACGTATCGTTCTTCTTATTAGCGGAAATGGCTGAAGCAGAATTATCAACTGTGGTATCTAATTTATTTCTAAAATGAACTAAATTTTTGCATGCATGTAGTTAATAGATACAAATCTATATACAATATGCAGAACTGCTAAAAGAATTCAGAGTTATTGCGACTAGATGGGAATTGCTGAAGTTAGAATTTCAAATGCATTATGCGTTTCAGATGGTTCAATCGGACATGCCATTTCAATTTATTAAACGGTGAAGTTTTGTTTCATTATTTTGAATGTGATGGAAAGTGTTTCATTATCTATGCCTGGCATAAGATCTTTTTATGTTTATTTTGGAATGCGATTTCGTGTACGTTACAAATTTTTTTTCGGTTTCTTGTAATAAACAAGTCTTATGTTTATATTTCGATTACTCGGATTTTCTAATATTACAAATCTTTTTGTAACATTATGAATACTTTATCCCCATTTACCCTCCTTCCGAATGAGCTATAGAAAAAGACTTAGAATATTGCACAGGAGATAAATATTTTTGAATGTAAGATGGAAAAGAAAGATGGAGGGGGGGGGGATAATATGCTGCATCATATATCTGCCTTTATCTAAAAATACATTACAATTACGTATGTTTTTACGAAACAGATTACAGTTCGATTACATTACGGTAGGATTAAGATTAAATTGCGATTGTAAACAACGTGAAATTTCTTGACTATGATTACTTTTCATTGTTAAGAAACCAAACTTCATGATTACGAATGTAATGCAGTTGTATAATTTTCGTAATCCATTAGTGTACTGGATTTAAAACAAAAAATGCATTAAAAATGTTTAAACTAGTGAAGAGATGTAAATTTAATGAAGATTTCATTTAATAAATTTTACACATTATAAATTTACTGTGCTCAAAATTTCAAGAAGATTTACGTTTGCTTCTTTTTAAGTATAGACCTATAGTGTTAAGGATTGGGTTCTGTTAATTTTCCCTTCCCCGAAAGCTTGTTTTCTTTTCATTTGACGCTTAGATTTTCTTTATAAACTTTCCAATCGTTATGAAGTCGAAATTCTTTCGTAGGCTGGTGACGAAATTAAGTTTCTCATTTTGCCTTGCTGCTAGGTACGCGCATTAAAAAAAAAAAAAAATCAAGTCTTAGTAAATTAACTAAATAAACTACTAACTTAAAACTAACTACATGATGCAAAGCAAAAGAAAAGCTGATTAAGCTCATGATCGCCAACCGATGGTCGGCAATGATCAATGGGTTTTTCAATGATCAGAAAGTCCAATTCCCCTCCCCCCCCCCGGAACTCTATAATGTCCCTCCCCCGGAACCACTAAAGCCCTCCCAGAGAAAAGCGTCTAAATTCAATATTGAGGCCCCTACCTACCGGGTTACATCTTAACTATCTTTACTCGATTAGGGACCAAAGAGAAGTTTTTGGCCTCTTGATTGGTTGGTTTCTCTTTCGTTTTTTTTTTTTTTTTTTTTTTTTTTTTTTGCCGTTTAAGGTGTTTTGAAATTGGAATTTCTAATGACGCCATTAGTAATATACCATAAAATATTCCTTTTTTTTGTATATAAATTAATCAGTATTTAACATTCAACATTTTAATCTAACTTAGTTCTTATCAAATGAATAATTCAGAATTCCGAAAAATGTTATATTAGAAAGCACAAATTGAATACAACACATTAGAAAAAATATGTAATGGCGCCATCTGCTTTTCGTATACGAAATTTCAACTTTTGTTAGTCAACATTTCTCTTTGAGATTGAATTTGAATTTAGAAACATCCTTAAAAATGGTTTAAAAGCGTTTTTATTATAGAAATATACACACACATAAAAAGTTTTTAAAATTCTAGTATTTTATATAGGGAACGGAAGATTATATAAATTAGCTGGACAATTACATCATGAAAAAAATTACGGAAAATTTTATTGAGAAAATAAAATAAATCGCAACGTTACTAAATGGTGAAAACAGAATGTTTCAAACTTATAAATTAAACAAACATTAAATTTTAATGTGAATAATTGAGATTTCAGTCAACAGCTACGATGTTGTTGTTTGTTTAGTTTTTAACTTTACAACATTCCATATGCACCATTTAGTAACTTTGCGATTTGTTTTATTTTCACGATAAATTTTTTTGTTGTATTTTTTAAAGTCTCGTGGTTTGCGTTTTCGTAATAGCACTAATACAAATCGCATACAAGAAACCAACCAATCAGGAAGCTGAAAACTTAAAATTCAGCTGGAAACTTCTTATTCGAATAAACAAAGTTAAAATGTTACCGGGATTGATGCCTAGCCTAAAGTTCTAATCCTGGCAATAAGACGATATTTAAATGGTGGCGATATGTATGGTATCCCAGCCACCAGAGATGATGAAGACATCAGATTTTTTTTTATCATTATATTAATAGTTTTTTTTTGTTGACTTTAGCTTTGTTGAATTAGAGTTGCAGATTATGCGAATTTCCACCGCCATGCTAGGCGAACATACACCAGATTGTTTGGGTGTTTAAGCGTGATACAAACTTAACTTGAAAGAAAAGCGATGAGATTATCAAGAAATTCTTGTAACTAAGATGCCTGAGAAAAATAGAAATGAATTGAGGACCAAAATTCAAACAAACTGATCATTATAGTGTGATGAGACACCGATTTTCTGCTGCAATCCACTGGTAAAAATTGGCTAATTAGATTTTCCTTCTTTTCTTTCTAACCGATGACCAGGCTCCTACCTGCCGAGTTATCTCAGCTTAACGGGTTAGATACCTGGTATCGGGGCGGACGACAGCCTAATTGTCACGTAGTGGCAATAAACTTTGCTTCGCATGCTATCATTTCTGCAGTATTTGCTTGTCGTTGAGCATACTTTGTTTCGCCTGTTAATTAATGGTACATCCTGTTGTTTGAACTGCAAATGGCTTCGCAAGATGGTCTCGTAATTTAGATCCTTGATCAGATGACGAGACCTTCACCTGGCAAGGCACCTCCAGGAGGTATAATTCACAGGTAACTTGGAGGACTTTGCATTCACGACGGATTTTACATGCACCAGGCGCCATTAGCGTACATGATGGAGTTTTAGCCGGCAAAGTGGGGACGATCTACGCAGACAAGTGCCGAGGTCGGCTGATTGTGGCTAACGGTTGCTGGACTGAGTAGTTTATTGCCTTTGTGAATGTACTGAGTTTGGCGCCGCACATCAGCACATCACTCCCCGTGCCAGGTAAAATGGGGCTGGAGCTAAAATTTTTTCGAGCCGAAACGGTGGGATGTCCTTAGCAGACAACAAGGGGGCCAATTTTGAGGGAGATTTAGAAAAATAAATAACCGGCCGAAATGCTAAGTAGTGCCAGAGAAGGGAGAATTTTCGGGCCGAAATGCAGGGCAGTCGAATCGCTGCTGGTGGTGACGAGATCCCTCCATTCTACCGTACCCCCCTCCCCCCAAAAAGGTCCTCTATGGGCTGTCCTATTGGAGCGGGTCCGGTAGCTCATGCGGACAGAGTCCAAATGCACCTAGTAAAGAGGCGTACTGTCACTAGAAAAAAACGAAAAAGGAAAACCCCGAACACGTTTCGGACCGCACAGAGTCCCTTGAGTCTCTGCGTCGATGAGGTCAACGTGTGCGGTTCGGGCTAGTAGGTTGCTTCCCATTGCTCTTCGGACCGCACAGGGTCCCGTGGGTCCCTGCGTCAATGAGGTCAACTTGAAAGCCTGAGAGGCGTTAGCCCACTAGGGGGGCGGGGGGGGGGGTTCCAGAACGGTGTCGGACCGGCCAGAGTCCCTTGAGTCTCTGCGTCTATGAGGTCAACCTGTACGGTTCTGGTGCAGTGGACTTGATTGGTGCTCCCGAATCTCTTCGAACCGCACAGGGTCTCTTGAGTTCCTGCGTCTATTAGGTCAACTTGAAATTTTCGGGAGCCAAGTCCTAGGAGAGGGAATCCTGGATGGTAAATGGGTTAGTAACATTGCTATTGTTTAAAATTAACCAGAGAGTTCACTTAACCCAAGCACTCCCCGTGAATTCCCTTTTGATTTCTTTGTTTTTTTTTTTGTAAAATAAATAAATAAATAAATAAATAAATAAATAAATAAATAAATAAATAAATAAAATCAAAAGGGAATTAGATTTTTCTTGTTTTGTAACTCGTGCATCTTCCAACTTCCGCTGCAATACATCTAACAAAGAAGCATAGATAGGGATCCAAATAGATTTTTCGCTGATTAGCAAAATCAGATTGACCAATCAGAAGCCTGCATTTTTAGAAACAACGAAAAATTCACAAAAATGCTGATTTCTGATTGGTCAAACTTGTTTAGCTAATCAGCAAACAATCTGGATAATGGCCTTGGTCTTTAAAGAAAAAAAATGGAGGGAAGGGGGAAGAGGGAACATTCTACAAAATTCAACCTTGCTAAACTAAACCAACCGGACAGAGTTCGAACTCAATTAATGATAGCTTGAAAAGGATCAGATTTTACTAAATTTTAAAATATGATTTAGAACACAAAAATAATTAGCTAATTATTAAAATAAATATATGAAAAAATATATTAAAATTTCAAAAATATCTAGCAATTCTAGGTGAAAAAATGGTTTAATAAAATTATAAAAATATTATTTACTTTCAATATTCCCTCTTTAGACAGTATATCCGATGTATCAGTCTCCGCCACTGGCTGTGCGCCGTTTTCCCCAGATATAGTAGAAATTAGAAGTGGTGCTAAAAAAAAGTGGTACTTAAAGAAAGAAAGAAAAAAAAAACTATTAGGCAGCTGTGTAACCAATGCATAGGTGATCGTGATTTCTTACACGTCGCAGATCGCGACGATTCTCCCAGTTCCCGCCCCTAGAATAATATGCTGTGCCTCTGCACATGAACAGGAGAGTAGGTGGACTGGGGTGGAACAGATGGATAAATTTGATTGTCCGCAGTTCGCCCTATCTCCATCGATTCTTTTGACCAATCCCATGTTGCGCAAAGGTTTGGCAGAATCCCTCTTTTGCAAATATTCCGACCATTTATATATTCGGAATTTTTGTAGGAAAACATACTAAAAATTGTATAAAAACTAATGTCCTTTTATATTTCAAGCTTGTATGAATTACTTTCATTCCTGTTAACTTATAACATTTTAAATAATAAAATAAAGAACAGAGATTAATCTTGAAATTCCACCTCCTTTGAAAAGTCAAATTGCCCTTCCCTGTATGGGGTGTACGTCCCACGTTGTGACTAGCTGCTCTAAACAAATATCTACAGTCATGAGAGTTTTTCGGACATTTAGTAGCCTGACAAAATGTT
Organism: Maratus speculifer; assembly: GCA_964019185.1. Lineage (NCBI taxonomy): Eukaryota > Metazoa > Arthropoda > Arachnida > Araneae > Salticidae > Maratus > Maratus speculifer. The sequence goes on from OZ025298.1 coordinate 220,268,090, forward strand.
GCAAAAGTTCTCGCACCCGAACTCACGATAGGCAAGGCCTTGAAATCTTAATTTTCTAATTGCCAAACCTTGAAATCTTAATTTTTTGATAGCCAATAACAGGCTCTTAATATTTTGATAACTAATAACAGGCTTAAATAAATATATCACTAATTACTTAAGTGTGGCATTATAGGCAGATCAGATGCATATATTTTTTAAAATAATGTTACTATATGTATATAAGCAAAGTACAATTTACTATTCTTAATAAGAAAATCAAATTAAGCATGCCCACCATCTGCAGCAAATGTGTACATGCATCAGAGTGCACGTATGTTGCTTCTGATAATGGACTAACTTGATTTCCATATTAAAGCAACTTTTTTTTCTTGCCTTTTCTCCCGTCTCTGCGCTATTGAATTACACTAGTGAAAGTATTTTTTGCAAGTGTTTATTTCCGGACTATCATATCAAAAGATATCGGCAAGAAGAATTTGGCAAAAACCTTGCCTGAATCTAATCTCAAATTCTTCGAGCGATTTAAAAAAAAAATCATCAATGGTAATCGGTTTGGAGATTATCCTGATCAGCGCTTTCGATTAAATAAAGCCTCTGGAGTTAATATGGGAGATAAAGAATGTAGAGCATAATAGATAACAATTGCATAGCGATGAATTAGCTGCGTTGATGGCTGTAGGTCGAATGTTAGTTATTGAAGGACGATGATAAAGTCCCATCAGCCTGGTTGTTTTTTTTTAAACTATATTTTTCGAAAAATATGACTGGTATTTAAAGTATTTGTTCAGAAAAACGAAAGTACTTCATAAGAATTCGAGATCGCATCTAAATATTATCATGCAGAGCTGTGTTTCTGTAATTGATGCATGCTTGGGGGCCACACGAAGAAGTTCTAGGGGATACTTGACGGTCCGTTTCGAAAAATTATAGAAACAGACTAAATGTGTTAAAGACCTTATCATTAATCCTAGGGCCGGCTCAAGACAATTCTGGCACCCGTGTGAACACTCACTTAGACGCCCGGCAACCCACCTCTGTTAAAGATATTTCGCTTTTTTACGCAGTTTTTTTGCAAATTCTTTTAAATTTATTATTTATATTAAAAGTTTTTTACATGCTATTCAAAATTATTTTAAATATTATGCTAAGAGGCTTAAAAATAGTTAAAAGTTACAATGCTATCTTTGAGCTGATTTTTGTAATTAAAATAGAAATCTGAATTTTATAGTAACTAGCGGACTCGCTCGGCGTTGCCCAGGCCTACGACAATAGCCTTTCAAATAAACCTCAAATTAGTATGATTTTATAGTTTTAACTCGTTTTTCTGGAAATTTATATTTTAAAATAGAAATTTCAGGTAAAAATATTAATATTTAGGGATAAAAGTTCTTGTAAGAAGACTTATCTTGTTTCTCCATATAAAGAAGTTTCACAATTTAGAAAAAAGTATTCGTGTTGTCTGAATTCATTGAAATTTTTATCGGTTATAAATACAACGGTTTATCAAATAAGTAAAAAATTTTCGTGGAAACATACTGATATCTAGTGTAAAAAAAAAAAAAGTTTTTTTCCCCCTTACTTTTTAGGTGCGTTCGTAATTGTATACGTAGTACCTATACTAGTCGTTGTTCAGTTTGTTCATCCATCTGTCCGTCCGCATATAACAGAGCAAAAACTACCCAAACAAATGCTTAGAAATTTTAAATATTGCAAAATTTTGTTGAGTCATTTGAAATTTTAGGAAAATCGGATGCATAGTTTAATTACAAGGACGGTAAAAAAAATTTCCGTTACATTATGACGAATGGGAAAAAAAAATCTTTAAGTGCATTTCATTGATGTTACAGCCATTCAAGCAAAATGAAATTGATGTACATTTATTGAAGTATACCAAAATATACATTGTTACAATATGCGGTGCAAAAAATGCTTATTATTCATTTACAGGGCCACACAAAAGAATCCCGTCACATAATGGTATAGGGTGAAACTTTGTTTTCGGCTTATTTTAATCATGTTAAATTATTTCACATATAATGAAATTGATTTACGTTGCTGAAGTTTACTATGAGTTACATCCAGTGTCATAGAAAGTGGAAAGAATAGTATTTACAGGGCACACAAAAAATTTCCGATACTATATTGCAACCGAAATATTGTATATATTAGAGATGATTGCTAGAAACGCATTTTTAGTTGTGATATTTTTTTAAGTTTAACTAAATTTTTGCATATTGCGTTGTGTGTGTAAATGTTGTAGATCATACACAGGGTAACAACAGAAACTGCATAGGCTACAGAATATGAACGAAAGTAACTTAAAGATGATTTTTAAATAAGTTATACATTTTTACAATGAAATGCATTTAGTAAACCAAGATATGTTTATAGAATGTAGAAAAATTATATGCAGGTCCACACAAAAAATTAGATACATGGCTATCCATGGAAGATAATATAAATCACTTATAATTCGATGGGTAATTTAATTATTATGTAAAGAAAACATAGTTCGATTCGAATTCGCTTCCATAGTTAGGTCTTTCAATTTTATATCTTTCCGCTAAAAAATAAATTTGTAAATGTGTCAAAACGTTTTGCGTTTGTTGAGCGGAGCAATTGAAAACAGCCTTAAAATGTAAAAATACGAAATTCCAGGACGTGGTTTCTTTTTTCTGTATACCGAACAAATCATTACCGGGGGGGGGGGGTGTCGAGGGATGATAGCTTATAATATCGAAAGGGGGAGGGGGTGGAGCTCCAAAATTACCAAAAGTTGATAACGTTATATTTGCACAGCCCCTTTGCATGAAACAATTCTCGTGATAATCACGCTAAAAAGAATGTAAAGAAGCTATCTTTTGGAGCGCCCTTTCAAAACAGAAGATGCCTGAAACTTAGAAATGATGTACCAACTACATTCGGGTTTTCTGAATGCGCTTACGGCAAAGTTCATTCCTATTCCACTCGCGAATTTCATTTTGACACCGTCGAAAAAACAGAAAATCACAGTGATAATCTATTTTACTTCATCTAGGGGTGATTTTTAAATCGCAGGATATTTTTAAACCTGAAGAAATTGTAAAAAAATCGCTGTTATATGAACACTATCAAAAAACCTAATTTTGCGCGCTTGGAAATATAACTCGCTTTTTGAAAACGAAACATTTGTTAAAATGCACGAAATAGCAACTGTACACCCATGTTTTGAAAGTAATATTGCTATGATTATTAAAAAAATATTAATCGAAAGTGAAAACCTCCATGCTAACCCACTTGCAACCATCCCTTTATGGAAAAACTATTAAAAAACATTAAATTCCCTTAGGAAAACACTCCATCACATATATCCTGCGGTGAAAGAATTTTTTTAAGATTCTCTCAGCAGTTTCAAAGCAATTTCACAATTTTTTCTGGTCATAAATTTCCAATTACGTACTTTATAAATTTTTAATTTGTCCAATAGCAAATAAATAATAATCTAATAAAAAATATAATAATGCAATAATATTTTTAAAATTCGTTCTTGATTATAATGGGCACAGTTAATTTTTTTTTTTCATCTACGAAAAGATACAATAATCTTTTCAGAGTTATCAATAATTTAAGAAAGCGTTATTTATCATCATTTAAAAACATCAGAAGCCAACCTTCATGCTTAACCCCTTCGCGGCGGAGCATTTTACGAAATACTTAATGTTTTGTCACCGGTTTTTAAAAACAGAAATTTGAGGCTTATTTAATCGAGAAAATGCTCCGATTAAATAAAGCAAATTTTACTGCAAATTTTTACTGGTGGGAATAAACAAGGATTTTTAAGCCTTCTTGCGGCACGTATACGTGTCGCTCGTCCCCAAGGAATTAATGAAGACATGTTTAATGATATCTTCTTTAAACACCAAGACATCATTTTAAATAATGATCATCATTAAAAACATTAATTATAAATAGAAGTTTTCATATACGTCCATTAAAAACATTTCAAAAATATGCATTAAAGTATTTAATTGCTATAAAGGACGTTAAATACTAATAAAAAACATTAAAAGATCTTAATAATTTTACATGTTTCGCTTGAATTTACTCAATCATCATCAGAAAAAGGAAATACAAATAAACACAAAGATGGAAAATGACAATAAACTATTACAAAAGAAAAAAAAAAAAAAAAAAAAAAAAAAAAAAAAGGAGTTTTGATGGAAAATTGTCAAAAAAAAAAAAAAAAAAAAAAAAAAAATTGGAGTTTTGATGGAAAATTGTCATTTTCCATCTTTGTGTTTATTTGTATTTCCTTTTTCTGATGATGATTGAGTAAATTCAATCGAAACATGTAAAATTATTAAGATCTTTTAATGTTTTTTATTAGTATTTAACGTCCTTTATAGCAATTAAATACTTTAATGCATATTTTTGAAATCATTAAAAACTTCAGAAACCAGACATTCGGTCTATGTATAAAGACCAAATTATTTATACATAGAGTCAAGTCATTTTATAAATAATTACGGTCGAGAATTATTTATAAAGTTTTTTTTTATTGTTTTTGAGTTGTTTTACTTGTGTGTTAAGAAGATTTACCAAACGACAAAATCTATTTTTAGAATGGTATTAAATCTCAAAGAAACATTTTCAACTACAAAATTGAATTTATGCATCCAAGAGCTGGAAAATGTCAATGATTTTGATATTATTTAATTGATCATATATTTGTCAATAAAATATGTTTACTGAAAACGAAAATATTTACTTGAAAATTGATGACATCGAACAACCTGTATTTCTGGTTAAGAAAACTGATTAATATACTATAGAAACAACTAGGAAAGGTTTCGAAAATATACGGCAGCAAAAAAACTTTGTTTTCAAAAATACTTCTTTAAATTTTGAAAATGTATTGGCTTCTGACATTTCTAAAAATAAAGAATGTTTTTCGGAATCATTAGTACTTCTGATGATCTTATTGTATATTTTCGTATATGATAATAAGGCGTGCTCCAAAATTAATGCAAGAAGCATTTTTGATAGAAAATACAGGTTTATATAATAAAAAATTATAATTGTTTATTGATTAACAAAGTATGCAGTACAGAATAATGTATGGAATAGGATTTCGGGTAAACAACCTCCACGGCTGTGCTGGGTGTCCCAAATTTCACCGAATAGTTGAATTTTGCGTCATTTGTGTCTAAATTATGAGATATGGATGTCGACGACACGCGGTTTCAACAAGACGGTGCCACATGCCCCAGCGCCCGAGAAACAATTCAATTTCTGCATGAGTCATTATTTATGCGTGTAATATTCCATTCTAAGGATCAGAATTGATTGCCTAGATCATGCGATTTAATGCTGTTGGAGATTTTTCTTTGGAATCTAAGGTTTAGGCCAACAAGCACAGGATCAGACCTAAGTCTGAGGAAATTGAGCGCAGTGTCAATGAAATTCAGCCCACATCTATCCAAAACGGTTATGGAAATTTCAACAAAAGTGTGCGTATGTGCCACCAAAGCCGTAGAAACCATATGCTATTTCATACATAACCCGATATGCTATTTCATACATAACCCTTTACTTTATAATTCAATACAAATAAAGAATACTGCCCAGTTAAACTGATGGCATTGAGCTCACAGGCTACAAATACTAATTGTACATTAAAGCCTTATATTTTCAAGGGTTAATTCCGTTAAAAAATTAAGAAAGGGAAACAGCTCTCTTCTTTCCTCTTTTTTTATACTTAATCATTGAACATCCTATACTATCAAAGACATGCTTTATCATATAAAAAATCTATATCCAAAATTCAGAGCAAATTAGATAATTCTTAATAAAAACCCATTTAGCATTTATATAATTTAAAAGGAGTTATCCCCCTCTTTTATACTTAACCATTAAACTTCCAAAACTATTCAGAGATTTGAACGAAATCTGAAAATTCTGCTTGAAAAACCCATTTATATAAATTAAGGGGGGGGGGCATTAGAACCCCTGTTCCCCCTATTTATACTTATACAATGAACACCTAATAACAGTCACTGAATCGCCTCATCTGAATGATCCTAATCTAAATTTTGAACGAAAACTTAATTCTGCATGAAAATCCCATTTATATCAACTAACGGGGGGGGGGGGGGGGATTAGAACCCCTGTTCCCCCTATTTATACTTATTCAATGAACACCTAATAACAGTCACGGAATCGTCTCATCAGAATGATCCTAATCTAAATTTTGAACGAAAACTTAATTCTACATGAAAATCCCATTTATATCAACTAACGGGGGGGGGGGGATTAGAGCCCCTGTTCCCTCTATTTATACATATTCAATGAACACCTAATAACAGTCACGGAATTGCCTTATCAGAATGATCCTAATCTAAATTTTGAACGAAAACTTAATTCTGCATGAAAATCCCATTTATATCAACTAACGGGGGGGGGGATTAGAACCCCTGTTCCCCCTATTTATACTTATTCAATGAACACCTAATAACAGTCACAGAATCGTCTCATCAGAATGATCCTAATCTAAATTTTGAACGAAAACTTAATTCTGCATGAAAATCCCATTTATATCAACTAACGGGGGGGGGGGGGATTAGAACCCCTGTTCCCCCTATTTATACTTATTCAATGAACACCTAATAACAGTCACGGAATCGTCTCATCAGAATGATCCTAATCTAAATTTTGAACGAAAACTTAATTCTGCATGAAAATCCCATTTATATCAACTAACGGGGGGGGGGGGCATTAGAGCCCCTGTTCCCCCTATTTATACTTATTCAATGAACACCTAATAACAGTCACGGAATCGTCTCATCAGAATGATCCTAATCTAAATTTTGAACGAAAACTTAATTCTACATGAAAATCCCATTTATATCAACTAACGGGGGGGGGGGGCATTAGAACCCCTGTTCCCCCTATTTATACTTATTCAATGAACACCTAATAACGGTCACGGAATCGCCTCATCAGAATGATCCTAATCTAAATTTTGAACGAAAACTTAATTCTGCATGAAAATCCCATTTCTATAAATTAAGGGGGGGGGCATTAGAACCCCTGTCCTCCTATTTATACTTATTCAATGAACACCTAATAACAGTCACGGAATCGCCTCATCAGAATGATCCTAATCTAAATTTTGAACGAAAACTTAATTCTGCATGAAAATCCCATTTATATCAACTAACGGGGGGCATGAGCCCCCGTTCCCCCTCTTATACATATCGAATGAACTTCAAAAACTAATCAGGGAAGCGCCTTGTCGGGATATACCTACATACAAAATTTCAAGTGGATCCGATATTTTTATCATGAGTTATCGCGTTACGCACATACGCACATACATACAGAACGGACGGGCACATAAGCTCTCAGGCTATGATAGCCTGTGAGCTAAAAAGGTACATTTTTTATTATAAATCTGCATTTTCTGCCAAAATTGAATCTTGCGTGAACTTTGGGATACCCTTTATAATATTTTCCTATAATTAATATATTTATATATATATATATATATATATATATATATATATATATATATATATATATATATATATATATATTTAACAGTATAATTTCTATGAATGGATATAAATTTCTTAGGGTTTTTTAACTGAGTTAGTTATATATATTTCAGCTGAATTATATTTAGCATAAGAGAATATAAATAAATTCATTTAAAGGGCTAGGCTAATAACTGGATGCATTGTCTTCTGTGGGTGCTTGTTTCTGAAAGTTTTTTCAGTTTGCATTTGTAAATTATTAATACATCTTCTAATAATTAGTTAAACGATGAGATTACGTTACAGTATTCTGAAAGTGTCGGAAAGTATTTCATAATCTACGATTACTCACGATTCTTCTTTCACGTGCGTGCGTGTCTCGTCGTTTGCGACCCGATCTTGACGGCACTCGCAAAGGACAGCCAGTTTTATTTCGAAAGACTCGCGTCCTCAAACTGCCATATTTCTACATCCACACATTACGACGTGCAAGATCAAGATGTCGCGTACACCGGTTTCGGAGAGATGTGAAATGTGATTTCTGTTTTATTTCCAAGAATTTAACCAGCTTTAAATTTTATCACATTGTATGACGCGCGAAGCAAATCCGATTAGCATGCTAAACATATCGAAGCTAGTTAGAAGCAGTCTCATTTATGACTTAGTGCATATATATATATATTAATAGTATTTTATGATTTGCTCAGATTTTCCTTAAAGTTTTCACTTTTTCCTCATAATTAATAAACTACAGTCAACATTTCCAATGAAAAATCAAACCATTAAATTATAAACAATATTTTCGGAAAACCATGAAAACCATTTCATATTTTCAAACATTTACGCATTATTACCTGCTAATTGTGAATATGCTGTGATCTCTAGTTCAATTAAAAAAATAAAATTAATGCAAAATCTTCCTTTACAACAGTAATATACAAAAATCTGCTATTTACAATTCTTCAGAATGTTCATTAAGAACATTTAATTTATATAGGTATTCTCTAATAAGTTTCGATTGCGCTTCCATTTTTTACATGTTGGCGATACGCATGCAATGCAAATTTGCAAAGTGATTCAAAATAACGTAGAAATTAAGATTATATCAATAAAATAACCTTGCCATTACTTATCAAACAGTTACATAAAAAATTCCTTGCCGGATTGGAATATACAAATGGAAGTAGATTTGGAAGTACTAAATTTCACGAAGAGAAATTAAATGAAAATTGAGGATAAACTCATTTTAACATGTTTATCTGTCCGCTTTTGATAATTTTTTAATTTCATTTTTCTGTAAGAGCTGGTTTCATCAGAATCATTTATTCAATAAATAAATAAATAAATAAATAAATAAAATAAAAATAATTTTTCGCATTCAACAACTCGAAACCTTCTGACACATTTTCAGACTCATTTTTAAAAATAAAAACATAAAATTTGCAGACGTGATTTTTTAAAAAAGATTTATAGAAAGAGACCCGTCTTTTTTATTTTTTATTCAATTAATTAGAACTTTATTTATAAACAATTATTTTTTCAATGCGATATTTTTTTTTTAGTTTCCATCACTATAGCTTCGTGAAATTTGATTAAAAAATGCCGTCTTTGACGACATTATTTGAAATATATTCTGCCTTTATCAAACAAGCGACCAATAGCGCACATAGTTTCTGATTACACGCATTTTTGGCCCTTTTCCTAAAAGCAACATTAACTTTTAACTGATTTGATGTGTATCATAATTAAGAAGTCACGGGATTTTATCGGTTTTTACAACCCCTTTCTCCAGGTCCAATTTTGCCCGTTAACAAATTTCAAAGAGATTTTCTGTCCCTTGATGTTATGTGTCAGTTTGGAATAGATTTGTGCAGCATTATGGAAGTTATTGCGTCCAGAAAGAAGTAATAATATATATATATTCATTATATAATACTACAAATCGGTAATCATCTCGAATACAATTCACAATTAAGTATCAATGTATATATGAGGGGGAGAGAGAGGGAGTTTTGAATTGGGCGGTGGTTTGGGTTTAAGGGATCAATGATCGGTGTATATCTGCAAAAACATTTCAGCAATTCCAACGATGGGTAAAATTTAATTTCTTACGAAATCTACCTAATTATGCAGTCTCTGGGTTCTATAACTTATAATATTTAGAAACATTTCTTACATGCTCTGACAAGTAAAAATCCTGTTTTCTTATAAGTAAAAATTACGGAGTACTGATGTTTTGAATTTTGTAAAAATTTGAGTTTTCACCGCTAAAAACGGACAGACAGCTTTTTTTTTAGCAGAAGATACGCCGAAATTTTTAAATAGCAGCAACATTATTAGCCTGCAAAAATAATGAAAATTATTCCTCAAATTGTTTGTGTACCTTCCCCCCCTCCCCCTCTTTTGAAGCGGGATACAAATAAAGGATGACCTTTAAAGGAATGTATAAGACTTCTTTTTTCTATATTAAGCTTGTTCAATTTATCTCTATCTGGACTGAAAGGAGTAACTCTTTTCCACCCCCTTTCAGCAGTCCTTGATCTTTCGCTCATTTCAAATTCCACTCTTTTGTTTATTTGTTTGTTTGTTTGTTTAGTTGTTTACGGAGTAGAACAAAAAGGAGGGCACTCGCAATGACGTTGACGAACAAACTAAATGTTCTAGGTTCTTATTTAAATAACTGCGCGTGTACGTAAAAAATACAGTTTTGATTTGAAACATATTAACCCTTTGATTACCAATATTTAAAAAACTGAAATAAAAATTAGGAAGCTTTTATACATTGTTAATAAAGCTAAAAGTCATTATAAGAAAAAAATTGACGATTCTTGACGATTTTTTTTTTGGGGGGGAGGGGGGGGTTGTTGTTATAGAATGGTCAAACGGCATGAATACGAGTTTTAAGAAAATTATATTTTCTTAGAATAACACAATAAGTTAATAAGTTTAAAACAAAGGTTTCTAGTTTATTTAACAAATTATAAAAATATATTTAGCTGCTTCATACATTAAATTATATTAAAATCAGAGTAATTTTAAAAACTTTGTCAATCAGATCACCCATCTTTATTAAAAAAATCCTCTGAAATTTTATTTCAAATTTTTTTTTCATCTCTTGGTGTTTAATTTCTAAATACTTGTGCTTTTGGGAAGGAGATTATTAAAAATGAACTCGAAATTTGTAAAATTCTTTTAAATTAAATTAAACGTTTTGCCGAAAAATCTTAAAAATTATATCCTTGATCAAAAACGCCAGTAGCAAAATGGTTAGACATCTCAGAACAGCATTAAATACACGGGCTTAGCTTGTCCGGGGGGAGTTGTCCCCCGGGCCACCCCCTGTATTCAACTCTGCATTACTCCAGAATTCTATAACGCCCCCCCCCCCTCCTCCCCGGAATCACAGAAATCCCTCCTAGAGAAAATTGTCTGAATTCAACACTGTCTCAGATTAGAGTTCCTTCTTTCCTCTTTTGGTAAATAAATAAATAAATAAAATAAAATAAAATGAAAAGAATAACAAAAAACAATACATGAAGCAGACATTATGAAACACTTTCAACACAGTCAGTAATACTGTAACAAAGCTTCAACGTTAAATGAAGTGAAAGGTATTTTTAAGTAAACAATTTGGAAAACCGATAACATATTCGCACAATTCCCCCACTTATAGTCAAATATATATATATATATATATATATATATATATATATCCGAATTCTTTTTATTTTTATGCAGCTTTGTATATAATCTACAAATTTTCATTATACTCCATTACAAAGTACACTAAAATTTAGCTTCAGTTAAGAAATTCATAAGATTGTTGAAAATTCTCTTTTCAGCAATTTCGATAATAAGCTGAAATGCATTTGAATTCTTTGTTATGAAACCCTCTGTATATGATCTACAGGATTTATACTCAAACAGCAATACACAAAACATTAAATTTAAAACTCATATTACCATTAAAAAACGCACTTGCAGCCAGTGTTGGGTATGAACGCGCTCACTGAACGAAAACTCACGAGTTTCGCTCACTATTTGTGAACTTTGAAATGAACTTCGCTCACTTTTTTATAAACGAGTTTGAACTGAACGGAAACTCAAAAAATAGACGAGTTTAAACGAAATTTACGTTCAAGTTTACGTTCAATTTTTTCATAATTTATTTAAAACTTTTCTAAACCTTATACTTTTTCCCTCTTTCAAATGCCATTTAGAAGGCCTACACGAGCCTCAGGACGGGTTAAGTCTGGATATCACTTTTCTGGATAGTATCCTAGTCTTACTTCTTCTGCAGACTCGGGTCGCGCCGAACCGGACCTGGGCTGTATACAATTTCGCCGAAAATAGATATATACAGTAAACTCTCTGTACAAGGTGGACTGTGTAAGGCGGAAATATGTCTAAATCGGAAAGATTTTAAAGAAATCGGAAAGATTTTAAAAGAAAGCATAAACATCGCAGCCTACGGCACTTCTGCATAAATGGAGATTATAAACAGACTAAGGTAAATTTTTTTGGCCAGAACTCTTCCGTAAGGGTAAATATCAATGTCCTGTAGAAATGTACTCGGGGTCGGGCCGGGTTCGGTGCGAAATTTCAACTTTTTTTTTTTCCGGGCCGGGCCAAGCTCGGGCCTTGTTTTTAGCTATTATATCGGGCCGGGTCGGGCCTTGTTTTTAGCTATTATATCGGGCCGGGTCGAGCTTTGGTTTTAGCTATTATATCGGGCCGTTTCGGGCCGCTAAATTTTCTCTGCGAGCCGGGCTGAGCTCGGGCCGGACATTTTTTTTTCTATGGATCGGGCCTGGAAATTTCCGTCCGTGCATACCTCTATCTTACATATCGAATAATCAAATGATTAGTTCACAAAATTTTGTAAATTTGGACAATAATATCCAAAAATAAAAAAAGTGAATTTTTTAGTGAACTTCGTTCACTTTTACAAATGAGTTCGATTTGAACGAGTTCGTTTGAAAAATTTTGAATTTGAACGTGAACTTAAATCACTTTTCAGAAATTGAACGTGAGTTTGAGTTAGTTCGTTTATTTTGTGAACGTGCCCAACACTGCTTGCAGCAATTATCGCACATAGAGAGTACACAAACCTACTTTTTTTGTGTGCCATCTGCCATCGTAACTGGACCATAAATGATATGCACAACATATTACATATATAAGTTTCTTGTAGGGTACTTTAATCACGTATACTAATTTCAATATGTTTGAAATAATGCAACATCATTTAAATAGATTGCTAATGATTTTTCACCGTAGACTATAATGTAAAGGCATTCTTTTGAGTGGTCTTGTAAACGAGCTATAAGTTCTAGAGACTTCATTTTCAATATCGAACTTTTTAAATCTTAATAAGGTATATTAATCATATGACAATCCGACAATATTTAGTAGGGTTAGAGAACGGGAATACTGCCAGAAAAGTCAATCCAATAACACTTTTCAACTATCTTGGACAGTGTTAAAAAAGCACAAAGCAGTAAGACTTCATTTTCTACAATTACTGTCCATATACGGTAATGTGTAGAATTTTTTTTTTTTTCGCAACTCTGCATATGATCTATAGGGGAAACCGGGGCACAGTGGATCACTTTTGCAGTCTACATTTATTTTATACTTTAATGATAAGTCCAGACTGCATGAAAATATTCTTTAACATTCCTTAAGCATTTTTACATGTCTCAGAAATTTTTCAGAATGTAATTTCAAATATATTAGCTTATAGCTCGACCTTTTACAGAATCTGACTGGATTATTGCTTATACAGTGAAACCTCCGAATAAGGGACACCTATGGGACCGAAAATTTTGTCCCTTAAATAGAGGTGTCCCTTATTCGGAGTGTCCCTTATTTGGAGGTTTCACTGTATTTGTAAATTTATGTACTTCTGCTGTAAATAAATATTATAAAAATAAATAAAATAAATAATAAATAAAATAAAATAAATAATAATAAATAATAATAAATAAAATGAAAATATGTTTAGAATAATAAAGATAATATAACAACATGACAAGGAAAGGCGATTTAATTTCATGTCACCCTCTTAACTACTTAATTGATCAAAAAAAAAAAAAAAAAAAAAAAAATTAAAATAATGTCTATTTTTTTTCATGTCTTTTATATAATTTTTTTTATCACCGATTTTTTTAAACAGAAATTTTTGTTTAATTAAGATAAAAAATACTGTGATTAAATAATACAAAAAATTACAATAAAATATTACTGATGGTAATAATAAATAAATTATGTTTGGAGTATGGATGCCCGTACCGTGGTATGGGCAAATCATGATTGGCAAAAACACCTTGCCCGTTGGTTGGTTGGTTGGTTGATTTTTGACGTCCGATTATCTACGCTAGGGATATAGGACCAGGGAGGGAGTGCCCTTCGTGGGGGTCTTTCTAAGGGAACCTAACCCATATTCACGCAAGGTTCGAAGAAAACCACGAAAACTCCGAACGGTTAGGCCGACAGCCGCGATTGGGTTCGAACCCAGCACCTGCCGTCTACCAGTTGAGAGGTCCTTGCCCGTTGGACGTCCGGGCAAAACAGAGAAGAGGTTGAAAAAATACTGTTCAACTATGGCTGAGAAAACGTTTTCAGTTTGTTGTTTTTGAATTATTTTACATAAAATAAATACATGTAATGAAATATTTAACAGCAATATAGAAAACGGATGAAATGGTCGCATGAGAATTGTTTAAATAAACTAGTCGTTGGGGGTCACCGTAATACTTACCCATCATACATATGCATATATAATATATGAAAATAATACATTTGAAAACTATTTATAAAATGGATTGCAATTCCAAAACAAAATTTAAACGTGTATTTATATTTTTACTGTACATACTAATGCTGTATTAATGAGTTGATGATGAATCTCTTTCGATAAATTATACAGCACGCCTAACTACTCAAGTAGTACTGAATTGCGAAAAAGAAACACCCTTATAACTCCAAAAATAATAATCTTATTAACTAACAGTTTATTGTGTCGGATTAAGCGTCTCATTACCAATTAAAATATATCTTTGAATTGAAATTCGAATGAAATACAGGGTCATGAAAAATCGAAGAATGTGGAAAACAGAATTACAGATATCTCGGCAACTAATAATTCGATCAACTTCGTTCTTTATGCAAAATCTGTGTTATTTTATTGCCTTTTACGATCACTCCTTAAAATAAAAAAATTCGAAAATTTTTACATACCTTTCATCAGAACGAATTTTTCGAGAGTCCGAAAAAAAAGTTCCGGATAATCGAGGTTACTGATATTAAAATAGGCTTTATCCCATTCTTACATACTAGTACATACAAAACTTCAAGTCTCTATCTCAATTCGTTCGGGAGATAGAGCGTTTACAGACAGACAGACGGACGGCAAATTTTTTTTTTTCTAAAAATATGTTTTTTGAAATCTCCAGTGTCGAAAACGTGTAAATCCGTCAAAATTTTTTTTTCGATTTTAAAAACGATTGCAAGACTTACCCTATACTACGTATGATGGGTAAGTAATACACAAAAAGTACACACAAAAAAAGTACGAATTCGGAATAAACGTACCATTTGGCAAAATTATAACTGAACGAACATACGCCGAATTCAAATTTAAAATATCGTAGCATGCTGCAGAAATCAATCGAATCAAAATGTGTCGCTGGACAAAAACACTGTGTGATAGACAGACCCTCGGTTCAAGGGCCTTTCGGACTTCGAGCAATGCGGAAATGGCCGCTGTGAAAAGGTGAGGAAACTTATTTATTTTCATTGTTCATTATCGTCACGTCGGAGGGCTTTCCCGAAACAAGTCTTCGATTCAAAAACAAAGTTTCGCAGACTTGTTTAGTAATGCGTACAGCTGGTCAAAAGAAAAACAAATTTTAACTCCAAAATTTCAGGAAACAAAACAAAACAGAAAAACAGGAATAAGCCATGGCTGGAAATATTTTTCTTATCATTTATGTTTAAACAAAAACGAAATATGAAGTATCAAGCATAGATATTGAAATACTTTCCAACACATTCAGACTAGGGACTGTGCACAGTGGCGCCAACTTATAAGGAACCATGGGGCCCGAGCCCACCCAGAGATTTTGAATCATATCATGCCCAATTTTCATTATTCTATTTAGTTATTTATTTCAATATTTTATTATTATTTTTCTCCCTAAAACAAAAATTATTTTGTTAATGACCATGTGTTTTAATTCTCCCACTGACATACATAAATCTCAACTGACCGAAATGCCCACT
This sequence comes from Maratus speculifer, assembly GCA_964019185.1. NCBI lineage: Eukaryota > Metazoa > Arthropoda > Arachnida > Araneae > Salticidae > Maratus > Maratus speculifer. The sequence goes on from OZ025298.1 coordinate 220,283,890, forward strand.
TTCTGTTATTTCAATTTGTAGTCATGATCATGACATGATGATATTAGAACAAATATTAGTGTTTTTATATTTAAAAAAAAAAAAAAAAAAACCGCACGAGAATATAATTTAATAAAATCGCAACTTTACTAAAACATGATAACTTGATTTAGAATTATCATCTTTTACCATCTGCCCACTCTTCAAAGCAGAGCATTTGTATCATTTTACCAAAATATTTTGACCCCATCCAATATTTTTGAACCAACCCAATATTTTCAAAAGTTCGCGCCCCTAACTGTGCATACATACTGTTATTTTAGGAAGGGGGGGGGGGTCTGGCAAATGATATCGAAAGATATCTCTAGGAAGAGGGCTGTTGTCTTTTGATTTCTTTATCATTTTTGATCCAACCAAAACTCTCTTTTTATTTGTAACTTGTCTTTAATATCAAAACAGTGTTACATTTTTTAGTCTGTTATATATATTTACGGAAATGAAGTTAGTAATATCATTAAATTATTAAAGAATTTTTTAATTCCAAATTATGGAATACCTCAATGTTTAGCATTTCTATTTTTCTGTTATATGTGTATGAATATATAATTTGCTGTTCGAGAAATCAACTACGAAATATGCTTAAAATGATACTTATTGTGTTTACTGGTGAAATGAGAAAGAATGTTATCCACCTGTTCAATTCATAATAAATACAGATATAGAAAAAAATATAGTCTCCATGGGGACGGAAGATTTTGCTAGCGTATTTGAAAGAGTTAAAATTTATATTTTTAAAAATCATCCCATAGATTAGAAAAAATGTTTGGTACTACTAGGTTATCCCGTCGACCAAAATTCTATCGCCAAACTGTAAGATTAAATGCCAATAATGGATGATCGTGAATGTCACATTTAATGACATTAAATACGATACACGTGTTTAAAACGTTATTGAGTGATTTTTATTTTGACTTTTTATTAACCATTTGAAAAATGGTTGTTGTTTTCGGGAGAATGGACCCGATGATGTTACCACTTTTGAATGATGTTACCACTTTTGAATGATGTTACCACTTTTGAATTTAAATTAAATTCTTTACTTTTAGAAGAATTTTTATTTGAATTTAAATTAAATTCTTTACTTTTAGAAGAATTTTTATTTGAATAGTAAATTAAAATGGTTAAAATCATTGTAATAAAGGAGAAAACTAACAAATTTAAAAATGGGTAGACGGAAATTAACAGATACGGAAAAAGCCGAAGCCAAAGAAATGAATGAACGTGAATATCGCATTCAATGATATTAAACACAGTCAACATGTATAAGTTGCTTATTAGTTTGGCGATTCGTATCATTTGGCGAAATTGGTCGACGGGATAACTGAGTAATACTGTATTTGGTTTGGCGCAAAAACGTCTTTCAATGCAGAAAATGATAAAATCAAAAGATTATTGAGCCGCTGAAAACCAATTACGTGTTGAAAGGCGATCACGAAAAAGGAAGCAATTTAATGCCGAACCGATTAATTGTAAAACATCATGTCGCCAGGGCGACCAATCCACTAGCCATGGCGTTTTACTATCGGTCGGTTCTAACCAGGAAAATTTGAGTGCCAATAGTGATTCTAACAAGCCGGAAAATGTTATAGCTATTACTCTTGATTTTCCACCACCTAAAAAGAAAACTAAAAAGCAATCGGCTTGGGAAAAACTGGGAAAAAACTTTTTTGATTCGATGTCTGATGGACCCATTCACAGATGCATGTGCTGCGATCGATTTTGGTTTAAAACCTCCATCACCAAAATTCTGCTCTGTAAAATCAAACAATATATGCCAAAGTCTTACAAGTATAACAGTATATGCCAAAGCTGTATTTTAATAATGATTACTTTTGCACCAACAATGTTAAATAGTTTGAAATGTTTCTTTCGTCGCCAACTTTTATGCTTGGCGACAATAGAGTGATATAACTTAAACGAACCGTACCTTCAAATTGCAGCATGTATAAAGTCATTTATAGCAGTGGCACGGATAATACACAATAAAACAACTGGTATTTAGCTTAAAATGATAGATGAATGTATCGAGTGAAACATTTTTCAAATGGTTGGGGTAATTTCTTAAATTACAATTTTTTTTTTTTTTTGTATTTTAATTAATATTCTACTAATTATTTGTTTGTTTGTTATTTAAAATAAAAATTACGTCAATATGTACAATTTGGCTATTAATTTGGCGATTTGTATAATTTGGCGAAATCGGTCGTCGGGATAACAGAGTAGTACCAAAGGTATTTTAAAAGTATATTTTTGGTGTGTCGGTATCTATAAAATTTAATCAAAGAGATGCGCTGCAATAAGTGAGAAAAGCGTTTTTTGAAAAAACGGCTCTTTTTGAATTTTTTCTTTCAAAGGGTTAACGGCAATATTTTAATTTTTTTTTTTTTCAAGGAATTAACTACGATTTATTTATTTATTATTTTTTTAAATTTTGAGGCGTAAAAATGCGATATTTCAGAATGTCTTTCATTTTTAACTGTTCGAATTGATTTGGACGACATAAATTAATAACTCATGAGAAAATATCCCTGAATTTTTTACTTTTCATTTTAAATCAATGCATAAATAAGATTTCTGCTCGTACGCCAGAGTTTTTACTCTTGGAAGATATGAAATGAGTACTTAATGAGAGTTACAATTTTTGATTGATAACAACTAATTATTAGAATTTTAAAATTCTGAGTGTCGATAGCATCAGGAGCTAGCTTCATAAAAGTTTTTAGCAGCGTACGTGCCACAGATTTCGCTATCCATTGCACACTTACACAGACAAAGCAAACATATCTTTCATTAGAATAGATTATGAAAATGAAAAGAGGTAATGACCTATTTAGAGGCATACTTAAATTTAAACAACATTTATTGATTTGTAAAATAATTTCTGTAACTGGGTTGAAAGTTTCTGAAAATTTGAGTGCATTGAAAATATAACAAAAAAGCGGCTCGGCATTCTAAAAATTAAATCTCATATGTCAAGAGCATTGTTGAATACAAACTTGGCGAGTATAGGAAAGCACAATGGTAAACTTACGAGTCAACCGCTAAAATCGTATTTTTAGGCGATTTTCACTAAGATATGGCTTAACAGACCGATTGCGTTTTAATATGGGAGTCAAAATTTAACTAATCCTAGATTTTCATCCGTGAACTCGATGAGGTGATTGTGTTGCCGCCTCGTGGTCTAAGAACATCTAACTGTATTATCTGTGGTTGTTTATGTTAAAAAAAAAAAAAAAAAAAAAAATCTTCACCCAACACACACACGTGCACTCACAAAACTTTCCTATAAATTGCTATCGTAGTGCAGGAGAAGTCATCGATCATTCAACGGGGTAATTGAATGATATCCTTTACTTTTCCTGGTGTGACCCCCCACATGTATTTGCAAAAAAAGAACCCTTATCCTTTTTTTCCTCATCTTTTTTATCTGTTCATTGTTCGAAAGTGCAAGAAACGATAAAAATACACTTTGAATAAAGGAAGAAAGCGCGATACGATTTTTTTCTCCCTTACCTTGGGTAGCAATAATATCAGGGCGATAAGCAAATTGGGAAAACAAACTGATTAACACGTTCGAAATAATCGAAATGGATTGTTTACCCGAATGCGAAATGTGAAAAAAAGGTTGTTTGTTGCTATGTTGAAGCCATTCAAGGAGATTTCACCAGCTTAAAAATATCGTTTAATCAGTAAAAAAGTGTAAAAACAGTTTTTTAAATAAATAATCATCGTCTTGAAAATCACGCCTGGTTTCATGAATGAAATTTAGATCTCTTTCCCTTCTTCATAATTTTTGTTACAATGCATTCATTTGGTGTAGGCACCGACCTCGATTACGAAAAATCCTCTCCTTTTACTTACCCATCATACGTAGTATAGGGTAAGTCTTGCAATCGTTTTGAAAATCGAAAAAAAAAAATTTTGACGGATTTACACGTTTTAGATAGTGGAGATTCCGAAAAACATTTTTAGAAAAAAAATTTTGCCGTCCGTCTGTCTGTAAACGCTCTATCTCCCGAACAAATTGAGATAGAGACTTGAAATTTTGTATGTAGTTAGTATGTAAGAATGGGACGAACCCTATTTAATATCAGCGACCTCGATTATCCGAAACTATTTTTTTCGGACTCTCGAAAAATTCGTTCTGATGAAAGGTATATAAAAATTTTCGATTTTTTTTGTTCTAAGGAATGGACGTAAAAGGCAATAAAATAACACACATTTTGCATATAGAACGAAGTCGATCGGATTATTAGTTGCCGAGATATTTGTAATTTTGTTTTCCACATTCTTCGATTTTTCATGACCCTGTATTTCATTAAAATTTCAATTCAGAAGTATATTTTAATTGGAAATGAGACGCTTAATCCGACGTAGTTAATTGTTAGTTAATAGAATTATTATTTTTAGAGTTATAAGGATGTTTCTTTTACGCAGTTCGGTACTACTTGAGTAGTTTGGCGTTTTATATAATTTGTCGAAATTGGTACATCAGCAGTTCTTTAATTGAGCATTACTATGTATATTAACAATATTTAAATTTTGTTTATGAATTGCAATGCATTGTATAAATAGTTTCACATGCTTTATTTTCATATACATATCCATGATGGGTAAGTATTACGGTGGCCCCCAACGACTAGTTTAGGTAGATTTCGTAAGAAATACTATACTACCTATTGCAGTCGTTACCATGGTACGAAACTATTCTGATACATCTGATGAAAACTGGTTTTGAAAATATTCCTTCATAACTTTTCATTATAGTATTACCCCAGGAACCCCAAATCACCCCCATCTAAAAAGTTCATCTATGTTTGTAATGTATGTACGTAATTTTGCTCGCACGATAAAAATCGCAATCGGTCTAAGGAGATGGAAATGGTGAGGGTTAGAAATTTTGAATGCTGCCTTAACATGATTTTGATTGAACCAGCTTTTACAGAACAATAACAGGAAAAAACTAGTCGTTGGGGGCCACCGTAAGTAGAACCCCGATAATCCGGATCGGGTTTTTCGCTTTTTTTTCAAGTTTGAGAAGCGATTGGCTAATTTCTTTAACATTAACTTGTTGCATCGTCATATTCTGAATAATAAAACAAAAAATTTTTCGCCAATCGCTTCTCAAAGTTGAAAAAAAAAAAAAAAAAAAAAAAATGAAAAAACCGATCCGGATTATCGGGGTTCTACTGTATTTACCCATCATGGATATGTATATGAAAATAAAACATGTGAAACTATTTATACAATGCATTGCAATTCATAAACAAAATTTAAATATTGTTAATGTACATAGTAATGCTATATTAAAGAACTGCTGATGTACCAATTTCGACAAATTACAGTAAAGCATCGTTTATACGACGATCACTTATACGACGTTTTAATGTGGTCCCGATTCATTCTTATTCATTTTAATGTAAAAATATATCTTTTATACGACGCCCAAAATCATTTATACGTCAATTTTTCGATTTTGTATAGGTTTATTTTTGTTTATTTTTCTTCTGTATTTTACGAACGAGCGGAAGTTGGCAGCTATGAATGACACCAAAGATAGTATTTAAATGCACTCCACACTATAAAAAAGTGGGCTGGTGTTCGATTACTCTGAAAAATCAGCTTACGTGCAACATATTACACTGGGAGGGATCATTCTTTTTCAGGGGATGGCCAGCTTTCCCGACCTGTTTTAAGTTGCAAATAGACTATCCCTCTAACTCTTATCAGTATTGGCGACTTTTAGTTGGCCACGCGGGGTCTTTGATCTTTAACTTTAATTGGAAAGGAAATGATGTACTGCAAATGAGGACCCTTTCGGTGAAACATAAATAAAGGTCCGCATATTTAAATTGCTTACAATTCCCCCCCCCCCCATTTTTAAGATTATTTCTTTATTTTGGTTTGTTTAATTTAAAAATTCATCCAAACCATCACGTTAAAACATTAAAATTAAGTGAAAACAAAATAAGTAATTAATTCTAGTTTTGGAAGTTAAAATCGATTATACGTCGTTATCGTTTATACAACGTTTTTCGGTAGTCCCTTCGGCGTCGTATAAACGATGCTCCACTGTATATAAAACGCCAAACTACTCAAGTAGTACCGAACTGCGTAAAAGAAACATCCTTATAACTCCAAAAATAATAATTCTATTAACTAACAATTAACTACGTCGGATTAAGCGTCTCATTTCCAATTAAAATATACTTCTGAATTGAAATTTGAATGAAATACAGGGTCATGAAAAATCGAAGCATGTGGAAAACAAGATTGCAAATATCTCGGCAACTAATAATCCGATCGACTTCGTTTTATATGCAAAATGGGTGTTATTTTATTGCCTTTTACGTCCATTCCTTAGAACAAAAAAATTCGAAATTTTTTATATACCTTTCATCAGAACGAATTTTTCGAGAGTCCGAAAAAATAGTTCCGGATAATCGAGGTTGCTGATATTAAATAAGGTTCGTCCCATTCTTACATACTAAGTACATACAAAATTTCAAGTCTCTATCTCAATTTGTTCTGGAGATAGAGCGTTTACAGACAGACAGACGGCAAATTTTTTTTTTTCTAAAAATATGTTTCAAATTTTTTTTTATCGATTTTCAAAACGATTGCAAGACTTACCCTCTACTACGTATGATGGGTAAGTAATAAATATCTTTCGTTGTAGCAGTTGCCAACAATTAAAAAAACCACGATAAAATTCTTACTACAAGAATTATTTTACTATTGCAAGATTTCCGCGTGAAAAATTAAAATAAAATAATTTGATGAATTTAAGAAAAATTGAATATTACATCATAACTTTTCTATTCGCGTTTGAAACAGAGCTGCTTGAGCGTACTAACTTAATGCTGGAATCTGTCGTAAGTTAACAAGCTGCGCCAGCTGGTGGCAGGGGTGCAAATGAATGCGCGGGTTTGACGTCATATATGCGCAGATGTTTATTATCTCCGCTTCTCTTGCGCATATTTTCTGAATTTTCACTCAATCATGACAGATTAATCAAGTCTACGAGATTATATTGCAAAATATTTTTGCTACAGTTTGTATCGATAAAATCATGTACATTTAAAAAAACAGTCACAATATCATTTTAATTTCGGGAGAAAAAACACTAATTAGCACTCATAAGTACCATATAATGCTACGAAAAATATTGACTTTTACCCTAAAATTAAAATGACAATGCGACTTTTTTTTAAATACCCAGATTTTTTTTATTAAAAATATATGTATTTAAAAAAAAATCGCATTGTTATTTTAATTTTAGGATAAAAGTCAATATTTTTCGTAGCATTATATGGTACTTATGAGTACTAATTAGTACTTTTTCTCCCGAAATTAAAATGATATTGTGACTATTTTTCTAAATGTACATGATTTTATCGATACAAACTGTAACAAAAATATTTTGCAATATATCTCGTAGACTTGGTTAATCTGTCATGATTGAGAGAATAGCTTGAAATTTGTGATTGAATTTTTAATATGAAGTCTCGAAATAGCTTTGTTTAATAATAATAATAATAATAATAATAATAATAATAATAAAAAAAAGAGTGTGTGTAATCTACGATTTTAAGAAAATTATTGTCTAGAACGTTAAATATTTAAAGAAATAAATTAACAATATTTCTTTGTTTAACAAAACAACATTTAATACATGCATTTAAAATTAAAGTTATTCCGAATATACGTATAATGGAATAGGTTTTTAAATTAAAAGAATGAAATGTTTGCAAGTTAAATAATAAAAGTCGATACGACCAAGAAAACATTGGATTTTTATCGTCTGCCATTGATAATTAAAAATGGAGCTAAAGTTAAAATATTTTATTTAGTATTAAATTCTATGCATTTCTAAACATTGCTAAACATTATATTATCATAGGAAATACTAAGGTGTATACAATTTTGTGTAAGTTAGCTCATCAAGAATTAATAAAATGTGACACTACTTCAAAATTCTGCATTTATATAATCTACTTACTAAATTATATGAGTCATCTTTCATTACATTAAAAACATTATTAAAATCGAACATATTTTAATCAGCGATATTTGTATCGCATAGTTAAAGGATATTTCATCTTAGTATTTTTTATGTTAATATTTAGTCGTACTACACTTATTTATTCTATATTTATTTACAATATTTCAAACCTAAAACTTATTCTACGTAATATTTTAAAGTAACATTTAATTGAAACAAAAAAGTTTTGTTGCCATTCACACAAAAGAAACTGCAATCTACTTAATAATCCTCTGGTTATGCACCCCTGCCGCTAGGGAGCGTATACCTTGGCCCCGCCTTTAATCTTGCGGACACCTCTTCCATAGGAGTTGGAACGCTTGAAATATATGCAGTTTTGGTTTGAAATGAAATAGACGCCCTCTCGCGGACAAAGTCTGAAACGAAATAGAACTGATACCGGAGCATCTTCCGCTGAAATCAATGTTTAAAAGGCCGATAAATAAATAAACAGTTCTATAATAAATAAATAAATAAACAGTTCTATAACGCATGCAACGTTGGTTTCTTTGTATTAAAATTATCTAAAATCAAAATTTTATGCACAAAGTTTAGATCTATAATATAAAAAAGTACATTTGACTTACTCATGGCAAAATAACATGACAGCAACACAATGCTTGCATGATTCGCTCGCTCCAGCTTTGCAAGAGCAAGAAATTTTTTTTATTTTCAAATTTTTGTTTTCCTTTACTAGCAAACCTGAAATAATATGGGGATTTCCTTTTGTTTGGCTTGTTTGTAAACACGAGCCTACAATCTCTATTTCTTCTTCTTTGCATTGTTTAATGCCGCACATTACTAATCTCTTTAAATCAATAATTGCTTCAGCTTCTCTAAAGCAATTACTAGATTTTCCAGCATCTAGAAATTCTAAAATTGTCGATATTTGTAATTTATCTCCCATAATTAAATAAAAAAGATAAAAAACTGCACTTTAAATAGCTCTTTAAACGGTTTTTGCTATGCTACAGCATGGAACAAACTGCACTACGTAAACAAACGATTATCAGGTCTATACAACGCCACCTTTCGGTCATTACAAACGCGAATAGCAAGAATACAAGATGAAAAATGAATATGAAATAAATAGCTTGGCAGATTTTTAAAAAAGTAAATATTACATCATATGGGAAATATAATGGACGAAAAACAGGTGAATATGTAAATATTGTAGACTATGTAAAGACTATGTAAATATTGGCATATTTAACATTTTGAGTTCTCCGATTTTGTTTTTGCCATTTTTAAATCTATTTCCTACATATATATCAATGCGTGTATGAATGCATATTAGAATTTTTACAAAAGGTTTAGGTTCGTAGAGCTCATTCTTAGTGATGAAACTTTGTTTCTAATCTTGATGTAGTTTTTACGGGTGAAATTTGTACTGAACTTCGGAATCTGCCTCCGCTTGTAGGCCGAGCCGGCAGGAAATTTTCTCTAAGCTTGGTAGAAAACGCAAGGAAGTACATTTATTGAAAAAGACAATTTTTTATCTTTCTTTTTGGGTCATTCCATGAGAAACTGACAAAATATCCTATGCATGACGGTTACATGAATATCTATATTTATTAACTTATAGGTTTTTAAAATATAAAAGTATGTATTAAAATTAACAACAACAAAAGTCCCTATATTTTCATATTAGCATAGTTGTTCTGATTAGCAGATACAATAGCATTGTTAAAACAGCAGTAATATGTAGAAATGCTGTTCCACATTCACACGTTGTATGGAATGGCAACATAATAAATTTAACACTAGAACCTCGGAGACGGGTCATTTTGACCCGTACTTAGTGAAAAGATGTCTATTCGAACCAGATAATTCTTCTTAAAATAATTTACATATAAGCTGCGCAAAAATTATTTAAAATAAATAAGTTAAATAAATTTAAATAAAAATTCTGATGTGAATTATTTTTATAAAACTTGGGTAAAATTTCCCGCGGTTCTAGTGTTAAAAATCTCCGTACATTTTAGACGAGGCTTGTTCAACCCTTTACAATATAGTAATATAGCCATAATACGGCCATAGTCAGCTTTGGCAAAGTGTAAAGTGATTACAAAAAGTCTAGACAAACCAAATCAAAAAAATTTTTACACGGTAAATTAAAATTTTAGTCCAGTCAAAAACTGAGCCATAGAACGACATTGCACGCCCTAGTAATAATTCGAATGCAGCCTCCCTACTCTCGCATCAAAAGCATGATACAGTAGAACCCCGCTAATTCGGACCCCGTTAATCCGGATCGGTTTGGTAGATTTTTTTTCAAGTTTGAGAAGTGATCGGCAAATTTCCATAACATAAATTTATTTCAGCCTCATATTCTGAATAAATAAATATTTTCTGAAATCTTTTAGGAAGAATACCTCAAGATTTCTTATTTAAACTCTTTAATGTTATCTATGAAAGGAACAACTATACATTTAAGCTTTGCCAATTTCATTTTTCACAGTTTTCTATTTAATCCATTTGGAAATGTCATCAAAAGCTCACTGCTTAATAAAGTTTTACTCAGAATGTTGCAAGAAAGCAAAGTAAAATAGTTCTTATAGACACACTGACTGATAAGGATCGCGATTCGATCTTTGTCATTCAGTCCATAGGTCCTCTAGAGGACTGTTTCCTTGTCTATGTGCTAAAACCCTTCTACAAATCACTTGCGGAAAATCGAAATACACTCAGGTCCATAAATTAAGGATAATTTATGGCCGACATCACAATGGAAATGTCAGTAGATGATACAGTACAGGTCGTCCCCGAGTTACAACCACGAATGAAGACCGTTATTTGGCAGTAACTGCCAAAAGAAACAGACGGAGCACAGCATCAGATCTGTCTCGTCAGCTATCTTTACCCACGGGTACGACTGTTTCAAGGCAAACCGTGTACAGATGTTTGGGAAATATTGGTTTATATGCTCGCAGACCTGTTAGATATGTTCTGCTCACGGCAACTCATTGTCGCCTGCGGTTAGCCTGGAGTAGAGAAAATGCAATGTGGACATCGTCACAGTGCGCTTGTGTAATGTTTTACGACGAGTCCAGGTTTAGCTTGGAGTCTGATTCACATCGAACTTTCATATGGAGAACATCAGATACCCGTTACCCCCAAGACAACATCATTGAACGACATCGTTACGGTGGTGCAGGATTGCTCGTTCGGGGTAGAATTATACTGGGTTCCCCCCAGAACATATTTACATATTCAAACCGGAACTATGACAGGCCAAGTTTATCGGGACATCATGCAACATCATGTATGGTTGTTTAGGGGTGTCATGGGCTCAGAATTTGTATTTATGAATGATAACGCTAGCCCTAACCGAGCAAACATCGTAAATGAATGCATTCAAGCTGAGGATATCATCCGTATGGATTGACGAGTATTTTTCGCCTGACTTTCATCCGATAGAGCATATATCAGATATGCTTGGCCGACGGATGGGTTGCAGTTCGTTAACTACTTCCTGCATATGTGCCGGAACTTCAGAGAACATTTCTTGCTGAGTGGAGTAATCTTCCCCAAGATTAACTTGACAATTTTATATTCAGCATTCCTAGGCGTTGCGCGGACTGTATTTCATCGTCTAGGAGACATACAATTTATTAACCATCATGCCAAACATATAATGTTAAGTTTTTTTAAGGGGGGTACTTTTCGTAATTGCTCTAGGGAGCAACAATTGTAGATTTTATGAATGTTATCATACATATTCCATCGTTTTTGTTATTTTTCTTTTGTTTAATAAATGGGCTTAACGAATAAGTCACGCTTGTTCTTTTTCCGTACCTTTATTTGCTGACACTGGCATTATTCTTAATTTATGGACATGAGTGTAAAAGGAGGAATAAACGAGAATGTTCAAGAGAATGCGTAAACATGCGGCCCGCAAAACTGGCAGAATATGACAAAAATTATTTACAACAATATTTACAATTACAAAGTAAACATTTTTACTGTCTGTAAATATTGAATATGTTCAGTATAAAGGTGATTTTCTTTGAGTATGTTTTATTTTATTTTATTCCATTTATTCACATTCTCCGGATAATCCGGATTGTGCCTGGTCCCAATTAATCCGAATTATCGGGGTTCTACTATAATATAAAATCTTCTAAAGACGTAAACGCAAACGATCAGTTTTAGACATGAGGTATAATTGAATAATATTCTTTTTGCTGGACCATGAAAGTTTTCAGTTTAAAGCGGGATTACGTTCTGGACAGGTTTTGTGGTATTAGAAAATAAATTCCCTTGATAGTATTTTTAAAAATGTACTCTATTTGCTTACAATTTTATTATGTTATTTCTTTTAGAGTATTACCGTTTATGATTTCATTGAATGATTTTAAATAGAAATGAAAATAACTAAATTTAAATTTGTTTTAATCAATATTTTGAAAGAAAATTTTAATATTATGAAAGAAATAAAAAAATGTAATATTTCAACACGTTTAATTTGATTATTTTTTAGCTATATCGTAACTTAAAGGCTTTAAGTAAAAAAATCACGATCAAACTTTTTTGCTTTTTTAGGAAGTTGAATCCCCCCATCATTGACTCGGTCGAGAAATCCTGGATGTCTCGCAGAAATCCTAATTTGGATTTTTCCCCACGGTAATAATAAAGGTATTTCAACGAAATATGAAACAGATTGTCTGTTTCTGTGTGAAATGCAAGAGTATTATGAGAAATGGTAGAAGTGGTCACCTACTTTGACTTTCTCGATTACGAAACCGAGGACATGCATCATACCCACACGTATGGTCCCGTGCAGTGATAAGAAAGTGAAAACAGAAAGAAGATTATCAACACCGGGTTTCTTCTGGAACCAAAACTTTTATCACCAGAACCACGATAAAAAAGTAAACTTATTTACACAATATATAACATTCCGGGGAGTTATTTCTCGAATATGGCTGTCGATAATCGTGATTGCTTTTTAAGGATTTCCAATAAGATTCAGCGTCGAGTCCCGTGAGAAAAAAAATGACTAGTCCAGGACCCCTATACTTAGGGACCTTAAATCTGCAGATAAGGTTATGGATTTTGCAACTGAACTTTAATATTTATACAATTTTTTATTGCAATAACAATACGATATCAATACTAACTTATGAAAATAAACAGTCTAAAAAAAAATTCTATCTACTGTTGTATTTAATATCTATCTAACAGTGTTCTGATTTTTAATATTTTCAAGCGTATTTTAAAAAGGTTTTATAATTTCGGTTTGGACTGTCTGTCCGAACTCTAAACTCGCGCAAATGTTCTCCGATTGCTATGGATTATGTTTTCGTTTTTGAGGTTCACTACAATGGCATGGTCGGTATCGTAAATGAAGTGTGTCACATTTTTAGTTCCTTTACAGGGACACTCACAAAAATTCAGTTACATTTTAGTCTATGAAAAAAACATTTTTGATGGTCTTATACTAATATTTCAAATTTTATTTGCGTGAAAAAAGCGTACAGCCAATAGAGTAAAAAAGTGTGCCAACCGGGATTCTAATATCTATAGTATTGTTTGTGGGTATTTATGCCAAGTGGTTAGTTGCAGTGCGTTGTACCGATAACCCGTGTTAGAATCCCGGATTGGACACTTTTTCTCTAATGGCTGAACGCTTTTAAGTAATTGAAATTTGAAATATTAAATGCAAGGCGTGGGAAATTTTCTACAGAAAAATTTCCAAGAATTACACATTTATTCAATTTCATTTATGCTGGATTCTCTTCAGTTTCGCGTTTGCCCCAGAACTTCGGGTTCACGGTAAAATATTCCATCTTGTGCTGCGGTTGTAGCCTTGCCAACATATAATAGGAAGAAGGGCCTTTCTGGGTATCGTCGCAAATAGTTCAGCTGGCAGAACTTTCGTGCGCTATACCGATGATCCGGGTTCAAGTCCCGGTTCGGACACTTTTTCACCGTGTTTACTGTACTCATTTTTAAGCAATTAAAATTTGAAATACTACTGAATGCAAGGTATGAAAATTTTCAACAGGAAAGCACCCCAAAATATATACATTATTGAGGCAAAATGGTTACTACACTACTACGGAATATGCTATGTATAGCACTTATAGTTCGTATACAGAGGCACTCTTTAAAAAAATGTTACATTAAGATATATATAACATAATTACAATACACCTCAATTTTTATCAATGTTACAGTAATAAGGACAAATCAGAAATTGTACGTCAAATGAGGCAAATGAGATGAGTTTGTACTGTAATTAGTTTTGCAAATATTCAGATCTTGGTGCAATAGCTCTTGCAATCTTATCCAAAAATTCATGAATACAAAATTTATTACGATCATATATATTAAATTCAGTAACATGGAAAACTTCATCTTAAATAGAGTGTAATCACCATTGCAACAAAGAATCATTACCTATCATGAAACATTGTATTAATTACGTATGACATGATTAAATAGAACGGAGAAAACTTTTATTAAGTTTCATTCTTTTTAAGTTTTGATTAAATTTTCATAAAATTTGAAATGACTCGACAAAATTCTGCAATTTTTATATATAGGGGAGAGGAGGGTGGAGTGGGAGATTCGAACTGTAGGTTTTTCTCTTTATCTATCATTCTAAACATTTCGTCAATAACACGCAAGATGAAGCAATGGTAGCCCAACAATCAGAGGATTTTTTTTAATGTGTATAAGCTCCAATTATATATAAGAAAAGATTTTTTCAAGAATGAAAAATAAATTTTGCTTTATATACTTTTTATGCATTTTGTCTATTAATGACTTGTTAATGCATAGATAATACTTTCCTTATTTATGGAACATTATACTGTATGTTATCCATAATTTAAACTAAGCCTAAAAGCAGCATTATTTTTTTTTAAATACAAGAAGTTTAATAAAAAAACAAGAAAGTGGGGAAGAATGGGACATGCTAAAAAAAAGGGAGGAATGAGACATGTCCTATTTCTTTTTCTTTTTTTTTTTTTTTTTTTTTAATAAAATGAATGAATTGCTAACATCCAAACCTTTTTTTAGAAAAAAAAAAAAAAAAAAAAAAAAAACGTCAATTTTGACATTGACAATATATTCATTTACTTCAAAATTTAAATAAACTGAATTGATGATGATTTTTTAAATGTCATCTATGATTGACAATCCCGAATTTTCATTCCAGTCAGGCAGAAGTCAGAATTCTATATTGTATTACACACATTATCTACCTACAGTCTTTATTTGATTGTACATCTAACCGACACTAGACTATTTGTGCCTTTATAGTTTTGTTTTATAGTTGTCCCATACCTCCTTGTTAGTGGGAAGGAAACTTCCGAATTCTTTTATAATAAGGAAAATATTTTGAACCAGAAAATTTGTTTAATTAAGTGTGACATTAAATTTGATAGTCTCATGAAATTTACTTAATTTCGTTAATTAAATAAATTTCTGGTTGGTAGTATAACTGTTTGATAAAAAAAAAAAAAAAAAAAAAAAAAAAAAAAAAAAAAAAAAGTGGAATTTGGCATGTCCGGATCATATATACAGGATTACACTAATGAATTAGAGTATTTTTCCGCTATAATGCGGTAATTTCTGAAATCTGGTTTGTAAATGTTATTATCTTTAAAGTGATTAGATATTTTCTGTACCCTATTAAATGACAAATGTTTCGTTACAGTGTTGGAAAGTGTTTCACAATCTATGATTGACAGATGATTTTTCGATTCGCATATTAAAAACCAATCGGTCTGCCAAGTCATATCTTGGTGTAAAACACCCCAAAACTCGATTTTAGCGGTTGACTCATAGGTTTTACCATTATGTTTTCCTGCTCCAGATCAGCCATGTTTTCATACTTTTAAATGCAGGAAAGCAGAATAGTAAACCTATGAGTCAACCGCTAAAATCGGGTTCTTCCACCAAGATTAGGACTTGGTAGACAGATTGCGTTTTAATATGTGAATCAAGATTTAACTAATCCTAGAATTTCATCCGTGAACTCTATGAAGAAATTGTCTGAGCTGCCTCCTCCCGGTCTACGACAATTATTTCAATTTACTCATACGCATGGGGTTTGTGGCCTGGACTCCAAAAAGTCCGGTCCCGGTTGCAGCTCAAAGCAAATGAAGCATATTAAAGATACTGTAACAGCTCCTTTCCTCCCAAAACTGTATAACTGTATTAGATTCATTTTTAAATTTCACAGATTTGCGTTTTCTGTCTTTTTTATTCCAGGGCGAAGGAGGTGTCGAAAGGAGGGTGGATCGCAACTTTAGCGTCGACCCCAGAACCATAAAACTCGATCGACTGCACCACCTCGTGGCTCGAGCCTTAGACATACGAAAGTAAGTATGGCGTATTTTGCCATTTTTAACACTTTCCAACATAGGTGAAAAATGTTTATCAGATCGGTTTGTGTGTCCGTCTGTATAGCCGTTCTTTAACTCCCGTAAAGTGAGTCAGATTGCGATAAAATTGATATATGTTATAGGGTATCACTACGGCATATTCGGTATTGAAAATAAAGCAAATAGTATTTTCAGTTTATTTACAGAGATAGTCAAAAGAATTCCATTACATTACAGTCTATGGTAAAAATCGTTCGATATGTATTTATGATATTACACCACTTTAAACACATTGAAAAGGATATAAAATGTATATATATATATATATTTATTAATGAAGTATACATCAAGGTTCTTACAGTAGAGTTTTGTGAGCATAGAATTTATCGTTAAATTATATGGTCACGCCAAAGAATGTGTCTGCAGAAAAAGAAAACCGAATAATAATAGAACTATTGAAGACTACGAAAAATAATTACTGGAAGTGCGTTTTCAGTTACGGTATACGTACTTAAATTTAGTCATTTTTAGGTTTTGTTCATTTGACGAAATCCTATTCGTCTCTATCACAGAGCCCGTACACAAAAAATGCAGGAATCAGAGACTTCACATTTTGTATATTTACAGCTGAACACCTTGTGTCACACGACAAATTATAATTTTTGTTTTTTAAAAATCTACTACTTTAATAATTAAATAAATTTTTTCAATGTCATTCCTTCATTTTTGCGATTTAAATTTTAAAAGATAACCTAAATTTAAACGCTCGGAGTGTACACATGGTAGCTTAGAAGTAAAGCGTCTTGTTGGTAAACTGATAAGATACTTAGACCAGCGCCTATGGTGGAAAGCGAAATTTTCATATTAAGATGGATTTAATTAAAAGGAATTTTGTATTGTTAGCTCACTGGTTATCAAAGCCGGGGAGTTTATGTGCCAGTCCGTTCTGTATGTGCATAACGCGATAACTCATGATAAAAATATCCGACTCACTTGAAATTTTAGATATATGTACATTCTGATAAGGCGCTTCCCTGAATAGTTTTTAGAGTTAATTCGATATGTATAAGAGGAGGAACAGAGGCTCGTGCCTCTCCCCTTAATTTATATAAATGGGTTTTTCATGCAAAAATATCAGTTTTCGTTTAAAAATTTAGATATAGGATCATTCTGATGAGGCACCTCCGTGATCAGTATTAGGTCATCATTGAATAAGTATAAAGAGGGGGAACGGGAGGCTCATGCCCCTCCCCTTAATCGATATAAATGTTTTTCAAGCAGATTTCTGAATTCTGATTTTTAGAATGGAATTAACCCTTGAAAATATAAGGCTATAATGCACAATCTGTATGTGTAGCCTGTGAGCTCAATGCCATCAGTTTAACTGAATAATATTCTTTTTATTTGAAATTTTAAGCGTTTATATTATTAGGATTTCGTTCACCTGACATTCATAATATGTTTTGGAATTCAATTATTGCTCTGTTTTGAGAACTATTACGATTTATTAAATATTCAGCATTTTAATTTTCCTTGAAACAATTTCTTTTCGTTTTAAAAAATAATTATGTCTCCGCCGATTTTTTTTTTTTTAATTCGGGATTTTCAAAAAATTTCGAATTTTGGATTTTATTTAAATAATTTAAACATTTTTAATCATTAAAGTAAATAGCTTCCTTTTAAAATTATTTTTAAATTAAATTTATTGGTGCTACAATCTATGTAAGAATTTAATAATTATAAATTAACAGTTTGGATGCATTAATTAAAGAACAAGTTGTTTTGAAAGAAATATTAAACGAAACCCGCTGTGCGATCTGCGATCATACACTCTAAATAAAAAAGAGTGATTATTCACTCCGGAGGAGTGAATAGTCACTCTATCGCAGACTCAAAATATGCAAACCTCTTTAGAGTGAGTATTCACTTTGAACAAGAGTGGAATTGTTGACTCTTTCAAAGAGTGAATACTCACTCCTGAGAAGTGGATAGTCACTCTAAACAGGGGTTAATCATCACTTTTTCGGGGGAGTGACTATTCACTCTTACTGAAGGAGTGCGTTTTTTTGCCCCTGGTAGGAGTGAATAGTTACTCTTTCGTAGGAGTGAGTAGTTACTTTTTCGTAGGAGTGAGTAGTTACTTTTTCGTAGGAGTGAGTAGCTACTCTTTCGTAGGAGTGAGTAGCTACTCTTTCGTAGGAGTGAGTAGCTACTCTTTCATAGGAGTGAGTAGTCACTTTCGTAGGAGTGAATGTTAGTTTTTTGCAGCAAATTCTTTTTTATGTTTGTTTATGGGTATTTTATGGGCATCGTAAGGAAATACGTTATTGACAATATTTATTTAATTCATTGTTTGTAACATTAATTGAATTATTAAGGGAAAACTTATTTAAAGTTACATATGAATTAAATTATATTACCGACAGAAATTAACTAAAATAATTTATTTCAAACTTAAAACTTGTGTTACTGCCCTTCTCCGAAACATTTGAGATTTTCTGTTTTCAACAGTAAAAAAAGAAAAAGTATAATTTCCCACCGGAATTCTATAACCCCCCCCCTCCCACGCACACACACACACATACAGACAGACACACAAAATCTACTCCCGGAGAAAATTAAGCCATATTTAATTATCACTTTTTATTCTAGTTACATATTGAATGTTATTTATATCAGATAAAAAAATTCGTACGTTTTATAGGAAAAAATTCGAACAACATTTAAAATATAATTAGTTTTTTAGAGTTGTATTATTAAACAACAGCATACCACAATAAATGAATTAAATACATTATTAGATTTAGCAGTTTCTGAAAAATCTTGCTATATGATAGAAGAAATTCCTATTATTTTTTAAAGTTGGCAAATCTTAAATCTGAAAATATTAGTAAAGATTTATGATTTTAAATGATAATTTAAAACATTATTAGTAATAAAGAAATACCTTTCAAAATTATCACAACTGTATTAATCAAAAACACATTTTCGTAAAATAATCCTAATTTTCAAACTGAAAGCATTTCGTAATATCATTACAATCGAATATTATTATTTATTTCCAAACTAAAGTTTAGTAATCCGAAAACAGTAAAAAAAGTAAAAAGCAAAAATCTCCACCGCAGAAATTAATTTAATCTTTTAAGTAACTGAAATCAATGTTTACGTCAGGGGCGTAGCTACCGTGGAGCAGTTGGAGCAGACTGCTTCAGGCGCACGAATCCAAAAGGCGCAAAATTAGAGACAGAGAAATAAAGATTTGAAAAAATATTTGCATGTATTTTTTAATATTATTAATCAGATATTACAGATGAATCTTGTTACAACTAGCATATTCCTATGATATTTTATCTTCTGTTTAACCTCAAATTGATTTAAAACATGATTTAACATGATTTTCTCGCAGTTAAAAGAAATTACTTTTATTTGCTATGTTTTAATCCACACAATATTGCAGCCTCAAATAATTTAACACAGTTTCAATACGTGATTTTTTAGTAACTTTTCCGTACACGACAATTGAAGATTTTCTAATCCAAAACTAATTAAAACTTATTTATGCTTCACAATTAACTTATTGGTATATTTATATTGAAATGATTCAGAAATTTATAATGATGACCACTGTACGAGAGTAACGGTAACAAAAGAAGTTACTGCAGGGAAGCCTATATTTACGATGTAACAGCAGTGTCTTAGCTGTTTAATTATTTTACGATTTGGGAAAGAAATTTGTTCGATAAGTTGAAGAAAATTATTGATTATTAAAAAAAAAAATTAATTTATAAAGAGGTAAAATATTTTCACTTATTATAAAAGACGTTGTATTTTAAAGAAAATGTGTACTTTTATTCATAAGGCTTAAAATTTTCTAATGACACAATTTTCACCAAATTTGTATTCTGCCTGTGCTGAAACAAAGCGTACGTATATAAAAGAAAATGACTTTGCTAGTAAATCTGCAGATCAGGAGCCTCAACGTCAGCTTTGCACATAATTTTTTTTTAAACACACTTTGGGTAATATTCAACTTCCTGGAAACTGTAATTTAAAATTTTCAAATTACGTAATTGTTTATAAGTATAAAATAAGAATAAGAAGTTTTCAGCCATCAAAAGCGTTAAATTAAAGATTTAGTTATGTTAGGATATTCTGAAATTTTCATGATCTATTATTTTTGTTTTTTTATTATAACATAGTAGATTTCTTCAGGGGGGCTCCGCCCCCGCTGAACCCCCCGTAATCTCATTAAACTTAAATTTGTAACTTTCTATCAATTTGCTAATGGTTATCGTATATCTTGTATTTCTTTATACATTTTGATTTATAAGGATAAGTAACAGTTTGGACAAACATTTTTCATTATCCTCATATTTCTACATGCCTGCCAAACACCTAAACCTGATGTATCAGGAACTTTTGTAAGTGTAAACTCAGTAATCTAGAGTTTTACAATTTTGTTTCCGAAAAAAAAAAAAAAAACTTTTTGATTGCATTTTGTGGCAGTAGCGGGACAGACAGACATACAGAAGAATAGACTGACAGATGAAAAACAATAAATTTCGTGTCTCCAAAGTAAGCCTTCATTGAAGTTTCGGCAATGACGTCATTATTCATGAGTTATTGCTATCAATGTTTCTTGTATTTTTAACGACTACTATAAAATACCTGTTTTATTTAAATTATGACGTCAAATTTTATCAGGTGAAATAATTGTTAAAAATATAATTATTTTTTATTTCTTTTACTTCTAATTATGCCCCCATTTTTGTCAGAAAAATTCTTATTAACGAAACAAATTTCCGTGTTTAATATTTAACAAAGTTCTATATTTATTTTAATTCTGACGTGATATTTATTTTTTCTTAGTTTAATTTTTCGAAGGGAAATTGCTCAATTGAAACTTATTGCCGTTGAAAAATTATTCCATATTTTGATTTTTTTTGGCAACGATAAAGGAAATTGGTTAAATTTTATCTAAAAAATCGCTATTAATTCTGCATGAAAAAGAAGGAAATTTTGAATTATTAAGGAAAATATGTGAATAAAATTAATAAAACATAGCCTATGTTCTTTTCTGGGCTGTGTTATGGTTATACACAAAGATACAAACACATTAATTCATCAGTTTTGACGTTGACTTCATTTAAATTTTCGTACACGCATTCAAATTTATAACATTATAAAAATAAATAAGGATTATGATGAATGGTTGCTTAGCAACCATTAAGAGAAAATAAAGAAAATGAAATAAATACATTTGAAATAAGTAAATCTCTAAAACAAATCAGTTTATATTATTGGAACACATTTATAAAAAATCTCCAGAATTTACAGTAATAATTTTAAAAATGTGACAAATGTGTAGACAAAATTTCAAAACAATACGAATAATTTAACTGGTAAATTTCGGTATCCCTTTATCATTGAATTCCATTAATGAAATGTGACATTTTCCCTCAAGAAAAAAAATTAAAAATCATTGGATTTGCCATAGAAAAGCCATGGCTGCCAACTACTACGCCTATTTAAAGTCAAATAAATATGTTAGAAACAGAAATTTTAGTAAATGATTAACAATATTTGCTGTAATTGATATAACAGTGAATATATTTGATATACATTTTACTTAAACATTTTTGTGGTTCCAAACATGTTTATATGATTTAAATAGGCGTAGAAGTTGGCAGCTCAGAAAAGCATTATTGCGCAAAATAAAATATTCTATATTTTCCGAACGAATGAATCAAATCTTGCAAAAAAACTATACAGCTTAATCCCAGTGCCTCACTAACATACCCACTTAATTTCAAGCCAATCTTTGGTTTGATCGGATGCTTTTTACGGAAGTTATCGCGGAACAGACAGACTGACAGACAGACACAAAAAAATTTTGTGTCCCCAAAGTAAGCCTTCACTGACGTTTCGGCAACTAAATTTAGTCACATTTTGCAGACTCAAACAAGCACACCGGGGAACAGGCTAGTGAGTAATATGTCCTAACCCAGATAAAGCTACACCCATCCTCGGATGAAGCTAAATCAACTAACAAGTAATGCTGGTATGCTGTATTTTTCACGATTTCCGAAATAGACCTAATTCAAAAACTAAAGCACGGATTTTTTAAAAATCAAATTCAGATTCTGTTAGACATTGACAAAAGTTTTTACTAATTAGATTTTGGTGTAAATTTCTCAACAGGTGGCATTGCTATGCTGCATTTTTCATGATTTAAACGAATTTAGCGATAGTCGTATCTCAATAACGAAAGCACGGAATTTCAAAACTTTAAAATTCCCATGATGGGCATCGATTCTCATTTAATTTTGACGCTGTGTTAATGAATATTGAAGTAATAACATGTATTTAAAAAAAAAAGGGAAATTGACACACCCGACAAGTTTTATTTAGTTTTTTTTTTCTTTTTTGTCAATCATTTATTAAGTATTTGTTTGAAATATATAAAGTTTTATGTATTGGTACAATGCTGTGATTGTAAATTTTCCCCTATAAAAATTATTGCGCTTGATGTTCAAAAATACTTATGAAAAATATTTTCGACAAAGAAAATGTAAATAAAACATTTTTTTGTTAAAATATACATTTTAATATGAAAATATGTGACTATCAATGTAATAATTTTGTATATATGTTAGAACAGAGCTGTCGAACTCGTCGAATGATTCCGGGTGTTTTTAAATAAATAATCAATTTTAGAAGATGCTTGTTTAAAATCATTAGTTTTCCACATGTTTTTTTATTATAGGCGGAGTTAAATTTTCGTCTCTTTTCTCTACAAAATGTTTTGATAGCCCTCTCCCTCAGGAAAATGTAATTCTATATTTACCAAGATTTATACTTTTTTCTGCAATTATTTTTCACATCGAGCTCTGCATTGTAGAGAGCTTTATGGTTAAGATTGTTTAGTATTTGTGCGTATATTAATGATACATCTGTATATCGTTACTCCCTACCAGAGGTCTGCATGGGTCCGGGCCTTAACAGGCCGGCGGAATAATTCCGAATTTTCTAACAGGCTGGGCCGACAGAGTCAGAATAATTTTTTCAATGGGCCGGACCGGATCGACAAATAAATTGAACGGGCAGAGCCAGCAATAAAAAATTGAACGGGCCATACGAGCCGGACCGATAAATAAATTTAGCGGGTCTACCGGCCCGTTCGACTGATTTATGCAGAAACAATAAAATATGAGCTATTTTCAATAAATATGTTTTTAACGAGAATAAGTATAAATGTCACGAGCCGATACTAGTTTGATAACAAATACAGAAATGTAATTTTTATAGTGTAGAGATCGGAATCGGAGAATTACTATGTGTTTAACCCAGACTTAATAATTTTTAGCAGACTCTTGTGCTGGGCCGAGATCAGGCTTGCATTTTTTTTCTACAAATAGAAGAGCCGGGAAGGAAATAGACTTACTTGTTATTAAGGCATGTAAGGCAAACAACAGGATTTGTAAAATTATTAATAGCAGTAAAGAACTTATGTAACGTAATCTTTGGATATATACTTCTTGGTGGTTCTTAAGTTCACTTTTCAACAACGCGAAAGTTTGATACCCTTTTTTTTGTTAGACAATTGCTTCTTTTTGTACTAAAATCTACCGCCAGATGGCAGCACCAGACATTATTCTGTTTTCACTGGATGAGAACTTTAGAACAGTTAGTTGATGTAGTGACTGAGCTGGGTTAGGCAGCAAAATGCTGTCAAGGATTAACAATCCATTATCATACATTATGATTCCAAAGGAATAATTACTGTTCATGAAGAACTGCTTCAAACTGAAGCTAATATATGTTTCAAAGTTATTTTTTTTATTTTGTTGTGTTCTGTAAATATTGTGAAGACTGTGCATCTGTTCTTTTGTGTTGTGAAGTGTTTCCAAGTATTTGTTCATCATTATTCTACTTTATTTCTTCAAATAAATGTGTGCCAACTAAAAGGTAAAGTTTTTAACTCCTTTTATTATTGAGGAACTTACTTGCTCACGCCTTATGGAATAACATTCCAACATTGTTGATTAT
Source organism: Maratus speculifer (assembly GCA_964019185.1). Taxonomy (NCBI): domain Eukaryota; kingdom Metazoa; phylum Arthropoda; class Arachnida; order Araneae; family Salticidae; genus Maratus; species Maratus speculifer. Next base: position 220,308,361 of record OZ025298.1, read on the forward strand.
GAGACTGAAAAATGAGTCTCAAAATTTAAATATAATAATATCAAAACAGAAAATATAATATTTAAATTCAAAAGAAATAATTATTTTCTGAATATTGTATTTTTTAGAAGTGAATGATATAAAAGAAAATTCAAAGAATTGTTCTTGTTTTGAAACCAAAACTATTATTTGTTGATATGAAAAGAAATTATTTTGCTTGTTTCTTATTGAAATTTATTATTTATTAGTTGAAAATACAAATACATGTTTTAAATAAAAGAATTTTGAATATTTAGGAAGATTTTCTGAAACCAGAAGTAACTGTAAAGTTGTTCTCAAGAATTCTATTATGTTCTTATTTCATCATTAGCATTATATATGAGTTTATAATATTTTATTGTTGTAAATTAATAAGATAAACACTATTTTATTTTGTGTGAAATAAGCAAATATTATTATATAATGATGTCTAGTCTTAAAGAATCTCATTATATTGATAAGTTAACTGATGATAATTATTCAGTATGGAAGTTTAAAATTGAACAATTGTTAATCAAAGAAGGTTTATATGATGTTGTATTTGAACCTAAAAAAGAAAATGATGACAATTGGGTGAAAAATGATAGAAATGCTAGAGCATTAATTTGTTTAAATATCTCAGATTCTCAAATTGTTCATGTCAGACATGCTAAAAGTGCTAAAGAAACATATGATCAATTGAAATCTGTTCATGAAAGGGTAAATCTTACAAATAAACTTTATCTTCTTAGGAAGTTGTATTCCATTAAATATAATGAAAGTATTAAAATGCAGGAACATATAAATTCTGTCTTAGAATTGGCAGAAAAATTAAGAAGTATAGGTGAAGTAATACTAGATGATAATTTAATAGCTATTTTGCTTTGTTCTTTACCAAATTCTTATAGTACCTTTATAACTGCTATTGAAAGCAAATATGACACAGATTTATCATTAAAATATGTTCAAAACAAGTTAATTGATGAATATCTTAGAAGAGTTGAAACTAAACAAATTTCAACAAAATTTGAATCTATTGCTTTAAAGGGTAATAGGGATAAACCAAAACATTTGAATAAACAAAAATTTTGTTCTCATTGTAAAAGAACCAATCACAACCGTGAAGATTGTTTTCACTTAAAGAATAACAACAATAACAAAACAAAACCAAATTTTACTCAAGATAGATCACGTCAACAGTTTAAAAAACAAAATAATTTCTCTGCTTCTACTGCTAGTCAAAATGAAAATCCACCAAATTCTCAAAACTATCATGAATTAATGAAAGAATCAAATTCTTCAGGTTTTGTTATGAAATCTCAACAAAATGGAAATCAAAACAAAAAGTTAACTTTTGTTATTGATTCAGGCGCATCTGTTCATTTAGCTAATTCTTTAGAACTATTCTCAGAATTAAAGAATTCAAATAAAGATACAATTACAATTGCTAATGGAACTAAATTAACTGCAAAAGGAAAGGGTAAATGTACTTTTAATATTGAAACAGTTAATGGTCAAACAAATAAAGTTACACTAGATCATGTGCTTTATGTTCCCGAGTTAGACAGTAATTTGTTGTCTGTACAGTCTTGCACTGAGAAAGGTTTTGTTGTAACATTTAAAGATGATATGTGTTTAATTAAAAAGGGTAACATATTAGTTGCAGATGCAAAAGCTGATGAGGGGTTATACAGATTAAAAATAAAACCCACAAATGAAAAAGTATACAGCGCTTCAGAAATATTACCTGTATGTTCTAATGTCAATTGCATTCTAAAATGGCACCAAAGACTGGGTCATAGAAATTTGGAATCCATCAAGAAAATTCAAAAGAATGATTTAGCTTTAGGTATTACTCTGAATAATTGTTCTCATAATACTGAATGTTCAAGTTGTATAAAAGCTAAGCTAACAGAAAAATCATTTCCAAAAGAAACACAATACAGAAGTAGAAAACCACTTGATCTGATATATAGTGACGTTTGCGGTCCTGCTGAAACAAATAGTATGGGATCAAAAAGATATTTCGTTACGTTTATCGATGATTATTCTCGCTATACACAGGTATATTTTATTTCCTCTAAAGATGAAGTATTTGATAAATTAAAGGAGTATGTTGCATCAACAACAAATAAATTTAGATTGAACATTAAATCCTTGCGTACTGACAATGGAGCAGAATATTGCAACGAATATGTTAGTAACTACCTAAAGAACTTAGGAATATATCATGAAACAACAACGCCATATTCGCCGTCTCAAAATGGAGTCGCGGAAAGAAAGAATCGCTCTCTAATTGAAATGTGTAAAGCCATGCTTATAAATGCTAAATTACCAAAAACATTCTGGGCAGAAGCCGTAGCTACAGCAGCTTATTTGCAAAATCGATTACCCACAAAATCAACTGAAAAGACACCATATGAACTGTGGAATGGGCATAAGCCGAATATGAGTCACCTTAAAGTATTTGGATGCAAAGCATATGTGTATGTTCATAAACAGAAGAGGCAAAAATTTGATGAAAAAGCCACTGAAGGAATCTTTGTTGGTTATGATTTAAGAAGCAAGGGATATCGAATTTATACAGGCGGAAGAAAAATTGTGATAAGCAAAACAGTAAAGTTTTTTGAAAATATGAATGGTGAAAATTTTTTCCCAGAAAATGTAGAAGAGCGAACTTCTGATTTAATTCATTTCAATTTTTCAGAAGAAAATCTTGAAAATGATTGTGAATCTATTCCAATAGAAAATGTTGCAGAAGAAATAGAAACTGATGGCAAATCAGTAGATATCCCAACCACAGAAAAAAGTGAAGAAAATTCACAGAGAAGAATTTCTAACAGAGAAACAAAAGGAATTCCACCAGAAAGGTTTTCTTACAAAACTGAAGACAGTTATTCGAAAAATCAAGATCCTGAAACTTTTAAAGATGTTCTAAAATTACCACTAAAAGATCAACAGAAATGGTTACAGGCTATGAAAGAAGAATTTAACTCTTTAAAGGAAAATGAAGTATTTGAGCTTGTTACTTTACCAAAAGGTAAGCGCGCAATTGGCTGTAAATGGGTTTATAAGACAAAATGCGATGAAAATGGAGAAGAAATAAAATGCAAAGCACGACTAGTTGCCAAGGGTTTCACTCAACAACTAGGCACTGATTATGATGAAACCTTCTCTCCTGTCGTCAAACATACAACTATTAGAGCTTTTCTGACCTGTGCAGCTTATCGTAAAGCCAAAGTATTCCAAGTAGATGTTAAAACAGCCTTTCTACATGGTAAATTAGATAATGAAGAATTATACATGCTTCAACCAGAAGGCTTTCAAGATCAAGAAAACAAAGACAAAGTCTATAAATTAAAAAAGGCTATATATGGTCTCAAGCAAGCCGCCAAGTGCTGGAATGAAGAAATAGAAAATACTCTAAAGGCAAATGGATTTAAACAAAGTGAAGCAGATCCATGTTTGTTTACGAAAGAAAAATCAAAGAAGACAATTCATCTCATACTATATGTAGATGATATGTTGATAAGCTCAGAAGATGAAGATGAAGTCAATGAAGTAATAAACTATTTAAAGAAGTCTTATCCTATAACATCATTAGGAGAAGCAAAATACTTCTTAGGTATAGAGATTCATAGAAAAGAAGATGGAAGTTATCTGCTGTCACAAACAAATAAAATAAATCAATTAGTTAAAGATTTTCAGCTTGAAGAAGCCAAACCAACTTATACCCCAATGGAAACAAACTATTATAGTTTAGAAAAAGAAGAAAATCTTTTATCATCAAATGATAACTATAGACAAGCTATCGGAAGTCTATTATATATTTCTTCATGCACAAGACCTGACATTACAGCTCCTACGCATATACTAAGTCGAAGATGCAATAATCCAAGACAAAAGGACTGGAATGCTGTTAAGAGGGTAATAAGGTACCTAAAAACCACAAAAGATCTTGCACTTCATATTTCCTCAGAAGATTATCCTAATATAGTTGCATACTCAGATGCTGACTGGGGTCAAGATACTACAGATAGAAAATCTACCTCAGGAAATGTAATCTTCTTGGGCAATAGTTGCATTTCTTGGTTCTCAAGAAAACAAACATGTGTTACATTATCGTCAGCCGAGTCGGAATATGTGGCACTCTCACAAGGAACTCAAGAAGTGTTGTGGATTTTAAAACTATGTAAAGATCTCAAATTACATCAACATTATCCAATTAAAATTTTTGAAGATAATCAATCAACTATTAAATTGGTTGAAAGTGAAAAGTTCAAATCGCGAACTAAACACATTGATACAAAGTATCACTACATACGAGATTTGAAAATGAAAAATATAATAGATGTCAAATACCTGTCAACAAATGAAATGATAGCAGATATAATGACAAAGCCATTGCCAAAGACCAAATTTGAACATTGCAGAAACCTTATCCATCTGGTGTCAGATTCTATCACAAAACGGGAGAGATGTTAGACAATTGCTTCTTTTTGTACTAAAATCTACCGCCAGATGGCAGCACCAGACATTATTCTGTTTTCACTGGATGAGAACTTTAGAACAGTTAGTTGATGTAGTGACTGAGCTGGGTTAGGCAGCAAAATGCTGTCAAGGATTAACAATCCATTATCATACATTATGATTCCAAAGGAATAATTACTGTTCATGAAGAACTGCTTCAAACTGAAGCTAATATATGTTTCAAAGTTATTTTTTTTATTTTGTTGTGTTCTGTAAATATTGTGAAGACTGTGCATCTGTTCTTTTGTGTTGTGAAGTGTTTCCAAGTATTTGTTCATCATTATTCTACTTTATTTCTTCAAATAAATGTGTGCCAACTAAAAGGTAAAGTTTTTAACTCCTTTTATTATTGAGGAACTTACTTGCTCACGCCTTATGGAATAACATTCCAACATTTTTGACAAAGTTTTAATTGAAAAAGTATAAAATTGACAAGCCTGACTATTGGAAGGATTTGGAATCGAATAGCGTTTTTCATTTCTATTAAATAAGATACTTGTATAACCTTGTTGAGATATAAGAGATTCTTGTTAAATGGTTGCAGTTTTTTCATCCTTCCGTTGCTATCGCTCTCGGAAATTCTATTTAAAACGCTCACTTTGATAGTATTTCCTTAAATTGCTTGTATCAAAAAATGGATAACACCATTCGATTACATAGTTTCTGAATAAAAACAATGAATTCAGAAATGTATCTAAAAGTAGCTCCTTTGGATTTGAGAATGATTTTGGATTAGGAATCGTTTATAAAATGATATAGAAATAGTTTCATATAAATATACTTTTTATACAACTTCAAATGTTACCTTTTTTAACTTTCTATTTTTTTTCTTTTTTCTCTTTCTGTCCATATTTATTTTTTAATGAATCTTTTTTTGAATGTTGAAAGCCTAAGATGCTAAGTAATCAATAAATCAATAATGTTCTAATGTGTTTTTCCTTTAGAATATACCGTAAAATCATCCCATAGATATGTATGCAGTATTCTTTAAAAAAATCGTAATTACATGATAAAAATCTGAATTTTTTAGAAATAGTAGAAATTGTGTCGGATCAGAACGGGTCGGGCCAGGCAGCGCCTGTTTTCATTGATTTCTGTACGGGCCAGGCTTTGAAATGTAAAAAAAAAAATATAAACATACGGGGAAAGACGGCTCGGGCCGAACTTTTGAGTTTTACAATGAGCCCGGAAATTCCGGGCTCTACTCTCCGGGTGAATGGCCTTCTTTTGTATTAGGAATATCTAAGACCATACCAGAAAGTGTGAAAAATAATTTGTATTTTCTTTAATAAACCGAGAGGCGGCTGCACAAACCTTCACCTCATCGAGTTGACAGTTTGGTTTCCAGGATTAGTTGAAACGCGATTCGCATGTTAAAATGCAACACGTCTGCCATATCATATCTTAGTGGAAAACACTTACAATTCCGATTTTAGTGGTTGGCTAGTAGGTTTATCATTGTTTTTATTCTCTCAATCTCCCATGTTTTATACCTTGGATGCAGGAAAACACAATGATATATGTACCGATGAACCACTAAAATCGCACTTTCAGGTGGTTTCCACCAGGCCCGTAGCCAGGATTTTCTTTCGGGAGGGGCTCAATCTTGGAATTTTTTTTTTATCTGATAGTAGTAATGGGCATAGTTTAGAGCGTAAATAAAACAATAAACAAGCCTTAACCTATGGTATAATCTGCATAATATACTTGCCCATTCCAAAAATTCTTATTTTTTCGATTTCTATTATAATTTTTGGTTTCAAAGAGTTCTGTCAGTAACGTTCGAAAACAAAAAATGTATTTAAGAAAATCTGCAAAAAAGCACAAACTGACAATTTTTGTGATGAACTTATATACCCTTATAAGAATTTTTTTTTTTAATATCCAAAAGCAAGCTAGTAATTTTAATGGATTTAAAATGCAGGATTAATAATAGCGTATTGCATTGCAGGTGCGGGGTCTTAAAATGATTCATCTGTAGATAAAATGAATTATGCGTATTACCTTTTTCCAAGAAAAAAATATTTCAAATTACAGCTGATCGTAAAAATTATATTTATATTTCACATTCTTTGATTACAAAAGTTATAAATGCAGTATTCTTGATATAATACATTTACTTGTGCACAGAAGTAATCTTCGTGATTTCTTCGCAGCCAGTAAGCTGATTACTTTATCAGGATCTACTGTAATGTTCCAACGAATGCTCGGTTTCTCATCAGTTGTTGGTAGGTGTTGGATTTGAACCCATCCTAATCGTTCGGAGTTTGCCATAATTTTCTCCGAACCTGGGATTTAATTGCATAGTTACGGCTAGGTTCTCTTTCCACGACTCCAATGGAAGGCACCCTACATCTCTTCGAACCTGTATTCCACGTGTAAATAACTGACCGTCATAAACAACGCCAACAGTAGTCTCTTATCAGCCATAGTGCTTAGAGGCAAAATTTTAATTTTCTAATTGTTGAAAAAGACCTTTCAGCCTTGGCTATTTTTACCAGAATGATAGCCAAAATTGTCAGCAAGTGTTTCATCATATTGCAATGCATTGTATTACAGTACTCTAAAATTTTTAGGACCTCTGTATTTCTATCAACATTACGAGCTCTCTCGCACCATACTTCATATTCTATTTTCACTTATAAAATTATCACCTTATTTTTGAAATATTGAGAGCGATTCTCTAATTTGTTTGCTTATTCTGGAAAAGCACATCCTGAAAGGAAAGTGTTTGAAAATCTGTTAAAATGTCGTCATTTGAAATGAATTTGTCATTCAAATTTTTAAGAGACTCTCAACACAGGGAATGCAGACTGCGGCCTTATAATTCTCAGTGGATGTAATTTCGTGGTTTGTGTGTATAGTTTGTCTAAATTTTGATCTTGGGTTTTTTATTTCAGTTTGAAAGATGTTTTTCTAAATTTTGATGTAGAATTAAATGTCTCACAAAAGATTTCCATCATATTTTATTTTCTCTATGTTTTCTAAAATAATTAGGACATCTTTAGCATGATTTACAGCCGAAATTGAGTCACAAGATTTTTCATGAAAGATGAGCTGACAATGGCTTTGTCAAACCGAAAAGCTAGTCACAAACAAATAGGCTTGTGAAAAAAGCACTCTTTTCCGTTCCATGACTGCCGAGAAAGGTCTATAGCTGGGTGAACAAATATTTTATGTGTTTTCCGAAATATTTTTTAAGCTGATGCAAATTCATTCAAACAGCTTGGCAAAGTTACCATATTTTCATAACTTTCTATAAATCAAAGGCAAAGAATTAATTTTCTTTTGTTTTCTGGAGCATAAGATGAAATTGGTTGCTGAAGGATCAAATTTACTTTATGGTGATTTTTAAAAAAATTGTCAGTTCGTTAACTGTTCCATGAGAGATTTGGATAGCAGAAATCATCATGTGTTTTTGGACAATGTATGGTTTAAATAGTGTCTTGCAAATTGGAGGTATCTGATTTCAAGACACTTCTGATGTAGAATCTGATTCTTTCTGAATTGTAGATTGGATCCCACTAATTTGTCCAACCATATTAGTTTCTCTGTGACGCCTTGTTCACAGAGCCTTGTTCGCTCTTTCTCTGTTTCCAACCATATTACCCTCTGTGACGCATTTAGACATATCATTGCGTAGTTCATTACAACGTTGTGCTATTCCCCCTGTTATATTTTCGGCGGACAAATAATTTACTTGAATGAACCTAAAATAATTTTCCGAATTATTCGGTTTGTGCATTTTATAAATGCTAGTCCACATGCTAGCTCCAAAGGCAAAAGCTATTCTGTGCTTGAAATGTCTATAGTTTCATCAGTATTCAACATAAAACTGATCGCTTTATTTATTTTGGTAATCAATTCTTCAGTGCCTATATCCCAGCAGATTTGAATGATTTCATTCTGAATGTCTGGACTGAAGTAAGAAGTAGTAATTCTATAGGCGTTTATAACGTTTCATTTCATCATCTCCAAGCTTTGCTATAAATCTTAAAAGAATTCTTTACCTACGGACTTTTTTGTTTGTTCTCTAACGTTAGAGGACCGGTAGTATGATTATCTGTTATCAGCATTTCTTGCTCGACACATAATAAGATTCTTAGAATATTAAATATTGCCTCCTAGAAAACTCTTTAGGAGACACTGCAAAACCGCCAAATAAATCCCTACTCAAGAGTATCCATTCTTCAGTTGATAATTCTACAAAAGACAAAGAAACTTTCCCACACAGACTACTCTTAGTCCAAGCCCGACAGCACAAAAATCTATGTTATCGAGCACATGAAAAAAAAAAAAAAAAAAAAAAAAAAAAAACTTTACTTTATGGAAGAGTAATAATAGGAGAATCTAATGGCCCATATCTGCCGGAAGTGAAGTGGTACATAAAACAAAAATTAATACCACTAGTGCTTTATTCGCTGGTTTAATATTGCGTTTTCCTTACAATCAAAGATATGAAAGCATGGAAAACTGGGAGAAGGAAAAGATAATGATAAACCTACGACAGAGCCACTAATGGTATTTGGTATTCATTTTTGGCTCATGCACCCCTTCACTTCCGGCAGACAGGGATCATGAGATTCCCCCATTACTACTTTTCCATAAAATAAAGAGATTTTTTTTCTTGTGCTCTATAACATAAGTTTTTTATGCTGGCGGCTTTTGGACTATCTGTGAACATTTTCTTTCTGATAAAGATTCGTATGCAAACAATTTAACTCAAATTTATCCAGTGAAGAGCCGGGAAACACACGCCGTTAAAACACCTTTGAAAGTTTGTTGATACCCTATCGTCTTTCTTCGCACCATTTTCGAAATTTCCTGTTACTAGTTTTCTTTTTTTAATAAAAGTTATATTTATAGTTAAAAGTTTTTTTAAATCATTATTTTTCACATCATTTTACATTACAGGGATTTATTACAGTTTTTGGCTTCTTTTTCTACAGAACTTTTTAAAACTGATCGCTCTAAGTATTTATTATATCACAATATAATGAGTATAGAGGAAATTAAGAAAGATCATAATACAAAAGTAAATTATCTTAATTTGACTCCTAAAGTTAAACTAGACGCCAAACATGTATAAAAAAATATTTTTTCAAAATCAAATTAATGACATGATACATGCATGACACTTATCGAATTTTAATGTGTATAAAGCGAAACTTCCGTTTATAACTTTAGCTGAATATATTTATATTTTACAGCTAAAAAACATATGTAGTTCTAATGTAATGGAAGAAAAAAAAGAAAATTTTGACACTTTTTACTATTATTAGACTTAATTTAATTTTTTTAACTTTCGGGGGGGGGCTTCAGCCCCCTTAGCCCCCTCCCTGGCTACGTGCCTGGTTTCCACCAGAAAATGAATTGGCAAACCGGTTTCATTTTAATATACTATTAAAATACTGTTTAATCCTGAAATTTTAGCCGTCTGTGCAGCCACTTCATTGTCTATAATGGCAAACATTTTAGAATTAAATAAATAAATAAATGTATAAATTTTGCATGAATTTGGGATTTCTGAACAGAAAAGGAGGCCAAACTGGAAACCCCACCCTATAGTGAGGTAATATATATTTAATGCGCTGTTAAAATACTTTGACATTCAAATAAAAGCATAAAAGCAAGATTTAAAGTCGAATTAAGAACAGCATATAAATTTTTAACTTCAAAAAAATACGCACATCTTATGGAATGACAAGAGGGCGCACAAATTTTACTTGCTCCAGGGCGCTGAATATGTAGCTACGCCACTGGTTTACGTTTACTGTGAATGAACTTTGTATCAGCCCTTTTAGCTAGTTTTCATGTGAAGGCAGACAAATGTTTTAAAAAACATGATAGTTTAGAATAGGGAATTAATCGCTTCTGAAAACAACTTTAACCTAATTTTTCTTATATAACATAATTATTTAAATGAAAGTGATGACATCAATTCGTACTAGAATAAAAAGTTAAAATTAAGTATGACTTACCGTTAAGTTTCGATAATAATCCATGTAATAAAATATCCAACGAATTAGTAGAGGGTATCCGATCGAGGGTACACGCAGTGAACTTTCTGGATTTTTTTTAAGAAGCTCTGTATACCATGTGTCTCAATTCTGTGTCTCTCCCTGTGTTTCTATATCCTATCCATGATCGTTCATGAAGATAACGTATATACTCTGCTTATACAATATTCTCTGCATTTTTTAAGATCACAACGCTGATATGAACGTCTACATGTGTGGATCCATGGAACGAAGAGATTTTAAAATGGCGGGTAATTACCTCATATCTAGCACAAAGTGCCGTAGACAGACACAAGACTCGCCTGATAGGTTGATGATTATGTAATGCATACGTTACCCTTATTACGTCACAAGTCACTCTTTAGGAGTGACACTCTTTTAAAAAGAATGCGTTTTAATACGAATTCGTAAATCGGTGTAATTTCAAAGGTTAAATTACGAAATGTAGTTTTGAAAACTAAAATGTAGGGCCGTGCGAAGTGTGTGTGTGTGTGAGGGGGGAGGAAGCAGGGGCCTCGCTAAGGGGGGGGGGGAAGGAACAGGAATAAAACACTTCCTATTTATAATAAATTTGGCGAAAGTTACAAACATAATTAAACTTCTTCCAAATATAAACTATATTATGTTTTCTAATCAAGATAACTTGGTAAAATTATAAAACTAGTTGGCAAACACCGAGAACTATTTACGTTTGCTTTTCAATGAGTTGGCAAATAATGAATTTTGACTTAGCATTTTAAGGCTCCCCCACCAATAAAAAGCGTTCGCGAGGGCCCTGGGGGGGGGGGGAAGGGGGCAATCACCTCGGGAGCAGAAAGTCAGGGGTTCAAAATTTATACTACCAACTTGCCTTGTTTCTTCTTTTCTTGTAAAAAAACAAATATGTATAAATGCATATATTAGGGAGTTTTTTTGTGACAAAAACACACATTCTGAAAACAGCATATGACTTCTTTCTTGGAATCCAAAAAGGGTTAGTTACAAACTGTTATAATTTACTATAGATACATTTAATCCACGTTTGTTTTCCAAATACTCTTAGCCATAATGTAAGCAAAATTTTATATTATTTAGTTGTTAAAATTAAATCTTTCAAAATTGTATAGTAAACATGAAATATGTATTCAATTGAATTTAATTTTTTTTCACACTTATGACGCCTGCCACAAAATAAACTAGTTGGATGTGTCAATCCCAAAACTTTCTTCTATCTCATAAGTGCATTTTAATATTAAAAAAAAAAAAAAAAAAAAAAAAAAAGTGGTGACCCCAAAGTTACCCACTATCGAATTTCCTCGAATATTTGACCTAGCCTAATGAGATTCTGGTATCCGAAAAGCCTAAAACGCAAAATTTAATTAATATTCTGAGAAAATGAGCTTAGTAGTGCCTCATGTTGGGTAATTTATACTAAAACCTAATAAGCTTCTATTTATGTCAAGACCTAATAGAATATGAAATTTGATGGAATTTCGTCCATTAGTTCTTGAGATATATTTATAACAAAAAATTTGCAAAACGTAGCACAGCAACACCATATCTTGGAGAATTTATGCCAAAACGTAAAAAAGCGTCTAATTATGTTATGGTGTAAAAGAATCTGAAGTTTGATGAAATTCTGTGCATTAGTTCTTGAGATATAGCTAGTTTAAAAAACCGTGTAAAATATAGCACAGCAGCAGCATCAGTTGAAGGATTTATAACAAAACGTAATCATCGTGTAATTATGTTATATGTCATTTTGTAACAAAATCTGAAGTTTGATGAAATTCTGTGCGTTGGTTATTGAGGTATAGCTATCGGAAAAATCGTGCAAAATGCAGCATAGCTGCACCACCTGTTGCAAGGTTAATACCAAAATGTAATCAGCGTCTAATTATGTTATATATTCTAGTGTAACAGAATCTAAAATTTGATAAAGTTCTCTGCATTAGTTCTTGAGATATAGCTATTGCAAAAATCGTGCAAAATGTAGCATAGCAGCGCCACCTATAAGGCAGTTCACACCAAAACCTTATCAGCGGCTATGTATCTCAAGGTATCGCAGAATCTGAAGTTTGGTGAAATTCTGTGCATTAGTTCTTGAGATATAGCTATCATAAAAATCATGAAAAACGTGGCATAGCAGCGCCACCTGCTGGCCAATTTACACCAAAACTTAATCAGCGTCTATGTATATCAAGGGGTCACAGAATCTGAAGTTTGGTGAAATTCTGTGCCCTAGTTCTTGAGATATAGCAATCTTGAAAATCATGAAAAACGTAGTATAGCAGCGCCACCTGCAGGCCAATATTCACCAAAAACCAATAGGCACTAATTCATATCAAGGTCAAACTGAATATAAAATTTTATTAAATTTCGAGCATTAGTTCTTGAGATAGAGCGCCCACAATTTTTTTGTCACATACAGACAGACACACAGACAGACAGACAGACAGACATTTTCTAAAAATAGTCAAAACGTGTTCAGGACCTTCTAAAACGTATAAATCCGTCGAAAACCGGAAGTCGAAAATTTTCATGAATCCAATACTTTCTTCTTGTAAAGATAGAAGAAAGTAAAAAGACGGGGAGGAGGGTCACCAAATTGAAACTTTGCACTTTGTACAGTTTTCTCTTTGCACGTTGATGCTAAAAAATGTCGCATATTGCTGATTTTTATTATTTTACTCCAAATATTGGTTCAAAGATGAACGGGAATTTTCAAAAGTTTTTAGTCGGGATTTCGCTCTCATCATTGCAATGATTCTCTCACTCTCGATAACGGACTGAGACAGTCATTCTCATCAGTGGAGTGACTCTCTCACTCTCGATTATAGAGTGAGATTATTCACTCCTTTGTATAGAGTGGAAATTTTCACTTCTTTAGGAGTATATTTTTGCAAAAGTCACTCCAAAAAGAGTGAAAATAGCTCCCACTCTCCCAAAAAGTGAGCTTTTCACTCTTTCCACTTTTAGAGTGTACATTCTCATTTATTTAAATATTACTTGATGTGAATTTATTCTACCGATTATAAATAGAACTGTACAAAAAATTTCAAAAACATCTGTTGGCGGAAACGGTTGAAGGAAAATTTTCAATTGTGCTATGCGTTTAACTGAACTAACTTTTAGCATACTATAGTATACATGAATTTTTATAAATCATTTACAGAGCTCCACAAAAATAGCATATTTTTTCCGACTGTTCATAGTAACAGCAGAAATTGAATTTTCAAATGCACTATGCTTATTCTTAATTGTTCATTAAGGCATTATCTTCACCTTTGTATTTTTAACAGTACTAGGGGGCTCCGAGTTTTCAAGAGCCACGTTCATCAACTTCCATTCAGCTTCTAAAAATCATTTAATTTGGGAATTATTTGCACTGTCTTATTTTGTTTTTTAAATCCGATCTAATTTTTCTCCATTTGCGACTTTTAACGCATATCAATGAATTTATTATTTTACAGTTTTCTTTCTTTTTTAAAAGTGACGTGTAAATATAATTTATATACCGCAATTTTCAATATTTACTTACTTTTAATACTTAATATAGATTTAATTTTAATTTGAAAGTTTTTTCTATTTGAAATAGTCACGTGTCAATCATTTTTTAATGTAAACTAACTTTTATTCTTTGCGCTGTTTTAAAAGTTGGAAACAATTTAAAATAATTTTCTTTTCTAAAATATGAAAAAAATATCTTCCGAAATGCTTAAAATTTTATTTTAAAATGGAAATAAATCCTAATAAAAAGAGTCAAAAAAATAAATAATAGCAGTCTGCACACTGGAAATTTTAATGTATAAAATGATCTATAAAAAGTTAAATTCCTGTGTATAGTGTTTGCTCTTATAAACCTTTTTAATGGAACGATTTTGACCAACAATAACATTAAATATCCCTTAAAACAATTATTCGATTTTACACTCAGCGCACCAGCGTGTTTATCAAATATTCTCTATAACACCACCAATTTTTAATATATTTGTATGCAATAGCTCTTTTAATATTAAACGAGAAAAGATCTTTAGTAACAAAAAATTCTTTGTCAGTGGCAATGACAGCGTTAATTCCTTTATTTCAGAAGAGAAAGATTCTAAATGTATGGAAAAGTTTTCATAATCTATGCGATACGCCTAAGTTTTCTTTAAAATGTCTAGAAAATATAGTTTTTTGTTAAATATCCAGATAAAATACATGAGGAATTATCCTGAAACTAAAAGTGTATAAACAATAAATAGTACTGGTCAAAACCAATTTATCAAAAGCGTTCAAACTGTGAATTATGATTAAGTAACTTAAAGTAATAAAATGCGTTTATTTTTATGAGGATAGCATGTATACTCGTAGAGAAATTAAAATTTTCATAAAAACAGTCTCAGGTTTTGCCAAAGTTTTTGTTTATAATTTGCAGAGTTTTTAATGTAAAACATTTTCTTTTTAGAAAGTATGAGAAACAACATTTTACATAATACTCTGTCATCAGAATTAAAAAATCAAAAAAATTGTTTGAAATAAGCAGGTTTATTAAATAGTGTTTCACTGAATGTAATCAAAATATAAAGTGCATAATGTGTTAGCTAAATGTATGGAGCAACTTTTGTGAAAGTCTCAAAAACACAGCTTGAAAATTCCGAGAACTATTGTCGATAAAATAAGCTCAAAATCTGTTGTTCTCAAAAGGAAGCAAAAAGATGAGGGGATGTATTCAAATATAGTAATACGTGCAATATTGTGTAAGCTACATTAACACTAATCAATGGATATGGACACAACCTCTCATCTTTTTGCTTCATTTTGGGAACAACGGAAGTTTGAGCTTTTTCTATCGAGGATAATTTTCAACGTATGTTTTTGTATTTTTTGGCAAAAGTTGCTCTATACATTTAGCTAATACATTATGCACATTAAATTTTGATTGCATTCGTAGTGAAACTTGTTTGTAGTTTATTAAGTTTAAGAATTCGATAATATTTGTTTTTTCGTCCACTGTTACAGTGACTTCGACCTTATTTTCCACCGTAGTAATGGAGGCGATCCGGTACCCTTAGTAAGCGACTGGGATTTGGAAGGCGCACTGTCAGAGGAACCCCGCATAGACCTTACCTTACAACTCAAACCCAAGGAACCTGGTAGGTAACAGAAATTCTTCTCGTTTAACTTCGATGTTTCTATATAGACAAAAGATCAATAAAAACGTATTTTATCAGGTATAGAAATCTTTAATATTCCTCCCCATGATCATTTGGCAGTTCAGTAATGCATATATGCCAACTTCCGGATTTTTATAAATCAAAGAAACATACTTTCAACCAGAAATTTATTTAGTAAACGATATCCATTAGCTAGCAAGTTAAAACAATATTTAATATAAGATACATTTAATTAAAACAATTTTCTGGTTTAAAGTACGTTTACTTGGTTTATAAAAAGCCGGAGGTTGGCAAGTATGGTAATGCAAGATTTGATAGGCAACTATTTGTTAAGATCAGCACAGCAGCAACTCTATTTAGTGTCTCTTGCGATCGTGTTATTTTTCTCTACCAATCGTTGACGCATCAAAAAGGATAAGCGGATCAGAAAGTACTAGTGAATCTGATGTCCCCTTGTGATAAAATCACTCTTGCTACAATTCTAATTAAGGTGGCAATGACTAATGGCAACTAGCAGAATCCTTTTTTTTTTAAATTTAATTATCTATTTCTTGATTCATTTGTGTTTAGTAGCAACTTTTACAATAGTATCAAGAATTCTTCCAAGGTCGTCGACCACATTATTTTTGAAGGACAAAACATGATCTTCCCCGAGCATGTTTTGAGATTAAATTTTAAATGCAAGATTAACGAAATGCCTTCACCGTTATGTGTATACCTGTTTTTCGTTATTTATATCAAATGCCATATCGTGAACCATTTAATAATAAAGATCATTGACTCCTTAATCCACGTTCGCTAAAGAAAATCAATAGACCCAATTAATTCTTCAAAATTTACTTTTATAAAGAAAAATCGCACAATGTGTTGAATCAGCATTTGTTTGAAGACATATTACCTTTCTTCTCATCCTAATAGCATAGCTACCAAATTTCAAGTTTTATTTAACCCTTATATTCAATCAGAAATTATTTTAGTGAATGAAAAAATATAACTATAGCATAGAAAAAATATAACATTATTAAAAATAAATTCTAGTTCAAGGCAGGGTTGGCAAGTTTTTGACAGTGTACGGTTTTATCTGGTTAAAACAGTGGTTTAAACCGTCTTGGCTAAAACCTCTTGTCAAAAACCTCGTCAGAAACCTCAAATACTACACTGATCTGTAAAATTTCACATTAAAAATCTGTCACAAATATACAATATTAGATGTAATATTAAAAATTCACTTTTACTGTATTGTATATTATCATTTCCAGAAAAAATAGGAAAAAAATTGTCATAATTTGGCCTGCCTCCAAACTTGCTCAACTAGCAATGCTTCTGCTATCAAGTCCTGCTAGCTTAGCACCAATTGAGAGAGTATTTTGTAACTTTGGCTTCATACACTCTAAACTCATAAACCATTTGGGTGTAAATAAATGTGCTAAATTGGTTAAGTGCTATAGGATGCTGAGGGGTATAATTGATCCAGATTATTTACTGTACAAAATCATTTTCTACTGTTTGAACATTCTAAAAAACGATGTTTTATTGCAATTAAAGTAATTTAATTTTTTTGTAATTATTAAATTACAGTATAATTAATTTTAAATAAAAAATTACTCAATGTTTCTCTCTTGTTCTTAAAATGTCTAAAGCGCATTACACGTTTTTGACGGTTTAAGCCAGTTTTTGACGGTTTAAACCAGTTTTTGACGGTTTAAACCAGTTTTTGACACTTGTCATGTCAAAAACCAGTTTCTGACGTCAGAAACCCAACCCTGGTTCAAGGTATTAAAAAAACCCTGAAGATTGGCAGCCATACAATAGATATAAAAGCGTCTGCTGATGACTAGTGATGGAATCTCTCTCCACCAATTTGGGAGGCCTTTTTTTGGGGGGGAGGGGGGGGGTACAGATTTTGGTACATAATGTTTAAATTTGTTGTTAGTGTGTCATAAGTATGTCTTGCATATATCTGCATTTGAATGTAATAATTTAAACGGTATGAACGATCTGTTAGCAGCAGACAATTAACTGATATGAAAGTTGCCTTGCATCTGTCACACAGAAATTCTCAATTTAACCAAAGACGAACGCGAAGTATCGAAAAAGAAATTTTACTTAAACGAAACGTAGTAAGTACTACATAGATACAATGAACATCTTATTAAGTCATATAAAAAACTAGTGGAACCAGAGAGAAAAGAAGAACTCGATCTAAATAATAAGTAACAAATTGGCAAATATTTTCAATATAAGAAAGTGCGTAGAAAAGAAATGGAATCAGGTTATCTGTAAAGCTCATGAAATTACCCAAATTTTTATTAGCTGAAAATGTGGACTGAGCTTTACTGGTTCCTTAAACTCAGTCATGGAGAAAAAGGTATTTTTCAACATACTCCATATCACAATAATCCATAACCAATTTAAAAATTTGGGTTTATAAGTTACATACCGATATAATAAAAAACGAGAACATAAACAGTCCATTCAGTACAAAGTATGGACAAAATTCATTTCTAATGGTTTTTGATAAGTGGAAGATGAAAGCTCTAAGTAAACACAAAATCTTAAACATATACAATTCAACCATATACTAAATATTTTTGTTCAGAAATATTTTTCTACATCAATTCCTCAACAATATGACTATATAAATGTTTTACGTTTATTATTACTTCATAGTTCATATTCGTTTAGGATTGTGGATCTTAGCTGATTTAAAACAACATAACTATATATTCTACTAATAACTTTGCCCAGTAATCATTTATAGTGGATAATGACTCTGAATATAAGGCACTAGTAAAGCTCAGTCTATATTTTCAGCTAACAGAAATTTGGTTAATTTCATGAGCTTTACAGGTAATCTAATTCCATCTCTTTTCTACGCACTTTTTTATATTGAAAATATTTGCCAATTTGTTACTGTATCATTTTTTAGATCGAGCTCTACTTTTCTCTCTGGTTCCACCAGTTTTTTTTATATGATTTCGCAAATTTTTCTGATCCTTTCAGGAACTTGATCAACCAACTTCAACTAACAAATTTAAACTAATATTAGTATTAGGTTAAAGTTAGTAGCAGGCATATTAGTTTGGAAAAATACCGGAAATAATGCCAAGTTGGTGTCCCTTTTGACGAATAATTTTGTTAGGCGACATTTGGCGACAGAACTTCCCCGCCCCCCGTGGTAGTCCCCCCTACAGTTTCGCGGTATCAATCCAGATTTTCATTTGTCCATTGGATCTACATAGATTTTCATTGCTCCATTTCCAAATCGTTATTTTGTATATACATATAGAAGGACTGTTTTCTAAATTATCCCTTTATAATGGAAATATCTGTATTATAGTAACTGTTTTGACTTCGGAAACATTCAAATAAAGGTGTAATACTCTTTTAACACAAATTTAGTTACAGTTTATATATATGTTAAAATGAAAAAATATGCATTTTTTGTTTTGAATGACGTTAGTTTCAAAAATGAAAAAATCGATCGGGAGAATCTGAATTTTTATTGACCTATAAAAAAACGAACACTTGTCATCATTTCTTTTTTAAATTATTGTGCTGTTTTTTAGTTGGTGGCAACTCGAAAGTTGGTTGGTTGGTTGGTTAGGGTTTCGTGGCACAAAATCCCTTGAGGGACATGCTGCGCCAAGACAAAGACAAAAGGAACAATATCAAGGTGTCTGGATGGGATACCCCATCCAGATATAGCTAGGCAAGTATAAAAGTTTAAAAGATCTAACTATATAGAGATCCAGATAACTAGGTCCAAGTTATAGGAATAAAAAGTAGTGAGAAAAAATTCAAATTTCAAAATAAAATCCTGCATGCTTTAAAAAGGCAAAAAGTGCCCCATGGGGTATTTCCCCAATGAGGTTTGTCAAAATAGGTGATGATGAGTTAAAATATATTCTGTACAAGTGCCGGAGGCCCGGACAGTCAGTTAAAAGATGATGTATGGTTAGGCAATCAAAATGACAATGAGGACACATGGGTGCATCATCCCGAAATAGAAGATGTTTATGAGTTAACCTAGTGTGTCCAATTCTCAGACGAGTCAGTAGAACATCAGTTTTCCGTGGGTAATTTGGAGGCCAGCTAATGATCGTTTGTTTGATACGGTGCAGTTTATTATTAATTTCTGTATCCCAACTTTCTTGCCAGTTATGATGGATAAAGTGTTTTATAATTAGTTTAACGTCTGAGAATGGTATCTTATGATCTAAAGGGTTAAGAGCAAGTTTTGCCGCTTGATCTGCACTTTCATTTCCAGGAATACCCATGTGTCCAGGTACCCAGCAAAATAAAATTTTACAGCCACGGTTTGTTAATTTATCATAAAAATTCAGGATGGATGAGACATAAGGATGTTTGTTAGATGATTTAATTGCGTCAATAGCACTATTTGAGTCCGTATAAATGATGAAAGAAGTGTTATGATGATGTGAAATGTGTAACATGGCTCTCTCTATCGCGATCAACTCTGCCGTAAACACAGAAACTGAAGGGTGAAGCCGGTAACTAAAATTGGTATTATCACAGAAAATCCCACAGCCAACAACATTGCTACTCTTTGATCCATCTGTGTATATATCGGTATAATTCCTGAATTTTGAGCGATGGGCTGCAAATAATTGTTGAAATATGACAGGTGCAGTGTTCTTTTTGTCATAGTCTTTAAAAGGATGGAGTGTGGTGATATTAAGAGTTTCCCAAGGAGGAAACTCATGCAATGAACATGCGCTCAACTTGATATTGCTTAGTTGACTATTGTTAATAATGTTCCTCATTCTGGCTCCAAATGAAGGAATGCATGATGGTCGATGTTGATAGAGAGTGTCGTTGTCTGTATTTAAAATGTAATTACGAAGAGGATGGCCACGGTGAGAGATAATACGATAGTACAAATCCAATGAAAGCTTTTCACGAATACGGTGTAGTGCTGGTTCATTACACTCGACATATAGGCTTAAAACCGGTGATGTTCTAAAAGCACCAGAGCAAAAGCGAAGTGCACTATGGTGTACAGTGTCGATTTTTTTAAGAACGGAATTACGTGCTGAACCATAGACCTGGCAGGCATAGTCAATTTTAGAGCGGATAATCGAACGGTAAATTTTCAGGAGAGAACTACGGTCTGCTCCCCAAGATGTGTTGGAAAGCACCTTGATTAAATTGAGAGAGTGCTCGCATTTTTTTCGTAGCTGCAAAACATGGGGCAAGAAAGTGAGTTTTTTGTCAAAATATAAGCCCAAAAAGCGGACATTGTCAACAATAGCAATTTGATAAGTTCCAATGAAAATTTCAGGATCCGGATGCAAATCCCTTCGTCTACAGAAATGCACACATGAGGTTTTGTCTTGGGAAATAATAAAGCCATTTTTGTTTGTCCATTGAATAATACGGTTGATAGCGATTTGTAGTTGTCTCTCGATAAAATGCACATCTTGTCCTTTACATAAAATATTAAAATCATCAACATATAGCGTACCTTGAACGCTTGGTGGCAACTGGTTCAGGATGTCATTAATCTTGATAGCAAAGAGGGTGACACTCAGAACACTGCCCTGTGGTACACCCTCTTCTTGTACATAGAAACTTGAAAGAAACCCCCCAATTCGAACTTGAAAAATTCGAACTGCGTGGAAGTTCTTAATAAAAATTGGTAGGTTACCTCTAAAGTTCAGATTAAAAAGATCACGTAGTATACCATACCTCCAGGTTTTATCATAGGCTTTCATCATGTCGAAAAAGATAGTCACCAGATGATTGCGTTTTAAAAAAACATTTCGAATATGAGTTTCTAAAAGAATGAGGTTATCAATAGTGGACCTACCACGACGAAATCCGCTTTGGAATGAAGCAAGAGAATTATTAGATTCCAAAACATGCACTAGGCGGCAATTAACCATTTTTTCTAAAAGTTTGCAAAGGCTACTAGAGAGTGCGATTGGCCTGTAGTTGTTTGGGTCACTGGGATCTTTACCTGGTTTCGGGAATGGAATGACAATAGCTTTACACCAGGCTTTAGGAAAAGAATGTTCAATCCAGATTCTATTGTAAAAGATGAGAAGGTTATTGAGAGAGGTGGTAGAAAGATATTTTAGCATGGTATAAGTGATGCCATCGTGTCCTGGAGCTGATAAACGACTATTTTGCAGACATCGCAGAAGTTCAGGTTTTGTGAAAGGTAGATTATACTCATAGGAATGGCGAGAATTAAAATTTATGTTGGTAGATTCCGCTTGTCTTTTATATGATAAGAAAGGTTCTGGATAAGAGTCTGATTTAGAATTAGATGCCAGTGTATTTGCTATTGTTTCAGCAATATTTTGGGGTGATGCTATTGTTTGTCCATTGTAATTTAAGATAGAGATGCGGTTTTCTGAATACAGTCCCATACAGTTTTTCACTTTCTTCCAAAGTTCTTTGCTTGATGTACTGGCGTTGATGTTGGAGATGTACTGAATCCAAGATTCACGTTGGCTTTGACGGCGCACTCTTCTAGCTTGAGCCTTTGCTTTTTTGAAAGCGAGATAGTTATTATTATTAGGGTAGCGTCGGAAAATGCCCCAAGCTTTCTGTTGCTTTTTCTTTGCCTTTCGGCATTCATCATTCCACCATGGTTTCCTGTGCCGCGGTATAGAATGTGATTTTGGAATACTAATATCTGCAGCATTGATAATACACTGGGTGTTATTATCAAGTGCATCGTCAATGTCACCTGCTATCATATCACTTGTTATTTTAGCATTGTCTGTGAATGTTGACCAATTAGCTCTGTCATATACATAGCGTTTAAAACAATTATTAGAATCCATGTGAGGAGTAGTCAGCGAGATAAAAGTAGGGAAATGATCACTGCCATGAAGGTCATTAGAAACCCAGAAGTTCCAATAAGGATAAATGGATGGGGAGCAGATAGCGAGATCTATGGCATGAAAGGTGCGGGTAGGTTCGTGGAAGTAAGTATGATCACCGTTATTGAGTAGGCATAAGCCATTGTCGGAAATAAGTTTTTCTATAATATCACCACGATTATTATTATCAGAGTTACCCCACAGTTGACTGTGAGCGTTAAAATCACCAAGAATGACGAAAGGAATGGGTAGTTGGAGAATAAGATTATCCAGATGTGTAGACTGAATAGGTTGATTAGGTGGTAAGTAAATAGTACATATTGTTATAAGTTTGTTTATATGGACACGGACTGCTACTGCTTGCAAGCCAGTATTTAAATTGATATGAGTGTGAGGTAATTTATTAGAGATAAAAAGAGCCACTCCACCAGTAGCCCTATCAGAACCTAAAAAATCTTTTCTATAAGAAGTATAGGTGCGCAATTTTGCTTTGTCTTTTAATTTGAGGTGAGTTTCTTGTAAAGCTAAACATAAAGGTTGATTGTCATAAAGAATGTTACGGATTTCGTCATATTTATTATAAAAACCTCGACAGTTCCATGAAATGATATTAGTCATGAAAGAGGTGATTTTATAGAGTTAGTTAGGTACAAATTCTTCAAATACAGTGTTATCATCGGCATCCGAGTCATTGCTATAGGACTCGTCCATAGCCTCGTCCACATACTGTTGTAATTGTTTAGGATCCTTAATGTTTTTTATAATTGAGCTGATGCCAGAATTTTGTTTCCCCTTCCCCACAGTCTTCCGTTGTAGAGAGACTGGAGTTGAGGTTTTCTTTTTAGTCGTTTGTACTGGGGGGTTTTTTAGATTCTGTTTTCCGGGGATATCAGGTTTCTGTGGTATGGTGGTATTCGTGGTAGCTTTTGTTTTTGTTTGTGATTGAGATAACTTATTAGATAGAGCTGTTAATATCTGAAGATTCTTTATGTCATTTATTTTTGCTGGTTCAGAGGAATGTGTGCTGGTCGATTGTGTTACGGTAAATTTATCGCGTGGATAAGAAACATCAGTTTGTGTAGCCATGTGTCTTACGGATGTTAATTGCTTCTTGAGTAGGCTGGAGTAGGTAATTCCGACAGATGGGGTTCTATTTTCAACAAGTTTACGGGCATCAGGATAGGACAAATTCTGGGTGATTTTTATGGTAACTATTTCTTTTTCACGGTTCCAGTTAGGGCACTTGCGGGAATACGCTGTATGATCTCCTTTACAATTAACGCAGCATTCGGATTTTTCACATGAGGTATTGTCATGGCCGACCTCTGCACAACGTGCACAGGTGAGAGATCCACGACAGTTAGTTTTAGTATGCCCGTAACGCTGGCGTTTAAAGCAACGGACGGGGTTTGGTATGTATGGTCGGACCCGACAGCTTAGATATCCTGCTTTAATTCTAGGTGGTAAAGTACTGCTATTGAAAGTTAGAATAATATGCTTAGTGGGAATTATCTGCTCATTTTTACGGATGGTGATACGGCGTACATCTATGATATTTTGGTCTTTTAAATTTTCTAAAAGTTCATCTTTGGTGGAATATAAAAGATCAGGTTCAGATATTACTCCGCGGCTTGTATTTAAAGTTCTTTGTACTTGTACGGAAACAGAAAAGGTGCCTATTGTAGTGCAATTTGAGAGAAATTGTGATTGTTTTGTTGTAGAAACCTCAACCAGCAAATCGCCAGATTGTAATTTTTTCAGAGAATGACCATCTCCCAAAACAGACTGGAAAGTTTTTGCTATCAGAAAAGGTGAAGTTTTTTTAAACGAGCAATCAGAGTTGCTATCAGTACGTTTTACAATGAAAAAGCGAGTAAATGAAGAAGACAGTGCAGTTTGTTGCTCTCCACTAGGGAGAGAAGTAGAAGGAAAAGAAATGATTCCATCCATATTTAAAAAATAATAAAATTCAGACCCCGGCGGCACCACCCTCTCCCGAGCCCTACAAGGGGATGCACATTCGTGCACCAGTGCTAACCAGGGCCCATACGGTCACAAGACAACCCTATGTCAGTCTCCACCCTTAACGAGATGACTAGTAGTTGCTCGATCACTTGATCCCTAGAGCCAGTGACGAAAGTCAGCTGACCAGCCGATTGATGCATACGGGACCAAATGCACCTCCCGTCTACCTGAAGCAGAGGCCAAAGTAGTGTGTTGGTTTCCCTCAACTACCAGGATCCCCCTTTCCAGGGACACGGGTCGCCACGCACGGCCAACACGTGGGTGGTTTACAATTCTCCATGAGTCGATATGCAGGATGACATCGGCTCATACAGAATTGCCCTCACCTCCGAAGAAGAAACCACAACGAGAGTGAAACAAAGAGGAAAGGAAGACCAGAGGAGTAAGAGGAAAAGGAAAGGAGAAAGATCACTCAGGTGCCCCGGGGTTGTGAAGCCCGTGAATACCTAAAGAAGGTATCCCCCTGGGGGAGGCAACTCGAAAGAAATGATTAAATTAGCAATTAAAAAGGAGAGATTTCTATAATGTTAAATTATGGAAGGTATGGCGCTACACTGTTAAAAATCTTGTTCTAGTTTGAACCTAAAAAGTTTGTTTTTTGGTGCTCAATAGCTGCCACCATAAGATGGCGAAATCTCGTACCAACATTTGGAGCTTCCTAGTTCAACCTCGTTCCAAGTATTGGAACTATGCTTCAATGGGAGCTCCAAATTTTGGTTCAAGATTTCCCCATCTTACGGTGGCAGATATTGAGCACCAAAAAACAAACTTTTTTGGTTCAAACTAGAAAAAGGTTTTTAACAGTGTATATAAATTTTAAATGGATGTCATTTCTTTAATATTGGATATTTTTTGATAGGAATTTCGAAAGGCACATACCTAAATTAAAAGCTTTCGAACAAGCTTTTATATGTCGCTGAATGTTTCTTGGTTCGGGTTGTAATTGAATTGTTGCCCTTTTATCTTGTTTCATGTAGAGAAAAGTGACAAACAGGGGTTCTGGATATCCTAACTAATGGGTGGATCTGAATGAAATTTGATAAACTGATGTCTGGAGTAAAACACCTCGCCTTTTCAATTTCGTCACAATCCGATGATGGGTCCCAAGTTATTAAGGGGTTAATTTTAACACTAGAGATGCACCTGAGCTCTACTATACAGCACTGTATGTTGTATGATGTATTTTCTCTTTCAAAACATGCCCATCTGACTAGACTGAAAGGGAAAAGTTTTATATGTAGCTGGCAAGTACATAATATGAAAATTTTAGATGAACTAATAAACAGCATATAATAATTTGAATATGAGATTTGAATGCGCCCAATTGAACTCCAAGTCAACCCTGGTTATCAGGAACAAATAGGGTATCGCTGTCTTGTAAAGTACATCATTTACTAGGCAAGTATTTAAATTGATTTCCTTATTAAAAAAAATGTCTCGTGCTAGAAATAACGACATACTGCATAGACTATCTCTACCCAAATAGAAACAAAGTCAAACGATTAAAATAAAATGTTTTTAGTTGAATACATCATGTAGTTTCTTCCTAACCAATAGGATAGCAGTTCTCTTATTTTCAATTAGTGTGTTTCCTCTTTCAATGTGTTCCAGTAAAGAACAGTTTATACGATTTTCGTATCTTGTTGGTAGTTAAGAGTTAATGTGTTTCTTCCCCTCTTTAAGGCTTCGAAGAGTGGGACATAATTTGTGAAGCTGACGTTCCTGTCAACGGACACGAAGCTTGCACCACCCAAAACGCAGAGTCAAGAAGAGGAACTTTTTTGGAACAGGTAATATTGACCATTTATTTAGCTTAAACCTTTCAGGTACGAAGTACTTCTGTTGCTAAGATGTATAAATAATTAAGTATACGCAAGAATTTATGAAACAATTTATTCGAAAATAATTAAAAGCTTTTCTTCACATGTATTATTATATGTTATTAAAATAAAAAGATAAATGATATCTTATTAAAAAAAGTTAAGGGCATTCAGCAGGTTGGAATTAAAATCAAGCACTTACAATGCAACAGACCGTTGTAAAAAAAGGTTAAATATTCCTTTTACTATACAACTTAATTATTATTCATAATGTATTTTTGATTGTCACTAAGAGACAAAAAGATTTCATGAATGTTTCTCTAGTATTTTTGCATTTTTGTTTTTGAAATTAACTCAACAGAATAACAGCGTAAAAATCATTCAGCAGAGCAAAAAAGGGAATTTAGAGTTATTTTGTGCTAAATAAAATTTAGTCCATGATTTGATGATACAAGTTGGCTCGGATAATTATTTTTGACAAATTGTGTGTTACAGAGTTAATTCAGTAGAGTTAGAAAAATTATTACTGACTGTAATTAATATATAAAAAAAACAAAGTCTATACAGTGGAACTTAGATAATTCGAAGTTCAAGGGACCAAAAGAAAAGTTCGAAATATCCAAAAATTCGAATTAAATATATTCGCTCAAAAAGAAGAGATAAATAAAGAAAGATTAACTCCACAATGAAATATTTAACACAAACTTTATCTGAGGATACTTTTATAATTTTTTCATTAAACCAAATATTTTTTACGACCTCAATTATTCATCATTTTAAAGAAAAAAATCAGATATTTTTGATTGCTTTCCCGAATACAATATTTGAGTCATAGCATTTGATTACAACTTATCAATTGATACAAAAATAGAATCTTTTTCATTGGACAGACCTTCAAAATCGTCGAAGTTCACGTACATGCACCATAGATTCTAAGGAATTAGGTAAGGGCTTCTCTTGTATTTACTTGTTCTGTTCATCTTCAGATAGTCCGCTCTCAGATTAAAAAGGCTAAAGGATTAGTATTTACCGCACAATTTTAAAGACAATCCTACGAAAAATTCGAATTATTCAAACTAAAATTCGAAATATCCTCATTTTTTTTACATTATTTTATACAGAATTCTAGAGACCAGGCAAAAAATTCGAATTAGTCAGAATTTCGAATTAAACAAGTTCGAATTATTCAAGTTTCACTGTAGCACCAAAACATTTTTATTTGTTGCTAACTAATTTTAGTAGCCATAGCTAAACAATACACTGAACATCAGTGCAAAATGATTACTCAGAAAAAAAAAAAAATTGCTGAAATGTATGTAAGAGAAACGGATTCAAAGATAAAGTTTATTGGCCAATAGAATCAATTAAGTATCCAAGAGATTTGGGAGCCACATTGATGAAAGTTTGTTTTTGCTTTCAGCTATTCCGTCCTAGGACATCATCTTCCATGACCGAGTCCGAGTTCTTGGTTTTGGCAGACTGGCCCTGTCCCCTTCGATACGCCGTGTACAGGGCGGAAGGAGCCGAACCCGATATCCGTCCCATCCTCTGGATGCTCTTATTGGATGTGTTTCCAGCGGGGGCCGGACACAAAGAGAGAGAGGAATTCCTGAACAGAAAAGCAGAAGAGTATTACGGTCTTAGGCATAGTTGGCAGAAACTCGTACACGCAGGTAAGTTCAAGTGCGAAACAAGATACTATGTTCATCACATATACCGGGTGATCCAGAAGTTCCGGGAGTTTTGAAATGCTAATAATTAGCATTCTATAAACAACAGAAATATGCGGTTTTCACAGAAATGCTTAGAAGCTAATGGGATTTGTTTTTTCGATGAAACAAACATATTATGTTAGTTACAATTTTTGCCAACAGGTGGCGCTAAATTTGATAATATTTTTTTATGGTATGATACAGCTTGCTAAAGAGAAAGAATTAGTCTCTAAGAATTAGAAATTTTCATTTTGACGCCGATAGCTCATAAGTACCGCTGTGATCTTATGTAAAACAACGTGCACAGCATCCTCAGAGCAGAAACAAATTCCATAAGAAATTTGAATTCATCGTGAAATTACAAGTGTAATGCACTCACCATGAGCTGTAGATTTCTATTGAGTATTGACATCGAATTCTATCTCATTTACGATTGCAACAGATGTTTGGGGTCTCCTGCTTCTATTAAGATCTTCCAAGAAGGCCTTTTTCCAAACCTTGTTTACCAAAGTCTTCACATTTGTAATGACCATAAAATCTTTTACAGTTTTATTTTCACGTATTGTCACACACTGTAACGATAAGAACACAACTCGACATGTAAAGAAAGCATTTCTGAACATAGCAGTTACTCATCAAATTTTGTATCAAAATTCCCTTTGAATGCAATTTACTCAACTTTCAAAAAAGGTGTTGAAGATAAACCACCCTTAAAACGAAATCTCATCAGTATTATAGAAAACATGTTTCGCAAAGAATTCATGTGTCTATAAAACGCATGATATAGGTGCATTCGATGTTCTACAGCAGCGCCACCTGTTGCTAAATATTTTAACTATATATAAATTAAAAAAAAATCATTCTAAACAAAAATCCCACATGTTTCTGAGCTTATAACTGAAAACCGGACCTTTGTATTGTAAATAGTTTCCTAATTATTAACATTTCAAAACTCCCGAAACTTCTGGATCCCCCGGTACAAAGTATCCTATGAAAGATGGACAATTTTTAGGTAGATTTTGTAAGAAACACTATCTATTGCTTCATCCTCTATGTTAGAATTTATGAAAAAAAATTGCAGATTTACGCCAGTCATGATCACTAGAATCCAAAACAGGCAACAAATCTCTTTTGCACATTTTTCAATCTACACTTCTGCACAGATCTCTTCCAAAGTGGTATATAAAATCTAAGGGCAGAAAAACTCGGCAAAGTTCGTTAATAGGCAAGATCGGACTAAATAAATAGAAATGAAGAGAATTTTTGTAAAAATAGATAAACCCCCAAAATTTCTTAATTTTGTTACATATGGTATCAATTTAAAGTTATTACTCTTAGGAATATAAATTGAAATACAATAGACAGTGCATATCTACTAAACAGAAACCTCTTTAAAATAGGATATTTTTTCCGGTTCATTAGCAGGTTTTATTCGAATAACGGTCTCACAGAATTAAAATAAAAAAAAAAGTGTTATTAAAAAAATTATCAGTATTTAAAAGAAGATCATGTCATCATGAAATCGAACGTATACTATTACAAAAATGATATGAAATGTTGCGGAGACGCTCTTTTTAACGGACTGTAACCTTTCAGACTTGCACACTTTGCGAAATTTTCACAATGATTGCGATATTTTGATGACAATATAAACTTGCTAATAGCATGCTGAAAAATCTTACACAATTATAAATATATGTACTTAATCCAGAGTAATCGAAAATTTATACTTATTTCTTTCCCCCCATAAGAAATTAGTTGAGTATTACTCTATACTAATATATGGCTCTTTTACTATGTGATTCGCGCTCATAAAAAGAAAAAAAATATGCGAGGGTACAACTGTTATACACTGATCATGCAACCTTCTTTGCACTACATCGTACGAGAAATCTACGTAACAAAATTCAGGCTGTCACTATACATTTGAGTTTCGATGTCGACAGACCAGTCCAATAGTTATCTAACTTTTCTTTTTATACACGGTGATTGTAAAATGCTTCAGTTATACGAAGCGATAGTACCTATTAAGACGAAAAACACAGTAGAACTCCGATAATTCGGATTAGTTGGGACCAGGCCCAATCCGGATTGTCGAAAATCTGGATTATCCAGAGAATGTGAACAAATGAAATAAAACACAGAAAATCACCTTTATATTGATCATATTCAATATTTAAAGATAGTAAAAATGTTTACTTTGTAATTATAAAAATTTTCATGTTCTGCCAGCTTTGCGAACCGCATAGTCACGCATTCTCTTGAGCATTCTCGTTTATTCCTCCTATTTCGATTTTCAGCAAGTGATTCGTAGAAAGGTTTTGGCACGAAGACAAGGAAACAGTGCCAAGAGGATCGTTTCCAAGAGGACATATGGACTGGCTGACAAAGATCGGATCGCAATCCTTATCAGTCAGTGTGTCTATAAGGATTATTTTGCTTTCTTGCAATGCTCCGAGTAAAACTTTATTAAGCAGTGAGCTTTTGATGACATTTCTAAATGGATTAAATAGAAAACTATGAAAACTGGAATTGGCAAAGCTTAAATGATGTATCGTTGTTCCTTTCATAGATAACATTAAGGGGTCAGGTACCTTTTGAACAAACAGAATGTGTGAAAAAGTGACCTCTGAATTGCAGTCACTCTGAATCTAATTGACTTTAGACCACTATAAAAATGAAAACACATATTCAGAAGGATTTATTTTATTTGTTAAAGTTGTTAAAAAAAGTACACATATATGTAATTACGGTTTTTAAAAATTATTACGGTTTTTTAATAACTTTTTTTTAAATTATTTTTAAAGATAATACAATTTTTACGAAAGAATAATTCTTGCATGCCTTGCGCGCACGATTTTTCAAATTTGAATAGCTAAAACAAACCAAGATTTTTTTTTTCTGAGCAGAGATATAATGTGTTTTCAAAACGACCTACGATGAAAAAAATAAAACTTGTAGATCTAGAGAAAAAATTATTTTTAAAAGAAATTCGAAATATCGATATTTTTTTTACACAAAAGTAGTCGTGAATTCTAAACTTCTAATTTGAGGAACATAATAGTAGGTCATTTTGTGCCTGTATACTTTAAATACATTCAGCGAAAATTTTGTGAAATTCTACTCAACCATTTTTCAGAAATCGTGCACGCAATGATCAAAATCTCTGTTTTGAGAAAATTGACGTTAAAGTTTAAATTACCCGTTAGTCGTATAGGAAAAGCGCAAAGTGTTTTAGACATAACTCTTCTTCTAATGCGATTTTTTTTAATACGGTTTGCTTTTAAATGTTCCCAAAGAATCATATTTAATTATAAGCTATTTAAAAAAATTTTTTTTTTGGATTCTTTAAAGGGTACCTGACCCCTTAAAGAGTAACTAAAAAAGCTTGAGGTATTCTTCCGAAAAGATTTCAGAAAATACTTATTCAGGATATGAGGCTGAAATAAATTTATGTTATGGAAATTTGCCGATCACTTCTCAAACTTGAAAAAAAAAATCGACCAAACCGATCCGGATTATCCGGAGAACCGGATTAACGAAGTCTGAATAAGCGGTATTCTACTGTATTTGCATTCGGGGATAGATTCAAAAGAATCTACGGCATCTATATTAGAGTTGGATGAACAAGCATAATTCCTTCTGTTTTATCACAACGAGGTTTAGAACACTATAAATGGCAAAGTACAAGGTTCTATTTTAAGCCTTTGCACTACAGACATTTTTGGTATTGAAAAACGACAACTAGACAAGTTTTTTTTTTTTTTTTAAGTAAACACAAAAATTTATCTGTTACAAGAATATATTCATTTCTTTAATGTACACTGTTTTTTAATAAATGAAATTTTGAACTTTGTCCTGTCCCACTGTCATTATTAAAACTCAGAATCAAGTTTATAAGGTATGAAAGTATTAAACTCAGTGAGGCGGATCAAATTACCTAAATATTATAAATTTTTCGCAAATGACTCTGGTATCCTTACATGTTAGTCATCTCTGACTACAATACATTGAATATTTAAGTGAATGTCACCTCACGATTTGGGTCATATATATATTAGTGTCAAGAATCACGTCTCCAGTAGTCGCAATATAATAAGTGTCGAGCGAGAGTTACTCTCGAGTGCAAAAAAGAAAAAAAAAAAAAAAAAAAAAAAAAAAAAGTCGAAGATTTTTTCGCAACAGAGTTTATCGTCGAACATAATGAAAAAAAATGTCATTCACCGTCCTCTGTCATGTGTAGTATTGAACATCTCGCAATAATTCAGGAGAATGTTACTATGCAGACGTTGTTAATCCAAATGAAACCTTTATTGCCCGCATTATCATCAAGTCATGTTGAAGATGAAGCAATAAAATAGACATGTCTCATTTTGTGTCGAGCTGAAAATTACTGAAATAATTGATCAGCTGATTTCAATGGAGGCACAAAGTGGTGGTTATTTCGGAATCATTTTGTAACGAAATAAAAAAGCCATGAGGACCAAGATCATTTTTGACATGCCATCATATTGACTGGCTATGGTGTTAGAGTAACTTTTTGTTGTCCTAGAAAAATTTAGTGAATACCGATGAAATATTGATTTAGATCTTGTTTATATATATATTGCTCACTTATTATTTTAATTATTCGAAGATTTCTGAAATTTGTTTTTCTTTCAGGTACCATACCACCTATGTTACGCGACATTACCTGTCTGGTTCGTAAGGACGTCCGACGAACAGATCGTTTGCAGGATTTAGATGAACATGCCCTCTATAACATTCTGACGACGTATGCAGTGCACCATCCTTCCACTAGTTATTGCCAAGGGATGAGCGACCTGCTATCCCCACTCTTGCACGTTATGAAGACCGAGGCTCGAGCCTATGTTGCTTTCTGCGGACTCATGCTGCGCATGCGCGAAAATTTTAGGCGGGATGGCCGTTCCATATGTATCAAATTTCGACACCTACGCCATGCTTTAAGAACTCACGATCCACAATTGTACGAATATCTCAGCAGCGTCGGAGCACTTGACTTGCTCTTCTGCTACAGGTGGTTGCTGCTTGATCTCAAACGAGAATTCCAATACGAAGAAATGCTCAGACTCATGGAAGTTCTGTGGTCCACACTCAGACCACTGAATTCCGAAAAAGGCGTTGATTTATACGAAATTCGTTTCCCCACGGCTGCTATTTATCGACAGATTCAGAAGAGGATTGATCCAAAAGACTTATTAGTATTTACCGAAAACTATTTCGGCAGCCCCAAAAGGACTAAGGCTGTCTCTCTAAAACGCTGGGCGTTACTGTCCAGGCGGCAGTCTATATTTAACGCCGAATCAGACAACGCATCTTCTTCGGAAGATGAGGAAGGGGGTATCGTCCATTACAAAAGACGGCGGCGGAGATCTAGGAACATCTGCCGCAGCTGGTCGGGCCGAGATATCGCAGATGATAATCGGAAACTATGCTATTCCAATACGTTGCCGGACATACGATTGAATCAGTGGTTGGGCGAATCAACTGATTCTACGGGTCGTCGACGTCACGGCAGCACAGATTCCAACTACGAATCCAATTTTTCCGAAGAAGAGCTTCAATCGGAGGAAGAAGAACAGACTCCTTCCAGAGACAAAAGCGAGGGATACATATCGGACAGGTAAAATAACTTTCAAAACGGCTTGCCATTCTCAAATAATGTCAAAATTTAAATTAAATTAATGTGTTTAAAAGTTTTGCCTGATTGGCTGATCAATTTTCTTATTTTATTTTTAATCCATTTTTTTTTCATCTGAACTGACTTCCATATGAAACGACTCGAAGGTCAATTAATTATCTCTTATGATTTAATGAATGCGACCAATACAAGTTCTTTTAAATATTAATTTATTTGTATTAAATAGTTTCGAAAAATACAAAAAGAAAGAAAAAAGGTAAATCTTCATAATAAAACTAAAGGAGTTTGCTCAGTTAACTCCTAAATTTTAAAAATTACTTAACTACAAAGTTGGATCATGAAAATCAGCTTTGACGATTGTTCTAGAAGTTTACTAATAATTTGTCTTTACTATTGGATAAAAAACAATTGGGACCGGACATTGCTTTCCAAGTTTCAAATGTTATTTATGTACATTTACTTAATGAAATTATTAACAATAACCAGCAGACAGTTACTAAATAAAAAAATAACTACTGGTCAGAAACTAGTCATTGAAAATTGTTTCAGTTAACTAATTGCTACTAACCCAATTTTCTTCTTTTCAGTTGCACGGATCGGGAATCGCATCAGACTCTGACCACCGAACACAGTCAATCGGAAAGCGAAGACGAAAACCACCTGCTCGAAGATTCGTATCTGAATTCCTTCGATTCCGCCGATACCTATTTCAGCCAGCATTCCACTACGCGACTGCTTCCTCCACCCACCAGACTGGGAGACGGCAAACCGTTTTTGATCTTTGCTTGTCTCACCATGATACTGAATCACAGGGATGTCATTTTGACGAAGAAAATGGATGCTAGCGAAATCGGAATCTATTTCGACAAGCTTGTGCGCAAGCATAGGCTGGAAGACGTTCTTCCGAAGGCGAAAGATTTGTTTGTCGAGTACCTAAACTCAGGATGGACAGACGATGACTGAAACTATGACTGTTGGAAGCGCTGAGCTACATAATAATAGGGAACGAAGACGCTTTCTATGATTTCACAATTTTTTTTGGATGCGTCTACATTATGGTTTTATATGCACGAACATCTCATATTTATGGAATTCGATCCAGTCTCTGTAAAAGTTCTATTACTGGAAACTACGCAGTATTTGCAAATACTGAAGAATTTTAATATCTCGTGCATAACACTCCTACATCCAAATAAGACCATACAGTAAACGTATCCTTGAATGGGAGCAAGACATGAAACCCATACAATTTAAAACATTAATATCATTTTTCTTTATCTTATTTTCTCTTCAGTTTCACATATTTTCGCATTTCTACTATGATATAATGGCATTTAACTACTTAATTCTTTTTATTTTTAACTATTAATCTTTTTCATTTTTGTAAAGAAAACGTATCGCATTTCTCACTTCACTTGTGAAATTTCTCCTTTTCCTCTTTCAAAATTTCTTCGTTTTCAACAGTGTATGACTACATAAAATATATGAAAGCAGAAATTGTTTTGAATATAGAATATTGTTTTAAAATTTGCAGAATAAAAGTTGAAACCTTGTCATATTTTGACAACATTGAAAATGCCTATTTATAAGAATTCCATCCACTCTCAGAATGGTGCGGTATTTTACATTAATAACTGGAACAGTTCGAATTAATATACCAGAATTGAGGAATTCTCGCTCCTTATTATTATGTAGCTCAGTGACAGAGTTTTATCAAGAGAAAAAAGTGGTATTCAATGTACATTTACGCTACCCTACAAGGAAAAAAAACATTCCCCTAATATAGGAAAGTCCGAAATTAGAAAATACTGAAATCATGCAATGTGAACCAACAATGGTCAGTTCAACTTAATGCTAAATTTCCAAAAAAACATTGGAAGATTGTCAAATTTTAGAAATGGTGTTACCTGATAACATTGTTATGAGTTTCTCCTCCTTTCTGACTGTTTTATCTCAAAAGTATTTAA
The DNA here is from genome assembly GCA_964019185.1 of Maratus speculifer. NCBI lineage: Eukaryota > Metazoa > Arthropoda > Arachnida > Araneae > Salticidae > Maratus > Maratus speculifer. The sequence continues at coordinate 220,344,089 of OZ025298.1, forward strand.
GATGATACGCAAAACTACCATATAAAATCATTAAATGCAATGTCAGCTGTAGAAAAATTACCCTCTAGAAATGTAAATACTGACAGAAATTATAAGAAATGTTATCGAAATTAATCATCCATCAAAAACTGTTAAATAGCTGCAACTAAACATAAAATATAGAGAAAAATTACAAGATGACTTTTTTAATCTCTGATTATTTCTTACCTTAATGTGAAAATGTTCTTATAATGATGTTTTATCTATATTAAAGTGATAAATTATTTCAACTCGTTTTTTAGTAAGATCAAAGACAGAAAAAAAAATCCTACAGAATGAAAATAAAAATATTTGACCGGAGTGATTTTCCTTATAAAATGAACATCTTCTGATTTTTTTTAAAATTTATTGTTTATTAATGATAAAAAAGAGCTGATTGGATGAAGAAAGGAGGAAGATTAATCTTCCTCCTTTCTTCCTTGAATTCTAAAATGCCCTCTTCCCTCTTAAAATTTTGGAAATCCTTTACCAGAAAAAAAAATATGAACTCAATGCTGTGTGCCACAAAACTTTATGGAAAGTTTTTATTATGTTCATACATAGTACTTTAATTTCAAAATTAGAAGTACATCTAAAACAAGACATTTAATAAAATTAAAAAACAACACATCAATATTAAATAACTACTATCATAGTAGATTTGAGAAACTTTAATCTTTGAATTGATGAAGAGTTTGTATAATAAATAAACAGACGTGTTGTTTACACATGTTCATGTTCAGAAACGTACCATTTAAAATATTAAACCACCAGGGAGTATAAGTCACAGTAAATGATCGTGAAAATGTGTAAGCAACTCCTTCAGTTACTAACTGACAGTCCAAGAGCCGACAGCACAAAACCTTAAAGTATGGAGCACAAGAAAATAAACAAGCTGGAAATTGCAGGTGAAGCGTAGCAAATCAGGTGCGTTCGTACGATAACGAAGTTTAAAAAATATTCAGATCTTGCTATTATAGTAGACAGTACTTGGGATACAGTATAGTGGCCGAAATCTTTTTTGTGTTCCTGTAAATACACAGGAAGTAACTTTTTTACATCTTAGCAACGCATATTAAATTCATAAAATGTGAAATAGTTTAAAATAATTAAAACATGCCTCAAACAATGTTTCCCCGTATAGCATTATGTAGTGGAATACTTTTGTGTGGCCCTGTAATTTAATAATAAATGTTTTTTGCATCACAGATTATACAGAATGTATATTTTAGTATATATATATATATATATATATACATATATATATATATATATATATATACATACTTCATAGGTTCATGTCAATTCTATTATATTCGATAGAGTTTAACATCATTAAAATGTATTTGAAACTGTTTTTTCCTATTGACCGTAATATAACGGAATAATTTTGAATTCCCCTGTAATTGATCTATGCATCCAATTTTCATAAAATTTGAAATGAAAAATAAATTTGAAATGATTTTAATGAAAAATGCAAATTAACGAAAACATGTTTTTAACCATTAATGGACGGTGTCCATTTAAAAGGAGACCTATTTTTGAGAGTTATTGGCTCTAATAACATTTAATCAAATTTTTCCTTTCATGAAGTGCGGGAAAATATGGAGATTTTTATTTTATGATAAATACGTTTGTGAATTCTGGTGTCTGTCTATTATTTTAGGAATTGTTCCGCACCGGAAAAAGTTAAAAAACATCAAAAGATTTTAAATTTTCTCTTCTCGACGATTTGAAATTTTGATATGAATTCCCACTAGTGTGGAGTTCAGAAACTTTTTTTTGTTTTTTTAATATTCCTGTATAATTCTTTTAATTAAAAAAATTATAATTCAGAATATTTCGAAATTAGCATTTTATATTTACCCAGGGAATTGTACATCCCGTGATTATACGTTCCTGATTTGCACAGATCTTACTTTGTACCTCAAAATTTTTTATGCGAAAGCTGTCGATAAAAGCTGCGACCGATAAACTGCTGTTGCAACAGGCTTCCGTAAATAATTGTCGAGCCGAATTCGCACAATCTCGTCATCTTATCGCCGACCGATTAACTAAAAACGGGTAACTATAAAAACTACTCCATTGTCCAATCGAAGCAATGACACAATATGCGCCTGGCAACAGCGCCTTTATCGAAAATTTATTTCGATTTTGAAATAGTTACAATACCAATCTTTCCTCTGTATCTTAGCAATTCTCAGATATATATCTGTGTATATGCTGATTGCTAGAAAAAAATGAATGATCAGTTTTTAAATATTAAAATAAGATAAATAGAATGTATGTATTTCATAAGTAGTTGTTTCTAAAAATAGAGTCCAGATATTAATAGATATTTTTAAACTTCGAATTTAATAAAAAATTTCTGCTACTAAAAAGGAATTTTTTATTGAAAATTAATATCACATTAACAATTAAAAATAAATATAAAAAATAAAACTATTTTCGATTATTATTTGAATGCTGTTAAAGTTTCTCTCTTAAATTCCGTTTTAGAATATTTTAAAAATCAAATCTGCATCAAAAAATTTTACAAAACGTTATTTTTATTTCTTTAGTGAGAGAGAAATTATTAAATAGGGAATTATAAGTGACTAAGAGACTCAGTTTTGCCGATATTGGCCGTATATGATACGCAAAAACTTAAAGTTATGTTTCAATTTTGTTATTATTATTATTTTTGATAATTTTATGCAAAATGATGATTTTGTACATTTTTAATAGAAAAATATCAAATTTTAGTTATTTTTAATCCTTTAGAAAATGAAATTGATGCAAAAGTATTTTCTTCTTTTGCATGTGTTTTTGATTCAATAAAATACTACTAACTGTTGAAATCCCATCTGTGGGTATATATGTTCCTAACGTTTTACTCTTCAAATGCTCACATAAGTCATACCAATGATTTTGCTGGACAAAATGAGATCTTGACATTAAAAGACAAAAACATTGAAGAATAATAAAAATTTCAAACACCATATGTAACACTTGTAAATTTCCAACTGGGTAAAGAAAGCGCAGGCAAAGATTCGAACCAGGAATGTACTGGCTGAAGCCGCTACTCATAACGAGCCATTTCGGGACAATTCAACAACAAAAAGAGAATTAATTTACCTAAGGGGCTGTGCAAATATAAAATTATCATTTTAGGGGGACCGGGGGGGGGGGTCTGCCACATGATATCGTAAGATATCGATAGGGGAAGGGGAGGTTGTCTTTTGATATCGATAACATTTTTGATCGAAACAAATTTTTTTTTTTTTTTTTTTTTTTTTTTTTTTTTAATTTGTAACATGGTTTTTGGTACAAAATAGCATGTTATCTCTTTTTATATTGTTATCTATTTTTACGAAAATACAAAGTTATTATTAAAATCACTAAATTATTATAAGATTATCTAATTCTGAAATATGGAATACATCAGCGTTTGAGATTCTCATTCTTGTCTACTTATTTTGTTGATTAGAATTCCTATCTCTCCCCCCCCCCCTCCTCTTCCTCTGTGCAAGACAAATACAACGAGACACTCTTACTGTTGAATGTATTACTTTAACAAAAAGCTATTATAAAATACTTTTAAATAGTAACTATTTATTTAAAAAGTTATTTGATATAAAGTGATATTTTATTGATTTCTCTTTATTTGAATCAATAAAGTATGCTAAAAATAAGTGTAAATAGTTTTGTAAATCATTCAAAAAAGAAATAATTTCTAAGATCAAAACATTTTTTGACATTGATAACGTTTCCATTACTGGGAAGGGGGGGGGGGGGGTTCACAATTACCAAAAAGTTGATGACGTTATATATGCACAGTCCCTAATCTTTTATGATTTTAGAGCCTGGTATATCTAAATCAGCTCATGAAAATTTACATCTGTTATGATTTATTTAACAATTGAATAACTGTGTTAAATATTAATCTATTTAGGACGTCCACAAATGGAGTCACGTTTGGAGGTGGGGGAGAGAGATTCATGAAATTGTGAGAGTTTGTGACAAGGGGGAGGAGGTGAGAGGGATTAAGAAAACATGCAACATCACATAATTTGGTTAAAAGATTATAATTCAGCAGATTAAAAATTGAAGTCATTTTGAAATTAATTGTATATTATTGTTGTGTTGCTAAAGTAAAGATAAGATATAAAGCCAAATATATTAAATTTAATTCCAAAACAATCTACTGTTTTCAACTGCTCTTTCATATTAATATTTTATTAAAATTGTTTATTATTATTATTTTGTAAATCTTAACCATATTTCATACAAAATAAGTACACGAATCATTTTCATTGCTACGCTCACAAATGTCATTAAAACACAAAGTTTCAAAATAAAATTTTAAATATGATTTAGAATGTAGTGCTTTGTTTCTCAACTACAACTATATATTTATGTAATATAGCGTGACATGCGACAAGGGAGAGGGAGGTGGTACGGTGAAGTGTGACAAAAGGGGGGAGTTGAAGTCGAAAATATTGAAAGAAAGTGAGACATAATTTATGGACAGCTCCTTACGTATGCAGCGTTTTGTGTATCCCCCTCCCCCCCCCCCCCAAAAAAAAAAAAGCAAAAATATATATCTTCGATTTATTTTGTTGAGTTGATTTGGATATCCAATCGGATTTTAACATTAAAGGTTAGTTGGGTGAATTAGTCCTCCAGTATCTGTCCGGGATGACCAAGTGGGTAGAACATTGGCGGCTTCAGTCAATAGATCTCTGGTTTGAATTCTGCCGGTATTGTTTCACTCACTTTATTTACAATTTTTATGATTTATTAAATCAATTGTGTTGAAAATTTACCATATATAGCTATCAAAACCCAATTAAAAATTAAATTGGGTCAAAATAGTCTTCAAAAAATTACAACATTATAAAAAGAGAAATATTTTTTCACTAGTTACTAATTTGATTTTCACCTGTTCTTCCAATTTTCAGGAACCATTTCTTTTTAAAGACGGCCCGGGACAAAGGTCAAAATAGTTTAATGCTGTGGACTTGTAAAAAGCTTTAAAAACATTGAGAAAATACATGGGTGGTTGTTTCCAAATAGGCCAAAATAAGAATTATGAGGGAGTAAATGTAAAGGAGTGATTTAAAAAAAAAAACTCATTTACTTTTTTACCATTATATGAAATAAGATTAGATTTAGTGGGCTTTAACTATATCTAAATACTTATAAATCAGTAATAATAAATATTTTTTTAATTATTGCCGATTTGGTAATTATTACTGTATTTAGTAGAGGCTGATGAGGAAGAAATGAGGCTAAAATCCCATCTCATCACTCCCTCGTCAGCCTTCAGAATACAGGTAAATATTAAGAAATATTAATTATTACAGATTTATAAGTATTTAGAGATAGTCAAAGCCCACTAAGCCTAGTCTAAATTTAGATGATGATAAAAAAGTAATTGGTCATTTTGTTAAAATTAATCACTCCCTTATAACTCTTCTTTTGGCCTATTTGGAGAGAATCGCTCACATACAATTTTCACTTATTTCGTGAAATTTTTTTTTTATTCAGCACGCTGTGTGGCTTTCCAAAAGAACTAAAATTTTGTAGCATTTTAGGATTTATGGGCTATTTTAACATAAAAAGAAGTCAGTTTTCCCAGAAAGCATGAAAATGGAGATAATGTCCAAAATGTCATTATAACAAAAAACAGCACTTAGAAAAATCCCCTCTCGAAATCAAAATTTTTATAAAATTTGTCAGTCAGTTCGTAAATTTAAGTGTTATTACAAATGTTTTAAAAACAAAAGGATATCTATAGCAAATTAGACATATCGTTTAAAATTTGAATTTTTATGCGCCATTTAAAAAAATATATAAATCCATTTTTATACAGAGTGCGTACTAGTAAGGAAAGTTACACGTAATAAGTATATTATTAAAGATATAAAAACAAATTACATTTTGTATGTATTGCATTTGAGTATCGTTGCTTAAACTGAAATTGTGCTGGAAAACATTTAACGTTCTATTTTCTTTCTTATGATAAAATGACTTGGGTCATTCGGAACAAATCTATAGATCAAGATGCGAATCTCCGAGTTGCTTTACTTTTATTTTTTCCTTTTGTAGATGTAGAATATTTTTTAGATTCATCCGCTGAAATTATCAGTCGGAATACTTGTGATAGATTCAGGAGCTGCTTCTTCTGCAGCTTTTCTCCTTTACACTCACGTATGTATGTATATTTGTATCTGATCTGTATGAATGGTTGTAACATCATTTTGTTATAAGCAATAAACTCATTTTTAAACATAGCTGTGTCTGAACTTATTTGCAATCATCCTACATGAGCGTTTACGCCGGCAAGAGAGGGAAGGTTAGGGTGTATCATTAACCCTCTCAAAATTTCCATTTTTATATATTAAAAAAAAAAAAAAAAAAAAAAAAAAAAAAAAAAAAAAACCTGTAATTTTTACATTTTTTTTTTCAGAAAAAAACCTTTATAAAAGAAAAACGTATTTTTTCTGTAATAAAGTGGAATTTTATAATTTTTACAATTAATAAATCTATTTCTTAAAAAAAAAAAAAAAAAAAAAAACTGTTTTAATGAAAAATTAGATATTTTATGTAAATTAAAACGGTTTTCCACTGGCACTAAAATTAAAATTTTTTTTCTTGTCAATTAGAGGTTTTTTTTTTTAACCGTGTAATTTTTTTTTTCAAACTATCAAACAACAATAACAAAAAATTATATTCGATTTAAAGAATAAGGATTTTTCAAAAGAATCTGAGCGACCATGACTGAAAACGCAATACAATGTTTCCTTTTTCATTAAAAAAAAAAGCCTTATTAAACTTATTTTATATTTATTATTTTATTAAAAAGGGTCGGTCAGTTTGAAAAATAGGGCTTCGAAAAGAAAACGTTTAAATTTTTACGAGAGTATTACGTTCAAACAATGATGACGTCACATCCAATTAGTAAAAACTATTGCAAGGTATTGAAATTTCAGGAAATTGCTTTAGGGAAACAATTTAAAAACACTTGAGATATATGCAAAAAATGAAGAACAAATTGACCCAATAAATGGAAAGTAAATTAATTCAGTACATACTGACATGGTGATCCGGTACTTAAGTTCGATCAAATTTAAAAATTCACAGTAAAAATAGTAATTCTCTGGAAATTTTTAATTTTTTTTTTGAATATGATCAAAGAGACATTGGATTTGCATTCTACGTATAAAAATATAATTCCAAGAGTAACCGAAATAAATCGTTTACACGTCACACTGTGATGTTTTATGTAAATGAGGCAAGCATAATCAGAGAATGAAACAAATCACAATAACATGACACTGTGTATTTATTTTAAAGTAAAAGATAGTCAGCATACCCTCACTACCGGGTGTTAAGTGAGGCGCATCAAAACACCTAGTAGGGGAGAGTAGGAAGGAATGGGACACTTTTCAAAAATGTGAAAATCAACTTTGTTTGACACAAAAACAAAAATTTTGATTTATAGAATACAAAAGGAAACACTTTCTAATGTTCTTGAACAATATAGAAACATAATTTTCAGAAAACATTTTAGAATTAAAGAAATGTAAATTAGAAAATGTGCGATTCCCACTAACAGGGAGGTTTGGGATGGCTATAAAACTAAGTATGATAAGACACAAATTGTCTAGAGTCGGCTGTATATATATATATATATATATATATATATATATATACAATCTAACAAATATTGTAGGTCTGTGCTGCAATATCAAATTCCAGTATCTTCCTTACTGGAAGGAAAATTCAGGATTGTCAGTCAGAAATGCCATTAAAAAATTATCATTTCACTTTATTTATATTTTGAAGTAAATGAATGTATTTTCTATGTTATAATTAATGTACTACCCTTTAAAAATATTTGTGTATTAGCAACTTACATTCATCTTATTAAAAAGAAGGAATTATTAAGAAGGAATTACATTATTCTTATTAAGAAAAAAGAATTGGAATTGTCCCATTAGTCCCTTTGCTGACGTGTCCCATTCCTGTCACTACCTTCTTTTATTCTAAACTTTTTGTATAAACAGAAATACTGCTTTTAGGTATTGTTTAAATTATTTATAACATACAATATAAAGTTCCATAAATAGGGAAACTATTACATCTATGCACAAACAAGGTACAGTAGAACCCCGCTAATTCAGACCCCGTTAATCCGGATCGGTTTGGCCATTTCTTTTTCAAGTTTGAGAAGCGATTGGCTAATTTTCACAACATTAACTTGTTTCATTGTCGTATTCTGAATTTAAAAAAAAAAACTTTTTCTGACATCTTTTCGGAAGAATTAAGCAAAGTAAAAAAATTTTCTGCCTGTAAATATTCAATAAGTTTAACAAAAAGGTATTTTCTGTAAGTATGTTTTATTTTATTTCATTTTTTTCTAATTCTCCGGATAATCCGGATTTTCGATAATCCGGATTAGGTCCGGTCCCAATTAACCCCGCCCCACCAGTGGCCGAGAGGTTGGGACCTCTCAACTGGTAGACGGCAGGTGCTGGGTTCGAACCCAATCGCGGCTGTCGGCCTAACCGTTCGGAGTTTTCCGTGGTTTTCTTCGAACCTTGCGTAAATACGGGTTAGGTTCCCTTAGATAGACCCCCACGGAGGGCACTCCCCCTAGTCCTATATCCCTAGCGTAGATAATCGGACGACAAAAATCAACCAACCAACCCAATTAATCCGAATTATCGGGGTTTTACTGTATTAATATACAGAAAACAAAAAGATATGAAGCAAATTTACTTTTAATTCTTGAAATAATCTTTTTTTTTTTTTTTTTTTTTTTACACAATTGCAAGCTTATGCAGATTAGCTACTTTTTTCAACTGAAGATTGGGTTATTTCTTCATATAAGATGTGATTGATGAAATGTTTAGAATGACACAAAAAGAAAAACCCACTAGCACATTCCTTCCACTGTTCCATTCCATCCTGTTTTCCCCTACATCTGACAAGGAGAGAGCCAGAGGTTGGGGTCATCGAATAACTGAATGTCTGCATATTAATACAGTATAATTAGTATATAAATATATGACAGACATAAGATGACACACCCAGGGGGTTCTCCAGAAAATAAATCGCGAAGTTCACGCTACAGTTTATAGACTGTTAAATTTCCTTTTTTAAGCGGCTCAATAACAGGGTCATCGGCATAACATATTTGCGATTTTTCTTTGTCAATTCAAATCCCGCTTGGACTTATTTTTTAGAACGCAAATTTCCATCAATTATTCTCGAACTGCAATTAATTATACATGTATAATAATTTAAATTTACGAAAAGTATATTGTTGCAGCGTATATAGGGTTCTTTCGATCTTATGGTTAGACAACTTCAAACTCTTTTCTCTTAGAAAAGTAGAAAATAATTTATTTACAGATCTTCAGAACAACAGAGTCTTCGAAACTCACAAATATTACAATATATTCCAAAATAACTGTTTAAATCTATCGAACAAGTACAAATATAGGTCGCAGAGACTCTTTATACAATGTCTCAACACTATATCACATTCAAAACAACGTAGATAAAACTCAATACATCAAGCAAACTTGCTTGGACAATCTCTAGTAGCTCACTCAATGACTGACTGGTAAATAATAACAACAGCTCGTATCGCTCTCCTTATATATAGTCTCGTAGCATGTGCTAGAAATTTCTAGAAAAACCTGGAAAACCACGGAACAACAAACAATGTATCAGTAGACCTAAGGGGGGTTACCATAAATAGGGAAGGGTTACCATCGCCAACAATCGCCAAGTTTGTCGCCAACTTGGCGATATCTCAAATATTTCGCAAAGCTGCCATAGACATTCACTGAAAATAATAGACAAGTTTGCTTGATAACAGAGACAATGTAACAAAAACTAATATTAGTAAAGAAATGGAGCTTAATAAGATTATTTACATTATTTTACAGTACAAACACTAACTATTTACAAAATTCGTAACACTACCCCCTCCTCAAAGACTGCACGTCCCGGGCAGTGCAATCCTTGAGTTAGAGGAAAACACTTAAAATAAATAAACAAATAAATAAATAAATAAATAAATAATAACAATAATAATAAAATTTACATATTTACAAAAAGTGACTTTCATGACCATGGTCTGAAATTCAAGTTTCGAATTTCTAATCACTTTGGCCAAAATAAGGGGCTAGCCGGTTATAGTGTACGACCTTCGGTTTGGCGTGTGGCGATTTTTGTATGCGTACAACGACGTCATTCAGCCTGTTGACGACTGTGTAAGGACCGTCCCAGTTTCTTTGTAATTTTGGCGACAGTCCCTTACGACGTATCGGATTCCACAACCAAACTTTGTCACCTTCGTTGAACTCATGTCCTGTTGCCTTTGTGTCGTACCGTGTCTTCATCTTTTCTGATGCCAGTCCAATTCGGTTCATCGCTAGACAATGAATCTCCTCAATCCGCGCCTGGAGTTCATCGACATATTCCTCAGGCGATGAAGGAGCATCAGGAGGACGGCCAAACAAAAGATCCGCAGGTAGACGAAGATCACGTGCTGGGGATGCGGTGATACAGGACATCTCCGAAGAAATTGCCCCAAAATCCACGAACGTGAGATAAATTCAAACAGTCAGCAGGGAAACTAAATTTTGGCCATCTCGCGGGGCGGAGGTTGCCAGAGAATGAAAAGCCCCACCTGAAGATCCTCCAGATATCAAAAATGAGCGGCGGTGATAACGAATTATATGTGATAGGCTTTATTAACGGAATTCAGTGCCGTATGATTGTCGATACAGGAGCCAATGTGACAATAATAAGAGAAGATTTGGCTCGAAAATTGAAATGTAAACTCATCTGGACTCCACCATGCGTTACCCTGCAAACTGTGACGGGCGACAAGATAGGCATATATGGAAAGGCCAATTTAACTATCAACTTTGGAGGAACGAAATATTACCATACGACATATGTGGCTGACATAACAGATCCTTGCTTAATCGGACTAGATTTTCTGAAGAAGTTTGACTTCAGACTTTATTTCAAAAATAACAAAATGATCTCAAAATTTGAAGAAATAAGTCTTTTTGGATTAAATAACGAAATTGAATGTAAACAAATAGTAATAGCCAAAGAAGACATTAATCTAGATGCAAGAACAGAATGTTTGGTTCCTGCTGTAATTAAAAATAAAACTAATTATCGATTTGGCCATATAGATTATCCAGAAGACAATAGTACACAAGCAGGAGTATTGGTGGCTTCTTCTGTGGTAGACCTCTCGAAAAAGACCATTCCAGTCAGAATTGCTAACATCAGTGATAAGACGAGGACTATCAAAAAAGGAGAGGTGATAGCGTCATGTGCTCCTGTGACGTGCATAAGTCAAAATTCCAGTCACTCTGAGAAATCTTCAGATAATTTAGTCAAGGATTTGTTACAAAATACAGACTTAAATCCAAAACAGTTGGAAGCTGCGGAAAATTTAATTAGAGAATTCCAAAGTTTATTTTCCCAAACATCTGAAGACTTTGGACGAACTAAAATGGCACAACACCGAATTGACACGGGAGATCACTCTCCTATTAAACAGCACCCTAGACGATTACCTTTTGCCAAGCAAGAAGAGGTGCAGAATTTAATTAAAGATATGGAAGAAAATGACGTCATCGAACCATCAACAAGTCCATGGGCGTCTCCCATTGTATTAGTAAGAAAGAAGGATGGTTCTACAAGATTTTGTGTAGACTACCGCCGACTGAATGACGTCACCAAAAAGGATAGTTACCCTCTGCCAAGGATTGACGACACTCTTGACACACTTGCGGGCAACACTTGGTTCTCGACTTTAGACTTGAAGAGTGGTTACTGGCAGCAAGGGCGGCGCCAGAATTTGCCCGACGGGGGGGCACTGTATCCCCGACAGGGGGGCCAAGTTCATAATATATATTAAAGGTCAACGTGTGCTGGACTGGGGCCTAAAAAACTGCGTGGGCAAAAATTTCAGGGCAGAGCCCGACCCAATTCGTGCAAAATAAATTAATGGTCCGATCGGCGAGAAAATTTAAAAACTCGACCTGATTATACGGTCTAGTAAGTACATTATAAATACACATATATATTAGGCCGGCCAAAAATAAAAAAAATATGAGTTAAAATCTTGGCTCGACCCGACTTTATATTTCTACAAAACATGAAATTTTACTTCGATATAGTTATAAACTGTTTTGCACGGGGAGTTCTAATTAAAAATAATTCATTTTATTAGAAGTGCTCTAGTCTGCAATATTTATTTATTTTTAATGAATATCTATTTGCATGTAAATGGTTTAGTTATTGTTAATCCTTATTTCATGTATTGGAGACTTTAAAATCAGAAAAAATGCCACACATAAAATCTTCTAAGACAAAATTCCATAGGAACGAAAAAAAAAAATGCGTTATAGTTTATTAAAAAAAGATACTTTAACTTTCGGACCTGGCTTTGGAACTGAAAGTGCTTTTTATATTACTATACATATTTATATTTGCAACCAAAATCGAAAAAGTAAAAAATAGTCATATTGAAGATTGAGCTCAGCTATCCCATTTAAAAAACATTTAAAAATATTTAAATAAAACGACAAATTCGAAAACAATCTGCCCATTGGTTTAACATTATGGGGCAAGTATTTTGAAGTGAGTGAAGAGTCCCCCTAAGACAGCAATGCGTCATAGGCAGGTTCTATTTCACAGATTTTTCTGCATTTAAATTTTATTCTAAAAATCTACTATTCTTTATAAATAATACATTTTAAATTTTAATTGTAGTATAATGGTGAGTTAAACTTGTAAAAATACATACATTTTTCCTAAAAATATTTGGAATTTTACTCTGACTTTTACTCGGACCAGGTCGTTCCGAGAAAGTGATTTTCATACGGATCGAAACCAGGACTGAAATTTTCTTTCCGAGTAGTTCCAGCTCAATATTGAAAAGTCGAGTATCGTAAAAGAAAACAGGCCCAAGCCTGGCCAGTGTAAACATCTATCGCGGCTAATCCAGAAGAAAGAGCTCGGTGAAATTTTCTTTCCTTAAGGCCCCTGTCCTCGCTCGAGGAAACGCTCGCGAGAAAATGCTATTCCTATGGGGAAGCATTTTTCTAATAACTCTTTCGCATTTTGACATTTTTGAAATTTTTTTTTTTTGCATTGGATAGCTGAGGGGCATGCCTACAGCGATCCTTTTTTACTTTTTCTATTTTAGTTGCAGATATTTTTTTAAAAGCACTTTCAGTTTCGAAACCGGTTTTGAAAGAGAAACTAACTTTGTAAAAAATATCTGCAACTGAAATCGAAAAAGTAATAAAGGTGCGCTGTCGGCATGCTCCTCAGCTATCCAATGCAAAAAAAAATTATTTAAAAATGTCAAAATGCGAAAGAGTTATTAGAAAAATGCTTCCCCACAGGAATAGCATTAGCTCGCGAGCGTTTCCTCGAGCGAGGACAGGGGCCTTAAGGGTGTTCTTAACTGCTCCGCTCAACAAGCGAAAAACGTTTTGCCACATTTACAAATTCATTTTTTAACAGAAAATTATAAAATTTTAATGCCTGACTATGAAAGCGATTTCGAATTGAACTTTTTTTCCCCATTTTCTGATAATTAAATTACTTATCGAGTTATAAGCTATTTCGATGACACTATCACCCGTTTTTCTCCTCTTTTTCGACCGGTTTTTCTGCTTTCGTCGGGAAATATGCTCAAAAGTGTCAACTTTAAAAGTTTGTTATGAAAAATCGATTGTATTTTTTTAAAAAAACAAAAGAATGAGTGCAATTAGACAGTTTCTGAATAACAACACCTGCTATTTTCATGCATTTCCGAACAAAAATAAATTAATGCATGTGTCACAAAGTTGCCCTTTTTGATTTAAGAACACAATTTTATCTGAAGACTCGGACTAAATTTTATTTTTTGAAAGTTCTGTCGGCCCTGAAATTTATTATTCTTAAAAAAGGTATTATAGCACATTTTTCCAAACTTTTGGCCGAACCAGACTTTTTTTTTTCCTTTTTTCTTTCATTTTTTCCCGTTTTCTAATAAAGAGTGGAATATGCTTGGAAAGAATTTTTTGACAGACGTCTGTGAATAACAGTATTTCCAGATCTAATGCAGTATAAAAAGAAGAAGAGAGAGAAAAAGCATGACACTGAAAAACAATGATTCTTAAGCCTTTGTGCGGCACGTATACGTGTCGCTCATCTCCAAGGGGTATAATAAGACTTCCCAGCTACACAAGATTTTTTAGGTCTGATTTGGGAATACTAATTTTCGATTGCAGTGCTTTTTTAAATAATGAATATGAAATTCAAAATACATTAGAGATTATCTGGATTTCGATTAAGCATATTGTCCAATTAACCGGATCGATCAAAGACCACACTTTTTTTTTTTTTGGGGGGGGGGGGGGCATTTTTTCCAAATATTTTAAAGTCAAACTTCTTCAGGCAGAGTAAGGTAAATTTGACAAGAAGACATGGAATTTAACTGTTAAATAACTAATTTCTAATCCTGAAATAATAAAATCACCAACAAATACAAAGACAGCAATGCATAAAACTATTTTTTTTTAGAACCTTAGAAGTTTCCCTTCTAACGCATGAGAGTACCACGCAGACAAAAGAATGGCCTTTGTGAACCAGAAGACTATCAAGAATTTTTTTTTCCATATCACGACGATTTTTAAAAATGTATATATTGTACAGTGTATGTATATAATTTCTATGTGTATTTCTATGTACAACTTTGTACCAATTTTGCAGAAAATAAAATTTTAATTAAAAAAAAAAACTTCTAAACACGCCATTTTCAATATGCTAAAATGTGCATTACCACAATTGCCAGTCCGAAACCTGGAAAAAATGTGAAGGGAAGTTGCCTAAAAACATTGCCCGATGCGTTTATAAAGTTTCCCAATTATCCGGATTTTTCATTAACTGGATTATCTTCGATACCGACTGGTCTGGATAATCGGCGTTCTACTGTGTGTATTACTGAATGAAAAAATACAAATGAAAAACTTACATAATTAAGACAAATTAAATTATTATTATCAACAAAAGTACGATTTCTGCGTCTAAAGCAGTTTTAAAATTAAAACACTCGGGTAAACATATCAAATCACATATAAACACAAAGAAATAAGAAATCATTTGGACTTACTCGTATGAAAGTCTTGAAACTTTTTACATACTGCAGAAAAATATTAAAGTTCGTACTTTCGTAAAAAGAAGGAACTCATAAAATATTTATAATTAGTAGAAATAATAACTTTAATGCAAAATTTGCAAAGTCGTAAACTCCTTTTTTTTCATTGTCAAATTTTTTCCTTAAAAGTTCATTGTAGCATTGTTCTTACAGTTTCTGATTAATTATAAAATTTTGTAAAATAAAAAAAAAGCAATAAACAGAAGAATAAAAAAAAACCTTATTTCCATATTTTAAAATAAAAATACTAAATCAGGAAAATAATTAACTCCTATTATCTGTGGTCAATGGACAATTGTCGATAATAGAGTACTGCATCTAGGTAACTCTGAAACATCCTTCCAATCTATCACAACTGGTGTTTTTCTTGTAATTCCCATAGCAACAATAAAAAATAAAAATATTATTTTTACAACCAATCAGCAGGAATTCGTTTGCGGATGCTAAACAACGTACTCATCAACCTCTTTATCATTCTATTACTCGAAAAGTTTGTTTTATATTAAGTTGCAGAACATAATTTGAAAACTAGTCAAAACAGACCGACATGCATTTCCTTTTACTGAATCGCAGCTGTTCTCTGCGGTTTAAACATGGTAAATTCAAATCTAAATAAGAATAAATGTATAAAGAAGCAGCATACTTGCTAAGAACGATATCCTTTTCTATTCCATCTGAACACGTTACTGTACTAAATATTAATTTCTTTTATTTGAATTCAATGTATTTGCATGGTGTGAAATTAATTAGTTGAACTACAGTTTTTGAAATGCGTAACTTTTATGACTTTATAAATATCACGTTTTACTTTTATCATAATTTTAATCAAAGCAGATTTTTTTAGCTATAGCTGTAATAATAAAAACAATGGGAAAAACATCTTCAATTTCCATTTTGTTTTAGAATGTATATCGATCGAATGCAGAAAGCGTGATATTCCAAATTTTGATTCAAATCTGAAACAAAGAGCTTAAATACAATATTCCGAAAAGAAATATAAATGAAGTGAAAATTTGTGAAATAGTTGGGAATCTTAAAGTGCATTATTTTAATAACAGCGAAAAGCGACCTGCAATTAAAAATATATTTCTGATTCGAACAGCGAGTTATGCAGGAGGTCTAGCTGTGGTCTGTGTGGGCCAAAATTTCTCGCGAGTCCGTCTCGACAATGCTGAAATATCCCTGTGATTTGAAGAGGTTTTCTATTATTTTAAGCAATTTCTTTTTTCTGACTGGAGATTTTTTGAAAATTTTGATCTTCGGTTTCTGATTTTTACGTATTTTTAGATAAAAAGGATTTATGAATTACTTTTCTAAATACGAAAAAATACTAAGCAGCACAGCTGCCAGAACATGCGCGTAATTTGGTGAACATGCTGCTTTAGGTGCGCGTATTTTAGGTAATTGGTGTTTTTTACTGTATTTTTTAAGGGGGGGGGGGTAGAAATGGAAATGTTAAAGTGCATTTTTTTCTGTTTTTACGAAATATAATCAAGGGAAAAGGAAGTTGAATCCACGGATTATTTTTCGAGCATAGAGTCCTCCACAGATTGGGTTATACCCGACTTAAACTAGTTAATTCTATATCCATTTCAACCTGAACCAGTTTTAAAAAAATAGATGACCCCGAACTCAACAAACTCCGACCTAAAACCAAGAGTATTCTATCCGAACCCAATCCCAACTCGAAATGAAAAACAAACTTCCATCTTGTAAAGCAATAATGGAAAAGTAGCCGACAATAATACAACTAGTATACATTATATCTTTTATGTAGAAAAATCAATATATCTGTATATGCACTCATTGACACCCGGATAATATAATTTTTCATTTAAGAATATGTTTCGGAGATACTTTTGAGAAATCAGGTAGAATCGAACCTATATGCTAAAACAATTAAAATCAATCCGACTCGAAAAATAGAAGTCAATCCGAAAAAAATATTAACTTTAGCCATATCCGACTCAAACTTCCTGTCGAGTGGGTTTAATTTCCCGAGGTGAATGCAGAACTCTACCAGAAACTCGAGCCTGACATCATCACATTTTGACCTGAACGCCTGAACCCAAAATATTTCAACATCAACCAGATACCAACCGTAACTGATGAAAAAATATATCCATATTGTAATGCAGTCATGTAAAAAATTGTAAATCAGTATAGATAAACTCATTAACATTCATATATATAGTTTTGCATCGTAAAATAAATTTTGTAAATTCTTATGAGAGTTGAATTTATCTCGAATCCAGAACCATAAGTGCCACCATCCAACCTGAGCATATTAAAGTTAACCAAACTGGAATCCGACTCACAACGACAAAAGATTAGGCTTAACCCGATCCGGTCCAGACTGCGAGTCGGGTCAGATTCAGTTTGCCCGACCCGATGCAGTATTCTACTTGTCATCCAAGACAACCCCGACAAAACAATTTTCGTTTGCCTACTCTTAACCGTACCAAAAATTCTTCATGTCAAACCGACCGTAAATCCTCAATCAGCGGAAATTCATCCATAATTTAATGTAGTTAAAAAAATAATACAGATTACTACAGTATAAATCTTATCTTTTTTTGTTGAAAAATAAGCATGTACAGAGTCATTCATGTATCATCCTGTGTAGTAATCCATGTAGATTTTTAATTTAAGAAATTATGATAAAAAAAAATCGGGTTTATCTGAACTCAAATTTCAGTCAGAAATCGACTCAGATCCAAAAGAACTAGTTTAGTCAATCCGACTTTTTTTAAAAAAAGCTCCATATTTTGATTTAACCTGACCGGGCAGAAATTCAAACGTCAAAATATTTTCCCCGACGACATTGAATTTTGGCCCCGATGGGGGGGGGGGGCAGGTATGCCCGACGGGGGGGCATATGCCCCCCCGGTCCCCCCTCTGGCGCCGCCCTTGACTGGCAGGTAGAGATCCATCCCGACGACCGCGAGAAGACTGCCTTTACAACGGGACAAGGATTATGGCAGTTCAAGGTAATGCCTTTTGGTCTATCTAACGCACCTGCAACTTTTGAACGCCTTATGGAAACGGTTCTTCGGGGACTGTCATATGAGGCATGTCTTGTTTATTTAGACGATATCATAATCATAGGAAAATCTTTTGATGAACATCTGAATAACCTCAGGCGGGTGCTACAAAAATTAAAGGAAGCTAATTTGAAGTTAAGCCCTTCGAAGTGCAGTTTGTTTCGTAATGAAGTCGCCTACCTTGGACACATCATTTCGGCGGAAGGAGTTAGGACTGATCCGGAGAAGATATCGGCCGTGAAAAATTGGAATCGTCCAGCAGATGTTCACCAGCTTCGAAGTTTTCTAGGATTATGCACCTATTACAGAAAATTCGTGAAAGGCTTCTCGATGATTGCAAGACCACTTCATAAATTAACAGAAGCCAATCAAAAATTTATGTGGACACAGGAATGTGACGCTGCTTTCGAAAAGCTTAAGGAGGCCTTGACATCCACTCCAATTCTGTCGTATCCTCAAATCGATAAACAGTTTATACTTGATACGGATGCAAGCAACGAAAGCTTGGCGCTGTACTGTCCCAGGAAATCGACGGCCAGGAGCGTGTTATCGCCTATTTCAGCAAG
The DNA here is from genome assembly GCA_964019185.1 of Maratus speculifer. NCBI lineage: Eukaryota > Metazoa > Arthropoda > Arachnida > Araneae > Salticidae > Maratus > Maratus speculifer. Next base: position 220,362,958 of record OZ025298.1, read on the forward strand.
TGCTTGTCAAAGGCCGAGCGAAACTACTGCGTAACAAAAAAAGAGCTTCTTGCTGTAGTGAAAGCCATAGACCACTTTCATCACTATCTTTACGGTCGAAAGTTCCTGATCCGAACTGATCATGCTTCTCTAACTTGGCTATTGAATTTTAAGAACCCTGAAGGCCAGATAGCCAGGTGGATACAAAAGCTTCAAGAGTACGATATGGAGATACGCCATCGAAAAGGCTCATCACATGGAAATGCAGATGCTCTCTCAAGAAGACCCTGCTCAGAGAATTGTAGATACTGCGACCGGGCTGAGAAGAAATTTAATGTCAAAGGTCCTATAGTAAGACAAGTTACAACTGGGTCTACATCATCGCAAGATCCGTGGAGTGACGAGAGCCTGCGTAAAGATCAACTTGCTGATCCTGAAATTAAGCCAATTCTAGAGCTGAAAGAGGAGTCCAACAGGAAGCCCAGCTGGCAAGACATGGCCCATTACCATCCCACTTCTGACACCAAATGTTGCAGCGTATATAGGGTTCTTTCTATCTTATGGTTAGACAACTTCAAACTCTTTTCTCTTAGAAAAGTAGAAAATAATTTATTTACAGATCTTCAGAACAACAGAGTCTTCGAAACTCACAAATATTACAAGATATTCCAAAATAACTGTTTAAATCTATCGAACAAGTACAAATATAGGTCGCAGAGACTCTTTATACAATGTCTCAACACTATATCACATTCAAAACAACGTAGATAAAACTCAATACATCAAGCAAACTTGCTTGGACCAAGGCTAACTTATCATAATATCATTATGATAAGTTATCATTATGATAAGTTATCATTATCATAATATCATTATGATTATGATAAGGGGGCCTTGGCTTGGACAATCTCTAGTAGCTCACTCAATGACTGACTGGTAAATAATAACAACAACAGCTCGTATCGCTCTCCTTATATATAGTCTCGTAGCATGTGCTAGAAATTTCTAGAAAAACCTGGAAAACCACGGAACAACAAACAATGTATCAGTAGACCTAAGGGGGGTTACCATAAATAGGGAAGGGTTACCATCGCCAACAATCGCCAAGTTTGTCGCCAACTTGGTGATATATCGCCAAATTTGGCGACCAAAATTAGTCGCCAAAAGTGACGCCAACTTGGCGATATCTCAAATATTTCGCAAAGCTGCCATAGACATTCACTGAAAATAATAGACAAGTTTGCTTTATAACAGAGACAATGTAACAAAAACTAATATTAGTAAAGAAATGGAGCTTAATAAGATTATTTACATTATTTTACAGTACAAACACTAACTATTTACAAAATTCGTAACAATATATTAAACTTATGTTTTGTAGCATATAAATGCATTTTTACCAATAAAATTTTGCATTTTTAAATATGTAATAAAAACCCAACCAAACAAAGAAAAATCCAATTTATGTGTCTATGGGCTTCTGTTATTTAAAATTATTTACAGTTATTTCAACGAATGTGTTTTTCACAGAAAAATAAAAGTTGTCGGGGGCCATCGTAACACTTAACCATCATTGATATGTACAGTCCCTGGCCAAATTATTAGACGCACTCCCTTTTCCTTGTGAGAATCATATTACTAGCTTTATAGAAATATTACTGTGTGAATAACTGCAATTAATTATGTACATCATTTGTATGGTTATAATAAATAAAAAAATATGCCTATGACTTTAAAATTATTTATTTTTGCAAATTAAATTAAAATTGGCTGAAATTGCAAAATTTATAACTTAAAGTTAAAAAAATGTCAATATTTTTTGGAGCCTCCTTTGGCGGCAATCAGTGCCTCTATTCTTCGTGGCATGCTCTTAATACAGAATTGAAGTGTTTCTTGTATGTGTGGATGACGGATAAGATATTCTATGAGTTGGGTTTTGTTTATTATGACTTCTTAGCCAATTCTCAAGACCAATATAAAGAGGTTTGCGAAATTGGTTTATTCTACAGCTGAAGCGATGGTTTCCGAATGAAGAACCTTTTGTATTTTTGCAAGGTAAAGCTCCTGGTTACATACAACGATCCGTCAAGGCCTCTATTCAATAAAAAAAATATCCCTGTGCTGAACTGTTAACGGTAATTCATCAGACATGAATACCATTGAAAAGTTTGGGAGCTTATGAAGAAAAAACTGGCCAAAGAGCTCATAACTAACAAAACGCAGCTCATAGAAAAACTTATCCTTGTCTGGAAACATCACTCACACATGCAAGAAACATTTCAATTTTTTATTAACAGCATGTCACGAAGACTAGGGGCACTGATTGCCGCCAAAGGAGGCTCCAAAAAATATTGACATCTTTTTTTAGTTTTATGTTTTAAATTTTACAGTTTCAGCAATTGCTAGTTTAATTTACAAAAATAAATAATTTAAAAGTCATTGGCATGCTTTTAATTTATTTTAATCCTACACATGATGTATATAATCAATTGTAACTATTGACACAGTAATATCTCTATGAATCTAGTAATATGATTCGACACAAGAAAATAGGAGTGCGTCTAATAATTTGGCCAGGGACTGTATACACTATATTGCCATTGATTATTGGACACTTGCGATTTTAGACATTTTACTAAATATCTAGAAAAATACAAGACGAATCATCTCGAAACTCTTAGTGTATAAATATAATAGTATACATCATACATCTCCGTGAAGATTTTTTACTGAAACTCCATAGGGGACCGTCAACAAATTAAAAAAGAATGAATATCTTTTGAATAACCCTGTCAAAACTAATGTAGCAAAAACGCTCAAACTCTAGATTATGATTGAATGCCTTATTGTAATACACTGTGTTGATTTTTATGCAAGTAGCATGCATACTCCAAAGTAATTAAGGTTTTTATAAAAATGGCCCCAAATTGTTCCAAGTTTTTTCCTTATAATTTTCAGAGTTCTTAATATAAAATAATATTTTTTTCAGAAAATATGACAAACAACATTGCACACAGTACCCTGTAATCAGAATTAAAAAATAATAAAAATTGTATGAAAAATGAGTAGGTTTACTAAATAATTTTTTACTGCGCATGCGTCAAAGATATCAAAATTTCATTTGCATATTATGTTAGCTAAATATATAGAGCAACTTTTGTAAAAGTCTCAAAATTATAGCTTGAAAATTCTGAAAGTAATCGTCTATAGAAAAAGGACAAAATCCGTTGTTTCCAAAATGAAGCAAAAAAATGAGGGATTTTATCCAAAAGTAGTCGTAACATCCCGTATTGTGTATTCTATATTGACACTAATCAATGAATATATGGATACAACCCCTCTTGTTTTTGCTTCATTTTGAGAATAACGGATTTTCAACTTATTCAATTGACGATTATTTTCAGAATTTTCAAGTTATGATTTTGTGACTTTCACAAAAGTTGCTCTATACATTTAACTAACATAATATGCAAATGAAATTTTGATATCGTTGACACATGCGCAGTAAAAAATTATTTAGTAAACCAACTCATTTTGTATACAATTTTCATTATTTTTTAATTCTGATTACAGGGTACTGTGTGCAATGTTGTTTGTCATATTTTCTGAAAAAAATATTTTATATTAAGAACTCTGAAAATTATAAGGAAAAAACTTGGAAAAATTTGGGACCATTTTTATAAAAACCTTAATTACTCTGCGAGTATGCATGCTATTTGCATAAAAATGAACACAGTGTATTACAATAAGGCATTCAATCATAATCTAGAGTTTGAGGGCTTTTGCTACATTAGTTTTGACAGGGTTATTCAAAAGATATTCTTTTTTAATTTGTTGACGGTCCCCTATGGAGTTTCGTTAAAAAATCTTCACGGAGTTGTATGACGTATACTATTATATTTATACACTAAGAGTTTCGAGATGATTCCTCATGTATTTTTCTAGATATTTAGTAAAATGTCTAAAATCGCAAGTGTCCAATAGTCAATGGCAATATAGTGTACATGAAAATAAAACATGTGTAAATTATTTATAAAATACATTGCAATCCCAAAACAAAATTTAAACATACATTTAAGTATTTTTAATATACACAGTAATGCCCTATTAATGAATTGCTTATGAATCAATTTCGACAAATTATATAAAACACCAAACTACTCAAGTAGTACCGAACAGCGTAAAAGAAATATCCTGATAATTCCAAAAATAGTGATCATATTAACTAACAGTTTATTGCGTCGGATTAAGCGTCTCATTTCCAATTTAAATATATCTTTGAATTGAAATTTAGATTTATGAAAAATCGAAGAATGTGAAAAACAGGTCAACAAATTTCTTGGCAACTAATAATCCGATCAATTTTATTTTTCATGCAAAATTTGTGTTATTTTATTGCTTTTTGCATCCACTAAAAATAAAAATTTTTGGAAATTTTTACAAAATTTCAAGTTTTTATCTCAATTTGTTCGGAAGATAGAGCGTTTACAGACACACACACAGAGACGGACGGACGGCAATTGTTTTTTCCCTAAAAATATGTTTTTCAGAATCTAAAGTATCTGAAACATGTAAATCCGTCAAATTTTTTTTTTTCGATTTTGAAAATGATTGCAAGATTTACCCTATACTACGTATGATGGGTAAGTAATGCATGATATTAATACATGAATAAACAAATAATTTTTATTTTGTTTCTTGTAAATATTTCAAACATTTCATGATTTTGTTAAAACATTTTAAATTTTAAAACGAGTATTTTTTCCGGATTTCTAATTTTGTACTTATTGCCTACTTAATAAAAATTTTCAGCAATTCAATATATTTTTTGAAATTATTTAAAAGCACATAGAGAATTATTCTAACGATAAATCATAACAATAAAAGATTTTAAAAATGCAAAAGTTTAAAAGATAGTTGTTAAAAACGATAAACTTATATATTATTACGATAATCTAAAAAATTGCAATTAAAAAATTAAACGGCATGTTTTAATTTTATGTAATATATGTTTATTTAGCCGTATTTTTAAATCATTCTTAAAAAGTAGCAGCTTGTTTATGTAATTAACAACAAATAAAATTGAAAATTAGCGTAATTTTATGGCCTATAAAAGTTTAAATTGACTTTTCTTTTTAGTTATTATTTATTTCATTTTTATTTTTCATTAAATATAATAAACATGCGAAGATTCACAGTTAAAACTGAATTTATAAAGTTAAACTGCATTATGTAAACATATTAAACAGGAAAAAAATTGAATTGCTAAAAATAATTAATAGTAGACACTTATTCTAGTTAAAAATAAGAATTCCAGATTATAAAAAATCATTAAATATATAAAAGGATATTTTTTATAAAACATGAAATATTTAAAGTATTTGTATAAGTAAACAAAATGAAAATAGTATATTTGTTCGCGTATTATTTTTCTCTGTTAAAAATGTTAAGATAGTCATTTAAATAACTGTAAACAATTAAAAAATAATGTTGTCTACAGATATATAAATACACTTACACTTTTAAAGACTTTTCATTGTATATTTAAACATGCAAAATTTCTTATTTCATAAAAATTTTCGTTCAAAAAAATACTGCACGAGACTTGAACTGAAACAGGAAAATTTCAAATCCGGTATCTTGGCAACCATGCTACTAAGCGTTTGTCAAAGAAAGAAATTTATCCTATTATAAACTGTAGCGTAAAATAACGGCTTATTTTCTAAGGATAACGCCCACTTCCCTTAGGTGTTGTGTCTTAAGGCTGTTATATATTAATGTATACTAACTATACTGGTTTTTACTAACTATACTATCAATAAGGTGAATACGCAGATGTTCATCTTATTCGATGACTCCATCACCGAACTCTGTCGTTAGTGTATCATAGTCTCATCGATGCCACCGAATGACCGTTGAACGGCATCTTTCAGTTCCATCAAAGTGGCTTTTAACCTCTGGTATACACGACAATTTAAGTTACCAACCAAAAATCCGCCGTTGTCAAATCTGAAGATCATGAGAATCACAAACCTACAACCTCAACTTATCAATCGGTCTTAAGAGCCCACAATAGTCACAGAAAAAGTACACAAAAAGACCCGGATGATTATGTAAAGTCTATGGGAGCGTTCTTTTCTAATATCGCGCTCAAATTTTAATATTTTTACATGATTTTTTTTGCATAGGCTAGCTTAGGACGATCTACAACCGGGCTAGTTTTTACTTTTTCGATTTTGGTTTCAGATTTTTTTTTTTAAATATTTTAACTTTCAAAACCGGTTTAAACCGGTTCTGAAATTGAAACTATCATAATATAAAAAATATATGAGCAAAATCGAAAAAGTAAAAACTAGCCCGGTTGTAGATCGTCCTAAGCTAGCCTATGCAAAAAAAATCATGTAAAAATATTAAAATTTGAGCGAGATATTAGAAAAGAACGCTCCCATAGACTTTACATGGTCTAGTCCAATCCACAACCGGGCTAGTTTTTACTTTTTCGATTTTGGTTATATATTTTTTATATTACGATAGTTCCAGTTTCAGAACCGGTTTAAACCGGTTTCAAAAGTTAAAGTAATTTTTTAAAGAAAATCTGAAACAAAAATTGAAAAAGTAAAAACTAGCCCGGTTGTGGATTGCCCTCAGCTATCTTGCGCAAAAAAATCATGCAAAAATATTAAAATTTGAGCGAGATATTAGAAAAGAACGCTCCCATAGACTTTACATGGTCATCCGGGTCTTTTTGAGTAATTTTTCTGTGACTATTGTGGGCTCTTAAGAGCACACACTAGTCACGCGGTAAAAGCCGAGCGCTAATGTAAAGTCTATGGGAGCGTTCTTTTCTAATATCTCGCTGAAATTTTAATATTTTTACATTTTTTTTTTTTTTTACAGGATAGCTGAGGACATTCTATTACCGGGCTAGTTTGTACTTTTTTTATTTTCGTTGTAGTTTAATTCTGAGGACCCTCTAAATTTTGGATTCAGTGAAATTCGAGGTGTTGTGTCCTTTTTAGTCTTATAAAATCTATTTCAGCAAAACTCAGAAAAAATTAAAAACGCTTCACGAAAGATTAGTGTTTAAGCTTTCCAATGATATGCTTTCCATACTTCTACTGCTATTAGGATGAGCAAAATTTGGAAAGATTTTGACCAAAAATGGAACAAATAATGTGTTATAATTATATGATCTCCGCCTGCGCCAAATCCCGCCCTTTTGAAACTTTGATTGGTTATCACCAATCCAGTTTAGCAAATGTAAAGAAATCACTTCTTTTCCTTGCGTTTTTTGTGGTGATTGGATTATAGCAATGCGTTGAAATAAACGCCTCCTTTCGAAATATTGGATTTAATTTTTTCAACGATTATTAGTAAATTTTAACAGTATTATTCTTGGAAAAAAAATGACGATTTCAAATTCTTTATTTTTATGAATTAATACTATTTTTAAGTTTTAGCTAACTTCCAAAGAAGAAAATTATGCATTTCATTTGTATATATATATTTTTTCAAGTTCATACAAAAAAAGGTAGATTTTATACAAATTACAGAAAGTTTCCCTTTAGCAGAAAGGAAATTTTGATAATTTTAAAGGCTGCTTATAATTGGAACTTTTGTGAAATAGATAGGTATATTTAAAAGGACAAGGGGCTATATTTGGAATTTATAAATTTCCTTATTCACCTTGCAAAATATATGAAAGGGGGGGCAGTGGTGTGCGAAGAGAAAACTGTGCTCGGGGCAAAGTTTCAGTTTGGCGTCCCATTCCCTGAACTTTTTCTTGTGACAGACTAAAAAGGTCATTGATAATATAAATTTGGCACCCCCTAAGGGGGAGGCAACCGCTCCCTTTGCCTCCCCCTTCTTTTCGCACGCCGCTGCGAGGGTACATGTGGAGGAGACTTATTCAGCGCCTTCCGAAAGAGGGGGGGGGCGCCACATTTATACTATCAATGCCATTTTTTGGCCATTACAAGAAAAAGTTGGGGGAGAGGACGCTAACTTGTAACTTTGCGCCGTGCGCAATTTTCTTTTCATATGCCCCTGGGCTTGTTTTTGGTACTATACGAAACTATAGGCACCCGATTTTAGTCTAGTATTATTAAGTAAAATAGTAAAAAAAAATGCGTTCTTTTCTAAATATTTTTACAGTTAAAATAGTTAACAATTAATAAATTTACATAATCAAAAAATACTAGTACTTGTTTATGTTATATATGTCCTACTGTTATACATGTATAAAATATCTGACAAATTAGCATTTTGAGTTTGAAAACAGTTTTTATCAAAAATAAGTAGAAATTAAAGTCAGAAAGTTTTAAAGATTTGAAACTTTAAAATTATTGATCAACTTGTTGGAAACTTTAAAGAGATATTTTTAATATATATTACTTTTTAGGAAAAAGATGTACTTTTAACAGTCGTTAAAAATTGGAAATTTATCTTGCGTGGTACATTTTATTTTAATATAACATAAAGTTATATTCGCAAAGACAAGGAATTGCAAAAATTTATCATTATTTATCTATACTAATATTATAAAGTGGAAATATTTGATTGTTTGTTTATTTGAATTGAATAGGCTCCGAAACTAGTTGACGGATTTGAAAAATTCTTTCACCTTTGAAAAGCTACACTATTTCCGGTGAACATAGGCTATAGTCGCCGCTTAAATGGATCAAAATAAAACGCTGGATAAACGAATCAAAAGCAATTTGAGAAATTAAAAATTACCTGACACCCTAGACACATGACAATAACTGAAACACATATGAAAATCGTAACTATGCAACCATCCCCCCCCCCAAAAAAAAAAAAAAAAAAACATTTAAACTTTTTAGTCCAACCTGATATAAAAGCGTGGGTTTTAATATTTAAAACTATTTAGCAATTATTAAAAAAGAAAAATAAATGCTGACACGCGAATTAATTAAAATTAAAAAACAAATCACAAAACGCTTCTTTTGGAGTTTTCAAAATAGTTATAACAGATAGTAAATATTTTAAAGAGTAGTAAGCGTCAAATATAAAACAGGAGGATTTTTTTTTTTTTTTTTTTTTTTTTTTTTTTTTTTTTTTTTACGGGGAGCGGTCAAATATTTAAAATTGTAACGTTTTCTACCATTTCAAATGCGGACTTTTCACTAAGCCCAGGGATAAATATTACTTATTTAATATAAAATTATAAAGAGGAAATATTTGATTGTTTGAATTGAATAGGCTCCGAAACTACTTGACGGATTTGTAAAATTCTTTCACCGTTGGAAAGTTGCACTATTTCCGGTGAACATAGGCTATATTTATATTTTCAAAAAAATGTAGGGATTCTTACTAAAATGCCAATAATGTAACCCAAGGTGTAGAAAGATGAACTTAAAAAATCCTTACATCGCGTCCGCTGCGAGTACTACTGATTATAGAACAAAATAATGTACTACGACTTTGCTAACATATAATTATCTACAAAAAATGTCGCGTCAGCATATGTCTAACTCTTATAGTTACGTCACAATAAGTGTTTTTTTTTATTAAAAAAATAATTAAAATGCCGTCTCTGTAAAAGCTCTTTATTTTTACCTTATTATTAATCCTTATCAAAATAAATTACTTCATAATCAAGACTGATTTAATACCTTTATATGACTTTTTTAATTATTCGATTTGGACTTTCCATTCGAAAGATATCACGAATTTAAAAATGTAAGTATTAGAAAAAAGTCGCGTGGTTGTCGTTCAACCCGCTCGGCTAGGCTGCAATATAATATGTGATGTAGCTGTCACTGGGGCACGGGAGGGGAGTCAATATCAGAGACGGCATTTAAATTATTAGGTTATGAGTGTGTGTAAAAATTTATAACTTGAAATTTTTCTTTAATACCCGTGAGAAACCGGAACGGGCTGCTATAATCTATATACATAAAACAAAGTCGTGTTGGTTACACCATTTATAACTCACGAACGGAACGGATAAATCGATTTTTATGAAATTTTTGTATGGAGGTATCTGATACCTTAGATTATCATATAGGCTACTTTTTATCTGAGTACCTAAAAGGAGGGTAATGTTTTTAGTAGTTGGATTTAATGAAATGAAGTGGTAGTAACAATTTGCGGTATCAGTAGTGGCGGGGGACTGGGCGACTTGCTCTGCCTGTAGAAAAGCGAGGGTGGGCCGCTAGTTACAATAGAAAAGTAAAAATAATGAAACTGTAAGGCAAAATATAGCCTTTTTTAAAGTCTGCTATTCAGCAAATTTTATTATCTAATACTTTTCAGAATTGTTTCTTCTTTACAGTTTTTTTTCGACGATCAACTAATGCAGCATCTATCAAGCAGAAGGCTTTTGCATATTCCAAAACATCATATAAAGTATCGTGGACAAGATTTGTTGAGATATATACAAACTTTACGAGTTCGTATATATTTAATGGGTGACAATTCAATACAACATTGTAAAATTTTTAGACGATTTTGCTGTTTTAGCAGTTTTTGTTTGCACTGGTACAAGGGCAGATCTGGAGACTCCTCAAAAAGAGGGGGGGGGGGACTTTTCAGAAATTCCAATCGCATCTGCAGCTCGTGTCGGGACAATTTTTTTTTATCATGGGTAGGGTGGGGGTAAATTTTTGTTGCGGGTCGGGTTTCGGTCTGCTTTACTTTCATTTTTTGTCGTTATTCTGGTTAAATTCTAATTTTTTTGCTGCGAGTCGTGTTTCAGTTAGGTTCAATTCTACTTTGCCGCTGCGGGTTGGGTTGGGGTCCGGTTCTCTTTCTTTATTGCTGCTGTTTGGAATTGGGTCTGGTTAATTTCTATTTTTTTGTGTGTGTGGGGGGGTGAGTACTATTTTATTGACGCTGGTTTGGTTTCGGTCAAGTTGACTTCTTACTTTTTTACTACTGGCCGAGTTGATTTTTACATTTTTCTTGCGGACCGAGGGAATTCTACTTTTTATCTGCTTTTCTCTGCATTTTTTTGCTGTTGTTGTTGTTTTCGGGTCAAATTAATTTACATTATTTTGAATTTGGATCGGTTTCATACTGGATTTACAATCTCGCAAGAAGGATTCAGTTCAACCCGATATTTCAAATGAAAGATCCAAATATTTTCTTCGTTATGCGAGAAAATATTTTAAAAAAGTATTATAAAAGAAAATATCGAAGACACTATAAAATGAAACTATATAAACGCCATAACAGACACTTCGAAAAAAATTAATTATGAATATTTAAGATTTTACGTTGAAAATTGCTATTCGTAAGTGTTAACATCTACATTAAAATCTCCATATGGATTGTCTCGAATAGAAGATATCTCTATTTAACGAAAACTTTTCAACAATTTAGACATCTCTATTTGGCTGTTTCCATTATTTAGAGGATCTACAGTTATTTTAATATTAACGAGTGTATATTACATATTTATTTTCCATATAAAGGATAAAATTGATATTAGAAATATAACTGTCGACATTTTATACTTTCATTTAAATTTGAATTTTTTTCTTTCATTTCGGTTCTAAAACAATGAAAATTGTTTGGTCGTGTTTTGGTTTGATTTCCAATGGAATTTTCGGGTCCGGATCGGAAGAAGGACAATACCATACGCTCAGGGGTCAAATAAATTATTTTAGTCGAATATTTGAAAAATGAAGTTGTTTTAAGTGCACTTCTTAGAAGAACGCTCTTTTCTGATTCAAGGGTAGAAGAAGAGAATCCTCAAGGGGAAGCGATTTAAAAATTTGGAGGTTCAGGCGGGAGGTAATGATTTTCATTGCTGGGGGGGATTATTTCTAAATTTTGCAGTGAGTCGTGTTCGAATCGCCTTGACCTTTTTGCTGTGGGTCGGGTTTGGATCAGTTCATTCAAAGAACCGAATTAAAAGAAATGTAATTCAATTACATTTTTTCAAATTCGGTTCTATTCCGTTCCGGGATAAGGTTTAACTTCTGAGAGTTGGATTCGGGTTGATTGGTTGGTCGATTGAATGGGGTTTTACGGCGCAAAGACCTTTTAGAGATATGCTGCGCCAAGAACAAGGTGGGGATCTGTGTTAATTAAAAAGTTCGGTAAGGGGATTTTTTTTTCTTTTAAATTGCGAGTCGGGCTATTTCCACTTGTTTTCAGTATGTCGGGTAGATTTACAGTGTCTCACATAAGTGATGGGACACTTGTGCTTTACAAAAGGAAACTAATCAAATAAATTTTAAAAACATGTACACATTTTTTGTGGGTGTGTTTCATACTTAAATTTAGTAAAGATTATTACATAACATACATTTTGTCAAAATATTAAAATATTAATTTAATAAAAATACAAATGTTTAGAACGGAACAAAAAATAGCTCACATAAGTGATGGGACACCATTATATATGCAACAAAAATCGTCTGAAATAAGCAATAAAAATATTTTTTGGTGTTTTATTTTTACTTAAAAGCAATTGGCAATAATTTATAAAATCGTCTGTAGTATTTCTCTCCAGTTTGTTTTGGAATTTTTGTGTTTTTTAGCTCTGTGTAGCCATGAATGCTAAACGAAAAGAAACTTCGCCCGAAATTCGAAAATTAGTTATTAATTTGCATATTGAACGTGGAAAATCTATTAGAAAAACTGCTGAAACAGTTAACTTGAGTCGTTCAACAGTTTTCAATATCAGTAAACGTTATAAAAAGAATCATATGATTCACGATAAAAGAAGACCTGGCCTAAACTAAATTAATATTTTAATATTTTGACAAAATGTATGTTATGTAATAATTGTTACTAACTTTAAACATGAAACACACCCAAAAAATTTTTGCACATGTTTATTTATTTATTTTATTGCAGTTTCTTTTTATAAAGCACAAGTGTCCCATCACTTTTGTGAGACACTGTATATTTTTTTGCTGCAGACCGTGTTTGAGCAGGCTCACTTACGAATAGGTTTTCACTAAAGTGTATATGGGTCATTCCACGTGAAATCAACCAATTTAAGGAAAACTTGTTGCATCATAGTCACAGATTTTTTTTTTAATTTTTATCATAGACAGACATAGTACTGAAACCCTCAAATCTGAAATTTAAAAGTAATTTTCGCAATATTGGCCGAGATATGGCCATTTGAAAACTGGCCATTTTTACAAAATGGCGGCCATCTTGGAATTGTATCACTATCTAAATATGGCCATAACTTGACAACTAATGGCTCAAAGTTTATATATCTGGTATCAATTTGAAGCTATTTGTACAAAGAATGAATATTTCACATCAAAACAATAATAAATTTTCATTTTTTTACTTTTTATTATGTGCAAAATGAAAATTTCACCCCAAAAAAGGGCAGATTGTAATGGCTCATAAAAAAAATGAATCATCATGAATTTTTCTGAAACTTGGTAAAAACGTTGCTCCATCTGTGTGCTTTAAATAAAAAAAAATTGGAAAGGTAAAATTTGTTGTTTTAAAATAAATGGTTTTTTACAGATAAGGTGTCATTAACCAAATAATGATATTTTTAGAATCTGTGAGCATTCCTGATTCAAAAAATAATGGTTAAAATAAAATTTTCTAACATCTAAATTAATGTAAAAGTATAATCAAAACCTCATTTGTACTAATTTTGTAGAAATCTGCCTCCAGCCCCCCTCCCCCCCACCCCAAAAAAAAAAAAAAAAAAAAAAAAAAAAAAAATTAGACAATTCAAAAAATTTTACACTGAAAAAGATAAGATAATAATTAAGGAATATAATAATGTATAATTATAAAATACCTATAAATGCAATGCATACATATGGTGATTTACTTCACATATAGGGGCAAGTGGGGTAGAATGGGACAGTAGGTTTTTCTCTTTATGTATCATTCTAAATATTTCATCAATCACATATTAGATGAAGTAATGGTACCCCAATCTTCAGTTGAAAAAAGTAGCTAATTTACACAAGCTTGCAATTATATAAAGAAAAAGATTATTTCAAGAATCAAAACATGAATTCAAAATTTTAAATTTTGAATTCAAAACATGATGTAAAAATTTCATTATGTTTTTATAAGCTGATGTAATATTGCATCATGTTCTATATAAGCTGATGCAATTTAAAGAAAAGATTGCTACTGTACCTTCATCTGCTTCTTAATTGGCTATAATCAAAGTATGATGCTATCTTGCATCATGTTCTATATGAGCTGATGCAATTTAAAGAAAAGATTGCTGCTTTACTTCATCTGCTTCTTAATTGGCTATAATTAAAGTATGATGTAATCTTGCATCATAATGTCCAAGAAACTTGAGTAATTCCTTTTAAATACCATATACCACTTCTAAAGTTTTCAATGAAGTGTATTTAGACATACAATAATTATTTTGTACTTATTATACAGTGGAGATGGAGTGTTTTGTATGTAAAAAACTCAATGTTTCTCTGAGTACTGATGTTATTTCTGTTCATCAATTATCCCCACGGGATTTACATTTATTAAAAAAAAGGTTACATTATATAATCCCAGATGAAAAAAGTTTTTTGCATGCGAATATATGCAAGGTTCACAAGGATAAATTTCTAAAATTTTATAGTTTAAATTAGAGACAGTGTTGTGATCCATTTAATAAACATCCAAATAGTAACAGAGCAAAATCACTGAAAACAATTTCTTTAGATATGTCTATGACAAATCCAGACATCCTCATTCCAGGAAAAAAAATTATGTACTTCCTGCTATTCATCAATAAATAAGATGATTTCTATTGTTGACATGAAAAGCATCTCTGATCCAGAATTTAGTGAACCCACAGTAGTAATGGAACAATTAAACAAAAGCTGTGAAATGTTAGAGTTATCGCCAATAAAAATGAATAGGCGTAGCTCAAAGAGGAAACTTGGTTATTTGCAGACAAAAGTTACAAAAATTTTGAATGAAATGAAATAAAAAGTACTGTAAAAATAAATATTTAGTGTAAATAACTGCAAATTGATATTTCTTTATTGAATTATATAATATAAACACAATACTTTAATTTAGATGCTAGAAAATTTCATTTTAACCAATATTTCTTAAATTAAGAATACTTACAGATTTTAAAATAATCATTATTTGGGTCAATGACATCTTATATGTAGAAAACCATTTTTAAAACAACAAATTTTACCTCTCTAATTTTACAGTATAATGTTCCATATATAGAGAAACTGTTACATCTATGCATAATCAAATCATTATACAGAAAGCGTAAAAAGTATATGAACTAAATTTACTTTTCATTTTTGAAATAATCTTTTTCTTTATATAATTGCAAGCTTATGTAAATCAGCTACTTTTTTCAACTGAAGATTGGGGTACCATTACTTCACCTAATGTGTGATTGATGAAATATTTAGAATGATACTTAAAGAGAAAAACCTACTGTCCCATTCCACCCCACTGGCCCCTATATGTGAAGTAAATTATCATATATATATGCACTGCATTTATAGGTATTTTATAATTATACATTATATTCCTTAACTATTTTCTTATCTTTTTCAGTGTAAAATTTTTTAAATTGTCTAATTTTTTTTTTTTTTTTTGGGTGGGGGGGAGGGGGGCTGGAGACAGATTTTTACAAAATTAGTACAAATGAGGTTTTGATTATACTTTTACATTAATTTAGATGTTAGAAAATTTTATTTTAACCATTATTTTTTGAATCAGGAATGCTCACAGATTCTAAAAATATCATTATTTGGTTAATGACACTTTATCTGTAAAAAACCATTTATTTTAAAACAACAAATTTTACCTTTCCAATTTTTTTTTATTTAAAGCACACAGATGGAGCAACGTTTTTACCAAGTTTCAGAAAAATTCATGATGATTCATTTTTTTTATGAGCCATTACAATCTGCCCTTTTTTGGGGTGAAATTTTCACTTTGCACATAATTAAAAAGTAAAAAAATGAAACTTTATTATTGTTTTGATGTGAAATATTCATTCTTTGTACAAATAGCTTCAAATTGGTACCAGATATATAAACTTTGAGCCATTAGTTGTCAAGTTATGGCCATATTTAGATAGTGATACAATTCCAAGATGGCCGCCATTTTGTAAAAATGGCCAGTTTTCAAATGGCCATATCTCGGCCAATATTGTGAAAATTACTTTTAAATTTCAGATTTGAGGGTTTCAGTACTATGTCTGTCTATGATAAAAATTAAAAAAAAATCTGTGACTATGATGCAACACCCATTGGTTGAATTCATGTGGAATGACCCATATACTAGATTTTTTTTTCGATATAAATTATGACATTCATGTTAAAGTTGTAAAATACATATTATAATTGGATTGAAACACATGAATTCATTTTTTTCATTTCAGTTTCAGAACGACAAAAATGTTTGTGCCGTGTTCTGGCAAAGGCTCGATTTAACATAATATGTAATTTTTGGGTTCGGATTGATACATTATGGGTCGGGTTGACTTTAAACGTTTCGGATTCGGGACATTTTTTTTCTTTTGGGTTTTGACACATTTGGATCCGGTATAAACTGGGATTACCTTTAAATTACCTTTAAATATCGATCGATTTTACGGCCAATTACCTTTAAATATAGATTGATTTTGTTTTAATTTGGATTTGTTGGTCTGTTTTGTATCAGGTTATTCGGTACTAGGGCAGATTTTTTATTTTTATTTTAGTGAGCTTGGGTTGGATTAAAATTGAATTGCTTTTGGAGCCTGGGCATGAAAATTTAAATCCGGGCAGACCTCTAGAAGAACAAAATCCACGTCAGCCCCGATATAGAAGGGGAAAAAAGTCTTGTCAAGTTTTGCATAAAAAAGTAAGATCCGAACTCGGAACGGTTTCCGAAAGGTCTGGGCGGGCTGAAATTTCCAGTCTCGTCTCGGTCCAGATCGAATGAATGTTATTTTGGCCCGCCCCGTTATAGAATTCAAAAGTCGGTCCGAGCCCGGCCCGATCAGGCCCGACATAATTTCTATTATTTCTAAAAAATTCAGATTTTTATCATACAATTAAGATTTTTTTTAAAGATTATTGCTTATATATTTATGGGGTGATTTTACAGAAAATACACTTATAAAAACATTAATGATTACTTAGATTCTTAGACTTTCAACATTCAAATAAAGATGCACTCAAAAATTAGTATGGTTTAGAATTAAAAAAAAAAAGTTAAAATTATCATATTTTTTGAAGCTGTGTAATAAAAACTAGATTTATGAAAATACTTCTATATCATTTTATCAAAAATTTTCTCAAATCCAGAGGGGCTATTTTCTTATGCATTCCTATATTCATTTCTTTTCGGAAACGCATGAGATTAACAGGTGTTTTTATTCAGAAACAATGTAATATAATGGCGTTGTCTTTTTTTTTTCTTTTTTTTGACACAAGCAATTTAAGAAAATACTGGGAAAATTAGTGTTTTGAAAAGAATTTCCGAAAGCAAAACATTGAGAAGGAGAAAAATCTGAAATCACGTGACGCGAATCTCTTATATCTCAACAAGTATATACAAATATCTTAATTAACAAAAATAAAATGTACTGATCGATTCCAAATCTCTTCAAAGTCAGGCTTGTCAATTTTGTACCTTTACAGTTAAAATTGGTCAGAAAATGTGTCAAATTTTCATGTTGTTGAGTAATGAATTTAAGCAACACCAAGCAGTATATTTCCAAAGGGTACGTTTACAGAAATTCTTTATCCCTTCTAATACTTTTTACAAATCATCTTATCTGCCAAACACGTTTCATGAACGATTAAGTCTAGTTGTGACCCATCTCGCTTATATTAGAAAAACAGTGCAAGCCTGACATTGGCCCGGCTCCAGTTTGCCAAAAAATTATTAAACCCCTATAGAAAAAAAGTAACTGTCCGATGCCGATCTCTACGCTATAAAAGTTACAATTCTGTATTGATGTTGTCAAACCAGTATCGAGTCGTGACACAGATTTATACCTACGCTCGTTAAACCCATATTCATTGAAAATAGTTCACATTTTAGCGTTTTTGCCGAAATCTTTATAATAGGACGGCAGGCCCGTTATTTTTTTTATCGACCCGGCCCGTATGGCCTTCTCATATTTTTTTTTGCTGGTCTAATTTAAAATTCGGAAATATTTTGCCAGCCTGGTCCGATCCGTGCAGATCTCTAGACCTGACCCAAACCTTGTCTCATGAATTAAAACTGGCGCGGCCCGATCCGGACTGCGACTGCTTGGTCGAGTTCGGTCAGGTCGCACTTTCTCAATCTTAAATACGATTCATTTATCATGTGGACATCTAATACCATTTTGCAGACCCTTCATTAGGCTTAAAGGGGGGGGGGGGCGATCGCCCCATCACTTCTGGTATTCATCGTATTGAAATCTTGCTATTGAATCACACTTCAGCTTTTTATACTGTTGGCAAAAAAAGCATTGGTACACTTCATTTTATTAAATTATAATGAAATTAAACAAAAGATTTAAGCAAAAAATACTGTAATACATTAATTTAATGCATTATAATGTTATAGAAGCAAAACCAAAATTAAACGAATCGATTTTTTACATTATAATAAACAAATATAGAAAAATATAATGCAAAAAAAGTATTTGTACACTATATTAATATAATATAATTAATGAAAATTTAGTAAAATGATACAAATTAATATTTTGTGTGAATTCATTTAGCGTTTATGACTAATTCTAGATGGTGTGACATTGATTCCACCAACTTTTTTGTAGCGGTCTGGTTAATGTTATTCCAGGACACAATAAGAGCTTCTTTAAAATTTTTTACTGACACATATTTTTTTTCGGATTTTTGCATCCAATAGCACCCACAAAATTTCTATTGGATTCAAGTCTAGAGATTTTAGAGGAGTTACCAATCGTCTTCGAGTATTGTAGTAACCATGTGCTGGTGATCACAGCAGTATGCTTTGGTCGTTATCCTGCAGAAAGTGAAAAGCTTCCTCTACGCATAATTTCTTAGCACGGTTTAATAAATTATGCCGCGACACATCAACGTATGTTAAAGCTGTCCTTCCATTGTCAATAAATTTTAAATGTCCTGCTCCATTAGAAGCTATATACCCCAAAACCATAATATTCCTCCCACCATGCTTGACAGTTTGAAGTATACGTTTTGGATCTAGAACAGTTTTATTTTTACGCCAATTTTTTCGAATGCTTGGTGGTAAGAAAATTTCGAATTTTCCCTCATCAGAAAAAATTACTGTTTTCCAAAAATCCAATGATTTACATGTATATGCTAAAGTGAATACTATGCGTTTTCGTCTATTTGTTTCGCTGATAAATTGATTTTTCCTTGGGGTTCTTCCTTTTAAATCTGCATTGAGAAGAATATTTCTTATTGTATGAAAATTACTCTGATGCGAAAAGATGTTGCAGCAAATTTTTGAACCGAACGCATAGGATTTTTTAAAGCTTTTCTAACAACACTCCCTTTTTCCCTCATTTCCTTCATTCATTTCATTCTCAGCAAACTAACGAATGCTGAGAAGTCCTGGTTTTCATTGAATTTCGATGCATCCAATTTATTCATAATTTCTCACTATGCATCCAATAGTTGTAAATGGTAATTTAATAGCTTTTACAAATTCTTGTTGCGAGTTTCAATTTTTATTATGCTCAATAATGGGATTTCATATATCTAGAGATACCTCTCTAGTTTTAGGTTCTATTCTCAATTATTTCAAGAGCAAATTAGATTAAATGTCAGAAAAATATAATATGAAGTTAAAAATTATTAAAAGCTTCTGTATAAGTAGTCCTTTGAACCATAAACACTATAAAACACAGTACATATCAGGATGGAGAAATGTACAAATACTTTTTTGCAAGAAATTTTTAAACTTTTCCTATTAGAAAATTATTTTACATCTCTATCGAAATTTTCTGTTGTGTAATTTAAAACGCACGGTAAACAGATTGCATTAAAACTATTTTTGACAAAATATCTGTTTTTATTTAGTTAAAAATTAAACATTTTAGAGTGTATAAATAATTTTTTTGCCAACTGTATGTCGACAGATGGTTCGTGGGAATTATTATTCTATTATTAATTTTATTGTTCTGCAATGAATAATAAAATTAGAAAGAAAACTTAACTGTAAAACACTATAACATTGATAAAGCTAGATTGACTGTGCAGTATCATCCTTTTGAAAAAAAAAAAAAAAGAAAAGAACAGTGAAGAAGAAGAGACTTTGTAAGTGATAAAAAAAGCGGGGGCGGCGGGGAACAGATGACCAATTTCACCAAGTTTAATTTGATTAAGTATACAAATAGAATGTATTTATGGAAATTTTTTTTAAACAGAGAGTATACAAGAAACAGCATTTCATTGCATTTGATGTTCGAAGTAGAGAACATAAATTAAATACGCTAGAAACAGTTTTTCTCCGAAGAGCATTTTACAACCGAAATCATTTTTGTAACTCTGTAATTGAATGAATAAATGCTTTTCACCAAATATTATACCGCAAGCATTGTTTAGTCCATCTCAGAAGTTTGTATCAATTTAATTGTTTGTAAATGCGTAACATTATTACAACAATACATCGCGAAAGATTTTTAGACTATAATGTAATAGATTATTATGGAGATCCTCTCTGCGTATACTATAAGTGATACCTATGATATTTTTTAATAAGTACCTCAAGAGTACCTCAGTAGTATAAATGAATTTCATTACATTTAAATTAGGATGACGCTCTTAAAAACACGACAAATGATTTATCCACATAGACCATAATGTAGGGGAATAATTTTTATTGATCCTACATGTTTCTTATGTTTCTTGAATTTTTGAAAACGTATTTACTTTTTCAAAAGTAATTTTTGCTCCTTAAAAAAACTTAATTTTATGCAGAATTTGAAAAAAGTCCTTAAAAATATCTAAGTCTTTCATTATTTATTCACTGAAGGTGAAAATCTGAATTCTCTGAAATTTTGATTTAGAAAAAATAATCTAATCTAATCTACCCTTGCCTCCCCTTATTATCAAAATTTCGTTCCCTTCTTTTGCTCTCATCACAGCCTTCAATATTACCCCTTCTAGAAGTATCACTTCGCCGTTTTGCTGTCTATCTCACTTTATCCATATTTACAAAATTTAGTCACTTTGTTGTAACAATAAACAATCGATCACAAACATTCCTTCTCCCTAACTGAAATTGGGATTTATCCCTCTCACTCTATTACTAAGTGCCTAAAACATATTCATTGAAATTTTCTTACATCTTAATCTTTTTTTAAACGTATTTGTAAATGTTTTGAAAGGCAAATAAATAACAAGTCATCTAATAAACTTCTCCCCTCCCCCCCCCCAACACACACCGAAGTAAATAAATAATAAATCTGCTTGTTTCCGTTTCCCCCTCAACTCGCAAATTTTAAACTTTTAAAGTCATTAACTTTTCTAAAACTTTTACTGTAATAATAAATAATCAGACATATATTTTTACTCTCGACCCCACCAAAATTGATGTTTTCTTTCTATTCTCCTTACCAAGCATATAAAATTTAATCTTTAAATCTCTTTATTATGTTTTTAGACATATTTGTTCATCTTTACTCATGTAAAGTAAGTCATCTAATAAATTTCTTGCATTGCCCTCAAAATAAATAAATTAAAAAAAAAAATGCTTTTTATTCCCCCCCCCCCCCTTTTATATCTTACGATATAGTATACATGTAGTAAAAGTTTGAATTGCTCTGAAGTGGTGTCTAGGGTAAAAAAAATTGGCCCAGGCGTTTTTTTTGGTGAAAAAACTTAGTTTAATGTTCTGGGTTATGTTATCACAATTATATAGACTGGAACACAATTATGTACAATTTTATGGATTTGCAAAAATAAGAAAAACGTACATGAACAGGCCGTCTGCCTATCCAAGCTTGCTGTTATTCCATTACCCACAAGCCCGTCTGACCTGGGTTTCGCTGTAAAATATGCGGACAGCTACAGAACCGTCTGTTCTCTGCTGAATTCCGCGAGCATCTGTCCTCTTCTCTAAAAAAAAACCACTTACACCATCACAATTTTACCGTTAGTCGCGATGATAGGGTTCTCATCACGAGCCTCCAGATGCTTACTCAGCAATAGAAAGTTCATTGCCGCAGCTGTTACTAAGGGCTTTGTGAATGGATCCCACAACTCGGCCTACCTGACCGTGCTGGGTCCTCCCAGTCATCATCTGTTCTTAAACCAAACTGGTACCGGATGACTTTTACAGGCGTCTAATATTCACAACAAACTAAATAAAATAAAATAAATGAAATGCACAAGATAATATTAAAGTCAAAAATTTTTTTTTCTTGATTGTCTCTTGGACACAGTTCTGTCCTTGATTTACTTATATTAGTCCAAAAACAAATTTCGTCTATCGTTCATCACAACATATAATAACAATAACAAAAAATAATACTAAATACTAATAAAAACAATAATAATAATCACACACATTTATGTCAAAGCACAGTTGCTTTGCTTTAGTTTGTAGTAGTCCACGGTTTCATATGATCTGCAGCACTAGAGGTCATCTGTGGACCTTCATGGTCTCCAATTTTTCTCACATTGTAACGATCGTTTCTTTTTACTGTGGTGATCTCATAAGGGCCAAGAAACTTAGGCTTTAGTTTGGTGCCTGTCCCAAACTGTGTTTTTTGAATGGCCACCAAATCACCGAGCTTATATGTGTTGGCCTTTTTTCGCTTTCTGTTGTACGTTTTCACATTTTCCTGCTGTATTTTTAATATGTTTTGCTTCGCTATTTCTCTATTAGAATTCCTTTCCGATACGAATGAATTTAATTCCTCATCATCTAACAACTCTTTAATTCGCATGTCGGTTTTTTGCCGCATTTTTACTCCTGTCAATAGTTCGAAAGGTGGGAATTTGGTACTTCTCGATACGGTGCTATTTATGATGCGTTGTACGGGCGCGACGAATTTGTACCATTTAGTGGGGTCTTCTATGCTAAGTTTTGCTAAAATTGGTATAAGAATTCTGTGCATGCGCTCTATTTGTCCATTCCCTCTCGGAATCCCTGTTGTTATTGGAATATGTTCTATATTCTCTTCCTTGCAGTATTCTTCAAAATCGGCAGAAGTGAAAGCCGGACCTTTATCGGTGACTATCCGCGACGGATTTCCGAAAATATCATGTTGTCGGGTTAACCTATCAATGACTTCTTTAGCGGCAGTCGTTTTAACAGGGTACAGCCAAACAAATTTAGTGAATGCATCCACAACGGTAAAAATATGATTATAATTTTTATTTGTAGATGGCATGGGACCAATGTGATCTATGTGATAAGTCTCGAGGGGTATATTTTGTTTGGGAATCGGGTTTAGTAGGCCTTCTCCTTTTCCCTGCTTTTTATTGCAAAGTATACACTCTACGCAGTTGGCTATGACGCTCTCAATTTGTTTTCTTAATTGGGGTATATAATAATTTTCTTTCAGAAGCGTTTCGGTTTTAACTACGGCATAATGACCTCTGCTATGAATATTGCGTATTATTTCCTTTTGCATGTCGGTAGGGATCATTAGAAGTTCTCGGTCATTTTCATATTTGTATACGATATCGTTTCTTATAAGATATTCTGAACTTTCATTTTTTTCAATCAATTTTTTTATTGCTTGTATGTGTTCGTCTTCTTGTTGAGCATTCTTTATTTTTAATGTTAATTCATCATGCGATCGGGTGACTATTAGCACTGTATTTCTACTTAATGCGTCTACATGTTTCATTTGGGATCCTGATCGGTGAACAATTTCATAATCAAACTCTTGTAAAAACAGAGCCCATCTGGCTATTTTTGGCGTAATGTCTTTTTTGTCCATGGTTTTTTGGAATGCGGAACAATCTGTCACAATTTTAAATTTAGTGCCTAATAAGTAATTTCGGAATTTCTTAACTGATTCTATTACCGCGAGAGTCTCTAATTCGTAACTTGAATATTTCGCTTGAGTAGGGGTAGTTTTACGGCTCATGTAATAAATAGGATGTAAACTTTTGGTCTCATCTTCTTGTAGTAGGACACTGCCAAACCCTATGGCGCTAGCATCGGTATGCAATTCTAGCCTAGCACCTCGTCGGAATGTATGCAATACTGGGGGGTTCACTAGTTTTTCTTTAAGCGTCTCAAAAGCTTGTTTTTCAATAATTCCAAATTTAAATGTATGTCCTGCCCTTAATAAATCACTTAAAGGTCTCGCTATAGTTGCATAATGGGGGATGTATTTTCTGAAATAAGAAGTTAGACCTAGAAAACTGTGTAATTGTTTAAGGGTGCGGGGTTCAGGGAATTTCTTTACTGCCAAAGTTTTGGCTTCCGAAGGTCTAGTAGTTCCGTTCTCGACAATATAACCTAAAAACTCAATTTTCCGTTTAAGGAATTGACATTTTGCAAAATTAAATTCTAGTCCGTAATCCGATGCAACTTCTAATACACGTTTCAGTTTCAATAGAGCCTCTTCCTCAGTCTCCGCGAGTACTATGACATCGTCTAGGTAAACTAACATTATTTTTTCTTTAATTAATTGTTTAAAAACAGCTTGTATGTATCTTTGAAACTGTTGAGGGCCAAGTGAAAGTCCGAACGGGAGTTTTAGGTACTCGTACTGAGAGTTATGTGTGACAAATGCTGTGTATTTTCTGCTGTCCTCTGCTACGTCTATGTGGAAAAAACCATTTTTTAAATCCAAAGTGGTGAAAACCTTCGCGCTCTCAATGCTGTCTAACTCGTCCTCAATCCTCGGTAAGGGAAAATTATCTTTAATTATTTTTTTATTTAAGAGTCTATAATCAACACAAAGTCTCCAAGAATCGTCTTTCTTTCGCGCTAATACGATAGGAGATGCATAATTGGAGTTACTTTCCTTTATGATTCCCATTTCCAGCCATTCGTTTATCTGTTTGTCGACAAATTCCTGTTCTGGAAATGCTAACCTACGCGGTCGTTGTGCTATCGGAATATCATCTGTTAATATTATGTTTACTTTCAACTCCGTATCCTTAATTTTATTTGGTTTATAATTAGAGATCAATTCTGTTAGCTCTTTTTTGATGGTTTTGTTTGAAATGTGATTTACTTCAATTTCCTGAAAATTAATCGAATCGGCTGTTTCAGCTAAATAAATTTCTGTATTTTTTGTTAAGTCTAAACACGGTTCAATTTCCAATAATTTATTTTCATGAATGCTTGTTTGCATGTCTACGCTTTCACTGCAGTCTAAAGCTGTCTCATTCTGTTTAATTTGTTCTTTTCCCACACATTCAGCTGTCGAAGCAATCTTTTCTACCATGGGACTGTTTTGATTTTCTGACCGCAACATCGTAAGAAATCTGGGTGTAATATAGCTGACGCGCTTGATTTTTGTCACGACTTGTTCTCGTGGAACCGCAGTGACGTAATTTACTCTCACTTCCCTTAATTTCCGTTTCCCCGTAATTTGCAATCCCTTTTCTGTAATATTGAAAGTTAACTGTTTTAGAAAATTATTCCCCAAAATTATGGAGTGATTCAAATTTTTTACGATGTATAAATCTGCATTTACTGAATAGCCATCTATTTCAATATTTACTGTTATGAATCCTAGGGGAGTAATTTGGTTACCTCCAATTCCTGATAACACTAAATCGTTGTCGTGTAATTTAGGGCATCCCAAAGTTTTATAAATTTCGTCACTACACATGTTCACATCGGAGCCTGTGTCAACAAGACTTTCTATATTTTTATCTAGAATTCTCACATTTTTCATTATTTTATCTAACGAATTCGAGGTATTGCTTACGGCTGCATTCGCATTTTTTGCGGAATTATATGTACATTGGTCAGATCTGTGACCAGGTGTTTTGCACCTCCAGCAAATCGGGCCTTCTTTTTTTCGGGGGCAGTGTTTCGATATATGGGACAATTCATTACAATTGAAACAGCGAATTTTTTCATTTGAATTTTTCTGCGCACCCGTGAAATTTTTTTCATATGATACACGACTCGTATCATTTCGGTGAAACACTATTATTTTCAATACCCTGATTTAGGCGTTTCTTAAATTCCATCTTTGGATGTTTGGTTTCATCTTTCCGCAAATTAATTCGGGCAGTTTCAAAATCATCCAACTTACCTGTCAATTCCTCTAAATTTGTAATTTTGGGTAATTCATCACAAAAATGTTGTTTCATTTCAAATGACAACTTTCTCCTAATTTGTTCAATAATTAGAATATTTTTTAATTCCTCAAACGTTGATATTTGTAATCCCTCTAACCATTCATTCAAAAAATTTGAAAGTTCAAACGAGAAATCTTTCCACGATGCTAAATTTTCCTTCTTATGTAAGAAAAATTTTTGTCGAAACTGTTCGGGCGTAAGTTTAAAACGTCTTAATAGTATTTTCTTTACGTGATCATATTCGTTCGATTTTTCCTCACTTTCACGATTTATTAAACTCACTATGTCGAGCGGTAGTAATGCCAGAATATATGTTACCCATTCTTCCTTAGGAATTTCTAACCGTTTTGCCTGCCGTTCGAATAAGGTTAAATAAACACTAATTTCCTCCTCATTATCGTATCTTTTTAACAGTTTTAAAACATCGGGACCTTTCCCTATTGCCGCTGAATTTATTACTTGAGCTTTATTATTCTCTAATTCTAATATCTTTAATTGATATTCGCGATCTTCCGTTTCTTTAGCTTTTAAATTCTTCTCCTCCTCCTCGCGTTCACTAACTATCCCACTAAGCAAATTTTTAACAAAGTCTTCATCATACCCATCTGATTTAACCACCATATCAGCCAATACACTTTTAGTTGCATTCTCGGGCGGGTTCAGGCCCAATTCGATCACCAAAGTAATCAGATCTATTTTTTTCGATCTAATTAAGTGATTCATAATAATTTTTTTTTTTTTTTTAACACATAAAACCAAATAATATCAATGCACATATAATAATAAAAAATATATCTATATATCAATATATTTTATACCCTTTTATATATATATTTCAATAATTGTTTACACACACACATATATATATATCTATAAACATAGCACTTACTTCACATAGCACTTACTTTACCAGAGGATATTTTTTTTTTTCGTTTTAATCTAAAAAAAAAATTATGCAAGTACGACGGCTGGCATGTTTTTAAAAAAATAAATAAATAAATAGCCTGCAAAAAAAAAACACAGCAGGCTTTTTCACTACGTACGTTCAACTTCACTTTGTACGTTCAACTTCACTTTGTACGTTCAACTTCACTTTGTACGTTCAACTTCACTTTGTACGTTCAACTTCACTTTGAAAAAGAGAAAAAAAAATATAGTCTGCGAAAAAAAAACACAGCAGACTATTAAAAAAAATTTATCATAGATATCAACAGTCTGCGAAAAAAAAAGCACAGCAGACTTTAAAAAAAAAAAAAAAAATTGCCACTAGATGAAAAAAACAAAACACAAAACTGTTTTGTAGCTGCAGGGGGAAAACACAGGTTTTTCTTTTTTTTTTTCTCTCTCTTTCCGAAGATTCATAAGGCGCTCCTTGCTGAAAGAATCTGAAGATTGACCCACATCTGCGCTGACTGTTTACGGAAGGGAGGGGGCCACAAGTTTCCACAAGTTTCACTCCGTTGAAGCTGGTTGACGACGATGACCGTCTTACGAGAGAGGGGGGGGGGGGATTCTCTCATCTAATCCTTTCCTCAAATTTCTCCAGAAACTGATCCAGGGCGAGCACCCCACGTTGTAGTAAAAGTTTGAATTGCTCTGAAGTGGTGTCTAGGGTAAAAAAAATTGGCCCAGGCGTTTTTTTTGGTGAAAAAACTTAGTTTAATGTTCTGGGTTATGTTATCACAATTATATAGACTGGAACACAATTATGTACAATTTTATGGATTTGCAAAAATAAGAAAAACGTACATGAACAGGCCGTCTGCCTATCCAAGCTTGCTGTTATTCCATTACCCACAAGCCCGTCTGACCTGGGTTTCGCTGTAAAATATGCGGACAGCTACAGAACCGTCTGTTCTCTGCTGAATTCCGCGAGCATCTGTCCTCTTCTCTAAAAAAAAACCACTTACACCATCACAATTTTACCGTTAGTCGCGATGATAGGGTTCTCATCACGAGCCTCCAGATGCTTACTCAGCAATAGAAAGTTCATTGCCGCAGCTGTTACTAAGGGCTTTGTGAATGGATCCCACATACATAGTATTTCTCACGAAATCTATCTAAACCAGGTAGTATCAAATAATCATGGTAATGTTCTTTACAGGTCTAACATTTAAAAAATTTCAATGTGACACCGATTCTCGATTGTCCTTCTACTGGGGTTTGATAATTGAACAAATTAGAAATTGCTCGACAAACATGGAGAATGGGGTGCTTTCGAACTATAATTATTTTTATAGTTATATACGTAAAAGTCATTAAAATACACAGTTAAAGTTTAAAAACAAAATTTGAAATACGATCTATAACATAGTGCTGTGTTTCTGAACTACAAGTATATGTAATATAGCGTGACATGTGACAAATGGGACGGAGGGGGGGGGGGTAAAAATATTGGACAAATGTGTGGCATCATTTATGAACAGCCCCATAAATGAATACGCTGGGGTTTCGATCTACACCTCCTTTCTTCGAAATTTATGTTTCCCGTTTGACACCCCCCCCCCCCTCATGCTTGTTCTACAGTATAAAATATGCAATGTTTAAAATCGTTTAATTTGTTAAATATTTTTTTCCTCATTGCATGAAGATCCTATCTTATACTTTAATATCATTTAGCTTATGTAATTCTCTTGATAAATATCGAGTTCTGCAAAGAATCTTCCAAAATACAGTTATTTTAATATATTTGTACATAATAATTTTCGCTTCTTTCAAAATTCTTCTTTTAACTGCGTAACGTGAAAAAAAATCACGCTACAAGAATATTCCATTTGCTAATTGGAGGAGTTTGTTTGTCATTTTTCAATCATTCGGAAAATGATCGAGGTGTGTGTCTTTTACAGCCAAATGAAATCCATATTAGCAAAATTCAGAAGGAAAAAAAACGCACAATAATAGCTCAGAGATTAAACTTCTAGTAATATGCTTTTTATAGTTTTACCATAATTAGAAAGATCAAAATTACGAAAGATTTTGGTAAAAATTTTAGCAATAACGGTCAATACTCTACGATTGATTCTAATCTCGTCTCCACTCGTACGTCAACCTATTTTCTTGAAACTGACCGCGCTACCTTTAAATATCGAATCTTGGTTGGTTGGTTGGATGACACAGAATCTTTTTCATTACGGTGCTACAATGCGAAAAATTTGTAGAAGTTTGTCCATCGATTGTAAAGGGCTTATATGGGTTATTTCTAAATGCTGACTTATTTTTCCTATAATATATTTTTTAAATTTCAATAAATTACTACTGAAAAATGATTGAAGAGTATTTTCACAAATGAAACCTTGACGCACTGTTTCACTAGATTCAAGAAATTTCTTTCCAGTCCATATCCAAGAGGAATATTTTTGTGAAAATAATAGCTAGTGCATATTTATGGCAATCTTCAGAAATTTAATTTGGTATAATAAATTGTAGAAGTATTTTTTTTTCTTAATGGAGCGTTAAATTTACTATTCTTTTTAAAGGCCGTAAAAGCAAACTAGTAGCCTTCACCCGCTACGCTGGGTCGGTTTTTCTAAAGAATCGCAAATCCAACGAAATATATCTAGCAAATGTGAAATAAAATAAACATTTTCTTAAATATCTAATCATATAACCATAATTGCTGCCTTATTCGTATAATGTTACGTTATCCAGTTCAAAGTCGATGTTGATGACTTAATAGACACAAAAGGAATAAAATCACTGAAATATTAAATTGAAATATATTTTTAGTTGCTTTATTATTATGATTTTTCTGTTTATACCTAAAAGTGCTGTTGATATATGGCAAAATGTGCTACAATTTTCACCCTCCCCCCCTACACACACACACATTTATTACCTTCTTAGGGAAGGAATTTCTAAAGCCGCTATAACAACTATTTAATTATATTTTCAAGAAGTTTGGTATACTGAATTTCTGGTTCTTACCTAAAACGGCTAATCAGATAGGCAGAATGTTCTATATATATATATATTTTTTTTTTTTACCTTCCTTCTTTGTACTCACTTTAGAGGTCGGAACGGGGCAGGCCTCGGTGTGAAGCCCGAGCACGTCCCGCGG
Source organism: Maratus speculifer (assembly GCA_964019185.1). Taxonomy (NCBI): domain Eukaryota; kingdom Metazoa; phylum Arthropoda; class Arachnida; order Araneae; family Salticidae; genus Maratus; species Maratus speculifer. The sequence continues at coordinate 220,393,171 of OZ025298.1, forward strand.
GCCGGGTTCGCGCCGATTTCCATTAACGGCATTCGGGCTGGTCCGAGCTAGGTCTTTACTTGTGATTCGGTCCGGGCCTAGTCACTAATGTTTTCGGGCCGAGCTCGGGCCATATTTTTTCCAGGAACATCGAGCAGGGCCTAACGTCCCAATAAATGATCTGCAGAACGACATTAGATGCCTGCACAGAAAAATTGTTGTGTCTTAAACTCTAGACCGGTGCGACCCCGGTCGGGTGGCGCCAACTTTAATTTATTATACTGGGAGAAGGTCAGGTTTTCGCACTTTCAAAACCAGGTCGGGACGGGGCTTATTTTTTGCTGCAGAGCTGGATCGAGCCACACTTTTTTTTCCAGGTCGGGTCTGGCGTGGACTTCCTTCCCACTAGAGGTATACACGGGAAAGATTTTTTAAGCCCAGGCTGCATCTGGTATAAAGTCTAAACGGTCGATCTGGGGTCGACACAGCCCGAATGCTGTGGCGGTTCTAAGGGGTGAGGGAAAAGCGCGAAGTCCCCTCCCCTTGGGCTAATAAAGGATTTAAAAAGTGACATTATGCATTCTCACGAGAAATAACTTGGGGCGAAGTTCGAGCTCGTCACGGCCTGGCACAGGTCGCGCCAGTTAAAGTCCACGAGACCCTGACTGGGTAAGGTTTTCTCTCATTTTGAATCGGTTCCTGTCCTGATCATCCTTTTTTTTGGAGATTCGGGTAGTGACAGGCTTCTTTTTCTTCCAGACCGAGCCTGGTCTGGATATCATTTTTCTTGGAAGTTTGCATTGAACAAAATTTCCAGGTCGTGGCTCGTCCCGGGATAAAAAATAAATATTCGGTCCGTCTCTTATCTAGGGAGTATGATAAACATTACTGTCCCGAACTCAACCCGTGGAGATAAACTTTCGGTACAACTCTCATTTAGATAGTATGATAAACATTACTGGTTTGAAAGCGACCCTTACACATCTCAATTTTTTTTCCCACGAGCCTAAATTGGATTGAAAAGTTTTTTTACTTGTTAATCGTAAAAATTATAAAATAGAGAAAAAGCGAAATTCATCATATAGCCGCAAATAAGGGCAAACTTCATTAAAGAAATGCGAATTTCGTTAAAGGTTGCAAAAGAAACACGCATTTTATCAAATGGTCGCAAAAAACCCTCAAGTTTTGCGAAGGGATCACGGTGATAACGTGAATACATAACAGGTTTTCAAAGTATCCCGTTCACGCATAAAAGCGAATTTCGTTAAAGGATCACGGATAAAAACGCAAATTTTTTCAAAGGATCGCGATCAAAACTGAAGTCAATCATTTACTGGGCTCAATCCGCAAGAGTTAAAACCGAATCTGTAACTTAAATCCAAATCTTATCTATCTTAATCCTAATCTAATCTTAAATCCAAAATGTTAAGACAATTTGCCCCGATGAGCTAAGCGCAGCCAAAAAGTCAAAGTCAAGCCGACCATTTACAAAATAGAGTTGTTAACCGGACCCAGACCCGACCCGACGCAAAAAATCAGAAATTAACTTGATCCGCAGGAAACAGTAGAAGTTAACCGGATCCAAACGCGACCCACAACAAAAAGTAAAAATTAATCCGACCAGCAGCAAAAAATAGAAGCGAAACGGACATCAAATTTTGTGAAATGATAGAGGAAAAAACACGAATTTCTTCAAAGGATCGTGAAACACATGCACATTTCGTTCAAAAATTGCGAAAAAGAACGAAAATTTTATAAAAGGACTCAACCCAATCGATTCGGGTCAATCCGAAACCTTTTCGCAAAATTAAAACCAAATCCTAAACTGCCCCAAATGCTCTAAGCACAGTTAAAAAGTAAAAGTTAACCCGACCAACCAGAAAATGTAGCAGTCTTCCAGACCCAAACCCGACCAAATTGCAAAAAATCAGAAATTAACTCTGACAGCTGCAAAGAGTACAATTCAACCCGACCCAAGTAGAAATTAACTCGGCAAGGAGCAAAAAATGGAAGCCAACCGGACCCAAACCCGTCCTACAGCAAAAAAAGTAGACGTAACACGATCGCATTAAAAAACTGAGTCCGACCCATGCATCAGACTGGAGTTTCCAAATTTCTGAAATCGCTCCCCCCCCCCCCCCCCTTGAGGACTCTCCAGATAAGCTCTTAGCCTCCCTTTATATCAAAATTTCGCTTCGTATTTTTAACCTGTCACAATCTTTTAAATTGCACTTTTCGAAAATATCACTTCGTCGTTTTGTAGCCTATCCCACAATTCCTATATTTGTAGCATATAAGTCACTTTATTGTAACAATAACAAATCAATAACAAAAATTCCTCTCCCCCCACGAATGAAATTGGGTTTTATCACTCCTTTCCTTTTATTAAGTGCAGAAAATTTAGTTCTTTAAATATTTCCATTTTTATTATTTTTTAAACCGATTTATAAATATTTTGAAAGGCAAATAAATAATAAGTCATCTGATAAACATCTCCTCCTCCACACACACAGGAAAATAAATAAATTAATAAATAATGTGCTTATTTCTTTTTTCCCCCAGCTTTAAAATTTTAAACCTTAAAAGTCTTGACTTTTCTAAAACTTTTATTGTAATAATAAATAATCAATCACATAATTTTACTTCTCACCCACCAAAATTGACGTTTTATTTATATCTTTACTTCCAAAGCATACAAAAATTCGTCTTCCTGTTTATTAATTTTTAATACTATTTTTTAATATTTAGCCGTGTAAATAAGACAAGTCATCTAATAAACTCCCTGCATCCCCCCTTTACAGGACTCAAAATTAGTTAGAGCTCCTTGCGGTATTTACAAAATGCTTGTAAAAATCAAAAAATCTAAATATCCTTCCACATGAAATTTTGACAAAATATTTGCCCTACTAACCTAACGAAACACACATTTTTTTTCTTTTTTGCAACCTTTTTCTGTCACATTTGTTACTTCTAACAATAAGAAATTGTGTGTTATGTCTATAAACGACGACTAGGCTGGGATTAACACCTATACCTCCTTTTCTCAAAATTTCTATTTCCCGTTCTCCCTTGCTGTTTCCATTTACACAAAAATATACAAATGTTTAAAATATTTAAATTTGTCTAAATATTTTACTCATAATTTTATAAAGATCTATTTTTTAACCTTCAGTGCTATTTATCTTACATAAGTCTCTTGATAAGTTTCGTATTCTAAAAAGAATCCCCTCCCCCCCCCCAAAAAAAAAATAGTTATTTAAAGTACTTGTACCTGATGCCCGCCCCCCCCACCCCTCATTCAATATTTATTTATTTATTTATTTTTGTAATTGCGTTAAATAAATAAAATAGTTTTATTTTACAGCAATCTATCTAAATTTATAACTCATTTATTTTCTGAAAATCAAACCGTTTAATTTTGGGACGTTAAAGCTAAACAAATTAAAATTCTTTTACAACTCTTATAAACTTGAAATCATCGAATGTAGTGAAAGTAATGGGAAGACTATTGAAAAAATCCTTTAGTGAAGAAACCGTCTAGAAAACACGCCTTTGAGGAGAAAAATCGTCACAGATGATTCGTTAAGAAAATTCTATTTCCTAATTGGATGATTACATGTCAATCATTTCAATTTTAGCCCATCCTTTGAATGAACTGAAAAAGAGAGTCGGCCATCTTGATTTGACTTGACGTGTGACTAGTGTGTGCTCTTAAGTGAAATTGTTCAATGAAAACATTTTGAATTCACGTACAAAGAGGAGTGAGATAGCATCCTGCATGAAGTTGACTACAAATAGCGAATGTCTTTTCTACAACGCAGACACAACCTAGTCATGCAAAAGCGTAATAAACCGTCTTTCAGTGACTGTAGGTGGTTTTCTGTCAAATTTAAAATAAGGCTCTTAAAGAAAGAAAGGGCCTAGAAAAAAAGAAGCAGCGAAACTACAACAAAGAGTCACATTATGAGAATGCAGTGATTTGGTGAACATAGTGGCGCCCTATTTCGGTTAATTTTGGACTATTTTTTTAATGCATGGAAAGAAAGTACCATGTTCCTCTGATTCTATTCAACAAATGGATTTTTTAGCAATACTTCTTTATTATGAATTTAAGTTCGCACGATTTTGTAATGGGCCCTGTATATATATTGTTTATATAAACACACAAAGGCAGGTTATAATACGTATATTTTAATGTGTAAAAGATTAAGGTTTTCAGACTTGATTTTTATCAAATGAACTATTAATCAACAGCCTGGGCTTAAAGTTGACGACAACTCGGAAGCCCCTCAAAGTAACTACATTTTTAAGCACTGTTCTAAATTAAGAAAAGATTAATAAAGGAATTTTCTGTTGAGAATGAGAAATTTTGAAATATAAAAAGGGCCAAATTGACACCCTGGTCTTTGTACCAGAACGTGTCACTTGTTCCCATACATTCCTATACAATAAATTGTTACAGTGTTCTGTACCAACCCTTAAAGCTTGTACCATGAATTTTGAGCTGCCCTGTATTTCAATCTTTCTGAAAAAGAAAACAGGAAAACATTGTAAAGAAGATAATTTGTAATTTGAAATTACTACCTTTATTTTTACTACTCATTCTCTTCATTTTCCTTTTTTAATAATAATCAAATGTTTCTTGCAATGTCATACATTACTATTTCGTTGTCTAACTGCCCCGGGATACTGGCAGCGAGAGCCCTTTTGATGGAATACCTAAATGCATAGACTTTGTATGAAACAATGCTTGAGCATTATGCGGTACAGTGGATTGATTGCAATGAGTTTCCTGTAAACAATACGTCGTATTCTTTGGTGCGTTTTGATTAGTAATACGCCATTATGTTGCATTTCCCCCAATGTAAATTTAATTTTAGAATCAAAGCTATTACAGTAAAACCTCTAAATAACGGACACCTTTAAAGCGCGGAAATTGTCCGCTATTCGGAAAACCTCAGAGATTAAAAAATTGTTAAGAAATGCTTAATGTTTAATTAATTGACTTTTATATGCCCAAAAACATCTATTATATGATTAATCAGAAATGAAAAGTATTTTTTTTAAGCAATAAAACTGAAATAATATTTTGCATACCTTTATCCACTCTTTATTACATTCTTACGAAAAAAATCTGTTACAAAAATTTGCTTTTGCTTGCTATTACATGTAATTTCTCTTTCAATGTGAAGTTTTAATTCTGTAGGTAACTTTAATCCTTCTGATTTTTTTTTTTTTTTTTTTTTTTTTTGTAAAAGCAAATGTGTAATTGCTCGCTGTATTTTGAAGCTTCTTTTGAAATTTTTTATACAGGGTGGTTAAAATTAAACTGACGGTACTCAGAGGCTCATAACTCCGGTTCTTCTGAGCGGATCCGAATGAAACTTCAGATATATGTTATGCAGATCATGCGGCCGAGGTTTTAGTTAAAAAAAAAAAAAAAAAATTAAATTTTGCCATCAGATGGCGCTGTAGTGCTCAAACCATATGCAAATGAGTAGTTAGAGCAATTTCGCTATAAAAGCGGTACTTATGGTTCAAAGAAATCATTCGTTCGCAGTGAACATGCCGCTGAACAAGAAGGAACGAACTTTGCAGATGCTTCAGCTGTTTCAATTGCAACTTCCTCCACAATCGCTGGGTCCGTTGCACGTCGTCCTCTTCCAGCTGCAACTCCAGAGAACCAGTATTCTCAAACTTGCGAATGATGCATTTAATTGCATTTACGGACATGGGTCCTCTCCTTAAATTTTTCATCCGTCGATAAGCACGGAACACAGCCGAAGCATTGCTTTCATTCTGATAAAAGAGTTTTACGATCAAAGCTCGTTCCTTCTTGTTCAGCGGCATGTTCACTGCGAACGAATGATTTCTTTGAACCATAAGTACAGCTTTTATTGTGAAATTGCTCTAACTACTCATTTACATATGGTTTTAGCACGACAGCGCCATCTGATGGCGAAATTTGAAACTTTTTTTTTACCAAAACCTCGGCCGCATGATCTACATAACATATATCTGAAGTTTCATTCGGATCCTCTCAGTAGAACCGGAGTTATGAGCCTCTGAGTACCGTCAGTTTAATTTTAACCACCCTGTATTGCAGGAAACATATTTAGTTTCAGCATCTCTTTCTTCATCAGCTTTTGTCGAACATTCTAAAGCAATATAATCGCACACAGGAATTGATTCTTCTCTAGTACGTAACTCGCCATCAATATTAATGAAAATTTTGGTAGTTTCTTCACTCGTCCTGATATATTTCATTAATTCGCTTATTTCGTTTAATTCTTCATTTGTGTCGATTTTTTTAAAAATGTAAAGCTTGAATGAAATGCAAATTGTAGCATTGACAGCATTAACTAATTTTAGGCAGTTCTCAAGCATATTCTTAGAATCTAACTTTAAAAGAATGTTGCATTATAAAAGATTTACATTAGGCTTTAAAATTGTACATTACGCCTTAATCAAGTGGCTGGCAAACTGAAGTTATGTTTTTTTTTGGGGGGGGGGGGGAACACAATTGTAACATTGTTGGATTTCAAATGCTTTGGATGAGAACTTGGATTCCCATCCCACCCCGTACTGGGATCACAAAATTTGTGACACATTACCTTGATAAATTTAGAGACTTTCCTTTTTTAATTTATTTTTCTTGTTAAAATAATTTTTTGCCCTTTATTGCCAAAATTATTGTCCGCTATACGGAATGTCCGTTATTCAGAGGTTAAACATACAAAATTTTAGGTTTTGGGAGTGGGGATTAGAAAACTGCCTGCTAAATAAAGGTGTCCGCTATTCGGGAGTGTCCGTTATGAAGGTTTTACTGCAATATGCGTTAAGAAACTTATGATAATTGATGTATCTGCATGTTGCCATACGTTAAAATTGTCATCTACGGTTCTGATCCATGTATGGGGGGGGGGGGGATATAATTCAATTTATTGTATGTATTTGTTTCTAGAAGTCATGGTATAAATTCGGCTAAAAGTCTTAATATGGTAGAACCCATTGGAGTCCTATAAATTTGTTCATCGATTTTACTGTCATAGATGAAATAATTATTAATTATTATATTAAGAGTACCTTTAAATGTAGTTTTCATATTTTCGTATATATATTTTCATTTGGACACGGCAGCTATTTATTCTTATAACGTAATTTTGGGCGTCTGTATGGGCATAAACCAATGGGTTTATATTTTTATATAATATGTAGAAGGCAGGGATCAGAGACTATTACATAAATGTTTTTCGATGCTCTGCAAAGTATCTTGACAATTGAATAATTTTAGTCCTATTTGCGTTGTGAATTGCACTGCACCTTTTTTACGCTGCTTTAAGTATCTGCAAAACTGAAACATTGTTTGTTGGTGGCAACCGTAATTGTGCTGGCTATGAATTTTTCGTTCAACAATAGTAATAGTAATAAAAAAAAATATATAAATAATAAAATCCCCTCTTTCTGTTTATTTCTAAAATAGCCGAAATCGTCCTCGTATCGATATTTTTAAAAAGTATTGATTTTTTTTTCTTTTGTGATCACCCGGTATTTTTGACCACCTTCCCCATTATTTGACATAAAATTTACTGTGGATGAGGAAGTAGAATCACATTTCTGTAGTTGTGGGTAAGGCAGAGCCAATGAGTGCCATTGTACGCACATGACGAAAGGTTTCACGCGAGCTGCGACTGATCTACTCGGAACTGAAGTTTAATCTCGAACGAGTGATGTCACTTATCTTAAAAATCAAGCGAGAAACCTGCAAAAAAGAATCGAATGTTATTTTCTATAAATAAAGCTGAGTTCAAGGACCGGAAAGAGTTTTAAAAAGAAAAAAAAGTTACGAAAATAGGTCATCTACTAAGATAATTTTTGATCAGATAGATTTCCAACTGATCCATGGACAATTATGTAAAATACAAATTCCAGGAACTTTGAAAAACTGTATGTTGGGGAAACACTTTTGATTTCATTGTTTAAATTCTTTAAATGAATAGATAGTCTCACCATAAGCATTTTTTTAACACCAATTCGTTGATATATTAAAGACGAATTAATAATCTTGAATACTGTCTCAAGCAGTAGTATTCAATCTACGGGCCGCAAGCGCCTCCGAAAATTGGGCACACAATTTAAAAGATACATAATATACATAAAATATTCCATATTATAAAGAGCAGTTTTCAAAATCCTGACGAATGTTTCTTTTTAGGTGCGTTCGTAATTTTGTAAATACGTAGCACCTATAGTGGTCGTTCAGTCCGTCCGTCTGTCTGTCTGTCCGCATATAACAACGCAAAAACTATCCAACCGAATCGTTTGAAATTTAAAATACATAATTATTACATAATTTTGTCGTGTCATTTCAAATTTTATGAAAATCGGATGAATAGATCAATTACAGGGGCAATCAAAAGTATTCCATTACATTACGGTCAATGGGGAAAAAAGTTTCAAATGCATTTTAATCAATTGAAATTTAAAATACATAATTATTACATAATTTTGTCGAGTTATTTCAAATTTTTTGATAATCGGGTGCATAGATCAATTACAGGGGCAATCAAAAGTATTCAATTACATTATGGTCAATGGGGAAAAAGTTTCAAATACATTTTATACGTTTGAAATTTAAAATACATAATTATTACATAATTTTGTTGAGTTATTTCAAATTGTATGAAAATCGGATGCATAGATCAATTACAGGGACAATCAAAAGTATTCCGTTACATTACGATCAGTGGGGAAAAATGTTTCAAATGCATTTTAATGGTGTTACACTCATTCGAATTTAATAAAATTTATATGCAACTATAAAGTACATATTATAATATACATTATACATAATCTATGGTGCAAAGAACATTTGTTATTGATTTACAAGGCCACACAAAAGTATTCCATTACATAATGGTATAGGGAGAACATTGTTTGATGAGCGTTTTAATTATAATTCACTATTTACAATTTTATGAGATTGATCTATGAGAGTAATATTTTTAAAACTTCGTTATCGTACGAACGCACCTCATTTGCTACGCTACACATGCAATTTCCAACTTGTTTAAATCTAAGGCAATAAAAATAATCGTGAAAATTTTATATTTTACTATGATAATTGAGTTTCAACTAATCTGGGAATTTTAAACCTCAGCTAGATGAGGTGATGTTTTGTTCATGTACAGCCACATTTCAGTTTGATTACCAAAGCTAGTTAATGCAAGCATATGCATGAACCCCTTTAGTTACTTCAGTTGAAACTTACACAGGAATATTGCAGGGTGAATAACAATAGAAATATTTTATCCCTGATTATAATAAAATAGTTAAGAGTATAAATGTTGAAATCATCTCCTCAGTGAAAATATTTTATTTATATTTCACCATGAGAAACAAAGGGCTTATCAAATTCAAACTATTTCAAACGTGAACAAAGAGAATGAGGGAAATTCGTTTTAAAGGATATTTGGATGGATATATTGGAAAATGGGAAATTATAAATTAAAATTATTATCCCTGCGTAAAAAAGGATTCATTTTATTAAAATATTCGTTATTTGCAAATAAAAGTCTCGTTCTTAACATCAGAAAACACTGAAAATTGATAAAATTTATATATTCGGTATGCTTTGTCCATAAAAGCATTTCTTTTATTCGCTTTATTAAGATTCCCTTCTAATGTCGTTTATAAATATACGTTATATGAAAAAAAAGGTCGATATAATATAAATTTTGTAATTTAATATGCATGCATCCCATCTTTAAATGCCGTATTTAAAGATGCACGGGACTTGCATATTTTTAGGCGCGTTCGTAATTATATAAATACGTAGCACCTATAGTCGTCATCCAGTCTGTCCGCATATAACAGAAAAAGAACCCAACCAAATTGTTTGAATTTTAAAATGTATAATTGTTACATAATTTTGTAGAGTCTTTTCAAATTTCCTGAAAAGCCGTTTCATTATAGAGACAATCAAAAGCATTCCATTAAATTATGGCCAATGGAAAAAAATAGTTTCAAGTTCATTGTAATGATGTTCTACTCTTTCGAACATAATACAATAGATATGCACCTATGAAGTGTATAATAAAAAAATACATTCTACACAATCTGTGCAAAGAATATTTGTTGTTAATTTACAGGACCACAAAGTATTCCATTACACAATGATATGGGAAACACCGTTTGGAGCGCGTTTTAATATCATTAAACAATTTAACATTTTATCAAATTAATATGCATTGATGAGGTTTATTGCAAGTTACTTACTGTATAATAGAAAGCAGATAGTATTTACAGGGACACACAAAAAGTTTTGTAAACTATACTGTATCCGATGTACTGTATACTATTATACCAAGAATATATTTAAAACTTTGTTATAGTACGAACGCACCTCATTTGCTACGTTTGACGTAAAATTTTCAACTTATTTTTAATTGGAAGTATCTAATATCAGCGCTTCAAGAAATTTTATCTATTTTGAATCATCAGCATAGTATGTAGTTACTTACAAGCATTTCAATGCATTTGAATTAAATGTACATTTTAATATTTTTTTTAGTCTTGTGCGTTTTTACTTGTTGTCAAATTCTTGGCACAATAGTCGATATTAGAGAACACAATATGAAAATCCCGTGAAAATATTACTAAATAAAATGGCAGGTTTATATTCTATTCCAGGGCTATCCTAGAGGTCTGCACGGGCCGAAATTTCCAGGCCCGGGCCCGGCCCGAAAGTTAAAATTTTGACCCGGGCCCGGCCCGGCCCGAACGAAAAAAATATTGGCCCGACCCGGCCCGGCCCGAAAGTTAAATTTTCGGCCCGAGCCCGGCCCGGCCCGAACGAAAAAAATAATGGCCCGACCCGGCCCGGCCCGAAAGTTAAAATTTCGGCCCGAGCTCGGCCCGGTCCGGAAAAAAGTTTAAAATTCGGCCCGAACCCGGCCCGGCTCGAGTGAATTTCTACAAAACATTGATCTTTAATCTTATGGAAGAGTTCTGACCAAAAAAAAATTATATTAGTCTTTTTTTTCCATGTTTATAATCTCCATTTATGCAGAAGTGCCGTAGGCTGCGATATTTGTGCTTTTAAATAAATCTTTGTTTGTTGTATGTAAATGTTTCAGTTATCACTAGTAAGGTACCTGTACCCAATATGGACACTCTAAGGAAAATGTATTTTTTTCACCCCCATGTACAAGTCATAGGACTCCAAAAATATGTGACCACTATCCTTGGACTATTGATTATCATTATTAAAATTAGCGACCTTGTAACTATTCTGGTTTAATTTAAATGATAAAAATAAAAAAATGTTTACAAGTGTCCATATAAGGAACTACCTGTCCCTATTATGGATAGGTTTCCTTATTGACTTTGTACACAGTGTATATGGAAGAGCCACTTTTCCAAGGGATTTTAGAGGAGAGGGAATAAAAAAATGTATCTTAAAATATTCGGAGGAAGAGGGGGCAGTAAATATCTGCAGAATATGCTTTTTAGAAAGGGGGCTCATTCTCTGTTTTTATCCTTCGAAGACCCATGCAAAGCCCCTTAGTTACTAGTAAATATTATGAAATAATATTGTTGGTTTTGCTTAGCTTTATTGCATCTGTTTGCGAATTTACATCTGGTATTACTCAGTCCTCACAGCATGGACAAAGAGAAACTTTTTCACCATGGGCAGTAAGTCCCACATAATCCTCATGAACATATCTGCCACATGTGATGCATGGCCGCATGTTTGAAAAAGCATCAATACTGCAAAAGAAGCGGTACCAGCTCTCCTTTGTTGAGGAAGTCCTATCATTGGTACCTACGATTTCGCCAACATATATCCTACTGGGGGGGGGGGCTTCTTTTTATTTTTCTGCAAGGGTTTTTTGGAGGAAGGTTTTTGGGCGATTGTTCAAATGGCATCTTTTTGAACAAAGATTTTACCACTTTGATGCCTTTTCAATTTATTGTTTGGCAACGTTGAATTTTCTTCATTCTTACAGTTGTAGCCGAAGGTGACATACGCTGTCCATATTGGGAACCGGGCGTAGTTTTACTAAATCTTGTAACAAATGAATAAGAAAAATATTTTAAAGCAAATTATGCAAAAGCAATCGAAAATATGTTTTATTAGCTTTCTAAAATATTCCACTTTTCAACATTTAATGCAGTTTTACCATATCTAATAAAAATTTAAGCTTACAAGTAATTAAGATCAGCACATATCGAAACAATAAATTTCCTCCTAAATGGCGAACAGCGCGTTTTTCTTACACTTTCCAGCCTTAATTATCTTTTCAACTGCTTTTCTTCGCGAAAATGTTGAGCATCTCTCGATCAAAATTATTACCTTTAAAAATATTAGGGGTGTCCATATTGAGAGCCCTGTCCATATAGGGTACAAATACCTTATTATTAATCCATATTCCCTGTAATGGAGACAAAAAATAGAAAAAGCGGTTTATGGTAAAATTTCCAAAGACGAAATCGCTTAGGAACGAAAAAAAATGCATTCCCTTCTTAACAGATGTAAATGTTTAATATATTTTTTTCTCCCGTATTGTTGTATTCATTTTGCATGGATGAACATTTTAAAAGAAACTTTCAGTTTTCAGTTTAACAAAAAATTCCGTCATAATCATGTTTTTTTTTTTTTTTTTTTTTTTTCTGTGTGTGTGTGTGTGTTTAATTCTATTTTAAAACGCCTAGTAATGTGCGATTCTTTAAAAGGAATAGATTCTAATGTTTAATTGTAGAATAATGACGGTTTAAAAGTATATGCTTTTTTTGCAGAAATTTTTGAACAAAGCCAAATATTACTGATTTATAAAAAGTCGAGAAAAGGATTTTCATATATGAAGATTCAATAGGAACTGATTATTTTGGTCCATGAAAACTAGGAAGAATGGAATCAGTCTCGGCTTTGTACGGAAAAAAAGCTAGACCCGGCCCGATACTCCCGCAAAATTAATTAAGGCCCAAGCTCAGCCCGGCCCGAAAAGATTAGTGACTAGGCCCGCCCCGGCCCGGCCCGAAAGGATTAGTGACTAGGCCCGGCCCGGCCCGGCCCGAGTCTTCAGAAGTAAGGCCCGAGCCCGGCCCGGCCCGAATGCCATTATTGGAAATCGGCCCGAGCCCGGCCCGCGGGCCGGGCCGGGCTCGGGCTTCGGGCCGAGGCCCGGCCCGTGCAGACCTCTAGGCTATCCAACCTTTCGCATAGCGTGGGCGCATTTCAACTACTGACAGACGTTGAAGGGCGTCATTATTTATAATCCAACAATATTACCTAACTATACTGACGGGTAAGGACAACAACTTGGCGTCTTTTTTATTCAGAATTTCCGAAAGAAAAATTATCACTTTAAATAACCTGGTAACGTCTCACATTAATGTATATTAAAATACTATTTAAAATCTCTGGTACGAATTCGGACTTTCTGAATAAAGAAATAGACAAAACTGGTAACCAACCGAGTTCGAGGTAGTGATTTTCAGACATCTTTTAAGATGTACAGACACCTCACAGTGCGAGCAATAAACACCCTTATTATGCAGAACTCATTTGAAAAATAGTTTCAATAAATAAATAAATAAATAAATAAATAAATAAATAAAATAAATAAATAAAATAAAAAAAATTAAAAAAATAATAAAATAATAATAAACAAATAAATAAAAATAAATACATAATAAAAATATGGTAAATTTATAATGAAATTTTTCTGAAACAGAAAGACCTATCTAAAAAAAAAGTTTTAGAGAAGGGCGGAAAATTATATATATAAAACCCCTCCGTGTATAATGATTCCGGGGTCAACCCATCCACGAGAAAAAGAAATTGCGACCACGTTAGACTTAAGTATTCCGAGCCGGTCACAAATATCACAAATATTCTAATTGTTCAATTTATGGAAATATACATGAAAAACATTTATTCATTACCCATTTTCTTTAAAATCTACAAAAACTATCTAATTATAATATTTAAGTAATAAAACAACCATCAATTACTAGAAAAACAAGCGTTAAATTATGAGAAAAACGATGTAAGCAAATTAATGCTGTTTCCATTCAAAATGAAATGCTAAATCTATAAAAAAAAGTTACCTCCCATTTTAAAGGCTATATTTTCTGACCAATGAAAACGTTCCATAGTCATAATGAAGTGGTCTCATTGGTCAGACACACATTTACATTTCGGCCGTGTTCAAAAGACACTTTTTTTGTGCGCGCGCGCTCAGAAGATTCTGCTTGGAGTAGGTGATATCGAAGAAGAGAATTTTAAAGTTATTCAATTATTGTATTATTTTTACGGTTCAGAATTGGTAAATACAAATACCATATCCCTTTATCCTTTCAAAACATGATTTTCGTAACAGAAATACATACCTGTGACCACTCAAATAAAATTAAAAGTATTCCGGAAAAGTATCACGTGACCTATTTCATGTAATTAAGCCCGATCAGCATTTAAAATAAGACATCCAACCCTGCTCAAGGCTGACGCGCGTTACGCAAAAAAACTGCTGGGCGATTTGATCACGTGATTGTGAATTTTGTGCTTATCTTATTGGTTGCACTTTGTTTGTAAACAAAGTTGGTAGGTTGACTGATACAATTTAAATTTTTTAATAATTTTCTTTTTATTTATTTAAAAATCATTTATCAGTTGCTTTATACTTTTCGTATTAAATAGAATGCTGTCGATAAACCAAGGTTGAGATATCCACACGGGGGACTAGCTAAGGGGGGGGGAGGACAGGGGGAGCCTCCACTCCCAAAACATTCACAAATGTTGTTACACTTTGCAAATTTAAAACTTTTATGCCAAATTTAATTAAAATTTTAATGAAAACTGCAATACATTTTCTATTTTTGATAGAATTTGCAAAAGTTACAACTCTAATTGGGAATATTATTATTTTTTTTTACAAATAAGAACTGTATTACATTTTCAAAGTGCGTTAACTTGGCAAAATTATAAAACGAGTTGGCGAATATAAAAATTTGACTTGACAATATTAAGGTTTTCTCCCCCACCAATAAAAAGTCTTAGCGATGGCCCTGTATCCACATATTACAAGATTGATTTGTAATCTACAATACTGGATTGATTTCAGTGGAATTTGCATTGTTAGTTAGATAATTTTTCAGAAGAAGTTTTAGTATGCATATATTTCTTATTTAATGATTGTATATTTTAATACCGTGTGGATAACAGGCCAAAATATGTCATAAAATATGAGAAACAAACGACATCCGAAATTATGTTAGTATAAGCAAAACACTTATTTATACTTTCAATAGAAAATTATAAACATTCTAATCATACTTTATTCATTACAAAACTAGAAGGCAAACTCCAAATATTTCACCTCTTTAAAATATATGTAAGCAATTTACTTTATTAAAAATACCAACCATATCCTTACTTCAAAAGAAAACCCATGTAATGATATGGTACATGCAGCCATTGACCCCAGATGGGTTAAGATGCTTGGCGAAAAAGTAGGGAAAAACAGAAAGAAAGAGGGAAAACCTGGGGATTTGCACGGTATATAAAGCTCAAGGGAAAATGATTTCCACTTACGCTGACTGAAGATGTCCTAGTAAGGACGAAAACGTTATCAGTTTTAAATTTCGGATTATAAAAACTTTTATTGTAATAGTGACAATTGTATTTTATGATATATAAAATTATTTTCGAGATTTTTTTAAAAAGATCTAAAACTAATGCCTATAATTGGTATTTTTAATAAAGTAAATTATATATGAAGGCATTATACTTGTGATTGTGGTTATCTACAATTTCCTGAATATATGTATGCAGATATTCTTAATTTAAAAAAAATGTATATCTTTTACATTTTGCTTTTATAATATTTTCCATTTTGATTTTAACACCGTAAAATATCCACGCATGCATTATATTTGCATCCTAATCTCAATAAAAACTTACTTCTAAAATTTTCAAATAAATAAATAAATAAATAAATAAATAAAAAATAAATAAATAAAAAAAAATAAAGGAAGAAGAAGAACATTAATAATTATTTTATGCGTATACGGATATTTTCGCAGAAAACTATTTTTTCATTTGCTTAATATATATATAAATCACTTTGAAACGATATTTAGAATATTAAAAGGATAATTAAAATATTAAAACTTTCTCCGCAAAAATCTCATTTTCTCGTATTTAAATAAGTATTTTATTATTATAATAGAAATACATGTGCTTCTGTATTATTAATATAAAATTTACCTTTAATAAAAATGCCTTATTTATTAATAAAAAGCAACCCCCCCCCCCCAAAAAAAAAAAAAACCACAAACCAACTTTTGGCCCTCAAAGGTCTCGAACCCGTATCGTCTGGGTACAAAGCTCAGCGCTTTGACCATTCGGCCAGCGAGCTCACATTCATTTGTAACAGATTATCTTTATAATTGGCACCACAAGTAATTACATCCGTGATCTGTTCTCCATCTGTTATTGAGCGCACAGTTGCAGTACCGGTAGCACAGTAGCGAGTACTGAACGCACATCCGTCCACTATAGGAACCCACTCCATGTCCGTGGACTAGCGTCTAGCGACAGCAGGATTCCTAATGGTAGGACTTAGAAAAAAAATCTGCCGATCTTTGCTCTTAGGATTTATCCCTAAAGAGGGATAATTTGCTTTTTTAGACTTTTGTATTGTGCTGCCATCTGTTAACAGAAAACTAAAGTTATAGTTAATTAGAACATTGCATTATATTGAATATTGTGGCAGATAAAAATAAAATAAATTATAAATTATCAAATATATTTAAATTATTTATAGCGTTAATATTGATAGTTATTTAAAATATTTTGACTATCGTGGCAGATAAGGAAGAAATTATTTATCAAAGGCATTTAAATTAATAATAATGTTAACATTGTTCTTAATTTAAGTAGTTCTTGAATTTATGTAAGAATTATTATATTCTGGTATTCAAACAGTAAACACAACAATCGTATAAACACAATATTCTAACGAAAAGCGAGTTATCACATTTTCAAAAAGCCATGCCAGGCGCCACTAACTATGATTTCCCCCACAGACTGTGTATTTCCCTAAACAATTGAAGAAAGTGGGGAAAATCCCTTTTTAAGGATGTTTCAAGTTTCGAGGATTTTACTCTAAGTCCTACCATTAGGAATTCTGCTGTCGCTAGACACTAGTTGTCCGTGGCTCCTGAGCGCGCGCGTCCAGCGTGTGTAATAGCTGAACACGGCCTTCGAGTTGCAAATGACGTCACTGCATTTTACTTTGACATCTTTTCACGATTTCAAAAACAATATTTAATTAAAACTTTTTATTTAAGGAAAGCGAAGGTGCGTTTTAAATGCAATATTGTTAGTATTTTTATATTAGAGTTGCTTTAATTTTTTCATGAATGACTCTTGAGAACACTGAGCTCGACATATAATTATATCGTTATATGTCGTTACATATCGTTATATGTCGAGCTCAGTGCTTGAGAATGACTCCATTGTCTCACTGACTCACGAGTGATTGGGTGTGTTCGGCGGCTACGCGCGCTGAGAGCGTGCGCTCAGGAGACGGATTCATGGAGTGGATCTTTATCGCGGATGTTCAGTACCGTTCAGTACTCGGACTGTGCTCTCAGGAACAGATTGAGTACAGACCATGGATTTGATTAATTACGGTGCTAATAAGTTATTTATATTATCTGTTACAAACAAAGGTGAACTTCACGGCTGAATGCATAGAGCGTTGAACTCGAAACCAGAGATTGTGTGTTCGAATCCTTCGCATCTAAAAACTGTGTTTATGATTTTTTTTAAAATTATTATTGATTGCTTTATATTAATACATAAAACATTTTTATTAAAGCTAAATTTTTATATTAATAATACAAAAACGCATGTATTTCTATTATAACAAGAAATATTCTTTTATAATTGATTTTTTGCATTATTCTTTTAAAATTTATGTATTTATTATTTGTTCCTTACAATCCCCCTATCCACCAGATAGTTTTGAAAACAGATTTCTGTTGAAATTTTCTTTTGATTTCCCCTCTCCCTCCATGTTTAATTGCAGTATTTTAATTGTTTAAGCCTAAAGTGGCTATGACTGACTATAGTTGTTGTAATTTTTTATCATTCTTTTAAAAATGCAAACACGTCATTTTGACGGGCTATCTTCTAGTATTCAATAAAAGCCTATAATAAAAATGAATATGGAACACCAATGTTATCAAAGAAGAATTTTTAAAGATGGATTTTTATTTAAAAATATTTCTACTGAAAAGAACCTTCAAAAGAGTGATAAGAAAACCTGCAAAAGGGCGGCATGGCGCCCGCGGGTGCCGCGTTCGTCAGCATTTTTTTTACTCTAACCAATTCTATCATATCATAGTTTGAATATCTTTTTTCCAAAATTTTCAAAGAAATCAAAATGGTAGTATCATTTTACTCTAAAATGGTTTCGAGTCCACTCAATAGTTTTCAAAAGTTGGCGCCACTGTCGACTTATGAAAGGTCAGTAAAAAGGCACGGTTAGACCTAATTCGATCATTCGAAAGAAAATGCATTATATGTCTTAAGTGATAAATTTAATGTATTAGACTACAAACGAAACGCTGTAACTTCATGTTTTTCTTAGAATAGTTTAAATTGATCTTAGCGTTGGTATACTTTTAGGTTTCAGAACCGGTACTGAAAATTAAAGTAACTTTGTAATAAATCTGCAACCAAATAATAATAATAATAATAATAAATGCTAACCTGGTTAGAATTCAACATCAGCTATTCAAAGCAAGAAAAAAAAATCACTTAAAATTAATCCTATGCAAGTGAGACATTTTTAAAAAGAACACCCCCATAATTTTAACATTACAGCGTTCCAATTTCTACGCATGGTTAGTGTAGGCTGTTATTATTCAAGCTCATGTTTATCCCATGGAAGCGTTGATTATATATTTTTTGCTTGCATTTTAATTATTATTAAATATTTTTTTTTTTTTTAGGGTGTTTGAGGTTGATATTTTTTTTTTGTGCGCATGGAAGGGGGGGGGGAGGGGTCTATGTTTGCGCCCGACGCCATAAAGGCAGGGGCGTCGCCATGGGGGGGTATGGGGGGGGAGCCTCCCCCCCCAATATATGTGAAGTTGGGAAATTTGAGCTTAGAGTTGGGAAAATTTAGATTTTTGAAAGACTTTCTTTTTTTTTAATAATTACAAGAAATATATGAACTTTTTATTCTTTCGGTGACAATGGTTTAGCAAACAAGTTAAATTATCAAAAGAAATCAACCAGACTCAATTTGTCATTGTATTTCTCTGTTCTATGAAAACATCATACACTTATTAGACCTAAATGTCTCTGCTCCTGTGTATCAATATCTGACTCTAAACAGCTTTCTCCACTCCTTTGTTTCCTCCAAAACTTTCATTTCTGAAAAATTTCAAATTATAGTCCGTGACTTTTATGTTACTTTCGTATGAAAATCCATAATGGCTCATATACTAGAAGTCTGTCCGGGCCTGGGCTTGGTCCAAGGTACTGGCATGGCCCGTGGACCGAGCAGGCAAACTTTCAAACAGAGTGCTTCCACCATTCTGATATAAAAATTTAAAAGAAGCTCATAAAATTTGAATTATTTTCAATAAATATGAGTTTCACAAGAATGCGTATAAATGTGCTGCATGAGCCGATTTTATTTTAACAACACTATTGCAAAAATATATTTTGTCCAAAATGTAGAGAACGTCATCGGATAGTTAATCATGTTTGAGCCTGAGCTTAGCTTTTTTTGCAGACTCGGGCAGGAGCACCGTCAGTTTATTACCCCTCCCCCTTTTTAATCCTCAAACCAGAAAAATTATCAAATCATAGATGCAAAAAAAAGTAAAAATGTCGAATATGAAGTCGCAAAGGACTGATGAAAACTTTCACTTTAGACAGATTTTTATCTTTGGCGGGAAATTTTCAAGCAATTTTTACGTCAGGAGTATGAAAGGAGGACACTGTGCAACATCAAACACCCTACAGTTGGCGGGGGGATTCCCCTCACATCGCCAGGTCCCCCAAAATGGCTTTCCAGATTGTTTATTACCTTGTTCATAGTCATATAATAACAAACATCTTCATTAATCTCTCACATTTTCTTCCGGAAGTTTTTTTTTTTTTTTTTTTTTTTGTAATAGAGGCTGCGATCAAAAATGTCTGTTTTCTTGTGGGGAGGGGATGTCTCCCCTGTCCTTCCCAAATGGCTCTCCTGGACTCGGGTTAGGCCGAGGTAAGGATTATTTTTTTCTGCATAGTTGAGTCGGGACGGAACTGGACTTGGTTGCTCTTGGCATGTGTCGGGCGGACAGTTTTGCTTTGCAAAATAAGTAATAATGATAACGAACTTTTGGTAAGGGGAATCATCGGAAATGTATCTTGAGGTGGTTCTCAAATTCCCTGTTGAATAACACAAAACTTTCTGAAACATTTTCTGACTCATTTTTAAAAGAAAATGCATAACATTGACAGGCCTGAAGTGATTGGATTGAAACGATTTCGAATTGAATAG
Organism: Maratus speculifer; assembly: GCA_964019185.1. NCBI lineage: Eukaryota > Metazoa > Arthropoda > Arachnida > Araneae > Salticidae > Maratus > Maratus speculifer. The sequence continues at coordinate 220,413,729 of OZ025298.1, forward strand.
CGTTTTCCATTTTTCGATAAATAAATTACTTATCCAATTACAGGCGATTATTGTTACACAACGACAGTTTTCTCTTCTTTACTTGCTATGACGTTTTGAAAATCGAATCAAAAACTAATATTTGACAGCCTTTTCTGAAATATATGTTGCTTTCATTCCAAGAAAAAAGAAAGCGCCATTCGATAACATTTTTTCTAAATAAGAACATCTGCCAATTTTATGCGTTTCCGAACAAAAGTGAATTGAGAAATGCGCAAGAAAACAATTATTTTAGATTCTTTTTATCAGCATTCTTTAGAAGAATCTTAATTGTACGTTAAGAAAAATCCGAATTTTTTGTAGCTATCAAATTGGCCCGCGGATCGGGCCTGGTTTAATTGTTTTTTACGCAAGCTGTTCCTGTTTTCAAAGATTTTTGTTCAGGCCGGCCCCTGAACTGTGAAAATATAGATCCGGCTCGAGCCAAAGTTTTAATTTTCAAATCGGGCCGTGCTGGGCCAAAATAGCTTATATGTAGTCGGGACCGTGCTCTGATCTGGAAATTCCAGCCGGAAAAGACATGTATAGCAAAGACAGTAAACAAAAAAGGGAATTTTTAAACAAACTAATGATGGTTGACGAAAGAAAAGAAATCGCAATAGATCTTTAAAAATAAAATTAATAATTCCAATTATAACATATTCTACTGTCAAAATGAAAATAAAACAAGAAAATATTCACATCTTTTCATATTTAACCCGTCGTCGTCGCGTCGCCGGAGAATTTATACAACGGCTTTAGTCGTCGAGTCAATCTAAGCTTAAAAATCTGTAAATTTTATTTCAAAATAGCAATCTATTCTAATATTGTAAAACAAAAATGCAATTTGTATTTCCGTTTTATGCTAATCTCAAATAGTATTAAAAGAACTTGGAATAAGTAACTTTGAAAAAAAAAAATATTAAAAATATTTATTCAGGCGCCAAAAGAAAAAAAAAAAAAAGAAAAGCTGGAGTCCTAATTTCTATAATAGTAGCTACACCTGCTATATTACGTAACTGGGCAACAATATCCAATGAGTTTTCGCCAGAAAAAATACTGGTAACCCTTTGTCGTCAAGAAAAAATAATCATAAAAGCAAATGTGATTTCAAAAAATTATTGATTCTGATAAATGTGTTCCTTTTTACTTTGTTTGTGTGCGGATAAAAAAACTGCTATATTTTTATCGGTTTATAAAATATGAAACCAAAGCGATATAAAGTTCAATGTTGTAATTGTAAAGCAGTATTTAATAATGACTATAAATCTCAGCATGAAAAAAACAATCATAATGGGAATAGAGTTTCTGTGCAGGAAATTGGAGCCCCTAAAAATCCATTCGATGCTTCAGTACGTAAAAGGAAAAAAGTGGACGATGTGAAATCGGAACAAATATATAAATATGATAGCAGTCCGTCAAATGAAGAAATAATCAGCATAAGTTGCAATACTGATGTGTTGAACTTAAATAAAAAGTCTGAAGAAATAAAAGATTTTTCTTTTCCTATAAACAACACCGAGAGCGAAGATCAACTTCTTCAACAGTGTAATTTGGATTTTTCAAAAGAAAGTGAATTTCTACATGAGGCTACGAATTCCAAAACTCAAAACCAATCTGAAATGGATAATGAATTTCAAAACGAGACTGCAAGCTTCACAAATGAAAACCAAACTAAAGAAGAAAATGAAAATAAGTCGGACTGGGTGTCTTTTATGGGAAAATTTTCTTTTATTCTCGAAAAATTAACTGAGAGCAAAACTATTTTTTCTCAATATAATGAATTTGACATAGTTAACGAGAAATTGGCAATAACTGAGATTGTTAACTTTATCTCTTCAATTAAAGAAACCTGTGATATAGTTCTTGAAGAGGGGTGCAGAGTATTGAATAAACTGAATAATGAGTTAGAATTTTCAATTGAAGACAGTGGAAGTGCCTCTGAAATAGTAAATCATGATCCTGGTCTACGTCCAGATACTTTAAATGAAAATCAGAAAAATTATTTAATTCAGTTAGGTCCACATCAACCTAAATTAGCATGTTTTCCTTCTGATGGAAAAAACCGGTTTAATCCCCACTGGTATACAGAATTTGAATATTTAGAGTACAGTACAGCAAAGCATGCTGCTTTTTGCTTTGTATGTTGTCTTTTTCCTGTTGGTATAGGTCGTGAAAAAAGAGAAGATGCTTGGACTTCAACCGGAGTAAAAGTATGGGGTAAAATGAAAAGTTGCGGAAAAGATAAATTAGGGAAGCTCCAACAACATTTCTCATCTCAAGCTCATAAGTCTGCTCTATATGATTTTTGTAATTTTCTTGTAAAGAAAAAACATATTGATGTCTTAATTGACAAATCAAAAAGGCAAGTTTTAATTCAGGAAGAAAAAGTTCGAATGCACAACAGAGAAGTTATCAAAATTTTAATGGATACTTGTAAAACATTCGGAAAGCAAGGATTAGCATTTCGAGAGTCAAACACCGATGATATTAATAAAGGAAATTTTTGCGAAGTGATACAGCTTATCTCAAGGCACAATACTACAATGAAATGTTGGTTTGAAGATAAAAAATTGAGACCATATCATGTTACATATATGAGTCCAGAATCTCAAAATGAAATGATAAATTTAATAGCATCTGAAATTCGTCAGGTAATCACTTCTGAAATAAAAAATAGTTTATGTTTTGCAGTTTTGGCCGACACAACTCCAGATCTGTCACACAAAGATATAATGTCTATTGTTATCCGAAGTGTAAGTAATGAAGGTGAAATTAGGGAAAGATTGGTCAAAACAATTGAATGTAGTGACAAAACTGGAAAGGGAATGGCAGATTTAATTTTACAGTGCTTAAATGAAATAGAAATTGATTATTCGAAGCTTGCATTCCAGTCTTATGATTTTGCTCAAAATATGTCCGGGAGGTTCAATGGTGTACAAAAACATATATCTGAGATTGTCGGTCACAGTGTTCCTTACATACCTTGTCAAGATCACCGCACTAATACTGCTCTAGAACATGCTTGCAACGTTAGCATATTAATTCAAGATTTGTTTAACATCCTTGAAGAGCTCTATGTCTTTTTCACATCAAGTACAAAAAGATTTAAGCATTATCAGTCAAGTGTAGAGAACATTGATAAAGTAATTCAACTTAAAAATCTATCAAAAACCAGATGGACCGCAAGAGCTGAATCGGTCAAAGCCTTAACTCAATCGTTTGAAATGGTAATAGAACTATTAGAAAATATTTTCAATGAAAAGACTTTTGATTCCTCTACTAGAACAAAAGCATTTGGAATTTATAAAAAAATGAAAACTTTTGATTTTATTGCATCATTTTTTTTCATGAAAAACATCTTAAGCAAAATAAAAATTTTAACTGAAATTCTGGAGACACCTGATTTTAACGTCATTGACTGCATTGCGATAATAAAAAGTACTGTCCAAAGCTTACAAGCAATTAGTGATGATTCCACTGGAATGAATAATCTTATAAAAAGTTCAATTGTATTCGCTGAAAAAATGGGGATAGATGTTGAATCAGACTTCCGAAAACACCATAGAAAAAGGGTTCCACCTAAAAAAATTGATGAAAACAATAGAACAGCAATGGACATAGATTTAAATACTTTTTACAGGAAAGAATTCAAAGAAGTTTTGGACACATTAATAATGGGTTTCAATGACAATGTTTTATATATCAAAGATACTATTGAACCGATACATTCGATTTTTAAGCTACCATTCACCAAAGCAAATTTGAGCATAAGTAATCTAGAAAAAGTTATTAACATGTTTCCTCCTGGATCTGATAAACCTGACATACACGACTTGCAGAGTCAAATGGAAATACTTTTTGACTTGTGTTCAAACAATAATGTTGACTCTCTTAACGGACTTTTCGTTCATGCCAAAAAATTCAAAAATTATTTAGGTCAAGCCTTCAAACTGTGCATTTTAACATTCACAGCAGCTTATGGTGTTGCGTCAAATGAAAGGACATTTAGTCAGCTAAAAATTATAAAAAATGAATTACGAACTACCATGAGCGATGACAGACTGGATAGCTTAATGCTTTTGAAATGTGAAAATAAAATAGCGGACTTACTTAAACTGGACGATGTGATCATTAGGTGGGCTTCTTTGAAGAACAGAAGGATCAGTGTTAAATGAAAAAAATTACAATGTAAGTGTTCATTAGCAATCGTTACAATTTTTCTTTATGTAACATTTTTTGTTTCATATTTCATATATTTATATAATTTTTTTTGAATGTATGCAATGTCTCTAACTTTGAATCTTACATTTATTGCATTATTTGAAATTGTTTCTTTAACCTTTGTGGTAAAAGTATAATCTTTATCTCTTTTTCTTCTGATCTTTATTTTCATGCTGAAAAAATAGCAATAAATCTAGTTTTTTTTTTTTTTTTTTTTTTTTTTTTTTTTTTTTTTTTTTTGGAAAAGAAATTATTTTTAATGCATAAGTATTGTTATCATTATAAGCACATTGCATTGTATAATTTTAATTGGAAATTAGAACAATATTTTTCAAGTTGGGAAATTTTTAAATTCTCCCCCCCCCAAAAAATATCTGTAGCTACGCCTCTGCATAAAGGCTAATTTCGGCACTGGAAAGTAATGTTTTTTCCTACACCTTCCCACGCTTTAGAAACAATATTGTCAAAACAATTGCTTTTTTTTTTTTTTTTATCCCATGTGAAATTCAGACACTGGAGTAAGTTCATTCTTTAATCTGATATATGAAAGTGACTTTGATGAAAATTTCTCTTTCGAGAATTGCATCATCTAGTATTATCCCGATGCTGGAGAGAGCCAGATGATCCGATTAGATACAAAAAGTTGTGATGGGAAAAGCGTAAACACCAATTGCCACAAAAACAGAACTTTAATCTTCGGTTGTGGCTTTTAACTTTAGACTCGTGACGCTGCTCGGCACACGTAGTGGCATCTCTTAAAATTTTTTTATACCGAAATATAAGCCTACAAAGTATTCAAGGCTTCATTAATCTCTTCGGCCCCCAAATGGGGACCTCTGTTTTGATCCATTTTGTTAATGTTACTCGAACATAATTACGTTATCATTACGTTATTTTTAGTGTAAAAGAAACATCTTTATAACTCCAAAAAATAATAATCATTATCTAAAAGTATACTGCGTCGGATTAAGTGTCTCATATCCAATTAAAATATATACACTATATTGCCATTGATTATGGGACACTTGCGATTTTAGACATTTTACTAAATATCTAAAAAAATACACGAGGAATCATCTCAAAACTCTTAGTGTATAAATATAATAGTATACGTCATACATCTCCGTAAAGATTTTTTACCGAAACGCCATAGGGAACCGTCAACAAATTAAAAAAGAATGAATATCTTTTGAATAACCCTGTCAAAACTAATGTAGCAAAAGCCCTCAAACTCTAGATTATGATTGAATGCTTTATTGTAATACACTGTGTTCATTTTTATGCAAATAGCATGCACACTCGCAGAGTAATTAAGGTTTTTATAAAAATGGTCCCAAATTTTTCCAAGTTTTTCCATTATAATTTTCAGAGTTCTTAATATAAAATAATATTTTTTTTCAGAAAATATGACAAACAACATTGCACACAGTACCCTGTAATCAGAATTAAAAAATAATAAAAATTATATGAAAAATGAGTAGGTTTACTATATAATTTTTTACTGCGCATGCGTCAAAGATATCAAAATTTCATTTGCATATTATGTTAGCTAAATGTATAGAGCAACTTTTGTAAAAGTCTCAAAATCATAGCTTGAAAATTCTGAAAGTAATCGTCTATAGAAAAAGGACAAAATCCGTTGTTTCCAAAATGAAGCAAAAGAATGAGGGATTTTATCCAAATGCAGTAGTACATCCCATATTGTGTATTCTATATTGACACTAATCAATGAATATATGGATACAACCAGGGGCGTAAATCCTGGGGGGGGTTGGGGGGGTGCAGCACCCCCCCCCCCCCAGAAGAAATCAGTCGGAAAATTACCAGATCGCTCGGAAAAAGTATCTTTAGTCGGAAAAAAAAAGTATTAACCTATAAAAACTTATAAACTGGAAAAACGGAAATATCATTCGGAAAATTTACCGTTTAATCGGAAAAGGCATACCGTTTAATCGGAAAGTCGGAAAAAACAGTATTATGTATTACCCTATAAAAACTTAGAAATATGGAAAAATCAGTCGGAAAAACTCTTGTTCGATTGGAAAAAATGGCATTAACTTATAAAAACTTATAAATTGGAAAAACTAAAATATCATTCGGAAAATTTTTCGTTTCCATCGGAAAAAAAGCATGTTTAGTCGGAAAAACAGTATTACGTATTAACCTATAAAAATTTATAAATTGGAAAAACGGAAAAGTCAATCGGAAAAAATGGTGTTAACCTATAAAAATTTCTAATTTGGTAAAAGGAAAATATCATTCGGAAAGTTTCCCGTTCCATCGGAAAAGGCATGTTTAGTCGGAAAAAACAGTATTACGTATTAACCTCAAAAAGCTTATAAATTGGAAAAACGGAAAAATCAGTCGGAAAATTTCTTGTCCGATCGGAAAAAAATGGTATTAACCTATAAAAACTTATAAATTGAAAAAACAAAAATATCATTCGGAAATTTTTCCGTTCCATCAGAAAAGGCATGTTTAGTCGGAAAAAATATTATTACGTATTAACCCATAAAAATTTATAAATTGGAAAACCGGAAAAGTCACTCGGAAAATTTCTTGTTCGATCGGAAAAAAAGTATGTTCAGCCGAAAAAAGAAGGTATTAATCTATAAATATTTATGAATTGGAGAAATATTTTTGTAGTTTTTAATTAAATAAGAAAAACAAGTTAGATCGAAAAAAACATATACAATTTTATTCTTAGTCGGATTATTTCCCCTTGTAGTTTCTAATAAGAAAAAACAATTGATAACGAAGAAAACATAAACTTATTCTTAACCGGAACTAATTAATTTAACTAATTGGTAATTTATTAATTAGTTTAACTTACTAATTAATATAACTTATCAATATATATACGATTTTATTTTTTTTTGATAAAACTATTCAGAAAAATTTTGATTTGTCAAATATTGTGTACTCGGAAACCTCGATATGACGAAAAAAAATATTTATGTACATATTGTAACAATGTCAATGTTATTTGTAACTGTGGTATTTTGAGTATAACCTTAATATTCTGATTTTTTTTCTGTGCCTTTTGACTTCTAAATATCGAAATCTACCCGTATTTATTTACTATAGGAAAGTTTTTAGTTTAGTCTCGAAATTTTAAGCTGTACTGATTGAAGTGAAGAAACTCCTATTTTTTTATCTAAACTTTAAATTTAGTTAGAAATATGTATCACGGAATTTAAATGGTATCCGATGAAAATTCAAAACTGAAATACAAATACTTAATATTTTTCCATATCGAAATCTGGATGTTTTCCACTCTACACAAATTTGACCTTTAATTGAAAATAATTATGGTTTTATTTTTTCCTACTAACTAATATTGTGTTTTCTTTTCATTTTATTAAAAAATATATAATTAAAAATGTGAAACTGTTTTTATTTACCTTTTTACGTAATTTTGGATTGATTTAAAAAAGTGCTTAAGAAATATATTGAGGAGCCCAGAAGCCAAGGGGTATAAGTGACAAAATTGAAAAAATTGAGTTAAGTCCACAGGCTATCTGGAAATATGTCTATTTATTTGTAGGTAAAGAGTTAAGAGTGATTTTTTCATTATGTACTGAGTTATAGGGGTCAGTTACTTAACCTCTTTCTCAAAACTGTGAAACATGTGGATGCCAAGGGATATAAGTACAGTTGTGTCCGTTGACGTCTATATAGCAGAAGCGCGACCAACGACATACAAAGCAATTTGCTTTTTTATGCATTAAATAAATGCATTTAATAAAAGCATTAAATAAATGCATCAAGTAAGAAAAAACATGTGTTAAACATGGATTATGAAACACTTTCCAACACTCCCTGAAATCTTTAAAAATTTTTGCTATTTAGGGTAATAAAGTATTATTATCCATTTCCAAATATGTATTCTGATACTTTTGAGCAGCCCTATGTTTTATTGGTCGGTTGATATATAATGTATAACGGGAAAAATTAGTTTAGCAAGAAAACACATAATAGTTTGAAATTTCTCTTTCAGCAGTTTATATTAATAGATGGAAGCATTCTTGTATACTTTTGTTTATTCTGTAGTTTACCTTGAACCTTTATTATACGCCAGTATTTAGCTGAAATTTACTTCAAACTAAAACGCACTTAAGACGTCTGAAATCACATTTTTAGAAATTATCATCCATCGATGACCATGTATAAAATTTTGTGTGTGATCTTATATATCATTTTATCTATATTTTAGAAGCATTTCTTGGTAAACTGAATGCAGTTCAGCATAGAAATACATGACTTATTTAAAAGCAATCTTTAAGTAAAGTGCGCTCATATTCTGTAACCTTTACGATTATTTTTGTGTAACTGTAACCCTGTATATGAACTATAGCATTTATACATTCATATAACATTTATAAATTTAGTGAAACTTAAAAGTGCAATTCATAATTAAAATGGCATTTTGTCCATCCATCTATCATCATTGATAATATATACAGTACTTCGGATAGAATATACTATTTGAAATCTGTTTTGTGTCCCTGTAAATACTGTGTACTTCGTATTATGCGCAAAATAACTTATATTAAGCCTCAGCGATATATATGAATTTTATTATACATGAAAATTGTAATATAATGAAAATAAGTCACAAACAATTCCCTCTTTATCATTATGTAATGTAAATCTTTTGTATGGTCCTGTAAATAAATAATAGCTATTCTTTTCACCTCAGATTTTATAGAATGTTTCTTTTAGTGCAATTCGTAAATGCATATAAATTTTAATATGTGACAAGGTGTAACATCTTTCAAATTCATTTAAAACGATTTTTCCCATAAACTGTAATTAATGGAAAACTTATTATTGTCCCTGTAAATAAACTAATCGTGTTAGAAACTTCATTTGCAATAGGTTTGTGTTGAGGTAAACATGAATAATTCCCAAAAATTTATGGGCAATCCGAATATATTTACGAGAGTTAGGGCACGGACAGACGGACAGACAAATTAAAATCATATTCACTTTTCAACTTTGTTGGAAAGTGTTAAAAAATATAAAATTTCAATGCTTCAAAATTTAAAATAAAATTTTAAAACTTACATTAGAACAAAAAATTTTCTTTCATTCATTTATATTAACCTCGTTCATATTTTTTTTTTCGTAAATTCATTTTTTATTTCATAATTTTTCTTTCTTTAGAATTTATATTAAAACAAAATTTTGCCTTTCATTTATTTGTATAAACATTGTTCTCAATTTTTTCATAAATACAATTTTTTATTTCATAATTTTTCATTTCTTGTGCTCATTCGGCACTTGTACCTTTTAGTTTCCTAGCTCTTTTCATTACAGCTTGGAAGCCAAGGGGTACAAGTGCCGAATGACGATAAACATGATTGCTTGGTTAAAAGTAAAAAGAAAAATTGTATTCCACTTTTTTTTAAAAACAGTTATTGAAATAAGAGTTCAAAGATCCCTAAGAAGTAAGCAAAAGTTTCATAGCTCAATTCGTTGAATTACAATTGATGTTTAACTTTGAACTCAATTTACTCGAAATCTAAATTTTGTCACTGGTACCCCTTGGCTTCTGGGCTCCTCATATATGATATAGGATGAAAATTGAAAATACCCAAATACTTTGAATTTTTATCTCGAAATAATATGAATATTTTACAGTATACGAGAAAGAATTAAAACTTATATTAAGAAATCCCGTATTTTTGACAAATTTTTGTCTCTAAAATATTCCTTAAGCAAACAAATAATAATAAAAAAAACAGCTAGAGATTTTAACTGACTTCTGAAAAATAGAAAGATAGAACATTTTTTTTCTCTTCAAAGTAAAGCTTGGGCACCTAGACAACTGGGCGCTGAACTTCCTGTCCTATGTGTCAATTACAAAACAAACAGCACCTGCATTAACTCTTTGTTTAAACCGTTAGTATTCAAGTTCATAGTACGAAATCATTCAATTACAAAATGTTGATGCGAGAATATTTTGATATTTGGTTAATAATTCAATATTTTTGCATCTGTCATGTCCTCACCTAAATGTAAGAGACAAAAAGTACAATCTGCGTTACGTAATTCCATTTCCGATAATGATTACAGGAACACACATAATAAACAAAAACATGCTGATAAAATTTCTGCCCATATACATATACCGTTTTGCATTGCTGGAGTTCTAAAAAAAAATCTTTTGAAGTAAAGCTACTTTATTACAGAATATTTTAGATATATAAAATGTGTAAATAACTATTGTTTTCATATTTAATAATAGATTTATTTATTTATTTATTTATTTATTTATTGAAGGGATAGATAAATTATTTAATAACTTGTAAAAATGTACTGTTATTCGATATATATTAACTTTTTTTTAACAGTTAGTATCGCAATTCCCGAACTATTTGCCAGTTTTGTTTCAAACTGGAGATGACAAGCTAGTTATTATTTAAATTTCATGAAGTTATTATTAACTAATTTTTTTCTTTCAATATATTTGCTTTCTTTTTTGCCAACCATTTTACAATTCGCAAGTCAATGTATTTAGTATTGTGCATGAAGTTAAAACTGTACTATGGATCTTTTTATATTTTATCAATATTATTTCATTAATACTAAGAAAGTTAATTTATTTTTTGAAGTTCAAAGTCAGTATATGTAAAATATTCTATATTTTTAAAACTTTGTTACAGTACCAGATATAATATTTTTGTCTCACTGCATAACAATAATTTGATTGTTATTTTGTACATAGATTTTTTTTTTGTGTGTGTGTATGTGTGTGTGAGTATAGATAAGAAACAAAATTTAATCATTTGAAACTTGAAAATAATTTCGGCCTTGGGAGAAAATAAAATGGCGGAACTTTTGATTGTTTAAAGCTAATTGATGATTAAATCGATCTTTAAACCTCTTTTGCAGTTTGAAATTTTTTACCGATACCTTTTTTTTTTTTTTTTTTTTTTTTTTCTTTTGTAGCCTGGTGTGCCTGTGTGTGTGTGTGTGTGTGTGTGTGTAGGGGAACGGGGTTGTAGAGAAACAAGAATTTTACTTTTGACTTATGCATTTCGTTTTTTTTTGTTTTGTATTTTGTGCATGTTTTCATACGGCGTCAGCAAAACTGTTGGCTCTATTTAATTGCCTTATTTATTTATTTTTTTAAGAATAATTTGAGTATAATTTGAAAACACAATGAATTCGCGCCTGAAAACTTACATACTTTGCTTTAAAAATTTGTTATTTATCTATATAATGCATCTAATATATTTATATGATATATCTAGTATACATTTTATCTAATGGCTGGGCAACGGCGGGCGGGTCAGCTAGTAGAGATATCTATACATATATAAAATAGTTTGTCCTGACTGACTGATAATCAACGTTCGGCCCAAAATATTGAATGTAGAACCATGAAAATTGGAGAGAAAATACTTCGTATGATGTACGTGTCCACTAAGATGGAATTTTTGAAATTACCCCCCCGCCCCCCCTAAGAGGGATAAGCGGGAGGACGGGGTCAAAAATTTTGGAACAACTTACCATATCTCAGCAAACATTTAAGGTAGGAGCGCGAAATTCCTGAACATAAATCTACTAAAAATATTATTAAACACATAATCCAACGATTTGAGAAATCCCCCCTCAGGGGGTTAAAAGGGGGGGGGGCGAAAAATTTAGGACATTTGGTACATATCAGCAGTTTTTTTAATAATAGCCTGAAACGGCAGAAAATAAAATTATTAAAAACAAATTAAATAAGTGTTTCAGCAATATTTACAAATTTCCATTCCCGAGGGGGTTAAAGTGGGGGTGGAAAAATTCCACACTTTTTGGACCATGTAGCGTATCATAAGAGAGCCCTCAGATCACTCTTTCATATTATAAACCTTTCTCCCCTCCTTCTGACCCCCTCCAATTTCCCTACCGTGAACAATTTTCGATCTTTTTTTAAACTGTAGCGTTTTATCATTTAATATCGGATTTTTTTACAGGGTCCTCCGATAAATATCATTTATGATATATGAAAAATTCACAATTAGAGGAAGAGTCAACTTTGGGAGGGGAAATATTTCCTAAATTTGGCCTACATCTCTCTTGTGATATATCATTGGATACCCACTTAGACCTCAAAAGTCACCGCTTTTCTAAATTTAGCCGACACCTTTCGTGTGATATATCGTTGGAAAGACCTGCGACTGCTTATTCATACTATGCACTACCCATGTCCCTCTCGGGTGGTACGATTATTCCATCAGGAGATCGTCTACTAATGGGGAAAATATATTGTTATATAAGACTAATAACAGCATAATATAAGATTGTTTGACTATCTCGATACACTAAGTCATAATTATCTTGAGAATTATAATATATGTATATATCTATGAATATATATACATATATATATAATATATATAAAATATATATATATATATCATATATATTAGTCCTCATGTTGGCCATAGTACTCGGAAATTTTCCTTCTTGAAAGTCGGAAATTTATGAGCCTACACCCCCCTACGCGACTAGAGTGGTTTACGCCCCTGGATACAACCCCTCTTGTTTTTGCTTCATTTTGAGAATAACGGATTTTCGACATATTCAATTGACGATTATTGTCAGAATTTTCAAGTTATGATTTTGTGACTTTCACAAAAGTTGCTCTATACATTTAGCTAACATAATATGCAAATGAAATTTTGATATCGTTGACGCATGCGCAGTGAAAAATTATTTAGTAAACCAACTCATTTTTTATACAATTTTCATTATTTTTTAATTCTGATTACAGGGTACTGTGTGCAATGTTGTTTTTCATATTTTCTGAAAAAAATAATATTTTATATTAAGAACTCTGAAAATTATAAGGAAAAAACTTGGAAAAATTTTTGATCATTTATATAAAAACCTTAATTATTTTTCGAGTATGCATGCTATTTGCATAAAAATGAACAAGGCTTATTACAATAAGGCACTCAATCATAATCTAGAGTTTGAGCGCTTTTGCTACATTAGTTTTGACAGGGTTATTCAAAAAATATTCATTCTTTTTTAATTTGTTGACGGTCCCCTTTGGAGTTTCGGGAAAAAATCTTCATGGAGATGTATGACTTATACTATTATATTTATACACTAAGAGTTTCGAGATGATTCCTCATGTATTTTGCTAGATATTTAGTAAAATGTCTAAAATCGCAAGTGTCCCATAATCAATGGCAATAATAGTGTATTTGAATTGAAATAGGAATCAAATACAGGGTCATGAAAATTCGAAGAATGTGGAAAACAGGATTACCAATATCTCGTCATCTAATAATCCAATCAACTTTGTTCTTTATGCAACATTTGTGTTATTTTATTGCATTTTACGTCAATTACTTAAAGTAAAAAAATTTCGAAAATTTTTATATACGGGTGATTCTCAAAATAGGGGACGATTTCAAAAATGAAATCTTAAAAAAATTACTGTTAGCAAAATTTCTGAAAAAAATAGGTGTTGTTAATATAGTATTAGCTATACTTTCCATGTAGTCAGCAGAGCTAAATATTTAAAAATTAACTTTAAAAAATAATTAGTATTTTTTGAGCTAATGACAAAACGAATTGTATGGAATAAATATATTATGAAATTTTTATTTTCTTCCTGTTTAAATATTTTTTTTCTATATTTATTAGCCTTTTTTTTCAGCAAATGGTTTCCATTTTTACATATATACATATAAGGAGAATAAAAACATTACCAAAGAGCAAACTTTGTTACATGAGCAACATTCTGACACTAACAATGTAAGAAGCTGTCTTAGTGATTTTCCTACAGATTTAATGCATATTTTAGGGATAATAAATGTAATACCTAAATTTATACGTAAAATTAAACTTTATAAAGGATACAATATAAGCACTGGTTACATTTATGTAAATAGGAGTCTTTAGCATGGACAGAAAAACCATGCTAATGACACTGATATCTGCCCATGCTAATGACAAATTTTAATTTAAATAAGATTATGAGCCATAATATAATCACAATGCAATATTACTTTCTGGGGCTTTTTAAAACACAAAAGTTCTATGCAAATAAATAAAATAAAAATTTTAACTATAAAATAAACATGAAAATTATTATCCATTCTAATGACATACAATTGATGTAACCCCCTAATATCCAACTTCCATTCTTAAAACACAATACATGCTTCTATTTTCTGGCTGGTTTAAAATGACTACTTGTTCCCATGGAGAAACTTTATATTTTCAAACTATTGTCATATGTGAAAATGAAATTTTGATTAATAACCAGCTGTTTTAGTATGACCTTGTTTTGAAAATCGAATATGGAGGACAAACTTTAATTCTTTTTTTATGTATTATAATTTTATTTTTAAAAAGAAATATATTGGATAAATCCTTTCCTTGATTAATTTAAAGAAAGAATAACATTTGTTTTATTTTATAAACATGATATTAACTCTTGAAAAAGCTAGTATATATAAGGCACAGCTGCTGTGGACATCCATGCTAATGACATTTTGAACATTTATACTGTTATTTTAAGGTGTTTTTAACTAAAAAGAGAGTAATTCTTGAGTGCAAATAATGAATAATATTAAGACAAACATATCTAAATATAAAAACATGACAGAAAACCTCTCAATTTTTTTTATATGCCGAAAGACATAAATTGTCCCCTATTTTGAGAATCACCCATACCTTTCATCAGAACGAATATTTAGTGTGTCCGAAAAAATATTCTTTTACTGACATTACATTTATGTCTTTGATTGACATTTCATTTGAATTTACTGACATTAAACAGGCTTCGTCCCATTCCTACATACATACCAAGTTTCAAGTCTATCTCAATTTGTTCGGGAGATAGAGCATTTACAGACACACAGACAGAAGGACGACATTTTTTTTTTTCTAAAATGTTTTTGGGAATCTCCAGAATCTGAAGCGTCTAAATCCGTCAATTTTTTCTATCTTAAAGACGATTGCAAGACTTACCCTATACTATGTATGATGGGTAAGTAAAAGGAAAAGTATTATGTTTCCGCGAAAATTAGACCTAATCAAAACATAAGCGTGATGTCATAATATAAGTCCTACTTCACAAGCAAGTTCCGTCTTCCACATTTATAATAATGTAGTTTTATTTGTATAAAAAATGCAAAAAGTTTTCCAAAAAGTAAACGAGAGGAAAGAAAATAATTAATTAAAAAAGTCATATGTTATTTCTGTTGTTATCATTCCTTTTCCTATGCGTTTACAAAAACGCAGAATTATGTGGGCATTCATTCAATCAAACATAGCTGACTGCCAAAAATATGAACGCAGACACGTGACTTCATTGTAATGAAGTTGACCGTGGCACAGATAACATTTCTCTCTCCTGAAATGGCCGCAGAATAAAAATGTATCATCGGTTTTGCAGAATTTTGACTTTGCAAGACGAATGTGTTGAAAATTCAAATATTATACATAGATATCAAAATCCAGCTAAACGGTACACTTGAAAAAAGGTGCATCAGAGATTTACTGCAGTAGAGATTCCAAACAATGTCCGTAAAAATAACGGACTTTATATCAACTGACTTTGCCACCACATAAATGGTTTTTGCCCGTAAAATACAAAAAAATACGGGAGTCTACCGTTTATGTAAAAAAAAAGGGACACATTCCGTTTACTGAATAATTCATGGTAAAGTACCGTAAATTTACAATTTTTTTTACAGTGTGTGAAAGAAGTTTATGTATGAAGTCAACCACTGATTTCACATGTTGCGGTGCATATAAAAATATTCTACATATTTGACAAACCTTAAAAAAATGCATACAATTTTCAGCTATACTGTGAAAATTAGTTGTTTCTGCATACCGCGCGGAAATGTAAGATGCCCTTTCTATCATCCTAATTGCACTATAAAAATCAACTAAACGCGAATATACAGAACCTCGCCATTCACAATATCTTTATTTTTGCTAGTATTATATTTTATATTTCGGAAAAATTTTAAAACAAATCTTCCAATGAGGATAAGGTATAATGCAGACAATCCTAACATTACTGTATTTTATGGTATAGCAAATATGCAAGAGTAAATACAGAAATTTATACATATTTTACTTTTGGTTTTGCGTGCCTAGATTTTACAGAATTCTCTTGAAATATTCAGAGCTGCTACAGGCGAGTATTTTTTTAATTCTAACAAAAATCTTTCATATACGATTTAACGACATTTGTAATAGAAATATATTACAAAATTAAAAAATGAGGTGAGTAGAATATAAAAACAACTGCCTGTTTCTGCCCTGAATATTCCACCTTGATTCAATCACAAAATATACAACATGCATTTTAAAAAGCTCACTATTTTACTTAAAAGGTACGAAAATAATAATATGGGTTTTAACAAATTAAAAACAGGGGATAGGGGGACACATGTGAACATTACACATTTCCTTCGGTTCATTTGAAGTAAAAAATAAAAAAAAAAAAATGAAAAAAAATATCAATAAATGGCAATACAATACTCTGACTGAATTTTCAGAACAGTCAGCCATTTTGATTTCTGGTTGTTGTAATTTGTTTGTTTTAGAAGATATTCAGTAAAAAAAATCTTCCAAAGTTACCAAAATAAAAAATTCATTCAAGACATTTTTTAAAGTAGAATATCAACATTACATTCTATAATAGCATTAATTAGATAAGTCCACAAAAAAGATTTGTTTCCTTATTTCAATAAAAAATATCTTAATATATAAATTAAGTGTAAACTGATAAATAGGGCACTTGTGAACAGAATATATACGGGCAGATGTGAATATTTCACAAGTGTATTTTTTAAATCTGTGAATACTTTTTTTTCCTTTTTTAGTTTAAAATTTAATTACCTTTATCAAACACTGATCTATAAATTCACTGTTTTTAGGATTTCTTCACAGCTTTATTTTGCTGGAAGTTAAATAATAATTAAAAGTGGTGTTTTTCTGTAATAACCAATATGTTTATTTGTTATCCTTTAATGGTTTCCAGTTTTAAACATATTTATTTTTTATCAGCCCATATTAAATTATTTGTAAGATATTTTATTTCATAAAAATAAAATTAGTTGGCAAAAAAAAGTCATGAGTAGTAAGTATTGTGATAATTACCAAATTTTTTTGTATCACAATTTACCAATTTTTAAAACCATGATGCACAATTTTGCGATACACATTGCATAACATTTAGAAAACAGTAAAAACACAATAACAGAATTATTCAATAATTTGTGTAAAAGTAACATGATTTTTCTCTGCTTGATTCACAAGGAGTAGATACAGTCAGTGCTGTAATTGGGCGGGAACATGTGGGAACGCCGTTCCCAAATATATTTGGTTTGTTACTGTAAAAAATCTCACACGAGCACAACTTTTCCTTAAGCGAAACGATAATTTATGTTATTTATTATAACGATAATTATCAAGTTTATTGATACTCGAGTTGAGCCTACAGTTTTAAATTCTCGAG
The DNA here is from genome assembly GCA_964019185.1 of Maratus speculifer. Taxonomy (NCBI): domain Eukaryota; kingdom Metazoa; phylum Arthropoda; class Arachnida; order Araneae; family Salticidae; genus Maratus; species Maratus speculifer. The sequence goes on from OZ025298.1 coordinate 220,431,466, forward strand.
TCTGTGAAAGTTATACCCATTTTAACCTCTGAATACGAAACAGTTCTCATCTGAATAAATAACATCGTGATCAATGCGAGAAATTCACTACTTATTGATAAAGCCAGTCCACTTACATTCATAAGACGTATAGAATCATCCTCAAAAGAAATTTTCCATTACTATATATGAAATGTTGATAGAGATCAAGAAGAAGATTAGCAGACAAGATAGCTTGTCGTAAATCAGAGGACACAGTAAACCAGTGTTGAATTCAAGGGGTGGCCCGAGTGGAGGACGGACATTATCTTCGAAGAGATGAGATGCCCCTGAAGATTTGAGATTTTGAATTTTCAATGGTTAAAAAGTGCCATTTTCCCCCGGAACTTTAAAATCCTCCCCCTCCCCCTTAGCAATAATTCGGTGGCATTAAAATCTACTATATAAAAAGATGAGTTCCCACAAATATTTTTTCCCCAACTACACAACTGGGTATAGTAGTGTATAACTTTACGAATAATTTCTTGTATCTTTGTTAAAACATTGATTTATTCACACAACTAGAAATAGGGAATCTAATTAGTTTTTCTTCATAAAAAATTATTTTTGTCTTACTTATGCATGTGTTTACATGTGCCCCAGGCATGTTCACAACTACCCCTCCAAAATGGCACATGTGAACAAATTTAGACAATATTTAGAATAAGTTACGCATTCTTGATAAATGCATTCAAAAGTTTCACCAAAAGAACAAACAAAGTGAAAATAAATATACATAAATGAATTTTTGTTTCAATAGCACATAATTTTGAGAAGAGTCAAGTGTAAAATGTTCATATGTTCCTACCTCTCCCCCCTATGTATATTAAAATTTCTTAGTACTTTCGGCCTTCAATTTTCACGGCCATTGTCAGTAGATGCTTCTATTATTAGTTGATCTTCCATTCATTCGACTACCTCATTTCGTCTGAAATCGGGAAGTTTATAATATAAATCTAATAATATTTTATAATCTATAAATTAATATAGTCAATAATTATAGACTAATTTTTAAACGACAATGTACTATAGTACAGTCAACTCTGTGAAATTTGTCGTAGTATAATCTGTAAGTCTATTTTTCGCACTAGATATAGAAATTAAAACATTGGCAATTGTCATTAACAGTTAATAAAATTATATTTGGTATATATGTATTTTTTTCAGTAATCGATTTCCCAATGAATAAAAGTTTTAATATAAATTAAAAATAAATATTTAATATTCCTTGAGTAACAAAATTTTATCTCGGTACAAGGATATTCATAAACTACAGAAAAAATATATAAAACCAAAACAAACTATCATAGTGTTTATCAATATTAAATTTGTATTGTATATAATTAAAATTTCCTTTATCTTATTTATTATATATAATCAATTCATGTTGCATTATGTTTTCCTTTCGCATTTTAATTTTTGCAGTTGCTCCTAATTTATAATCAGATTTTAAAAAATAGACTGTAAACAAAGGGATGATCTATAATCTGAAAAAATGTATAATCCACGAAACTTTCAGCCCCAAAGTGTGCAGATTTCCCTGAGCTGTCAGTTTTTGAATAAATGAAAGATCAACTAATAATAAAAATATTCTCTGTCGACAGAACTAAAGTAATAAGGAAGTACTAAGGGAGGTACTAGGGAATTTCAAATAAAATGTATATTTATTACTTGCAGGGTTGGCAAGTTTTTGACATGCGACAGTTTTTGACGGTTTTAACCATGGTTTAAACCGTCATGTCAAAAACCTCCTTGTCAAAAATGTCTAAAACTGTCAAAAACCTATATTTATATGTAAATAAATATTTCCTTACATATATATATATCCAGGGGTGCAGATTATGTCCGATCCGGCGATCTAGGACGGGGGAAACTTTAGCCATCTGGGGAAATTTTGCAGAAAAACATACAATCGATTTCAATTTTAATAAAGAATTACATATTTCTCTAAGATAATTTTTTTTCCTGACAAATAATTAGATCTATCTGCTTAGCGACTTTCACAAAATCAATCTAGGAATAATACGTATTGTGTATATACTTGTGTATAAGTTGTGAAATTTTTAGAAAAAAAAAAGTCTATATCTAAACGCATGTAAGAATTCTAAAACATAAAAGTTTGGGGAAATTTTCATAAGGATTGAGGGAAATATGGAGAGTAAAAACATTTTCTTCCCCCCTGTATATATCTACCTATATTTATATTTAATAAGTAAAATTTATTTGCTTTTAATAAGGAAAATGTTTCTAAATATGTTGTAGAAAAAATAAATTTAAATTTTTGAAAAACATATTTTGAATAGTAAACAAAATTTCAGACTTTGGAAAACTTATCTTTTGTAATATTATTTATTAAATTTTAACGTGTTATTCAAAATATGCAGGGATATTATATTATGAAGAAATTTATTTATAACCAAACTTAGTGTATAGTTTAAAATAATATAAAAGATTAGACAAGTTCCGTAATTGATTAGGAACAGAAAATTGTTGAAAACTGGTTATGTGCTACCGTATGGTACGTGATGTAAATGAATTGCATTATTGAACTAAATTTCTACTTTGATAATTTCATTTGAATTGATTTAGATTATGTAATCAAATTAATTGAAAATATTTAATGAATGTTTTATTTTTTAAATTATTTATTTTATAAGATTAAAAAAAAACTACATAATACTTTGTGTTTTAGAAGTATTTTGTAGATTTTTTCTGTTTTGACTTTTACAATTGTTAATTAGTTTTTCTGAAAAATCAGTAATTCTGAATTCTAAATCATCAGTCATTTTTTGAATTTATAACTAACATAAAGATAATAAAAAACATCTGAGTATCTATTTTCAATAATGAGCCTTTTTATTTACTATGCTGAAAAATTAGCTTATACAAATAGTTTATTTTTTATTTATTATTATTATTTTTTTTTTTTTTACTGAATGCTATACAATTTTGTTAAATATCCTAAGTATTCAGTTGTTGAATAATTACTTCTCGTCTTACCTTGCTTTCAAAATAAGCATTATTTATATTCTTAATACCATTAGTGTGTTGTGGGGCGGGATTGGGAGGGGGAGTAGAGATAAAAATGGTTTATAATGTGTAATAATCATACATATAATAAATTATGTGCATTATATTTAAATTCAAATTAACCTACTAGATATTATGTATATAATCAGCTCTGTGAGAAGGGGGGGGGGGCAGTTGCCCCTTGCACGGAAATTTAGGGGGCACTATCCAAATTTATACTACAAATGTTATTTTTTGGCCTGTCACAAGAAAAAGTTGGGTAGAGAGGCACCAAATTCTAACTTTGCCCCTGTCACAATTTTCTCTTTACACGCTTCTGTATATAATGTGTATAGCATTAAAAAAAAATTAAATACACGTATCAAGTTTTACACTTTTGAAAATCCTGCATTTATAACACTTAACTTGTTAACACTTATAAATACTAACTATGACAAAATGCATATTACATAATTTTAGATTTTTTTAAATATTAAAATAATAATAAATAAACGAGATATTTAAACATAATTTTTGTGCAAATATTTCTGCATACCCATTTCAAGATAAATTTCTGAGATTTGAAATTTATCATTTTTACCTTAATTTTTATTAATTAGAAATATTTAAAGACCTGCTAATTACCTACAATATAATTAAATTTCAGCATAATGTATGGCAACTGTTGCTAATTTTAAAATTTAACAACAAACTAGTGCATCACAGCAGATTGTAACTCTATGGGTTTTCGACAGGTTTTTAACGGTTTAATCCGGTTTAAACCGTCGTTATGTCAAAAACCCCTTTTTGACGTCAAAAACCCAACCCTGATTACTTGTAACACCTGTGTTATTTTATTTAAAAGACGATGAAAATAGAGTTTTTTAAAGTTGATATTGTACATTTTGTAAACAGTTTTGATTAACTTGTATTTTTAACAGCAATAATACATACTAAAAATTAATGTTTATAAATATATTTCGTGTCTTTGCTTTTCCGAATATACTTAAATTATGAATCAACGTCAAACTGCAATTTCGTATTCAATTGATACGATTGAACAGCAGTCGATTGGGTATGTTTTATCTATTAAAAAAAAAAGCATTCTTCTGAGCTGGGTACTGATACTGGTAGTTAAGAATATGCGCAATGTGATAAAAAATTTGGAACATCGATTTGTAATTTATGTTGCCATGACGTACATGTTAGAGATGAGTTCGGGCACTTTTATCACCTGCCCGAGCTCGATACCAAAAATGCGCAATAGAAAATGATTGATAACATTCTAAATATTGTCTTAAGATTAGTTAAAAATCTTACACACAAATCAGTATTCAATCTTAAATATTTCTTCACGACAACTTTTCGTGATTTTCATCCCTGAAAATCTATTTAAGAGAGCTAATGACCGGGACGCCTCGCCCATTCACATTAATTCTACTCTAACATTTTATACTCAATTATTATATGTCGTTAAATTTTATCCATGTGATTTATAAATGTTACTTTAATTCATGTATTTCATAAGACTGTGCAAGAACTTCAAAAAAGTTAGAAATATCTCAGTTTTTTAGCTCTTCGGAATAATCTACTTTCGAACTAAAAAAAAACCCATTAACTCATGAATTACACGAGAGATTTCGATGAAAAAAAAATATGTGACAGAGTATAAACATTAGGTCATATGTGGAAAACAGTTTTAGTAACATTGTTTCAGAAAAAAAAATAATAATCGCAAAAAAAATGTTACCGAAAAAAACTATCTGCTATAAATCTTAAGGGAATGCAGTACCTTTGAAACCATCTCTTCAATTTTGAATAATATTTTATTAATCTGTGGTGGCACAATACTTAATACTAAAAATTACATTTAAAAAATCTTCTAGAACAGCTTATTTTACTAAAATTTAGTTTAAACAAGTAAGAAAAAAAAGTCATACGTTAAGCATAGATTATGAAGCATTTTCCAACACTTCATAAAATGTTTAGCAATATTTCGTTATTTCGGGAAATAATAGTGTATAGCCAAATACACCCAAATATGTATTCCAGTACTCTTGAACAGCCCTGTATTTCAGCTGTCAGTTGATATAATGGGGAAATTTAGTTTAGCAAGAAAATGCCCAGTAGCTTGAAATTTCTTTTTCAGCAATCATACTATTAGATGGAAATATACTTGAATACTTTTGTTCAGCCCTGTAGTTTATTTTGTACCTTTATTACACATCAGCATTAAACTAAAATTTATTGTAAACAAAAACATTTTTAAAACAATTGAAATCGCATTCTCATAAATTATCATTCACAGGCGTCCATGTACCGAATTCTTTGCGTGGACCTGTACCGTAAAATGGGGTGAATCGGAACACTTTTCAACTTTAACGTTAAGAAAAAGCAACAACTGATTTTTTAATTTTTTAATATTTCTACTAGAAACTTCGGTCTTGTTTTGTTCTTTACTTTTTAAGCAAAAACGAATAATTTTTACTGTTTATATATAAATTATTTAAAGTTTTAATGGTGTTCCGATTCACCCCGCTGATAGGGGTGAATCTGAACAAATGCTATAATCTTTATTTATTCCGATTCAAACTTTAATAGGGTTAATAAAAACAGGTAATAATGATAAAGGAGGAATAGGAACACGTAGTTACTGTGAAACCAAGCCTTTATTTTATATACAAGTAAAGATATGCCTTTTTAAAAATTAGAAAACAACTTTTAAAACAAGAAAAATTAAAATTTATTTTAAGAAATTATATTCGAATTGGAAATGTAGAATTTAATGCAAATTTAGCCCTGTTATGTGTAATCCTTTACTAGTAGTCATTGGGTAAGTGAATCTATTGAGTAGCCCCAATCGCTGCATGTATTAATACGATCTACTAATACGTCCTCATCCTTAGTCCTTAGTACTGTTTGCGTCCCTCTCTTTTTTAATTGGTTTTTCATTTTGAGATGTTTGTGTAATGTTGTAGATGTCAGAGAATAATTCTGTACAGTTTTTCTAACTAATTTGCTATTTTAAAAGTCTTTTATTGTATGTTCTATGTCTGTTGGATTAGGCGTTGACTTTTTTGTTTAACCAAGCAATTTTTTGGCACCCTTAAACTCTTCAAGTAATTAGAACAAACAAAATATTGTTACAATACATATTTATACTTATGTTTTCATATATTACATGAAACTATTATTGTATAGAAAAATTAACCATGAGAGAAAACGTGTTCCAATTCACCTCGTAAATCTTAAACCTCTGATGTTTCAAGCCATTTTTCATTTTTTTATTATCTAGTTTAGAAATAAGTAGAATTTAATACAGAATATCGTTAACAGGATTATCATTAATTAAAAATCCTCTCTTAAGTTCAGAATACGAAAAACACTGTAGTTACATACAAAGTTTTGAAGACGTTGCAAAAATCAGGTTTCTGAGGATCCTCTTGAAGTTTTTTTTATATACCCCAGTAGTTGTGAAAACATGTCAAAATGAATTTCCCAACTCTTAATATTATAACCTTCTTATAAAAAATTTGGCAACTAAAAATATCATCGCATATATTTATAATGAATTTATTTGTATGACTGGGAAGTTTCGTTCCTATTCACCCCGCTGTTCCTATTCACCCCATTTTACGGTATATCATTTTATCTATATTCTGCAAACATTTCTCAGTAAATTGAATACAGCTCAGCGTAAAAATGCATAACTTATTTAAGAACCACGTTTAAGTAATTTACGCTCATATTCAGTAACGTTGGCGAGATCTTTTGGGTAGCCCTGTACATCAACTGTAACATTTATACACACCATATAATGTGCACATATTTAGTGAAACCTAAACGCGCATATCATAACTAAAATGCATTTCATCCCTCCATCAGCCATCATCGGACACATATACGGTACTTCGGAAATAATACTATTTGAAATCTTCTGTGTGGCCCTGTAAATTCTATGTACTCAGTAGCGTAACTATGTTTTTTGGCGCCCGGGGCCAGCAAGAAATTTTGCGCCCCTACCCTAATGTAGATATATAACAATTTCTCTCAATTTGGCGCCCCTAGGCCTCGGCGTCCGGGGCGGACGCCCCCCTTGCCCCCCCTTAGCTACGCCACTGTATGTACTTCCTATTATGCAAGACAGTATCGTATAATTTAAATTAAGCTTCATTGACATATATCAATTTTATTATACATGAAACAGTTTAACATATTTAAAATATGTCGCACACAATTCCCCCTTTACCATTATCTAATGAAATTCTTTTGTGCGGCCCTGTAAATGAATAATAGCTATATTTTCACTGCATACATTACAGAATGCATATTTTAGTGCACTTTGCAAATCCATACGAATATCGTATGTTTGACAGGGTGTAACATAGGGTGGACCTTATTTTTCAAGTTTCAAAATGTCTTCCCTTTCTTCTTCTCACCCTTTAAATTTGTTCCTTTTTACGAAAAAATAATTCTGGTAAAATATTAGCTCAATTGAACAATATTTAGAGGTAGCTCAATGATGTAGAAGTTTCCAATGTACGAGCAGTGATAAACATATGCGTACTCGCATGCTATGTCATAGAAAATAAATTCTATCCTTCTATAGTAAAAAAAAACTAGCCTTAAAAGGAATGACTCCTGGAATAATGCTGATGTGGAAGATTTCCGGAACTAACGAATCCGGGTTGTCCACTTCTTCCAGGAGTCCAATAGACCAATCAGGAAAGGGCTCCGTCTATGCATCGCCATATGGGTTACCATAAAGAGAGGAAAGGTTACCATCGCCAACAATCGCCAAGTTTGTCACCAACTTGGCGATATATCGCCAAATTTGGCGACCAAAATTAGTTGTCAAAAGTGACGCCAACTTGGCGATAACTGTAATATTTCGCCAAATTTTTAATTTCTTTACAACATCAGTCGTTTGATACATCATTTGAGAGGTTTGCAACTGCTTATTCATTTAAAGGATGTCTTGTGTGTTATCCCCCATTCTGCTCCCCAGGGGGGACACATTTTTAATTTCTTTACAACACCAGTCGTGTTACACAAGATTTGAAAGGTTTGCAACTGCTTATTCATATTATGGATGTCTTGTGTGTCACCCCCACACTCTGCTCTCCCCAGGGGGGGGGGGGTCACATTTTTAATTTCTTTACAACACCAGTTGTGTGACACATCATTTGAAAGGTCTGCAACTGCTTATTCATATTATGGATGTGTTGTGTGTCATCCCCCACTCTGCCCCCCAGGGGGGCACATTTTTAATTTCTTTACAACACCAATTGTGTGACACATCATTTGAGAGGTCTGCAACTGCTTATTCATATTATGGATATCTTGTGTGTAACCCCCCCTCTGCCCTCAGAGGGGGCGCATTTTGTAATTTCTTTACAACACCAATTGTGTGACACATCATTTGAAAGGTCTGCAACTGTTTATTCATTTTATGGATGTCTTGTGCGTCACCCCCACTCTGCCCCCCAGGGGTGCACATTTTTAATTTCTTTACAACACCAGTCGTGTGACATCATTTGAGAGGTCTGCAGCTTCTTATTCATATTATGGATGTCTTTTGTGTCGCCTCCCCCTCTGCCCCCCAGGGGGCACATTTTTAATTTCTTTACAACACCAGTCGTGTGATACATCATTTGAAAGGTCTGCAACTGCTTATTCATATTATGGGATACTGGCGAGCGCAGCAAGCAGGGGTAGCCAATAATTTGGAATCGCGAAGCGATTACGCGGGGGGTTGGCGAGCATAGCGAGCAGGGGGGCGGGGCCCCCCTAGTCTTCTAAAATATTTTAAAATGGATTTAGCTTTACATTTTTATTCATAGATGGCAGTACTATGCACAATAATATTTAAAACAATAAACTGCATTTAGCAAATAGCAATCTTTGAAGCCATTGAAGACTGGGGAATAGTAGATAATATACGTGCAATGTGCTTTGACACTACCAGCTCAAACACTGGTTATAATTCTAGTGCATGTGTTCTTTTAGAACATAGGTTCTCAACCTTTTCTGGACGACCGCCCCCTTTATAAGAGAAAAAAATGCCAGCGCCCCCCTCCCCTCTCTTCCATAATAGTTAATTATACAAAATATTAAAATATTATTTCATATTATCTATATTTTATCTGTCTATTAAGAATAATAAAGTAGAAGTTAATTTAAATGACCATCAAATGTAGTAAAAAAATGCTTATTAAAACTTGAAAAATAAACCGAAAACCAATAAGAATTTAATTAAAAAAATGGTTGAGGCTGATGGAAAATAACAATTTGTTCATGCTTGATTCAAATTTCTTTAACATCACTCACAAAATGTCAGGTTCAAAGATGTCTTCCTTTTCTTGTACAGTAAATTTGCTACTGCGCTGAACCCACTCTCAGCCAAATATGATAAAGAAAAAACAATTAAAAGTTTATGTACTCTAGCTGTATTGGCTTTTGAAGTTAGAACTCTTGTTATTCATTTCTGAATTTTACTTTTCGTCCCCATTTGCTGTGAGTTCCACGATTTCCTCCTCGAAATATATTGATACTGCCGTATCTCCATTTTCGAAAGGATCTAATAATAAATTCGGTATATTCATGATAAATATCAATGTCAAAAACTAACAAAGTTTGATATTTGGTGAAAATCCATATGCGAGTTTTTCAGACAGAGCTGTTGCAGAAATCGTGAAAAAGGCAGCATAGCGGCACAGCCTTTTGAGAAATGTTCAACAAAATGTAAACAACATCCATTCATATCAAGAAATAACAGTTTGGTGAAAATCTGGGCAGTAGTTCTTGGGATAAATCTGTTGCGAAATAGAGAAAAAGACAGCATAAAAGCGTCACCTGTTTAGTGATTCACACCAAAAACTAATCAGCCTCAATTCATATCAGTGACACCTGAATATAAAATTTTGTTGAATTCCATGCAGTAGTTGTTGAGATAAAATGCTCACAAAATTCATGTCACACAAATATAGAATCATAGACTCACATAACCACAGACTCACAGACAGACATTTTATAAAAACATGCTTCTTGGAATCTCTGACCGCTAAAACATTGAATCTGTCAAAAACCGGGATTAGAAAATTTTCTCGAATCCATTAGTTTTTGTATAGAAGAAAGTAAAAATGGGACATATATTTGTCTTTTCTATCAGCACTCATTTATTCAAATGCTTTTGTAGCTTTGAAAGCTCCATGGCTTCATTTGAAAAACCTTTTTGGCAAATTAAGCGCATAGTTAACGATTGGTTTGTAGGAGAGTGCTTAGATCCATATTTCAAATACTCAATATTGTACTGTCGTATTTCTTTTCGATTACCATGAAATATCGTTAATACGATCTTCTCTATCAAACGCCCTCCCCTAACTTTATAAAAAAATTGAAATGTTCAAAAAATCACAAGAAAGCGCCTCCCCCCTTTAAGATCGCTGATGAAACGTAAAGTTACGTCCAAAAATCGCTAAAAAACGGAAAATACGTCAAAAAACCACTAGAAAAAAAAGGAAATTTATATAATGATTACTGAAAAAACGCAAATTTCGTCATAGAATCGCGAAAAACAACGCTTTTTTCTTCAAATGGTCTCGAAAATTCGTTAATTTCATCGAAGGATCGGCAAGAACGAACATTTCAGCAAAAGATTGCAGGAAGAAACACGAATTGCATCAGATCTATAAAAAGGATCGCTAAAAAACGTTAATTATGTAAAAAAAAACTCTCGCTTAGAAAAAAAACGCGAATTAATTTTAATCACGAAAAAATCTTGAATTTCTTGAAGGATCGCCAAAAAACGCTTTTTTTGTCAAAAGATTGCAGGAATAAAACGCGAGTATGTCAGATTTATAAAGAAAATACAGTCAAAGGATCGCGAAAAAAGCACAAATTTCGTCAAAGATCGCGATAAAAAGTGCCAGTGTCATCAAAAGATCGCAGTAAAAATGCAAAATAAGTCAAACGGTCGCAGAAAAACGCGAATTTCGCCATAAGATCACGGAAAAGGCAAATTCCGTTTTAAAATCTCGAAAAAAAAACTTGAATTTCGTCAAAAAACTTGAATTTCGTCAAAAAACGCTAATTTTGCTTAAAAAAAAGCTATAAAAACGAGAATTCCGTTAAAGAATCGCGATAAAAACACCCATTTCAGAGTATAACAAAAGAAACGCGCTGAAAAACGTATATATCTTCAAAAAATTGCAGTTTTCGTTAATAAATAGCGAGATAAACTCAAATTTCGTCAAACATCGCGAAAATCTGTAAATTTGTCAAATATCGCGGAAAAATCCGTAAATATCGTCAAATATCACGAGAAAAACCTGCAAATATAAAAAAAACGCAAATTTTGTGAAAAGATCGGTGGAAAATCCCGTGTAAGCGTCCAAGCTGAATATTTTCCGATTTTTCGTCACGTTTGGGCGGGGGGGGGGGGAGCGAATGGTATTTTACGATAAGATATTTTGAAATATTTTTTTTCCTATTTATGTTTAAATAAATTCATTTTTGAACAAATTTATAGATATAATGATTTTTATGACTTTCACTAAGAATAAACTAATTTCTTGAACTCTTTCAAATCACGGACTTGTTTAAAAATATCTGTTTAGGTCTATGTCGTCAAACTACATATTTTTTTTAATTACATATTAATAAAACTATTTCAGTTTAAAACCTTTAGTTAGCCAGTTATAGTGAATTTTGTGCGCCACAATTTTTAAATTCATAATGATTTTTAATGCGAGTAATAGCGATTTTTCGTGTTTCGCTGAAATATCTTGACATTCCTGAAAGAATTGATGCTACAATGTTTTTAGCCTAATATAATAAAACTTTGTTCTCCGCGATTTTAGTCCTTCTATGTGTCATGTCCCACGGAGATTTTCTGACATTAGTAAAATAAATTCAACCCTCCCCCCCTCTCAGATACGCGTTCGTCTTCATAGATTTCCATTTAAAGATGCAGTTAAGGTTTTTGCCACGCACTGCAAGGATATCTGCTATTTTTATTATATTAGTTCCTAAATAGGTAGGTATGCCATGACCGCCCCCCTTGACTGTCCTAACGCCCCCCCATTTTTCTGTAGACTCCCTACCGCCCCCCTGGAAGGCTTCAGCGCCCACTGGGGGGCGGTACCACCCCCGTTGGGAACCTATGTTTTAGAACATAAATTGAAAAAAGAGCTCTTATCATTTGGTTGCAGACATCACACTATGGAGCTGATAATTAGTACTGTATTTGAAGTATGCATGGGAGTCAAATCTTCACCTGAAATTGCATTATTTAAACGCTTTCAGGAATATTGGAGTTTAATTGACAAAGACAAGTACGAAACGGGAATTTCATTTGATGATGTTGCAAATCTAGTAGAAGATATTAAGCAAGAGACTATCAACTATGCAAAGAAGTACCTAGAAGAGCAAAGAGAAACAAAGCTATAAGAGGTGATTATAAGGAATTTTTAGAACTTGTAATTATATTTTTAGGTGCTGTCCCAGAAATGGGAATCAGATTTATGTAACCAGGTGCAATGCACCATACCCGTTGCATATCCAAAGTAATATATTGTCTCAAGAGCTGGATGTTCAAGGCTCAGTTTAAATTGACTGTAAAAGAGGAAGAAGGTATACGTAATATGTGTGTTTTGACAATCTATGTATACTTGAAAACTTGGATCACTGCACCTATAGCTTCATGTGCCCCATATAATGACTTGTTGTTGCTCAAATCACTATTTGACTACTCATCAATACATTCAACTGTTTCCAAGTCATCATCACGTAAATTTGCTAATCACTTGTGGTATTTGTCAGAAGAACTTGTTGGTTTAGCTTTATTTGATAGCCGTGTGAGTTTATTAACTAAAAGACGCGTGGTTATTGCATTACAGAATGAAGTTAATTCTAAAAAACAAGCTCAAATTTATTCCAAACGAGTCAGTGTTGCTCTACATTCATTTAAGAATAAAAGATTGGAAGATTTTACCACAGCTAAGTCAATGGTGTTGTTTCAATTGTTGGAACTTCCGGATGGATTTCTTGCAGTAGATCCTGAATTGTGGGAGTTAAGAGAAGACTATAAACAGGCAAAAGAGGTAATAAAATCTCTAGAAGTAGTAAATGACCATGCCGAACATGCAGTTGCACTTATTCAAGAATACAATGGATTGATAACTCATGATGAAATGCAACTACAATTTTTACAAGTTGTTGAAGATCATCGTAAAATGTACACAGATAGCAGAAAAATGTGTCTCTCTCAACCTGCACAAATGCAAGAAAATTTTAATGTAACATGAAAACCTAATAATTGTGCTGTAAATTAAATTGTCACAATTAAATCATTAAAACATTTGAAGTGTTTACTTATTTGTGTAGCTAATATTCTGAATTTTTTCCTAATTTTATAAATTTCAGGTCAATTGAGCTACCTCTAAATATTTGAATTTATTGCTCAAACTTTTTACATAATGTTTTTGTATCAAAAGGAACAAAATGGGGGGGGGGGGGGGGTGAGACTTGTAAAAATAATAATTTTTAAAAATCATGGCATTTAAGGTCCACCCTAACACCTTTAAAATTCATTTGAAACTATTTTTCCCCCCATAGGCCGTAATGTAATGGAAAACTTTTGACTCTCCCTGTAAATAAATTAATCATGGTAATCATTTTCAGTAGGGTTCGTGCTAGGGTAAACATCAATAACTTATAAAAATTTCATAGCAATCCGAGTATATTTACGGGAGTTAGAGCGCGGCCAGACATATATCGCGTTACGCATGCGCAAACATACTTACATGCAGAACGGACGGGTACATAAGCTATCAGGCTTTGATAGCCAGTGAGCTAAAACGATACGATTATACGATAAATATTTCTCTGTTGTCAGTTTATCACTATCTATGCGCCGGTAAAATTACAACGAAAATTACTCGCATCAGTCGCCAAATCGAGAAAATCTTAGTTGAAATGCGGCATTGAATTTCCCATTTACCGTACTGAAAAGTATCATTGGCCAATTGTCATTTTTTTCTGTCTGTTATAGTTTCAGTCAAAATCTCATAGCAATTTACCGCTAAAGAAATGCTTGAAACATTTAGGAGACATTTAGAATGTAACTTATTTTTCATAGTCTTTATAGAGTGTAGTAGAATTTATTTTCTAAGCAATGACAAAAAGTTATGGCACAATGCGTGTCAAAAGTTTAAGCACAATAGCAATTTTCAAATAAAACTTTAAATATTCACATTGTTTCCATATTTGTCTTGTATATGTTAATAAAATCTATTTTAACACCATATTCATTGAAATTAACTTTTAAATTTTATTTCAAACCATGGAGTTTAAGAATAGAACAAAAATAACCGTGTCAAAAGTTTAAGCACAAAATCGTTTTTATGCAAATTTTACAATTTGACGTAAGCGGTTGCGCACGCAAACAATTTCTGGGTATATAAGAAGCTGTTAGTTGTTGTTTACGAGTTAGTACAAAACTAGCGAGCTTCGCCCGCTAGCGGCCCCTTTCTGAAAAAAATAATCTCTCTAAGGCCCGGTGCACACTTGCGTTTTCTAACCGCTGACCACAAACCATCAATCATCCTGTGGCTGTCTTGATTCAATGCACACTAGGCGATCGTTACCGCTGACCACAAAGAAAAAACAGGTTCATTTAAATAATGAGACATTTTATGTGTTTTCCAATGGTTAAAAAAAAAGTTATATCAGCAATTTATTTAAACACAATATATTAATATATACTATTACTTATATTTTGCATCTCTGATTTATTGCATTAATTGTAACCAGTGGCGTAGCTAAGGGGGGCAAGGGGGGCGTCCTCCCCGGGCGCCGAGGCCTAGGGGCGCCAAATTGAGAGAAATTGTTATATATCTATATTGGGGTGGGGGCGCAAAATTTCTTGCTGGCCCCGGGCGCCAAAAAACATAGCTACGCTACTGGTTGTAACATCTAGCATTAAAAAATAAAAGTGTTTCTAATTTTTGCAGATTTTGCAATATTGTAGCGTATTACTTGCAATGTTATTACAGCATGAATATCAGACCAACAGTAGGGCTTTTTTTCAAATAACAAATTTTTTAATGATAAAATTCATAATTTGGCAGTATATAAAATGGATACATTATATGATCATCCTAATGCTTTTTAGTACAATTCTACGATTGTTAATTTAAGATTAGCAAAAGAAATGAAACCAAAATATCTGCATTTAAAAACATTTATTTAATGCGTTACCAAAATTTTGAAATATGCACTATGCTTAAAAAAAAAAAAAAAAAAAAAAACCGCACTGTGAAAGATTTGTTTAATTAAATCAGTCATAAAAAAGAAGAAAAACTTGTATACATTAAGAAGAAATTTGTTAGATAATATTGGTCATAAAAATCAATGCATATAGAACAAATGGTAGAAACACTAAATGCAAATAAATCTACTTACACAACCTGTATTATTAATCCGTTTTAGTCCATATACTTCACTAATATGCCTGAATGTTAAAAAATATTCACAATATAATTAGTAGAAATTTAATTAAGTTTTCTATGATATTTCATCAGGAACAATTTTTAAAGCAGGCGCTTCGTATAAAGTTTCGAGTTGAAACACTGGAAAGAGTTGAGTTGTTTCGATGCTCCCTACATGATAATCAATTTCGTGCGGGAAAATGTCGAATACAAATCTTAGTTTTGTTCGTGCTCGTAAATATTCCTCCCGTACGTCAAAGTGCATTAAGAAAAATACTTTCTTATTAATTTTCATAATTGTTTTTTCATTACTTAAAATTGTTCTTTTATGTGGATATAAAAAAACCCATTGATTTTTTCATATCAGCGTAGCTTGGCTAAGTGCACGCATGCGCAATGCGCAAAACATTGTTTTTGTTTATACAAAAGATGAAGATTTAATATTTATAAAAATATGTTTGTTGTTCTGCAAATGGTTACACCTATTATTTTATTTAAAAGATAGTTCTGACAGCTATATTTTTCCAAAAATTTCATACCTCATTAAAAGTGGATTACCAAGAATGGTATTAGCCGATTTTAAGGAAATATTGAAATTAAGTAAAAGTTGTTCCTAAAAATATGAAACAAAAAAAAGAAGTTCGTTCTTTCCCCGAAATTTCGCGGTTTTTATTTATTTAAAAATACTTCTAACTGTTGTATCGTTTCAAAATAGTGATGCAACTTGTACCACGGTATTCTCTAACTGCTTTTATGAAGATTTTAAAGAAATGTCAAATTTTAAAATGTATTTATTTGCAATAATGTTCTCTAACGATATTTTAAAAATATACGGATTACCGAGTGTCGGATTAGTGAGGTCGCAACGTATTACTATTACACACTTTGAAAAAAACCTCGAGTATAATTTCCGTGTAAAAATATGCATATTTTGTACAAAAATTTTAATTTTTAGTTTTTTCCTTTTTCACATTTAATAATTTAAATTAAAAAATTCGCCTATTATTTAAAATACGGCCTCCCGATTTTTTCAAAATTTTATGCAAGGTGTAAAACCAGTACCCCAAACACACATATAAAGATCATTGAAGAATACAGGATTTAAGGGCTACTTTTACCTAAAAATATGGCAGAAAAAAAAATCGCCCTATTTACGCCGTAATTTCGCGGTTTTTACAGATTTAAAAATACTTCTCACCGTTGTATCTTTTTGAAATTTCGACACAACTCAAACCGATGTATTCACTAAGAGGTGTATAAAGATGGAAAAGAAATATTGAAAATTAGGGATTTTATTCATATAAATATGAGCGGAAAAAGTGTCGAAAAAGCAAACAAAATTGTACGATCGGAGACTCTTTTTCTCGATTTTTTTTTCAAAGGGTTAATATTAGAATATTTCAAAAATAAACACACCATTGGAAATTAGACAGAAGCGTCTTTGAGGGAGTATTTTTTTTCTTTGTCGTGCCTCCAAAATTAAAAAGGATGGAATCGTTTTAAAATTCAATAGTTTTCGGTCGAAAATTCTGCGGAGAAAAATGGAAAATGAAAGCTTTTGGGAAAACGTTTTTTTCAAAAGGTTAATGTTCGTATTTCTTGAAACCGAATAGACCGTCAGAAAGGTCTTTAAATTTCCTTCAAGAATATGTAGTTTGTTTTAAAATCCGTGAATCTGCAGCGTGGATGCGACGTTATATAAAACTCCTTAATTTTCGTATTTTCGACACCTTCGTGGTTCTTCATCCGCGTAAAGCTAGTTTCGACCGGAGAGCTCCGTCAGAGAACCGTCTCGGAACTTGGATTTTTTGTCACGTTTCCCGGGTAGTTTTTAATTAATATCTCGGGTAATTACCGGGCGATTTTCTCGAAATTCATTATCACAAAAGGCCGAATCGTCCCGAGTCGATAGACACTCAGAGCGCCACTCCACTCGACCGTTGAGAAAAGTTTTTAGCGGTACAGACAGACAGACAGACGTTTACTGCGGTTAATAGTATAGATGCCTCGGTCGAAAGAATTTTC
This sequence comes from Maratus speculifer, assembly GCA_964019185.1. Taxonomy (NCBI): domain Eukaryota; kingdom Metazoa; phylum Arthropoda; class Arachnida; order Araneae; family Salticidae; genus Maratus; species Maratus speculifer. Next base: position 220,449,009 of record OZ025298.1, read on the forward strand.
AGAGAAGGAGGTGATAAAAATATGGAGCATGAGAGCAAAATCTAAGTCTGTTTCTGAAATTGCAAGTACATTAAAAAGATCAAAACGAGGCATTCATCAAATTTTGGCCCGTGGTAATAATTTCAAACGAAAATTCCGTTCAGGAAGGCCGCGAGTGATTAGTTTGCGCGAAGATAGCCGTATCGGAAATTTGGCTTCAAATGGTAATTACTCCCTTTCGCAAATAAAACATGCAGTTGGAGGACAAATATCGAAAAAAACTGTTCACAGAAGAGTTTTGGAATTCAAATACCGCAAAATGGCTCGCTTACCGTGTCTCAAACGACACCATAAAGAAGCTAAATTACAATGGTCCAAAGAGTATATGTCATTTGGTGAAAAGTGACTGAATGTCATATTCAGTGATGAAAAAAATGGAACCTCGATGGCCCTGATGTGTTTAAGTACTATTGGCATGATCTCTGCAAAGAACGTAGAAGTGTATTTAGCCGACAACATAATGGTGGTTCTGTAATGGTGTGGGGGGGGCTATTTCTTTCAATGGTCAGACATCTCTAGCATTCATCAGTGGTCGTGAAAACTCTGAAAGCTATCAAGAGACACTTGGCAATCATTTTCCTCCTGTTGCTGAGGTTTTGGGGGGAGAAAAATGGTTATTTCAACATGAAAATGCACCTCAAACTCAACTTCATCGTGGCTTCAGTCGGAAAAAGTGCCTGTTTTGAAATGGCCGGCAATTAGTCCTGATTAAAACCCTATAGAAAATAAGTGGGGTATTCTCACTCATGCAGTTTATCCAAATGGAAAGCAGTATTCTTCAGTTAAAGATTTGAAAGATGCCATTGAGAACGCTTGGTTTAAAATTGAACCAGAAACAATACAGAATCTCATTTTATCGATGGAAGATCGTATATTTAAAGTATTTCAGCATAAAGGAGCAATAATCAAGCATTAATTTTTTTTTATTATTGTTTTGCTAAAGACTAAAAACTACTGTGCTCAAACTTTTGACACTCATTTTTGTTGTTTTGATAAATTTTATTAAGATAAATTTTATAACATAAATCTGTTTACTATCTTTTTAAAACTACAATTTGTAGATTATGTGAAAAGGAAATTAACTTTCATTCATTAATAAAATTATTTTGAAATTTTCTGTTGTGCTTAAACTTTTGACACGCACTGTATTTTATAACACATTGGAAAAAAAAAATGATACAATAAGGGGTTAAAAAGGTAGATTTTTCAGCTTTTCACATCAAATATAATTTGCTAACCTTTTTTTTTAATTATTATTTTGTATTTGCCCAGTCGCTAATGTTGTTCAAAAGCCAGCGAGAACCTTGAATGCACCCCGATATTAGATGTATCGCAAATGTATGTATATACATATATTTATATATTTAAAAGGTGGCTCCATTACTAATAAAGATGGGTACACTTGATCTACAGATTTTACATTTTACAATGAATTAATGTTCAAAATTTATAGCCAGCCAGATTCAGAGTTTCCAACAACTTGAGAACCAGCTTCTCCAATTTTGAATGGGGATATTGGAATAATTTAACAGTGGAATACTAAAATAATTTTGAAGTGAATCATGCGCCATTTTATTCAGCAGCCGCTGGTGGCTGCACAAGGTATGCCTATCCTTTAAATGATGGGGCAATACATTTGCGTTTCCCAATTTGAAGTTTTGTAAAGTTTTACAGGGATATAAGACGCCAGTGAATTATCAGAGATTGACTTCTTACTTTTACTAAACATTCATTTGATATTTACTGATTTTATTTTTACACGACACGTGGACTACAGCTGTGATGCAGATTTGCTATAGTCTTCACTTGAGATGTAAAATTTGGCACAGATGTAGCTTGAACTTTTAAGGCTTTTAAACAAGTCTTTTTACATGCAGAGCTGTTTAGATAAAAAGATCTCTTATTAACTATTTGGAAAACAGTTATCCTCAGTAGAGAACTGGGTAATTTGAAGTATATCCTAATCTTTTTATTGGTTGCATTACGCAACTTATTTTATTCGTTTCCTGATTAGTTTATGTTTAATGCCCCAAAACGGAATACTTCTGTATTTTATTTTATTCGTTTTCTGATTGGTCCATGTTAAATGTCCAATAATGGAATACTTCTGTTGCCACAATGACAAAAAAATTTAATAAAAACTTAAAAAATAATTTGAAAACAAATTGCGATAAAGATTTCAAACAAATTTCATTTAAAAGTACATTTTTCTCTCTACACAACGATGTAAAAATTAAAAATGTGCGATGATTAGAAGTTTAAAAATTTGCAGTTCCGAAAATTGTAAAACTGAAATATTTAAAATTTGATTAGGATGGATCCAGGAATATGAATGTTTAACCCATGTCGTACGTACTAGGAGGCGTTCAGAAGTGAGTCTGATTAACTCTATCAAATAAAAATGTGCATTTAAACAGTTAAAGTTGTGCATCTATAAACTACTGTTATTTTAATCATTGGTCCAGGAATATTAATGTTTAATACATGGCGTACGTAATATGACTCGTTATGATCATCATAAAAATGACGTTTATTATTGTTAATTTGAATATAGAATTTATTTATAAGTCTTTAAAATTTGAGTCTTTGAAAATATCATTTTCGAAATATTCGTAATTTGTTAAAGTAAAATTTTGTAATTTTTATGCTTTATTTCAATGAAATTAAACTATAACTTTTTTTTAAGTTCGACCTCTTGATCCGCCGTTTGTATATATTGTGTGATGGGCGATTTGCTGCCAGGTCCTAAAAGGGATTCACAGGACGTAAAAATGCTGTCAACTGGAGCTCTGATGCCTCATCGTTCATTATACAGTTATCAGGTAATTTTTCTTATTAATCTGTGTGAATTTAACATAAACTGTGTCAGAGGGCATTAGTACCTTGGACGGGGCAGTAATACAGTTATTTATCCTTGGGCAGTTAATGTATTTACTCAAAATAATCTATGTTAAAAATTTAAAAAATTGAAGACTGCAGTAATATAATATACTATTTAATGATTGTCAATTAATTATAATAATTAAATCTTTAATGATCAATTTCAAAAAAAGCTATTTGGATTTACTGATACTTAATAATGGTTTCATGGAAGCGAGTTCTTTTTAATGATTTCTTAATTGTTTTTGTATATATTTCTGTAAATATGTTACTTGGTTATTTGTATATTCATTTATTGTATCAGGTGAATTTTTTTTATTAGTAGGGCAAGATTATAGTGTTGTAATTAAATTAATAAAGCGCGTGCTTGCGTCATTAACGACCAGTTCAGATGTAGAAATGCGAAAAGACAACGGAAGATTTTAAACAATTGCAAAATAATTAAAGCACCAATATTCAATTAATATTGTAAAAATTAATACCTATTTTGGTATTATGTAATCCCCAGTATAATTTAGCCACAATCAATGAATCTATATTTTTCACTATTGTAATTATTTTCCATCAGGGATAAAAGATTGGTTCGTTATGTTTGGACCGATTTTCTCAAAACGTAAGTCATAGATTTCGCTTGCACTAATCGTTCCAACACTAGGATGGACGTGGGGGTATCCAAAGTCTTCTCTATTTATGTTACTAACACCGATTGCACATTAGCTTCAGAATCGGATGTAATCAGAATATTTATCCTCATATCTCATCAATAAAACTCAATCCACTTTCTGACGCGTTTTTAAAGGATTGTAAAACACTAAGAAGGTTTGAGTACATTTTATTAATAAACTTTCTTCTTTTAACTTAGAGAAACGTGGAATTTAGTTTTGAGACAGAAGACTATAAAAATAGTTTCAGATCGCATTTCGGGCCCGGTCTCAAACTCAGGTTGAGCACGTAGTCGCCTGTTTTACGTATCGCAGGGCATCATTTGACAAAGTGTTTGTAATAATATAAATTTTCTTCCAGAAGGCAATCGTTCAAGGGTAGACAATCAATCGTTCAATATGGTACGGACGATTGATTGTCTAGCATATTAACCTTAAAAAGTGGTCTTTAAAAGTTTATGCTATACATTGTTAAAGTCCTTTCAATTTCCGTATTTTTACGGACATATTTCTCCGATGAAATACTTTCGCAAATGTGTCAGATAATTAGCGAATATGGATTCTTTAACAGATAAGGAAAATAACAAATTAAGTAGCACTAAGATTTTCGGTTAAATATATATCTAGTCATTCGAAAATTATTAGTTATTTTGCCAGTAAATTTTCCAGAGTTTTTTTTTTCAGTGTAATAGAACCATACGATTAGGTTTAATTTTAATTTGTGAGTGTCTGTGTTACTAGCGTATGCTGTTAAAGCTAATTATGATAGACCGGTAGGCGACAGCACATACAATCAGCTCATCGAGTTCATGGCTGAAATTCCAGAATTAGTTAAGACTGGGTTCGCCTATTAAAACGCAATCGGTGGGCCAAGTCATATTTTGGTGGATAACAGCTAGAAATCTGATTTTAGCGGTTGACTAGTAGGACCAACGCCGACTATATATACTACCAGCCGAGCCATTTCGCGAAAAACCGCCGAAAAAGTGAAGCTGGATTCAGCTTCAAACCCTGAACCATTTCATTGAACCACGTATAAGTCCATGTGACGCAAACCCTGCCCAAATTAGCATTGAATAAGCTGCTTTCTGTTCTGTGCACATGTTTGCACACGTGGTCATTGTTTTGGTTCAGGGTTTACATGATTGGTCTGAATAACTTGGGCAAAGTATCAGCGTCCTCTGGCGGGAGACTTCATACACTAATCTCAAATAGACAGGCCTTTAGAAAGATCTAGTGGGCCATGGTAGGACTAACATTGTGTTTTACCGCTCCCATCCCTCCATGTTTTCATACCTGTGGGGGCAGAAAAACAATGATAAACCTACCGATAGACCACTAAAATCTTGTTTTCAAGTGTTTTCCACAAGATACAACTTGTCAGACTCATTGGATTTTAATATGCGAATCGAGTTTTGATTGATTCTAGAATTTCAGCTGTGAAGTCGATGAGGCGATTTATTCTACTGCCGCCTCCCGGTCTACGAGTTTTATCACAAAATTCTACTTTCGAAAGTCAATGCCTATGGTCTTGGGAGCATTGATGTTAAAAGTGCCTGTTTCTTTTTTTTTGCAGTATAGCAACAGGGAAGAAAGAAATATTTAAAATTTCTTTTTAGGATTTTACTTATACGCCTAATTTAATTGATATGAAACTATTAATCGATAAAAAAATTTAATTGTTACATTTTTTATACTCTATTTCTACTTCGTTCTTTCAAGCATTTAAAAAAAAATTCGCTTTTACGTTTTCTCAATTAGTTGTCTTACTTTTGCGAGCGAGATTTGGCGCACAACATTTAGTTAACTCTAATAAAATTGTAATCAGAAAAGATATTTTGCGATTGATCATTTAGAGCCGGTTAATGGAAAATTAATTTATTGATTTAAAATTAAATTCTAAAAATATCAAAATGTTTTATTATCATCAGAAACACACCTACATGCATAATTTATATTTGTATCTTATCAGGAAGCGAGTGAAAAATTCATTTTAACATACAAAGTTATTTAAATAAAGGAGCTTAAAAAATGAACGCATTTCAAGCCCATACGATCAAGACGTACGATTCGCGAGGAGCATCAAGTATACGTTAGATACGTACAAACCTTTATTTCTGTTGACCTTTAACTGGTGTGACTGAAATTGTAACGTAACTAGTGTGAAGCGGTCTGCGAGACCTGAAGATCGAAAGATGAATAAAAGGCTAAATAACTCATAGGATGATGCTTTTATATTAAACTTTTTGTACAAAACTATTATAATTAGCATTTACCAATTTAAAAGTCTCTGGTGATAGTATTGAAGTTCCAAATGAAACATGATTTCCAAAACGTTTTTAGTTAAACTGAAAATGATAAGTTAAACTATAAAAATTGGAAAAAGTAGCGTTTTGTGTGACTGCGACCGGTAACATTAATTAAAGGTTAACAATTTTTCTACTTCGATTCTTGCGTTAATTAATCACAGAATTTCCGCAACTAAATAAGGAAAATTTATAATAAGGGAATGAATATGGAACTTTCTTTTTAAAATATTAGTTCTTTACGTTTACAATCTATGTACAAGATCTGTGTACGCTTCGAAAGGGTTAACATTGAAAAGAGGAATTGCAGATCGCCCTGATGAAGAGCAGCTTCACATTCGTATTTGCAAGGATTTACGAATATTTGTTCATATGTAAATTTTAAATATATAAATAAAAGAGCAATTCTATTTTGCACTTACTCGAGGAACTATCACTTTCGGAATATTTCCTATAAGACGTGTATCGCCGATTTCTTTCGTCTGATCGGCGACTAGATGGCATTTTAGTCAAGAATTATTCAAAATCGACTACTTAAATGATCTTTACACACTTAACAACACAATTGAAACATAACAAATTTTATTTTTCTTTCTCGAAAAAAATGTCCCTAAACAATAACAAAACAGTGACCTAAATGATAGTTGCTGTTTTACTTAATCAAACAACATACATCTGACTTGTGTGCTCGACATGTAAGTCTGCTTATAAGTCATCGTCGATATACAAGGACGAGATAGCACAATAATTTTTACAGCATGAGGTACAACTAGAGGCGTGTTCAGCGCAACTTATCAAAGTAACCAATGTTACCGACCGATTGTAGGGCAGTACGAAAGCGGATTGTAGCACCAATGAAAACTATCCTGTTGAAGAGTAGCTGATGTCACACTTCGCCTTGATTTTCATTTCGTACTTGTCTACAATCGGTAAGTGGTCGGTAAGTTGTGCTGAACACGCCCCGTACAAGTACAACCGGGAGCTCCACTTAAGAGCGCCTGCAATGAAGACAGCGGGATTCAAACCCACAACCTCCTATGCTCTCAAGCGAGTGGCGGCGTGGTGTCTTAACCATTCGGCCACGGAGAACCCGCTGTTTAAAATTTTTTTTTATATAAAAGTGGCACCTAGTGTTGTTCTCAAAATTTTATGATCTCAATGGCGTGTTCAGCACAACTTACCGGTCACTTACCGAAGTAATAAATGTTACGACTAATTGTAGAGAAGTACGAAATGAAAATCAAGGCAAAGTGTGACGTCAGCTGCAATTCAACAGGACAGTTTTCATTGGTACTACAATTCACTTTCGTATTGCCCTACAATCGGTCGGTAACATTGGTTACTTCTGTAAGTTGTGCTGAACACGCCCTTTGTATTTACGTAGAGTTACTAGATAAATGATTCAGATATAACTTATGAATTTCGTACTACACTGTAAAAAATTCGACCCTTTTGCTGCATCGTCACTCCCCCGCTTATATAGAATATCTTTTTTTTGACCCATGAGAATGCTCCATAACAGGCTGAAGTAATCATTTTCTGTAAAAGCGCTGGAGTGACGTTGCAGCAAAAGGGTCAAATTTTTTACAGTGTATACCGTTAAAAATTTTTAACTTTTGCTGCATCACCACTCCTCCGCTTTTATAGAATATTTTTATTCTGATCAATGAGAATGATCCATAATACAGTGAAGTAATCATTTTCTATAAAAGCGGTTAGTGACGATGCAGCAAAAATATCAAATTTTTAACAGTGTAATATGATTTTCACATTAAAAATTACGGAGTAAGCTAAAATGAAGGAATTTAAACCCATTTTTATTTTCTTAATTTTAAACGAGATTAACCGACTAGGAGAACATTCAGCAGACCTGTAATATACGTTGCTGTAATTATTGTTTTATTGTTCTTGTCTTAAATTTTTATGTAACAGATTACGTGCGCCAAGCAACTGCGATTTTAGCTTGGTTCACTGTTAAAAAACAGCTGCATTTTGTTTCTACGCACTCCACCGCTTATATATAATATCTCTGTTCCGACCAACGAAAATGCTCCATAATACTGTCAAGTAACCGTTTTTCACATAAGCGGCGCGGTGTAGCAATAAAATGCAGCAGATTTTTAACCTTTCGGAAAAGTCTGCACGGGCCGGAATTTCCAGGACCGGGCCCAGGCCGGCCCGTTGGAAATTTATTTCGGCCCGGCCCGGACCGTTATAAAACTCAAAAGTTCGGCCCGGCCTGTTGTGGCCCGTCAATATTTCTATTTCTAAAAAATTGATTTTTATCGTATAATTAAGATTCTTTTAAAGAATACTGCATATATGTCACCAGGAGGATTTTACAGTATATTTTACAGGAAATATACATTTTTAACATTTATGATTACTTAGATTCTTAGACTTTCAATATTCAAACAAAGATTCATTAAAAAATTAATATGGTTTTGAACAAAACGAAAAAAAAAGAAAGTTAAAAACATCGTAACTTTTGAAGCTATATAGTAAAAATAGATTTATGGAAATATTTCTATATTATTTTATTAAACATTTCAATTCCAAATTCATTCTCTAATTCAAAGGAGCTACTTTTTGAATTCATTTTTTTTTCGAAAATGCATTAGATTAGCGGATGTTTTTATTCTGAAACTGTGTAATCGAATGGATTTATCCATTTTTTGATACAAGAAAGCTAAAAAAATACTGTCAAAGTTAGTGTTTTGGATAGAATTTCCGGAAGCGACAACATTGGTTAGAAGAAAAATGTATAACCATTTGACAAAATAACTTATATTTCAACAAGGTTATACAAGTATCCTTTTTACAAAAAATAAAAACGCTGTTTGATTCCAAATCCCTTCAAAAATCAGGCTTGTCAATATTATGCTTTTACAGTTAAAAATTAGTCAGAAAATTTATGAAACTTTAGCATTGTAGAAAACTGTATTTAAGAATCACCAAGAAGTAACATATACAAAGATTAAATTAACATAAGTTTTTTATCTTTATTAATAATTTTACAAAACATGTTGTCTGACATACACATCTTGAGATCAATTAAGTCTAGTTTCGGCCCGGCTCGTCTGTATGTAGAAAAACAATGCAAGTCTGATTTCGGCCCGGCACGAGTCTGCTAAAAATATTAAGCCCGTGTTACACACAATGTAACTGTCCGTTGCGATCTCTAGACTGTAGAAGTTACATTTCTGCATTGATGTTGTCAAACTAGTGTTGGTTCGTGACGCACATTTCTACTTATTTTCATTAAAGCCATATTCATTAAAAAGAGCCATTATTTTATCGTTTGTGCCTAAATCATTATAACGGGCCGGCAGGTCCGCTAAATTTTTTTATCGGCCCGGCCCGTTCAATTTTTTTGCCGGCCCGGCCCGTTCAATTTTTTTGCCGGCCCGGCCCGTTAGAAAATTTGGAACGATTCCGCCGGCTCGCCCGGGTACGGCCCACGGGCCAAGCCCGGGCGCTAATTTCCGTTTACTCAAGGATACAGCGCTTGGCGAAATTCAAGGTGTGCCAAATGTTTTGACTAGCATCTACGCATTTTCTCGCGCATCATGGCTGCTTCAGACATTTTACTTACAATTTTTGTCGTATATGAGGCTGTTGTAGAGTATCAGAGGCATAGCGAGGTGGTTAAAGCAGAAAGCTTGTAATTATAAGATTGCGAGTTGTGTCCTTGCTCTTGTAGATTTTTGTTTTGATTTTTATTTAAGTAATCAATAAAGAATGTTACAAAACTCAGTTACTTTGTATTAGTTTTATTGTCAATTAGACAATTAAATTTTAATTACAATTAAGTTATAAAAATTTATTTAAAATTTTATTACATAAAGTTTAATTTGAAATAAATGTAAATAATTAATATAAGTTTTTAAATTCTGCTTTTTAATAATTAAATAAATATAATTTAAAATACAATAATTATTAAAATAAAATAAAAAAATATTTTTATTTTAGTTATGCTACCACCGTGTTGTAAGAGATGAATATCAAATTAGTAAAACCAATTTATTAAAGTTCTTATGTTTTAAAATGAGGCATCATTCATACACACACACACAAAATAAATATATAATATTTATTAGTATTTATTTTAATAATTACTGTTTCATTTACAATTATAAAGTAGTGAAACGTAAAAATATTAATTATAAATATTCAAATTTTAATATTTCTATGTACTTAATTAATGATAATAATTTAAGAAAAAAAGAAAAATCTTTAATCTTCCACAAACATAATTTAAGTTTTTCTTTTAAAAAATTATCAATATTTAAATATATATAACTAATATTAAATATTTATTAATTAATATTAATATATATACATATATATATATATATATATAATTATAAAATTATATTAATTAACATTATTAATTATTACATACATAACTAATATTAATAAGTATTATTATTTAAACAGATAATTAATGTTTTTAATGTTTTCGTTTAGTGATTTGTTATTAGTTCTCTTCAATTTTCAGTGTCTAGTAAAACATTAAATATTTAAAAAAAAAAAAACAATCTCCATTAGATAAAAACTTTTAAGGTGGTTTTTTTTTTTATATAAAACGTGATCTTTGTTTTGTATTTGTACTTTGTACAAATTCAATCATTATATACATGTATATTTAGTTTAGACTTATCAATTTATGAATAGGAAGGGTGCATTAAATCAGTGTCACAAAAGTTTGTGTAAATTCCTAAACATATTTTATTTCAAATGAAAAATTTTCAAGTATAAAAAATATTTTAATTTTAACACAATTTATTATTAATTGAAATATATACTTTTTTGATGATTCTTTGAATCTGGAAACTATACTTTTTTTTTTTTTTTTAAATATGTTATCAACGTTAATGATATATTTGTACAACATCAAAATCTGAATAGATCGGAACAGATGATATCGAAATTATGTACATTTTCTAACTATATAATTAAATGACCTAACTATATAACAACTATATAATATACACAATATTTAAGCAGACATGTATGAATGTATAAGTTCATACATACTATGTACATATGTTGATATTTATGAATATATTCATATATATTTCCAACATTAAGAAGTTTTAATTTATCAATCTTAGTGCATTGCTATACTTGGTGATTTATATCACACTAGCAGCCTCCGCCCGCTACGCTGGTCAGTATCTCTAAAATAATCTTGAATCAAACGAAACATATTTAAATAAACAATCTTAATATCGAATCAAATACCCACAATTTTTGTCTGATTTATGTAATCTTACATTGGTCAGTTCAAAGTTCATTTTGACGACAAATACCTCTAAAATGACTAAAAAACTGACAAATTACAAAAGTACTAAAGTAATTCAGATTTATTTAGTAGCTTTTTTTTTATCTTGAATTCCACTTGAATTATTTCTACCTGAATTTGCTTCTGAGGTATGGTGAAACATGTTATTATTTTAGACCATCCGATGAACTTCCTAAAGGAAAGATTTATATATATATATATATATATATATATATATATATATATAAGGATTCAAAATTTTGGTTTTTGCGCCGAAGACATCGCCAAATTAGGAAAATGTGAAGTATCTCACCAAGTACTGGATTTAAAAGAATTTGCTTAGTACCATTCAATTAAGCATGAAAAAATGCACTAAAATATGCGCCCCCCCCCCCAAAAAAAAAAAAAAAAATTGTAAAATATTAATAAAAAGTCGAAATAAAAATCGTTTAATGACATTTTAAACACGTGAATCGTATTTAATGTCATTGAATGCGACATTCACGATCATCCATTATTAGCATCTAATCTGATAGTTTAGCGATAATTTTTTGGTCGACGGGATAACCTAGTAGTACCGTTTTTTTATTAGAATGAATGATAAATTAATTGCAAATATTTTTTCATGATAATGAATTTTCTTTCACATTCAAAATATTTCTTTTTTAAGTACTTCTAGGTTATCTCGTCGATCAGAAATTATCGCCAAATTATAATAAAATGCCAATAATGGATGATCGTGAATGTCACATTCAATGACATTAAATGCGATTCACGTGTTTAAAATGTCATTAAGGGATTTTTATTTCGACTTTTTATTAATATTTTTATTAATATTCTACTAAATATTTGTTTTTCGTTATTTAAAATAAAAATTATGTCAACATGTATAATTTGGCTTTTAGTTTGGCGATTTGTATAATTTGGCGAAATTGGTCGACGGGATAACCTAGAAGTACCCCTTTTTAGTAATGGTAAAATAATTGCAGATGAAAAAGATATAATAGTAAGGCTAAAACACGATTTAATGACTGCTTGGCATATGACTTGGCGGAGACTCGATAAGTACGCTAATTCTATCAACCTAAATATCCATATAGAGTGTAAACAAACAATTGGTACCATTTGATTATTCCGTCGATCAATTTCGCCAAATTATACAAATGGATATAATTTTTATTTTAAATAACCAAAGAATTAATAAATTATTAAAATATTAATAGAAAAAGAGATAAAATATCGAATTAAAATTAGTTGACGACGTAACAATTTGCAAAACATATTTAATGTCAAAAAATTGTGACATTTACGATCATCCATTATTGATATTTAACCTTATACTTTGGCGACAGTTTTTTGGTCGATGGGAGATCAAGTATTGCCAAATAATGTAATATTGCCAAAAAATGTAAACAAATTATATAAACAATAATATTGCCAATAATATTTAGATGCAGATATCATCTACGGATCACGTTGACACGATTACAACAAAATTGCGATTTTATGCCTCACGTGGTAATCCAGTAATAGTCGTTTATTTATCAGTAAACTATTTCATTATTTTTCTTTTCTATTTTAAAATCATATAAATTGTTTTGTTCCATAATTACTAATTGAATTAATCAATTTATTATTAATATTATACCAGATTACATTTTCTTGGCAACGGGAAAGAAAAATGCTTATTTTTTATCGGAAAAACTTTAATTGATTCTGTATGAAAAATAATGAAATTTTGAATTATTAAGAAAAATATTTTATTAAATCAATTAAAAATTAGCCTATGTTCACCGGAAATAGTGTAGCTTTCCAACGGTGAAAGAATTTTTCAAATCCGTCAAGTAGTTTCGGAGCCTATTCAATTCAAACAAACAAACAAACAAACAAACAATCAAATCTTTCCTCTTTATAATATTAGTATAGATTAGTAAAATAAATAAATAAATAAAAATTTGATATAACAGATCTCAGTATTTTCTTATAAAGTTCTTGAATTGATACTTAACAAGAAAATAAATTAAACGAAATAAAATTTATTTTTAGCTATTATCATGTAATTTATCCGAATACAATAACAGCTCTCTTTCGTTCTTTTTATTTTTTTTCATTATTATATTATTCATTATAAACTGAAATACTATAAGAAATGTAAAGAAATATACATTAAAATTCACAAATTAACACAACAAGTTACTCGTATATATTTCACTAATATTTGGTCGTATATAAAAAGAAAATTCCATTAAATTTATTATTATTTTTCTTTTCAAATAAATTATTTGTATAATACATTTTTTCAGTAGATGGCGACACTGTACGATGTTATCAAGGAATCTCGGAAGAGGAGTGAATGATGGGTGGAATAGCATTTGGCACACCTTGAATTTCGCCAAGCGCTGTATCCTTGAGTAAACGGAAATTAGCAGCCCGGGCTCGTGCAGACCTCTACCCCTTCGTGACGGAAGTCTTTTACGAAATTTTTAATGTTTTGTCACCGGTTTAAAAGAAACAGAAATTTGTGCCTTATTAAATCTAGAAAATACTCCGATTAAATAAGATAATTTTTACAGTAAAATTTTACTGGTGGGGATAAACAAGAAATCATTTTAAAGTTTGACAAAAATATCATTTTTTAAAAAGTAGTAGGGACTTTAAAATATTGAAATTTTTATAAACTTTTTAAAAACTAGAGAGCTCTGCCCCCTAGCACACGCAGCCACTTGGAAGGTTGGTGTATTGGTGCTTCAATGAACCCATTGTTATTTTAACTCGTATAGAATTGTATGCAGGGCTCGACTGTGAGGGAGATATGGGGAGAGGGTCCTGAAGCAAACATTATTCGCGCCCACCATCTTCCATCTTTTGAAATATTTCATGAACTAGAAGATAGCCCGTCAAAATGACGTGTTTGCATTTTTAAAAGGATGATAAAAAAATTACAACTGTGGTCAATCAGCCACTGTAGGCTTAAACAATTTTTAAAAAATACAGCGATTAAACACGCGGAAAAAAATCTTTATAAAAAAGGAAATTTTAACAGAAATTTGCATTTAAAACTATAACAAAACTGTCTGGTGGATGGGGGGGGGGGGGATTGTAATGAACAAATCGTAAATACATAAATTTTAAAAGAATAAAGTAACGCAAAAAATCAATTATAAAAGATTATATTGTGAAACTACAGCCAAAAAATATATAAAAATACTGAGAGAAAATAATAAAAATAGCTAAAATGTATAAAAAAATTTCCTATTTTGGACTATTTTTTAGCTAATACTTAACAAAAACACTCTATAAGATCGGAAACAAATGAAAATAACAAAGAGTAAACAGCGCGTGTTCGTGAGACACACGTGCTGCGCGCGCGAGCTCAGGGATTTTTGCTTCCGAGTACTAAATCCGCTGTAATATTCATTCCATGTAACTGTCTCCTGAACACGCGCGCTCAGCGCGCATAGCTCCCGAACGCACCCAATCATTCCTGAGTCGTGATATTACAATGGAGTCATTCTAAAGATTCATTCACGGAATTTGTCATTCTTAAATGGCAACAGTATTAACTTGTTTACATTGTTTGTTCTTTTTCGTAATTGCTGGTTGTTTTATTTAGAACTTAAACATTATAATTAAATAGTTTTTGTAGGTTTTAAAGAAAATGCGTAATGAATAAATCTTTTGCATGTATATTTTCATAAGTTGAACAATTAAAATATTTGTGAACGGCTCGGAATAGTTAAGCCTAACGTGGACGCAATTGCAATAAGTTTCTTTTTCTCGTGGATGGGTTGACCCCGGAATCGTCGTACACGGAGGCGTTTTATATATATAATTGTGCTAAAGTGACTAAAATAAAACTTCATTACCTATTGTATGTATACATAAATTTCGCGCCAAGTACTATTCACATCTATATACACAACACGAAAAATAATTTAAAGAAATTATAGAATACATCTTTTTGTTCGATTTTAAAAATGTAAGAATAAATGTGGCCTTTAAAATGTTAATACAAGTTGTTTCGGGCGTTATTGTTTATTTGAGTTAATTCTTTTCTACTTAAAATAATATTTGTATTCAATCAACATGTATTTGGGTTAATTAGGTTGGTTTAACAGGAAACTTATATCTACTTTTGGAGGACCCCTCAAATTGGGGGGAGTGTGTGTGGGGGTCCGGTCCGCATTTTCAGAAAAAATCACGTTTTGAGCACCTTATCGCCAGAACAACGATTGGCGCGGAGATGAAGTCAATGCTAGGCACCCTTTCTTGTTTGTGACGTCAAACGCCAAGCGAATAGCAACCCTTCCTTCTGCAAAGAGATCGCGCTTATTGTTCATTTGTTTTTCCGTAAATGTTATGAAGCAAAGACTATAATATGAGGAAATGTTATTAACCGTTGTTTATGATTAAAACATAGTTTAAAACAAAGAACTTTTTCAGATTAAAATGCTTTAAATTTCACAAAACATCTAAACATAGATTTTTTACCCCTCAATTCAAAAATATTATTTCCGTAACTCGCTATGTTCGAAGAAATTGAAAAGTTAATTAAAAACAGAAGTAAAGATTCTCTTGTAATAAATATAATTCTATTAATCGTATGTTTTATGGCACATTTGAACTTAGTTTATTTTGTGTTTGGCGATGCAGCTAGCTGAACGTTCTCGCTTTCGCCAACTCGGCAAGGCTGGTGCTCAAAACGTGATTCTTTCTGAAAATGCGTCCGGTCCAGCTGTCTCCATGCACCTGCATTAGTTAGGCTCTCTTTGTACAAACTACAAAGAATATTGATCAATTTATTTCCTGGGACTGTCCAACGTTGCAATGCTTTTAAGTCAATGTATTAATTTATAATTAAGTTATAAAATTATTAAAATATTATATTGCCATCGGAAATATATATGTCAAAGTAAATTTTATAATTCTGGCCTATCAAGAAGTAAGATAAAAATCGATTACAAAATGCCTTCTTTACATACAAAACCAAGTTGATTTAAATAAAAAATCTCTCTTTTCTAATATAAATAAATAAATAAATAACACTGTCAAAGCCATTGTACATGAGTTTTTTGTGATCGAAGGTCTTTTTTCGTTAATATTATAAAAACTGCTGTATACAAAAATATGAAAATCGATGGTATTACAGATAATGTTTGATAAACACACTGCTGCAGACAGTTTTTAAATCAAATAATTATTTTAAAAGAGATATTTAATGTTAAAGTTGGTCAAAATCATTCCATAAAAAATTATAGAAGCAAAAACTATACATAGGAGTAAACATTTTTAGATCATTTTATACATTATCAATATAGATACGCAAGTTTCTGCTGTGCAGACTGCATTTATTTTTTTATTTATAAAAACACAACAGTAAAAAAAAAAAAAAAAAAAAAAAAAACCCTTCTGTAAAAATGTACAACCATAAAGAAAATGAAAAATTAAAATTTTCTGTTAGGAAATTTGAACTATACAAATCTATTTCAGGGTCTCAGGTTTGATGTTGGAGAGCAGAAATCGAAGTCTTATTTATAAAACAATTGTAAGTTAGCTAGCTAGTTGATGGAGTGTTTAGCATTCTGTGTGCGGATGGACCAACCAGTCTTGTTAGCATTGAACTTATCGCTGAAGAAAAAAAGTAAATTCCAAAGAAAAGAAAAGTTCATACGATATAGAAACAAGGTAGAGATCCTTTCGGGTGTGTGCTCCCGGCCAAATACATTTGTATTCCACACAAGAACAAAAAACCCCGCCATCCAATACATTTCACCAGAAGGAGGATCACTGTCATTTCATCTTGCAGATTAGGCGTCTTCATCCCATGGGTCTGTTAAAGATGAGTTCGGGCTTTTTTTTTTGAGTGGGGGAGGGGGAGCCTGTGTCCGACCGAAACCGACGATTTAGAGTGCTAATCCGAACAGTTTTGTGTCATCAGAGACCGATCCCGATATAAAATAAATAATAATAGAATGGAATATTTAAAATTGCTTCAAAAGTTAAATTTTAATTTTGAACATCTTCTTGCATAGAAAAAATTGTTAATCTAAGAAAGGGAGGTGGCAGCACAGAACAATCACCTCATCGAGTTGCAGGATGAAATTCAAGAATTAATCAAAACTCGATTCACACATTAAAACACAACTGGTCTGCCAAGTCATTTCTTGTTGGAAAACAGCTGCGAGCCCTAATTTTGTGGTTGACTCTCAGATTTCATACTTTTATTTTCCTGCTTCCAGTCCTCCATGTTTTCATACATTTGGTTTCAGGGAAACACAACGATAAATCTACAAGTCAACCACTAAAATTGAATCTGAAGGTGGTTTCCACCAAGATTTGACGTGGCAGACCAACTGCATTTTAATATGCTAATCGAATTATGTCCAATCCTGTAA
This sequence comes from Maratus speculifer, assembly GCA_964019185.1. NCBI lineage: Eukaryota > Metazoa > Arthropoda > Arachnida > Araneae > Salticidae > Maratus > Maratus speculifer. Next base: position 220,466,578 of record OZ025298.1, read on the forward strand.
TTTCAGTATCCAACTAGATGCACAACCGCTTCCCTTCCTGCATACAATTTATTTTGTGAAAATTAACATTCATTCTTATCAAAAGAGAAATTTGGCATGAAATAAAAATGTGTAATTTCATATTTAAAAGAATTCACATATTTTTCTTCTCAACAAGCAAATTTGATGACTCATTAACAAAACGCATTTTACGAATAAATGCGTAAAATTTGCAGAATTTACTACTTATATGATGAGAAACTAAACAATTTTTTTTAATTTCCTATAAAAGGTCTTAAAAATCTTAAAACATAATCGATTTCTACTTCATGAGAATCTTTCGTGATTGCCGTGTCCCTCAAAATCAACCTGAATTAAAAATTTAACAACATTATCTGGAAAATCAGATTTTTTAATAGAAAAAGGGGAAACAATGCTCGACTGCTTTCTATTGAAATAAGAATGCATGGCAATCATATGAGCTTAATAAGAGTAACTTCGAAAATAGATTAGCACTGCCTCAGCATGAGCATATTACACGATAAGAAATAGACATAAGAACACAACGTTAGTTATTAACATATGAAGAGCGGTTGTAACTCGTTTACAATAGAAGATCAAAAATTCGTTAATATCAAGCTATTGCTGGTTAAATAAAAACAGAAAAAGTATTTTTTTTTTTTTTTTTTTTTTGGTGTTAGATCTCTAAATAAAAATAATAAAATAAATTATATAATTTCATTGTTCGCATATTCCGATTTGCACCATACCAAAATATCGCCACCGTCAATGCCAATCAGTAGATATTTTTCTTTTCTTTTCTTTTTCTTTTTTTTTTAATGCCATTTTAATATTAGAATAGGAAAACATGATTTCTGTTTTTCTTTCATTCAGTCTAAAACAGAGTTTCCCAAAGTGTGCTCCGCGGAGCCCTTGGGGCTCCTCCTGAAATTTCCAGGGGCTCCGCGGCGTTCCAGGAAAATAAACTAAACATAAAAGAAATTAGCATATTGCGAGTGAAAGATTTTCAAATGTATGTAGAAATTTTCGTGCTTGTAAAATAAATATATCGATAACTGAGTTGAAAAATAAAATTATACGTTTCGAATCTTTTCAAACTTTTGCATTATATATGTATCTGTTATATTCTTGGTTATATAACAGATATATAAATCTGTTAATATTCTTGGTTTGAATTGATTTATTTTATGTTTCTACATTAAATGTGTTTCAAAAATTCGATTTAAATTAAACTATAAGAAATAGTATTCTGAATCGAATATACAATGTGAATCAAAACAGAAAAGGCCTGCCAGTGCTGTTAACACGTTCGCTGCCACTCAGGCGATAACGCGTGATATGGCGCCAACGTTAAGGGGCCACTCATGTGCCAGCGCGTGATGTGGGGTGATGTCCAATAGCCAGGCACGTGCTGGCGCGGGAAAATCTTTCACTGATTCTTTGTTATAAAAAGTAAATCGGCTTCTGGGAAAAACCCACTTCTGCTGCGCGGCATTAACCCCTTAACGCGCAGTGTTGCCGGGTCGGCAACACCTAAAGTTCCTCCTGTTTAGAGACATAAAAACTCCGTGAATATTTCAAAAACTACTCTAATGGCTACTTTAAATCTTTCTTATGAGTTCTAGATGGCAGCACTACAGAGATCAAACTGTACTGTTTTTTAAATAATAGGTAAAATGTTTTACTGTAATACGCGCTTCACAGCAATGCTCTTCTCGCTGCGCTTATCAATGCTTTACTTATGGGAGGTGACCACTTCGGCAACAGCTGTATATTTAAAATGGTTAGTGCAATCTTTACAAAACAATACCTGTGTACTCCTCTAAGGCCTAAATAGATTGCCTAATTTTTTTTCTTTAAATTCCAACTTTAAAGAGTAGTGCGCCGGAAAGGGTTAACTATCATCACATCTTCATGTAAGCAGTAGCGAACGTGTTAACTCTACTTGCCGAACAAAAGGAAGAACAGTTTTGTTTTTTGTGACTGTAGAACAGCCCCATGTGAACAGCAATGTGAACAGCCCCTTTCATATGTTTACACAGTAGCGGCTCGTCAGAGGTAGCTGCATCAATTTATTTACACCACTAAAATTGTATGGTAATTTCAGTTTTATTTAATCAACAAAATTTGTCGCATAAGTAATATGAAAGATTCTGTTACATTTTAGTGGTGTGAAAAATCTAATGCAGCACCCCCTGACGAGTCGCTACTGAGTTTACACTTAGTTCTTTTTTGCTTAGTAACAAGGTTTTAACGTCCCAATGAGATAAGTGTGTCTGACATTCTTTATATTTTTCACTTCACTCTTCACAATGAGGTATTTTATACTCCATTACTTGCTATATTTACTGAGAAATGTGTCAATTAAGCTTTGATTGTTTCAATGATGGACTTATAATTGCCTGTCACTTTTCGTTAATATTTTAATTTGAGTGATTTAATATCAAATTCCATGTTCTATTTCAGTTTAAAATTTGCCATTGCTAAAATTAAGGATAAGTCAAAGGAATGTAGCAGTAGCCATAGTGTTCTTCATAGACACGCGCTAGCATAAAAAAAACTGCCTCTTGAACTTATGACAGTTCTGAATGATGCTATAAAAACATTAAACTTTATAAAATCAAGACCTCTTAAAAGTAAACTTTTCAAACTAATTTGCGAAGATATGGGAACATCAGTCCCTGCTGCTGCATACTGATATAAGATGGTTATCCCGAGAAAAAACGTTGACACTTTGCTGGAGCTGCGTGCAGAGGTTGAAGTCTTTTTGACTGATCACAACTCTCAATTAGCAACAATTTTAAATCATGAAGATTGGACATGTAAATTGGCATATTTGGTGGACCTTTTTAGCAAAATGAACAAAATGAATTTATCATTGCAAGGAGAAAGTGTTACTGTTTTTGATGCAAACTCCAAAGTGTCGGCATTTAAGAGGAAACTTATCTTCTGGTCTAAATATGTAGAAAAGGCTAATATAAGTTGCTTTCCTCTTAATAACAGTTTCTTAAATGATCACAATATCAAGTTGAAAAAAAATATTCAAAAAAGTATTTAAGGTTATCTCCAAGCACCGATAGAATCATTTGAGCATTTCTTTCCAGCTGCTCAAAATAGGATGCTGGACGATTTTAAATGGGTACTAAATCCCATCCGCGTAAAAACAAAACCACACAGCTTAAGCTCTGAGGAATACGAAACTCTCATTGATTTACCATCTCAAAGTGATCTAGAAATCTCTTCTCAAAGCAAATCTATCCCTAAATTTTGGTGTCATTTGACAGATGAATACAAAATCTTGCCAGGCAGAGCAAAATTAATTTTACTCCCATTTTCAACGACATATCTGTGTGAAGCTGGATTCTCCACTTACACAAGTGTCAAAGCAAAATACAGAAATCGGTTAAATGCAAAACTAAACATTCGCATACAATTGTCGAAAATTACACCAGATATTTTAAAAAAAAAAAAAAAATGTGCAAAGCAATTTAAGCGTATTTTTCACACTAAAGTTTTTTATATTATTGTTCGTCAACCTTTAGGCAAGATTAAAAAATATATATATCGACATTTAATATTTGTATATTACATATTGTAGTTTGTTATTTTTGGAATTTTAATTTTTATAAATTGTTTATTTTTATTAAATTTTACTTATTTAAATCTTCTATCCTAGTTTTCATCGCTGTATTTTCTTTTTAAAACAATGTCTGTCGCTGAAAATGTTCTTTTTTAAAAGATCTTGTATCATTTAAAATCCATCATTAGATTCATTTGTGTGCAATGTGTGTGTATATTTCTTTTTATTTTTATAGCTTTGACTTTTTTAATCTGTTTATGTTATTTGCATTAATTTTTAGTTATCTAAATTTTTTCATACTGTTTTTCATTGTAAAATAATGTTTATCGCTGAAAACACATTTTTTATTGCATCTTCTATCATTTAAAGCCCCTCATTAGATTAATATTGCATTTGTGTATATTGTGCATATACGTATATTTCTTTTTTATATATAAATTTAAATTCTTTAATCTGTTTATGTTATTATCTGTTATGTATATTTAGATTTTTTATAATGCTTTTCATTGTACAAGAATGTTTGTGGATTAAAATGCCCCTTTTTTGTAATATTTTGTATCATTTAACAAATCTCTCGTTAGATTCATTCAGTATTTATCTAAGTTGTGTATATAGTTTTTTTTCGTAACTTTAATTGCTTTAATATGTTTATTTTATTTTTATAATTTCTTAGTTATTATAATCTCTTAGATAAATTTTCTATGCTGTTTTATGTAATTGGTCATAAAAAACTTTGCCAATATATGGAGCTCTAGCGGCCAGTCCGTTCAACCGATCAAGGTGAAATTTCAGATATAGCTATTCAGAGGTATGAGCTCGAGATTCTTTGAGCGGCAACTAAATGACGCTCACGATTACGGTTATAGTTACAGAAACTCAAAAATTTCAAATAGCAACACCCATTTTTTTTATCGCAAAATGTTCAGCGCATGCGAAAACCCTAAAGAGCGTTGAAACGGTATGGTTATTGCAATAAACGGACGTGTTATGCTCGCACAAAATCAGCTCTAGGAACACGGCCCCAAAAAACACGAACAAGGCGCACGAAGAAAATTTGAATATGACAGAGACAAAATACCAATCACGGAACATGGTATGCCAAATAGTCAGCGTAGAAAATGGATTAAAAGTAGGGTGGGAATGTTAGTTCTTCAGTCGGAGCTGAAGATGCCAACAAGATGACTTCGTTCGTGGTGATTTGGTAAAAGTATTATCAAAATGAGATGATTGCTGCGAAAACCTGGCGCGTTTACCGTCGAAACTATCGCTAAATACGTGGCCTATGCATTTCACAAGCTCTTCGTGATTTAGTAATGAAATTCAAATAAATTGGCTGCACCTGTGATAGTCTGCGATCCGGCCGACCAACTGTTCCTGTGGATACTGTTATGAAAGTGCATCACATAGTGACCAGAGGACTCAAGCAAACAACAAAAGGTGCATCTCGTGTATTTGATATACCAAAATCAATTATCTTAAAGTTACTGCTCTCTGTAATCCGCATGTTTCTTTATCGGTACCAGTGCGCCCAGATGTTGGAAGTGAGAGACTATCAACAACATATAGACTTTGTTAATGAATTTCTTATCCAATATGATGGAGATAACGATCAACTTCTTCGAATATTATGAACGGACGAGACACATTTCACCTTAACTGGTAACGTCAATGGCCTCCGCGATCCCCCGATCTCACTCCTATGGATTTCAGGTATGGGGATATCTAGAATGTACATGTGTAATCCGCAAACTTTGCCGGATTTGAAAGATTCTATCAAACGTGAGATTGCAAACATCCCTCATGCGATGTAACATTCGGCTGTATTGTCCACGGTCGCCACCATGCAATGTCTTATTGTCTGTGATGGCACCTATGTGGAAAATGTGTAATCAAAATAAAAGTTTTCTCCGATCTGTGTTGTAATCAGAGATTAGTGTACTGACTCTGTGCCATATGCAAATTTACTCCTTGCGCCCCAATCGTGTTTTTTCATGGGGAGGGGGGGGGATTCGCAGAACAGTTTTTTGTGCGTGCATATAACTTGTCCGTTTCTTGCCATACACGTGCGGTTCCAACGCTCTTTAGAGTTTTCGCATGCACTGAGCATTTTGCAATGAAAAAAAATGGGTGTTGTCATTGGAAAATTTCGAGTTTCTGTAACTATAACCGTAACCGTGAGCGCCAATTTGTTGCTGTTAAGAGAATCTCGAGCTCATACCTCTGAATAGCTATATCTGAAATTTCACCTCGATCGGTTGAACGGACTGACCGCTAGAGCTCCATATACCGGCAAAGTTTTTTTTATGACCACCCTGTATATTGCTGAAAACGCAATTTTTAGCATCTTGCATTATTTTAAAACCCCTCTTAAAAATGATCTGCTTCTAATTATATTTTAAAAAAATAGTTCAAACAGAGAGTCGATTCGAAGTCCTAGAAATTTAAAGAAGAAAGAAAAATATTCCATAATCGCATGATTCAATTACGGGTAGGCGGGACTAGAGAAGACATGTTGCATAGTAACTCATGGGTGACTGGAATTAGGCATTTTTTCTTTTTTTTTTTTTTTTTGCGAGTAGCCTATCGGGATTATAGAGAAGTATCTGTCTGCAAATGAAAACTGCACAAATTTCCTTTTTTTTCCTGTGTGTGTGTGGTTTTCACCATAACTAATAATTGTTTTACGTAAGCCTCAATGCAATGCATAATCCAAACACAGTTATCATTTTGATCTTTCATTCCGAGTTCATACTGGAAATCCCAAAAGAATATTTTTTATTTTAAAAATGAATGCCATTAACCCCTTAACAGTATTGCTTGAACATCGCTCTGGCAAAAAAAGCTTTTGTTTTCCTCGCTACTAAATGTTTTCAGAAATCACAATTTTTAAAAATATTTTTTGCTGTATTTGAAGGAAATATCTCGATTATAAACAAGATAGATATTTTAATTCAAAAAAGAAGGTTTTTATTTTTATTTTATTGTGTACAATATTAGTAATATTAAATAAAACTGCTAAAGGGTTATATAATAAAAAAAATTATTTTTAAATTTTCTAGTATGAATTTAGAATTTCTGCATCAGGAAAGGGCCAAACTGAGAACCGAGGCTCAATGTAGGAAATAACTGGCTTGGATTTGTATCCAGCGGATTTTTCTCTGCTCCATAGGCTTACAAAAATTAATTTATAAACTTCAGAGAGTTGTTCGGGTTAGGGGCTCCGCCTTAGAAATTCTTCATTAAAAGGGCTCCGCGAGCCCAAAAGTTTGGGAACCGCTGGTCTAAAATAACTTTTAAAATGCGTTGAAATAGAATAAGTAATTTTAAAGACAAGAAAAAAAAAGTTTATAGTTTTTACTTACCCATCATACGTAGAATAGGGTAAATATTGCAATCGTTTTGAAAATCGAAAGAAAAATTAAAAATAAAAAAATAAAAAAAGACAGATTTACACGTTTCAGGGACTGGATATTCCGAAAAACATATTTTTAGAAAGGAAAAAAAAATTGCCGTCCGTCTGTGTGTCTGTAAACGTTTTATCTCCCGAACAAATTGAGATAGAGACTTGAAATTTGGTGTGTACTTATTATGTCAGAATGGAAAGAAGCCTGTTTACTTTCAGTAACCTCGATTATCCAGAACTATTTTTTTCGAATTCTCAAAATATTTGTTCTTGTGAAAGGCATATAAAAATTTTTGAAATTTTTATTTTAAGAAGTGAATGTAAAAGACAATAAAATAAAACAAATTTTGCATAAAAAACGAAGTCGATCGGATAATTAGGCACTGATGTATTTGTAATCCTATTTTCCATACTCTTCGATTTTTCATGACCCTGTATTTCATTCAAATTTCAATTCAAAGATATATTTTAATTGGCATTGAGACGCTTAATCTAAAGCAGTAAACTGTTAATTAATATGATACTTATTTTTGGAGGTATAAGGATGTTTCTTTTGCGTAATTCGGTACTACTTGAGTAAAAAAAGTCCGAGAAAGGATTCGAAACAGGGATGTATTGGCTGAAGCCGCTAATGCTCTTCCGAATTGGCGGCTTCAGACAATACATCTCTGGTTCGAATCCTGGTTTCGGACTTTTTTCCACCCAAATGGAAAATTTACATCGCTTATAATAAATTTACCGATTGTAAAAATCATGTCATAAATTAATCTAGTACTTCTTGAGTAGTTGGCATTTTATATGAGTTGTCGAAATTGGTTCATCAGCAATTCATTAATAGAGCATTATTATGTAGTATATTAAAAATATTTAAATATACGTTTAAATTTTGTTTTGGAATTGCAATGCATTTTATAAATATTTTCCACGTGTTTTAGTTTGATATTGTATATCCATGATGTGTAAGTATTACGGTGGTCCTTAGTTTATATGTTGATAGTTAAAATTTCAGTTTGAGAAAGAATGAGTCTGAGACTAAAGACGGTGATGAAAATCGAGCCCCTGTCCGGCTCGATCTGAATCTGTCTCATTGCTATGGCTCGCAGGTCAGTAAGCCATCTCTATTTCAAAGTAAATATTTTGTACGAATTTAGTGATCGAAACTTTACGATTAAATAAAGCGAAGACTATTTTTCGTAATTTTTGGTGGAAGATTATTTTAAGGAAAAAAGGAAGATCTCTGTTACAGATTACTCTGCAAATTTTCAAACACAAAATTAAATACATTTCGGGACTCTTTTTATCTCCAAATTCACAACACATTAATGTATTGTGACTGTGTTCTAATTATGTTGCAAAAATGTTGCTCGCTAGCAATGTCTTCTTAAGAAGTTGCAAAAGTATTGCAATCTAGAAATTAAAAGTAGTGTTGTAAATGGTGTTGATGAAAACAGTTTCTTAAAATAGTGTTGTGCTGCACAACACTTTGTCACCAAATTAACAACACAGTGTAAAAACCACACAATTTGGAACGCTTTAAACACTAGAACAGCGGGAAAATTGATTGAAGTTTTGTAAAAATATTTCTCACCGGAATATTCATTTAAAACTGTTTAAGTTATTTATTGAAAATATTTTTGCTCAGAATATATTAAACTTATTTTATTAAGATTTTTCTGGTTTGAATCGACGTCTGTACACACAATGCGGGTCAAAATGACCCGTCTCCGCGGTTCTAGTGTTAAACAACACATGTAAAAAACTTCAAAATAATTTCTACATGGTGCCTTTAAAATTACACTTGTTAAAAAATGGTTTTGTTTTGTTTTGTTTTGTGCCGGCCGATTATCTACTATAGGGATATAGGCCTTGGAGGGTGCCCTTCGTGGGGGTCTTTCTAAAGGAACCTAACCCGAATTTACGCAAGGTTCGAAGAAAACCACGAAAAGTCCGAATGGTTTGACCGACTGCCGCGATTGGGTTCGAATCCAGCACATGCCGTCTATCAGTTGAAGGGTCAAAACCTCTCGGCAACTGATGGGACTTTTAAAAATGGATGTTTTGAAATATGTTTTGGTCTTATGGTCTTATTTTTGTCGGCCGATTATCTAAACTAGGGATATGGGTCCAGGGGGGGGTGCCCTTCGTGGGGGTCTTTCTAAGGGAACCTAACCCGTATCTATGCAAGGTTCGAAGAAAACCACGAAAACTTCGAACGGTTAGGCCGACGATCGCGATTGGGTTCGAACCGAGCACATGCCGTCTATCAGTTGAGAGGATATATTCTCGGCCACTGGTGGGCCTTTTAAAAATGGATGTTTTGAAAACACATTTTCTCCTCTTATAATTTTTAACAACACTTTTTATACAATCTTTTTTATTTCGTACAACACATTCGCAACTCAATCGAAAACGATTTCAGTTAGAAGTGTTGATTTTTATTAACCGACATCAAGGAGAAGGTTATGATTTCGACTTGTATGTATTTCTTGTTCACTCATAACTTCCGTGAATATGAACCGATTTTGATAATTCTTTTTTTGCTTGAAAGTGTAAGATGCCCACATGGTCCCATTTCAATTTTATCAAATTCTTGCGATTAGAACTTTTTAAAAATAAAAACATTAAAATTCCAATTCTTTTTGAAGCAGTCATCCAATTAGAAGCGTTCATTTTTCAGGTAATCACAGGCTTTCATGTCGAGCATACAAGTCAGATGTGTGTGTACAGTAAAAAAAAATCAGTCTATCACTCTTACACCGATACGAGATTTTTTTTTTTTTTTTGAAAGTGTAAGATGTCCATGTAGTGCCATTTTAATTTCATTAAATTCTGATGATTAGAATTTTTTTTAATAAAAAAAAATGTGGATTTGATTAAAAAAATAATGATTTGTCGCAAATTATCTTTGATTGTTGCCATAGGCGTAGGAACTGGGGGAGCTGTGGCTCCCCTTGGAATATTTCAGACGGGCTCAGGTTCCCCGGTAGCACCACACCTGTGTACGATATACTGTTGAATTAAAAAATGTCTATTTCTTCTAAACTAATCCCGGACGGAACTGGCAGAAATGCGTTGTCATCGGAGGAATTACTGAGGAAATTATTTTCTTAAGTTTACCTTTTCGCAGAATTTATTTCCAACATCAGTAGCAACAGCCGAGAGATATTTCAGCGCTCATCACCGGCTTCAAACACACCTCTGAACAACAATGGGTCAACAGAGATTTCATTTGATACTGCATATTTCTAAAGAGGAGGTCTTTATAATTTATTTATAGAAGTTAATTATAAAGAATTTGTAGGCAAAACAACCGAAAGAACTTTAACTTTTGGTAAATGGCAGTGGGCGAAGCCTTAAATTTGAATATTTTATTCGGGATTACACATCTATAAATTAAGTTTTTGTGTATCAAGTATATCTAATAAAATGATATGTGTTACCTTCTTTGATAAAAGTTTGTTTATAACGGAATATTTACCGTTTCTTGTCATTCTCTCTTAGAAACTTTTACTAAATCTCAATCCCCTGCGAAATAATAAGTCTAGATACGCCACTGGGTAAAATGGTGGTTCTTATAGCTTCGAACCAAACGGGAGAATACTGTCCATATGCCCCGGCTCCCCCTATTTGTACAAAGTTCCTACGCCACTGATTGTTGCAACTGTTTACAAATCATAAGCATATTAAAACTATGCATTCATATGCGTTAGCGCCAAGTTGCCGCCAAGCTTGATTCTTTTTTTGAAGCCGGTTAGTATTTTTTTTTTAAAGCATATTTTATTATGTTCAGTTAATGTTGCAAAAGTGTTTCGCGCATTTGCAGTGTATTCAATAAGATGGGACAGCTGAAGGAATATATTTTTCAGTTGGCAACATGCACTCTTGACATCTTATTCGAGTTTCTCGGATCAAAACAGTACGGAAGAATACATAATTCATGCACAATACAAAACTTCCCAAAAATTATTTCAAACGCGCTTTATTTTTTTTACTTTTGGAGATAAGCATGCAATGTGAATCGCAATTTCAAAAGCAAATGCTTTTTTTAATTTGCTGAATCAAAATTAAAGTAAAACAGTTGAAAAACACATACTCCAAGTTTTAAACCTTTATCTGTAATGGTTTTTGTCTTATAATATAGTTTAAATACGAAAAATGGTGGGGAAAAAAAAAAAAAAAAAAAAAAAAAAAAACAACATCATGCAGAAAAACCGCATTTTCACAAAAAGTCATTGCTTCTAAGCTAAATTTTTAAAATAAACAAAAACAAAAAAATTAATATTTCATGTTCCGATTAAAATAAAAACACGATTTAAACGTTATTTTAAGCAGGGAAAAAAATAAACCCAGAGAAATTTTTAATGCAAAGGAAATTAAAAAAAAAAAAAAATTGAATATTTTTGTGTTTTGGGCCCCTTTAATTAACAATTTTTTGTTAGTAGTAATAATGTAATTTTCACTATATTTTATAATGAGCTGGTGAAGTGCATTTTCATAACGCTTGCAACAAATTTCCATTTCATAGAGAGCAGAAGAAGGCATGTTGCGGTATCTGCAATTCTTGTAATGAATTCGTATTTTCATACTAGATGGCAGCACTAAAAAAGCTTAGTTAAAGATTGAGTTTTTATTTTATTTTATTTCATTCATTTATTTATTTATTTTTAAAGCTCAATGAATGATTCAGATTCTGAATGTTAGTTCCATGTTTTGTTTAGGCATTTTTTTTTCTTTCTAAGCAACCATTAATATGTCCTTCAAAGTATATAATATTTATAAGGCATATAATATGGATTTTGAAATATTACAAGATTTATGTTTTTTGTTTTATTTCAAATCGCGAAAATTCGCGGTCCTTGTTGGTAGTTTTAAATTTCAGTAATAGATGGCAGCATTAAAAAAAGAACTTAATTGAAAATTCAGTTCTTTGTTTACCTCAGACAAGTGTACAAGCTATTTACAGCTCAATGAATAATTCACTCTTTTTTCATGTCACCCCTCCCCCCCCCCAACTTAAAAAAGTTTAATAGATTCTCATATTTTGTATATACATTTTGATTTTTTTGAATTATTATTTGCTAAGCTAATTTATAGGGGATTTTCAAAGTTCAGTGGAAGACAGGAGTATTCAAGGGGTGGGCCGATGGGGATCCATCCCCCCCCCCCCTCTCTCCAAACTTTGTAGAAAATATCAAGTTTAACTGCGAGAGTTTAACAAAATTTAATAAAACCTGCTGAGATGAAATTCAAAAGGAACAGTAAAATATTCCGTTTTTTGATAATTTTTCATCTTAAGTGTGTTATTTTGCACGAACCACGAAATAGCATTTCCGCCAAGTTTCCGTTATACATAAGCTCTCTTAAAAGCATTTTTCAGTATTTAAGTACAACAAATGTCCTGCATGTTTGCTTCAATATGAGACCTAGAATGTGATGAAAGAGATAGGAGGTGTAACATGAAAACGCTCTAAAGGCCCCACACTAGGCACAGAAAAAGACCCGGATGATAATGTAAAGTCTATGGGAGCGTTCTTTTCAAATATCTCCCCCAAAATTGAACATTTTTACGTGATTTTTTTTGCACAAGATAGCTGAGGACGATCCACAACCGTCTTAGTTTTTACGTTTTCGATTTTTCTTATATATTTTTTATATTATGATAGTTTTAATTTCAGAACCGGTTTAAACCGGTTTCGAAAGTTAAAGTAATTAAAATATATATATATATGAAACCAAAACTGAAAAAGTAAAAACTAGGCCGGTCGTGGATCGTCCTCAGCTATCTTGTGCAAAAAAAATCACGTAAAAATACTAAATTTTGGGGGAGATATTTGAAAAGAACGCTCCCATAGACTTTACATTATCATCCGGGTCTTTTACTGTGCCTAGTGTGGGGCCTTAAATAATTTTAAATTCGCTATTCATTTCGGTTTTATTTACTATTTATTGGGATGCATTTAAATAAATGATTTTTAGTATTTCTTTTAAAAAAATGTGATATAACCATGGTATTATACTGCTAAAGACAAAAATCTGCCTAAAGCGAAAATTTCTCCAATCCCATGCGAATCCATCTTAGTAGATTTGACTGTATAATAGATGCATCATGTACTATGATAAAAACTTGTTTAAAGCGGAATTTCCCCTATGATTCCCCTTGAGATTTCTCCTGAGAAACTTTTACTATAGCTCAGCCTCCTCCGAAATGATAAGTCTAGATATGCCACTGGTTCAAGAACTTAATAATGCAGTGGCGTAGCTTGGATGGATGACACCCGGGGCGGTTATAAATAGTGTCACCCTTACCCACAATGGTGTCACCCATCCCCCCCCCCCCCATCCACCCCATACAATTTCAACATTTGTTCAATAACTTTTAAGAATTTCATATTAACAAAGTAGTAATATTTTCAACATAAATTTACCAAGAAAATTTATTTTATTTCAGAATTTTTTTTAAAAATCTTCTACGATTACATATTTACATTTCTGCAAACAAAAATTAGGGGTCACCCCGTAGAAGGTGACGCCCGGGGCGGTCCGCCCCCTCCGCTCCCCGCTAGCTACGCCACTGTAATAGTGCACATCTTAAAACGAGTGGTAGTGCGTGTTATAGATTTTGTGTTAGATAAATCAAATTAGCCGCATTATTAAATTTGCCTAAATATAACAAGAATATGCAGTGTAGGATCTCCATGTTGTATTCCTTGGAACTAACAATTGTGCAGATTATACACTTGTATAGGGGGGATTATATGGAGGATTTCTTATGTAATAGAAATTACTATATAAAAATTATCCAAATATGCTTCAAGAAAATCATTATATTTATTTACAAAATGTTTTAAAGTAACTGCAAGATTTTTTTATAATTAAAATTTATATAAATTAAGAAGATAAAGATAAATATCTAAAACTTTATGCTTTAGAGCTTAAGCGGGCATATTACCCTTGAAACCATCTCTTGAATTTTGAATAATACTGTAATACATGTGGTGACACGATACCTAACACTAAAAATTAAATAAAATTAAACAAGTTGGAAATTGCACGTGAAGCGTAATAAATGAGGTGGTTCGTACGATAACGAAGTTTAAAAAATATTCAGATCTTGTTGTTATAGAAGACAGTACTTCGGATACAGTATAGTGGCCGAAATCTTTCTTGTGTTTCTGTAAATATACAGGAAGTAACTTTTATTACACCTTAGCAACGCATATCATATTCATAAATTGTGAAATAGTTTAATATAATCAAAACACAACCCCCCAAACAATGTTTCCCCGTGTAGCATTATGTAATGGAATATTTTTTTGTGGCTTTGTAATTTAATAATAAATGTTCTTTGCATCACAGATTGTACAGAATGTATATTTTAGTATATTATATGTACTTCATAGGTTCATGTCAATTCTATTATATTCAAAAGAGTTTAACATCATAAAAATGTACTTCAAACTATTTTTTCCTATTGACCGTAATGTAACGGAATACTTTTGATTGTCCCTGTAATTGATCTTATGCATCCGATTTTCATAAAATTTGAAATGATTCGACAAAACTATCTAATAATTATATATTTTAAATTTCAAACGATTAAAATTTATTTGAAACTTTTTTCCCCATTGACAGTAATGTAACGGAATACTTTTGATTGTCTTTGTAATTGATCTATGTATCCGATTTCCATGAAATTTGAAATGACTCGACAAAATTATGTAATAAATATATATTTTAAATTTCAGACGATTCGGTTGGGAAGTTTTTGCGTTGTTATATGCGGACAGACAGACAGACGAGAGGAACGGACAGACGGACAGATGACGGACTGATCGACAACTATAGGTGCTACGTATTTGTATAATTACGAACGCAACTAAAAAGAAAATTTCCACGTCTCATGCAGTAGAATATAGTTTCTCAAACTATGAGCTGAAACCAGTGCGTAATTTTTTAAAATTTTGAACTAGCTATAAAGTACACGGCATTGTCCGGAATTTTAAGAATTTTTATTTACAAAAATCGATTTCGGAATTAAATTTATATTCGGCAACATAATTTCCTCTTTCAAATACATGAAATTTGTGCAAATGTGCTATTATTTTATTTTATTTTATTGAAAGCGTTAAAAATTTTTGCTTTTATAGTTGTATAAATAAAAACGTGTTCTTAGCTTAAATACGTCTTAAATCTTGGAAAAAAAAAAAAAAAAACTATGCAAAGAAAATTTACCATTTATAAATGAAAAGCCATTTATGACACCCCCTTACTCTTGTATAAGCATTTAATCATATTTTCGTTTTAATTACCACATCATATTTACCTAATGAAAAGGAAAATGAATGAAACCCGTTTACAAGGAAATCACCACTATTCGTTGAATCTTTTTAAATCTAATGAAATTTAGCCTGCTTTTAGAATCTAGGGTATCTAAACGGAAGCTGACGAGTGTTGATCGCAGGGAGTAGAGCCCCTTAGTTTATTAAATTTTACAAAGTTCTTGAGATACAGCACTCACAAGATTTATGCCACATACAGACTCACAAAATCTCTGACTCAAAAACAGACATTTTGTAAAAGCATGTTTTTTGGAATCTCTGACCCCTAAAACGTGTAAATTCGTAAAAAAACAGCATTAGAAAATTTTCAAGTATCCCACATTTTGTTGTAAAGATAGAAGAGAGTATAAAAACCCATCGATATGATAAACAAGTAAGAAATATCATGCATTAAGCATACATTTTGAAACACTTTCAATACTTCCTGAAATCTTTAACAAAACTTCGTTATTTAGGAAAATAAGGTGTTACTGTCTATATTTAATTAAGTATTTCAATACTTTTTAACAGCTTTCTATTTGATATGTCGCTGTTGGTTGATATATGTACTGCATAATGGGAAAATTTAGTTCAGCAAGAAAACATAATTTCAATACTTTTTAACAGCCTTCTATTTGTTATGTCGCTGTTGGTTGATATATATATACTGCATAATGGGGAAATTTAGTTCAGCAAGAAATCGCCTAAAAGGTTGAAAATTCTCTTTCAGCAATTTATACTAATAGATTGAAATATACTGGAATACATTTTTTTCATCCCTGTAGTTCATTTGGTATCTTTATTACACGCCAGTATTCAGCTAAAATTTAATTCAAATTAAAATACTGTTAAAACCGCTGAAATCACATTTACAGAAATTATTATCTACAGTCGACCATGTATCCTGTTCTTTGCGTAGCCCTGTACATCATTTTATCTATATTTTACAAACGCTTCTTAGTAAATTGAACGCAGTTCAGCGTAAAAATGCACAACTTGTTTAAAAATCACCTTCAAGTAATTTACACTCATGTTCAGTAACATTTGCGAGCACTTTTGTGTAGCCCAGTATATCAACTATAGCCTTTGCACACCATATAATATGCATAGATGAATGAAACTTAAAAGTTCATATCATAATTAAAATCAATTTCATCCATCCATAAGCCATCATCGGATACATACACAGTACTTCCGATAGAATACGCTATTTGACAGCTTTTGTGTGTCCCTGTAAATACTATGCGCTTTGTATCATGCGTGAAATAACTTATATTAAGCCTCAGCGACGTATATCAAATTTTTAGGTAGATTTCGCATGAAATACTCACATTTATGTGTGTTTTTCAAGTGATAACAATTTACACACTCAGTTTCAATAGTTAAATACTCATAAAAAAAATACAATTTTGCAAAAAAAATGCGCAAATTTTATGACATGGTGTAATTCTTGAAATTTACATATATATGTGTAAACTTGACTAATTTACGCATTTATTTTTTAGAGTGTATACTCCACCATCGAGAGGTGTTTAAAAGAAATTCCCATCCGGAAGTTTTGAAATTTTATTTGTATTAGACTAAATAAACTAACTAAATTATTTTGATTAATCAAACAAACAATTGTTCTTGACACAAACAAATATTAGTCCAAGCAACTACTTCAATTTACCAAAAGGTGTAACCAAAAAAATTTGGCAATATCAACCTAACAATTTTTTGTGTACTTATTGCGTTTGTTCCCATGTTGGAATTTCTGAAAAATGTTTGCAGATCTCCACCGTTTATGACCCCTAGACCCCAAAACTACCACCAATAAAAAAGTTTGTATATCTGTCTATCTATCTATATAAATATATATTGGAAAAAGTCTTTCTTCATGAGAATTTGTTTACACTAAGTGTCACACGAGATGGCAGCACTGAAAAAGTATTTTGCAGAGAAGGAAATGATTTCCCTAAAAAACATTCCATCTGACGTCACATTTACTGCGAACTTGCTTTTTTTTATTACCTTCAGAACTTTTTCTTCGAGGGTTCTGTTGACATTTTCCTCAAGCTGTTATTTCGGAAGCAAAAACTGTAAGCTCCGAGAATATTTCTATTTTAAAGAACTTTAAAATATAAAATTTCAAAGTCTTTTTCTTGTTTTTGTATTAACGTATAATTGTGCTGTGTTCTCCTGGAATTTATGTAAATTAAAGAAACTGTCTTTCCAAACCAGAAGTCGCCACATTATATTTTCTACAGAACATATTTAATTAAATAATAATGTATTATTCTTGCAGCAATATTCAAAGTGTTCTTAGTGAAAAAGAAGAATAATATCCTTCAAAGAAGATGCCACGCAAGGTAGACCTCAATTTATATATATTTATTGAAAAATTATTTTAACTTTGAATTAGAACTCACATCCTTCAGATTATGAATTCTGAAAATGTTCTTATGTATCTAAGTAAAAATATTTGCCCATAAATTTATTTGAAGGAAATAAACTATAAACACTTTTTTGAAAATATATAATTACAATTGTGATTTGAATAAGTAAAATGGCTACTAGAGATATAGCCCTTATTGAAAAATTAAATGACCAGAATTACAGTAATTGGGCTTTTAAAATAGAAAATCTGCTGCTGAAAGAAAATGTATTTCCAGTAATTCAAAATTCCCCACCGGATTCTGTCACTGCAGAATGGAACAAAAATAATGTTAAAGCGAAAACGATCATTAAATCTATGCATAGAAGATTCGCAAATTATTCATGTCAAATGTCTAGTAATTGCCAAAGATATTTGGGAAGCTTTAAAAAATGTACACTTGAGAAGTAGCCTTTCTTCTAAACTTTTTCTTTTGCGAAAATTATACTCTCAAAAATTAAGTGAGGGGGGAGACATGATCTCCTACATAAAGAACATTTTATCAATTAAAGATAAACTATTTGCTATTGGCGAGGAGATCCCTGACTCGCATATATGTGCCCTACTGCTTTGTTCGTTCCCTAGATCTTTTGACCCTATAGTTACCGCGTTAGAAGCCAGCGAGACGGATCTAACTTTAAATTACGTAAAAAATAAATTGATTGATGAATATAAACATAGATGCGAAAACAGAGACGCGAATTCAAATTCGCGAGATTTGGCTTACAAAGCAATAAATAGATCTGAGAATCGTGAAGCTGTTTCGAGCTCACGCGACTCAGCACATAAGGTAGTAAATAAAAACGCTAGAAATAAGAAATTTTGTACGTTTTGCAAACGAGATAACCATTTACGCGAAGAATATTGTCATTTAAAGAATAAAATGCAAAATAATAACCAGAGAAATAATCAGAATCGAAATAAGTTTTATAATAATTCAAACTTTTTTAGAAATAATTCGGGAAATTACAAAGGTAATCAAGGTAATGTAAGGGATGCTTCCAACATCTGTTTTAAAAGTAATGTCGACGCAGAAATAGGTTCGAATAATTTTTCTACTTAACAAATTCGGAAGAAAACATTTATAAGTTCTCCGAACAAAATTATCCTGCGTGCGATTTAATGTCTGCTAATAGTGCACAAGAACTTAATGTGAATAAATTCGTTATCGATTCCGGCTGCACAAGACATGTAGCAAACGTATGTCGCAAAAGAAAATTTCATAAACTTCAAAACCGGCAATTTCGGTAGCATAATGATAGCGGATGAAAATAAACTAGATTCACATGGTATGGGTGATATTAAACTTTGTACAAATTATCGCATCAAATTATACTTAAAGATGTTCTTTACTGTCCTGAATTACAAAGTAATTTATTATCGGTAAAGAGAGCAACAGAAAATGACTTTAAAGTCATTTTTGAAAAAGATTCTTGTAAGTTTGTTAAAGACAATAACATAGTTTTAACAGCGGAGTTAAATAATAATCTATATGAAATTTGTCCTAAAGATGAGTACGGATACGCTGTCAAAATACAAATGTTTTGTGATAATCCAAATTGTATTACAACTTGGCATAAACGCCTGGGACACAAAAATTTTGAATCAATCAGATATCTTGTGAACGATAAGTTAACGGACGGTATAACCTTAAGTGACTGTAAACATGATAATAAATGCACTAAATGTATCAAAGGGAAAATGTCACAATTTCCTTATCCTAAGGTAGCATCAAATAGATCTAAGGAAGTCCTTTCGCTAAACCACAGCGACATCTGCGGTCCCATGAAGACAGAGACATTCACAGATAAAAGGTACTTTATTACGTTCATTGATGATTATAGCAGGTTTACTATGGTTTATCTACTTTCACACAAATCAGAAGCCCTAGAAAAATTTAAAGATTTCTCTGCACTAGTAAAAAATAAATTTGGTAAACAAATAAAAGCCTTTAGATCGGATAATGCAGGGGAATATCTTGGGGAAAATTTTGAAGACTATTTAACCCTTAACGGTATTGAACGCCAATTAAGCGTACCATTTTGCTCACCTCAAAATGGTGTTGCTGAGAGAAAAAAACCCGCACCCTTGTAGAAATGGCACGCACAATGCTGTCAGACGCAAATCTACCAAGACAATTTTGGGGTGAAGCAATTCTCACTGCTACTTATTTAACAAATAGGCTGCCAACTAAAGCAAACAACAATATAACCCCATTTGAACTTTGGAATAATCGTAAACCAAATTTGTCACACATAAAAACATTTGGCTGCAAGGCATACGCCTATGTAGAGAAATCTAAAAGGGCTAAATTCGATGAGAAAGCTATTGAAGGCATTTTCTTGGGATATGACCACAGGAGCAAGGGTTATAGAATATACATCGGGGATAATAGAGTAATGATATCAAGATCAGTAAAATTTCTAGAAAACGTGAAAAATGACATTAAACAAGACCAAAATAACATTTCGACCCCAAACGAAGTTATTCAAATTGAATTAGGTGGTGATAAACATGACGCGGACGCAATTCCACATCAGAGTCAAATACAGCTTAGAAGATCGGGAAGAGAAAACAGGGGAATACCTCCCGATAGGTATGGAATTAGCGCAAACATGTATTAGTCCAAGCAACTACTTCAATTTACCAAACGGTGTAACCAAATAAATTTGGTAATATCAACCTAACAATTTTCTTGTCTACCTATTGCGTTTGTTCCTATGTTGGAATTTCTGAAAAATGTTTACAGATCTTTACCGATTATGACCACTAGACCCCAAAACTACCATCAGTAAAAAAGTTTGTATATCTGTCTATCTATCTATATCTATCTATCTATATAAATATATACTGGAAAAAGTCTTTCTTCATGAGAATTTGTTTCCAAAGTGTCACACGAGATGGCAGCACTGAAAAAGTATTTTGCAGAGAAGGAAATGATTTCCCTAAAAAACATTCCATCTGACGTCACATTTACTGCGAACTTGTTTTTTTATTATCTTCAGAACTTTTTCTTCGCGGGTTCTGTTGACATTTTCCTCAAGCTGTTATTTCGGAAGCAAAAACTGTCAGCTCCGAGAATATTTCTATTTTAAAGAACTTTAAAATATAAGATTTCAAACTCTTCTTCTTGTTTTTGTATTAACGTATAAATGTGCTGTGTTCTTCTGGAATTTATGTAAATTAAAGAAACTGTCTTTCCAAACCAGAAGTCATCGCATTATTTGTTCTACAGAACATATTTAATTAAATAATAATGTATTATTCTTGCAGCAATATTCAAAGTGTTCTTAGTGAATAAGAAGAATAATATCCTTCAAAAAAGATGCCAAGCAAGGTAGGCCTCAATTTATATATATTTATTGAACAATTATTTTAACTTTGAATTAGAACTCACATCCTTCAATATATATCACTTTTTTATAGACACAATAATTTCTAGAATTCTACTCAAATCTCCTCCAAACTATCACTTTAACATAAAATCAAGAGACATACAATATCGGTCAAGTTCGTTAATGGGCAAAATCGGACCAAGGGGGTCGAAATAGGGAGGCGTTTTGTTGCTTCAAAAAATGGGCCAAAAGTTTATGCATGACAGATTTTTGATAAAATAAAAAATGGGCTCAAGGGACTCAAAAAATAGGGTTTTTGGGAGAAAAAATTTCATAATTTCATCCTTTCTCAAGATATCAAATCCAATTGAATTTTTTATAAATGTTCTTAATATTATCTAATACTTTTGTAGTTTTAAGTTTTTGATAGGAACAACTCTTAGAACAAAATAAATAAATGAATAAATAAATAAAAACGAAACCAAAAGGGGGGGGGGGGTAGAGAAAGAAAAAAATCTGCAACTTCGTCAATTCTTAAGATATCACATCCGATTAAATTTATTTTACACCTTCTCAGTAATATCTACAACTTTCACACAGAAGAGTTTTTTATGACCAATCTTTATAGCAAAAATAAATTAAACAGATATAGGAGTTGAAAAAATCTCAAATCCTAACTGCTTATATTCCGACTTATTTTTAAATTCATTTTTGATTTTAAACGCATCCAAATGGCAGGTTCTCTTGTTTGGGAACTACATAATGTGACGTATTCGCCAGGTTTTTGATAAAGGCAAATTATATTTCAAAAAATGCTTTAAAAATTTGCATTTTGAACAGAATTTCCCTAAGCGATAGCCAGTGAAAAAATGAGCAAGCATTCAAATAACAAATTGCGTATTTTCTGACTCACTTTTGGATTATTTTTTTTATTTCAAAAGCATCTAAATGACAGGTTCTCAAATGTGGGAACTATATAATATGACTTTTTTTGCCAGTTTTTTGATAAATGTAGACTATATATTTCAAAAAATGCTATCAAAGTGGGCATTTTGAACATAACTTACGGAAGTGAACGTGATTGAAGAATTGGGGATTTATTCAAATAAAGAATTGCTTATTTTCAGACTCATTTTGAAATTCAATTTTGCCCTCAAACGCACTCAATTGACAGTTTATCTTATTTAGGAAATATATTATGTGCGATATTGGTCGATTTTTTCATAAAGCCAGAATATATTTCAATAAATGCTGTCAAAGTGGGCATTTTAATCCGAATTTTGCACAATATGATTTTGATAAAAATAGCTTTTACAGAAAATGAAATTAAAAATTCTTCAAAAGCGGCCAGATAAAATTAATAAACTGTATTTATCCCTTGTCATATTTTATTTTTTTGCTGTTGAAATGATCATTTAATTTCGAAATCTACCTCCACCTATAGGCCAAGCCGACCGTGATTTTTTTTTATTCGATATGAAATAGTTTAGCATAATAAAAATATGTCGCAAACAATTTCCCATTTTACCATCATGTAATGGAATTCTTTTATGTGCCCTGTAAATGAATTATAAATTTCTTTTCATCGTACACTTTACAGAACGCATATTTTAGTGCACTTTGTACATTCATATAAATTTAATATGCTTGAGATTGTGTAATATCTTTAAAAATCATTTAAAGCAATTTTTTCCCATAGGCCGTAATGTAACAGAAAACTTTTGACTGTCTCTGTAAATAAACTAATCATGTCAGAAACTTCATTTGAAATAGAGTTTGTGCTAGAGTAAACATCAATGACTTTCAAAAATTTCAGGACTATCTGACCATATTTTCGAGAATAAGAGCGCGGACAGATGGTTAGACGGACAGACAAACGGAAAGCATAAACACTTTTCAACTTTGTTGGAAAGTGTTAAAAAGGTTTTATTTTATTTAGAATTAATAATGTAATTTCTTTGGAATTCGGAACTATTTTGCCACTGACTGTCGCATTCAAAATGTTGTTTGTGTTTTTAATGGTTAACTCACGAACTAATGAGTAGATTGGTTTATTTTGTGTCGGCTAATTATCTACTGGAGGGATATAGGCCCAGGGATGAGTGCCCTTCGTGGGGTTCTTTCTAAGTAAATTTAACCCGTATTTACGCAAGGTTCGAAGAAAACCCCGAAAACTCCGAACGGTTAGGCCGATGGCCGTGATTGGGTTCGAACCCAGCACCTGCCATCTACCAGATGAGAGGTCAGAACCTCTCGGCCATTCTAATGAGTAGAATATGTACATGTAATATAAACTTTTTTATTTAAAACACGACAAATTCTATTCGTGAAATGAGAAATGATCGACTGACATCGCAATTTACAAATCACTCTTTTTACGAAATTAAGGTTTCCTTAATTTAAGCTTTCATCGTAAAAACAGAATTTTATTAAAATATTATTGTTTCCATTGGCAAGTTTGGCTTAAAATTAGGTGTGGGTGGGAGTGAGACCACTGTGGCGGAAAGAGTTAAGTAACTTAGTTAAAAATATCTTTATTTCATTTAATGAAAATATTTTTACTGAAAATAGACGTGATTAAAATGATAACTTAAGTGAACATTTCTAGTAGATACTTTATAGAAGTAGGCCCTTAAAAAACGAAAAAAAAAAAAAAAAAAAGAAGAAGAAAGAAGAAAAAATGAAAAATCAAAGAAAACGTCCTTGACATTTTTGCTATTAAACAAATCTTTAAACTTTCAAATAAAGTTCTCATTGTTATCACAAAGTTACTGGAACTTTTCCCTATCTGTGAATCATCGCATCTGTTTATGTTCTTGAGAATATTTAAATTCCAAACACACCTCTGACCAGATTTGTTTTTTTCTTCTTCTTGGTACAGCTAAGACAGATTCGGTAAGTCTAACGACTCCATTGTAAATAGAATAATCTGTATCTGTATGTATGTGGTCAAAATATTTAGTGGGCGCTTTGTCTCAAGAATTAATGCCCAGAATTTAATAAAAAATTATATTCAGTTAGACCTTGATATAATTTGGTGCTTATTAATTTTTGCTGTAAATCGCTCATAAGGTGGCATTGGTATGCATCATTATCGATTTCAGCGATTGCTCAATATCCAAAACTAATGCACGGACATTCATCAAAATTCAGTTTCAGTTAGTCCTTGACATAGATTGACATTTTATACATTTTGGGATGAATTGCTTAACATGTGTTGCTGCTATGCCACATTTTTTTTATGATTTTCTCAATAACTCTATCAAAAGAATTAATGCACGGATTTTTATCTAACTTCAGACTCAGATTTTGACTTAGGTTGTTGCAGACTAAGTTTCGGTTTATAAAACCCAACATGTGATGCTGCTATGCTGCATTTTGCATAATTTACTCGATTTTAGCGATAGTCATATCTCAAGAACTAATGACCTGAATTTCATATCATTGTATCCTCACGATGGGCGTAGATTGTCATTTAATTTTGTCACTGTGGTAGAGAATTTAAAAGTATTAACATGTAAGAAATGGAAGAAAGTTTTGGGATTGCCACATCCGATTAGTTTTTTTACACTTTAATCATAGACTTCCAGAAACCAATAATTTTTTAAAAGAATAAATTGCTTAAGAAAAAGTAAACTAGAGTATACTAATTGAATATTTTTAAATTTCATGAACTCAGTTATTATAAAATAATTTTCATAGACAAACTAAGTTTTTTAACAGAATGTATCAAATTAACATGTATATAACAATTGTACCGTAAAATATAATAAGTACGATACCTATCTATCTATCTATATTATAAAGGTCAAAAGTATCTGTGCGTAACGCTTACGTCCTTTTGCGAATGGCAACACTTTGGAATTTGAAATGAAATTTTATTTTGTAATTTTTAATGCTTCAAATTTTTAAACTTCTAAACATCGCACATTTTCAATTTTTACACGATAGTATAGGGAAAAAAGATTTACATTTATATGCAATTTGTTTGAAAACTTTATCTTAATTTATTTTTGAAATATTAATTTTTTTGTAGTTTTTAATAGCGTTTTTCTAATCGTGACAACAGAAGTACTCCATTTTTTTAAAGCAAAGGGAAAAGAAAAAAACAGATTACTGTATCTTTATATTGCCATTTTCTCTTGAAAAGTAAAAATAATTGAAATTTAAATGCGTAATGTGTCAAGAATACGGTTTGTTATAAAATCCTGTTGAATTTTGGTTTCATTTACACTTAAAAGAATCTAAATAGTTCAGTATCTGTTTCAGCTAATAGTATCTAGACTTCAAGTTTTAAATTAAAATGATTTCAAAATAATTAAATTAAAATATTGATTTAAAAAAAGGTGAAAGAAAGGCAGGAACTCTGTAAGTTACCAGCCCCGACTCTTGTTCAGTTTGAAAGTTGCGTACAGCCACAGATTAAGGTTTTGTATTTTTATTTGTGACACACTTTAAAACTTTTATTAAAATTAATTGATGAATTCCACTAAATTTTTATTATGTTTTCAATATTTGAAATTTTAATTTATCATCTTTCAATAAAAAAGTAATTACAAATAAATCATAAACTATAATACTAAAAGAAATAATAAAATTGCAGTGAAATACTACTATATATATATATTTTTTAAAGTACTATCCAGCAAAGGAAAAAAAAATTAAAGGTCTTGTATAAAAACAATTTATCACTGGTCATCTGTGTTTCCGTTTAAATAGGTTCTACTGTATCTTACTTATGATGGGGACCCTCCATTCGAATTATTACCGTAACGCGCAGACTGTTTGTACGGAAAAGTTAGTAACATTTCATATCTTTTAGGCAGTTTTATTTGTGTGTGTGTGTGCCTCTACACTGTTAAAAAAAAAAAAAAAGTACGATTTTACGGAAGTATTACTGGTAATCCGGACGCCAGTATAATTTACTGTTTTTTGACGGAAAAACTTCCGTAAAATATTCCGTTTTTTTCGAGTTTTTTTCCAGAATTTAGGGAAATATTTCCATTAAAAAACAGTACATTGTTAAAAATCTGCAGCATTTTATCCAGTCATTTGACCGTTTTCAACAAAAAAAGTAAAACAACCGTCTTTTTACGTTATTCTGAACATATCATTACCAGTTTTATGGTCAGAATAGAGTTAAATTACGGTTATGTTACTCATTTTTCAGAAAACGGTGAAATGACTGTACAAAATGCTGCAAGATTTTTAACACTGTATATTATACTGGCGTCTAGATTACCAGTAATACTACCGTAAAATCGTACGTTTTTTTTACAGTGTAGCAAGAGTTTTTACAGGCGAGCGGGAAAACTGTTTTTATAGGTAATATTCTATATATAATTATACGAAAAATACCCTTAGATAAAAAAACTATTTTTTTATTGATTGGACAATGTAAAATGTTGTTTTTTATATTATTATTCAATTCATTTATGTGCAATTTTTTCTCAAATAATTCATTTGTTTTAAAATTAAGAATAATTAGAAACTCTTAGAAACCCTTTAGAAATTTTATAAATAAATAAATAAATAAATAAATAAATAAATAAATAAATAAATAAAAATGAAATTAATTAAGTACGTTGAACAATGAGATTTATAAAATATAGCACTTTTTATTCATAACCATAACTTCATCATAGCCTTACCGAGTTTCGAACCAGAAATTTTTCGTATATAAACCCGCAGCTATAGACGAGTAAGCTGCAAATACCCTTAACAGGATCTGTAAATTAAAGTTCCGTATCGAAGTGTAAACGGTTTCTTCATTTTCTTTTTTTGACGTCGGTTTCATTAGCTTAGTAAAATATATTGTTACTATTGTCCGAATTCTCTGAAATTGTAATGGGTAGTAAATATAACTAAAACAAGCCTTTTTTCAAATTTCAAAAAACATACGCATATTTAAGAAGGAAATATTCAGTCGAAATCGAATGAAACGCAGCGAAATCCTTCGATTTCTATTTGTCGAGTTTTCACACATTTAATTTTGTTAACACTTTAAATCAGTATTTTCTTAAAAATAAATTTTAAAGATAAATTTCGAAAAATGTCGATAGAGGGCGCCTTAGACTTTGGAGTAACGTGCAACTATTTTTAACCGTTATTTTTTTAATCTCATTAAATGCTTGCAAAAGCTTAGACATAAATTTTGAGCTTAAAAACTGAATCGTTGGAAGTAATTAAGTAGCACAAATTTAAACTGTGTTCGAGGAGGGGGGGGGGGAGGGTTAAATTTCAACTCCTGAATTTATTTTCAACTCCATGTATTTGACGCCAAATGAAAGAATATTCGGCTAGGCTTTGCAAAAATATTGTCTTTCAGAATATGAAGAAAATTTATAAAAATTTTCTTCATATTCTGAAAGACAATATTCTTGATAGGAATCGAGATGCATGAATAAACCAATCAGAGTCAAGTTAAAAAAGTGAATTGTTCCATGTGCTTTCGTTTTAAATTTTAAAATAATGCAAAATTCATGAACAATTGCATACATACATAGTTTTTTTATTGATGGTTTTTGTAATTAATACTATTGTAAATAATGTTTTATAGTAATAATACAAAGAGACTGATACAGTAAAAATACTATCTCGATTTGAACCACAAGGTTAATTTTGACCGAGCTTAGCTCGGTCACTCCTGTTAGTTATGCATTGAAGCCAGCAAGTGATAAGATAAATTACTAAAAATCATTCTTGAAAATTATTTTTAAAAACATAATAAATCAGTCTGTTAAAATACAGTTTTTTAACAAATTGCAGTTTAAAGTAAATTTTCTTTCGTATACAACGTCCTCGTAAAATATAATTATATGAATTATTATGATGAAGACTATTGAGGCTCTTGTGCTCGGTATTCCAAAATGAAAAACCTCAAAATTTATTCTACTTTAACACAATAATAGAATTTTTCCCTGCGAAATTAAAACCCGACATAATTTTTTTCTTCTCAAAATTTACATAAGCACTTACCATATTCTTATTTACCATTTTCAAAAAAATTACTTTTTAAAATTTATTATTTTAAAATCACTTCAAGTGAAAATTTGAAGTTAGGATTACTAGCAATATCTTTGCATGTGTGATCAATTGCGCACTCTTATCTCAAGATTCTAATCTCAGTATTGGAGAGCAAATTTTTGATGTAATAGTATCTTTTTTATGTGTATTGAAAAAATGCTTAATTTTATCTAATACATATATATGTTACCGTTGAAGCATATAATTTAGTTATTTCATAGAATGCCTAATTATTTCATGAAATAACTAACCAAATCCGTTAAAGTGTGTAAAATTATTGCACTCTATGATTCAACTAGTTATTTTATAGAATAACGGTTGCCTAACCATTAAAGTTTAAAATAAAAAATTCGACATTAAAACAAATCATTGTTTTATGAATTAACTGAAGATAAATAGCTAAAGCCATACGAAAAATACATTTGCAATTATTAATAGATAATTTGATAAATATTTTTTAAAAACAGAATATATATTACCATCGTTACTTTTTTCTATGCTTACAAAATGAAAGTAATGCATTTGTGAAAGTTTTCGAATTTTTGTTTTGACGTGTTTACAGGTTTTAGATGTTGGAGATTTAAAAAAGTGTTTTTACAAAATCCCTGTCTATGAGTTTTGGGTTCTGTGAGACTGTTTTTATCTGTCTGTCTGTGTGTGGCATAAATTTTATGGGCGATCTATCTTAAGAACTAATGCACAGAATTTAATAAAAATTTATATTCAGGTAGTCCCTGCTATAAAAAGATTCTGATAAGTTTTTGGGGTAAATCGCTCAAAATATGCTACTGCTGTGCCGCATTTTTTACAATTTTTATATTTCAATAATTAACGTACGGATTTCCATCAAACTTCAGATTCAGTTAGTCCTTGACATTATTTGATGCTGTTTGCATTTTGGTTATTGCTCAACAGGTGGCGATGCTATGCTGCTTTATTCGTGATTTTCCAACAGCTTTATCTCAGCAACTAATACACGGAATTTAATAAAAAAATATTTTCAGTTAGTCCTTGATATAAATTGATGATGATTATTATTCGTGTAAATTTTTCAACAGGTGTCACTGCTATGCTCATTCATCACGATTTCTGCAATAGCTCTGTCTCCAGAACTAATGCACGAATTTTTTCATCAAAATTCTGATTCAGTTGTAGTTTGATGATTATTATTGCTGTTTATATTTTCGTATAAGTCGGCCAGCTTGTAACGCTTTTATGTTGTATTTTTCCTGATATTCGCAGTAGTTCTGTTTCAGGAACTAATGCATGGAGTTTTATGCTTTGTAGAATCCTGATGATTAGCATAAATTGTCCTTTAATTTTGGCGCTGTGCTAGCGACATTTGAAGTATTAACATGCAAGATATAGAAGAAAGTTTGGCGATTGCTATATCCGACTAGTTATATTAGTTAAACAGTAAGTAGAAATTACAGAATGTCGTATAATAATACAGATATTTAAATTTTAATAACTTATAATTAAATAATTAATATTAGAAGAAGGATTCCAAGTGCTATCGTATTAAATGTTTCTTTTTTAGTGATTGATGTCTTTTTTCTATAGAACTCATTGTTTTTTTTTAAGTTTGCAAAAATATTTGTGAATAATCCCAAATGAAAACCCCTAAATTAAATACTCCGATTGAAATACCTTGTAGAAGCACAGTAGGGAATTCCTGTAAATTTTTTCAGATGTAGCAATCCGAAAACTTTTTTCTATCTCATACATGTTAATACTTCTTGAAAAGTGCAGCATAGCAGCTTCTTTTTTTAAGTGATTTACAGAAAAAACCAGTGATTTACGTAAACTTCTACCTGAATTTGACGCTTGGTGAAAATCCATGTATTAGTTTCGGTAATAGAGCTATTGCGAAAATCCTAAAAAATTCTGCATAAGAGTGCCATCTATTGGGTGATGTAGAATAAAGACTCATAATTATCAATTTTTACCTAAGTCAAACTATACTAAGTGAAACTGAAATTTGATGAAAATTTCTATATTAGCTCTAGAGATGCAGCTATTGCGTAATCGTGAAAAATACAGCATAGCAACAATTTTACCAAAAACTAAAAAAAAATCTAATTAAATTAAAAATTTTATAAAAATCTGTGCATTAGTTCTTGAAATGGATATATTTAATAATTGTTGAGAATAAATCAACTAATTAGCTTTGGTTTATATCTTGATCTAACTTTATCTAAAGTTTTGTAAAATTCCGTACATTATCTCTTGAGATAGAGCAACACCGTCTCGATATATATAACATGCCTCTCCGCGGTCATAAAATGTAGGCCGTGACGTCACAGATGTAGGTCTACCTCCCCCCCCCCTCCAAATCCAGTGGAAAAAACCCCGCGTGTTTTGAATCTTATTTTCCGTTGTGTTTGTGTGTCGCTGTTAGGAAGGGATTATAAATACGTTTCTTTTTTTTTAGTTTGTTTTCAAAATATTTTATTACAAATCAAAATCTTTTTCCATTCATAAAGATGATCATATGATTCACAGCTTTGTAAAGATTAGCAGCTTGGTATGTTAAAAAAATTATGCCAGCTGGAATGGTTATAGCAGCTGAATGTGAAAATTGAATTTCAGTTCTATAGTCAAGCTAGCTAGTTTTCCTATTACGAGATTTTGGATACATAAATAGTAAAGCGAAAATTAGTGAGTAATGAAAGATTTAATATTATTTGAACTTTTTCTTATCTATTAAAAAGTCTGCTGATATGTGTGTTGATTTTTTTTTCTGTAAAGGAACTTGTTTATTTTATTTTTAAATAACTATTTATACTTGAATTGCATTTTATTTTACGGAAAGAAATAAAATTTTGCAATTGAAAATTAATTTTATAAATAAAATAAGAGCTTTAATTACTGAATATTATCTTCAAATTATGTGGTTAAAATGTCAAGTATACATTTGATTAAAGAAATTACATTTGGTTTTAAATGAAACTATGAATAATTTTTATATGTTGTAATATATAACAAGTTGGAAATTGCACGTGAATGTAGCAAATGAGGTGCGTTCGTACGATAACGAAGTTTTAAAAATATTCAGATCTTGCTGATATAGTAGAGCGTACTCCGGATACAATATAGTAGTCGAAATCTTTACGTTTCTGTAAATATGCAGGAAGTAATATTTATTACACCTCAGCAACGTATATCTTATTCATAAAATGTGAAATAGTTGAATATAATAAAAACACGTACCAAACCATGTTTCCCCGTATAACATTATATAGTGGAATACTTTTGTGTGGCCCTGTAATTTAATAATAAAAATTCTTTGCATCACAGATTGTACATAATGCATATTTTAGTATATCTTTCATAGATTCATGCCAATTCTATTATGTTCGAATGAGTGTAACATCATTAAAATGCATTTGAAACTTTTTCCCCATTGACCATAATGCAACGGAATCCTTTTGATTGTCCCTGTAATTGATCTATGCATCCGATTTTCATAACATTTGAAATGACTCGACAAAATTACACAATCATTATATGTTTTAAATTTCAAACGATTAAAATGCATTTAAAACTTTTTTCCCTATTGACCGTAATGTAACGGAATCCTTTTGAATGTCCCTGTAATTGATCTATCCATCCGATTTTCATAAAATTTTAAATGACTCGACAAAATTATGTTATAATTATGTATTTTAAATTTCAAACGATTCGGTTGGGTAGTTTTTGCGTTGTTATATGCGGACAGACGGACGGACAGACGGACAGACAGACAGACGGACGGACTGAGCGACAACAATAGGTGCTACGTATTTACATAATTACGAACGCACCTAAAAATGGAAAACAATTTAAAGTTTGAAAAAAAAGTTTGGTTTGAAAACTGTTCATAACTAGTTTAACTAATTATTCCTAGAAAAAATGTTACTAATTATATACTAATTTTTTTATACCTATTTTAAGTAAGCTACCGGGGGTAAAATTGTACATTTACGTGTATATTGATTGCATTTGTACCAGCGGCTACTTTATTTCGTTTCCGGACGCTGATCAAGTACCGATTTTATACGAAAACAGTAAATTATCACAGCTTTTTAAAAATTATTTATTTATTATATTCGGTATGCCTTATATATATGGTAAATAATTTATTTACCGTATATATTGCTAATGCACATTCTGCAAAAAAAAAAAAAAAATAAAAAAAATAAAAAAATAAAAAATAAATAAAAAAAAATAAATGATAAAAAATAAATAAAATAAAATAAAATAAATAAATAAATAAAATCGGGTATCAGTCAACCTTTCATCTTTTTACTTTAATTTTGAACAAAGTCAAACCAAAGATGTCACTTGCCAATTCGTAAAAGTAGTAAGTAAAGAAAAAATAAATAATCGAAATATTTTTCAACGCTAAATTATTTCTATTTGTATATTTTCTAAATTATTTTACTATACATACACATTAAAAGGCTAAATTTCGCAGTATTCATTTTTTTTTTGTCTTTTTAAAATTAACTCGTGTATAAATCAACATCAGAATTTGCTTCCTGAAAATTGTCAGAAAATCATCGACTTATACAGGGTGAGTCATAAATATCGAAACAATAGGCCATCTCCTTAAATATTGTCCCTACACTGTAAAAAAAAATTCAAGAGGTTACTAAAAATTTTTTAGTAAATTTGTATTCCACAGATTTTTTTAGTAACCATTACAAACTTTTTTTTTGCAAGTGAAACAAGCATTTCTTTTGTAAACTGAACAAAAGAATATTTTGTATAACTAACTTAAAATTTTTTAGTATGAGCCACCAAGCAAATTTTAGTAATAGCTCCAAAATTATTTTTAATAACAATTACGTGCGTCCGAAGGGCAAGAGCTTCCTTCGAGCTGCATCCAGACTTCTGAAGCGATAGATTTTCGGCAAAAACGCAATAGATGGCAGCAGCAAACATTGCGACCAGCTCCAACAGGAAATTCATAACCCCTTTATTATAGAGTACGTACACTACATACATTCGGGGCGTATTTGGCGCTGTCCAGTATTGAACCCGGGACCTTTTAGCCTGGAGTCCGTTACTATAACCACTATACTATCGAGGCCACGCCAAGTGAGTTTTAGTAATAGCTATTAAAAATATAAAACTATTAACTCTATTCGTTGCTAACTTTTTTCTAGTAATTCTTACAGATTTTCTAGTAACCGACTAAGATTACTAAACATTTTTTAGTAATTACAAGGATTACTAAAGTTTTTTTAGTAGATCGACCTTTTTTTTTTTACAGTGTAGACCCATACTTTCAAATGCAAAAATTCATAAAAAAGGTATACTTTTTGATAAGATAAGTTGCAACTTCATGGGGGGTCTATTTGAAAAATTACGAAAATAAAATTTTTATACGGGCCCCATAGAATAAAAATTCCAATTAGGAAAACTTTCCTTATCCAGTCCTGAATTAGACAAAAAATTGCATCTTTATACCTTTAAAACATGCAGAGTTATAACCGTTTAAATAATTCATCAGGTTTTAAGGGATTAGATACAAATTGAAATGCGCGCAATTCAAGAAATAATGTTACTTTAACAGTTCTAGGAAACATGTAAAAAATATATTTTTTGAGTTAGAATTTCGATTACTTTTTCTTTTTCTGTGATGGTTAGCCACATAATTTGCTAAGAAAATCACACCCTAAAATTTCTCATAAAATTTATAAAAATTTCAAATGATTAGTACTAATTTAAATGGGATAATTTAAAATCGTTGTAACTCGAAACATTATTTATCGGATTTCAATTTTTTTCCATTTCATTAAAGATAAAAATCTAATATTAGTTTTGTTCCAGGGTTTTTTTTTTAATATTAATTTTAAAAAATTAAAAATATTTATTTAAAAAATAATATAATAAAAAAATCATATTTTCAAAAGGAATTTTTTTTTTCAAATTTTCCAAAACAAAACTAATGTAAAATAATCAAAAATGACATGTTTCATGTTTTAGCACTTTTTTTATTCAACACCTTTAGACTTTTAATGATTTAAAGGCGAGAAATAGATGGGAAAAATTTTCATGCAGAAAAACAAATTTAAAGTTTTAAATAAAGTTTAGCTCCTAATAAAATGTAAGCTTTTCAAAAAATTGAAAGTGTAAAGTAACTTCTTCCTGTACCCCAAATTTCCGATCGAGTTTAACTTTTCTTATTTCCATCTCCTTTCTGTACTGTTTAAATGTCCGTCAGTTATTTAAAACAATGCTTTTTCTAAGATGCGGATTAAGTCTTTTATTTAGCTCTCACATCTTCAGGCTTTTTATCGTTCTAGAGAGACTGTTAAAAAAAAAAATCTGTTTTCGGGGCCCAGGCCTAGCCAGGACAGAAACGTTACATTTTTCTGAAGTCTCGCCTGGCCGGGCCTAACGTACTTTTCATACCGCAGGGGACTTCTTTCTTTCTTTCTAGGTCAGCACTGGACGAAATTTTCAATCCCGGTCTCCACACAATCCGTATTAAAATCACTGACTCTGACTTATCTAATATGCACATAAAATAAGTAAAATTTAACTCAATCAAAATTTTAAAGAAAACCACATAGATTTTGAAATCACTTTTTTTTTTTTTTTTTTTTTTTTTTTTTTTGTAAAATAAAACACTTTGGCATATTAAAAGCAAATTAAATACAATAAATCCAGTGAAAAAAAATCTGTCTAAGACGGAATCTTGTATTAAACGGACAATTCGTCTATCCATGTAAAATCATAGCAAACGCGGTAGCGTTTGGTATAATATGTTTAAGAAATAGAAAATGCGAACGTCTTTTTGAAATTTCTGGCGAACCAGTTGACGTACGACAGTGATTTTGTTTTCAAAAGATAGAACTCAACGAGACGAATAAAATGATACCATTCAAAAAATTATCGTAGTTTACTGCAGTTTTTTATTTAACTTTTAACGAAAAAATGAAGACGAAAAATTCAACAACCAATAGCTAACGTTCTTATGGATGGATTAACTTCGTTTTTGGTTTATTTTTATCGTCTTGATAAAACTTAGAACAGTTTTTTTTTCATCTTTGTATGTTTGAAGGTTTCTGAGAAAATCGAATTTAGGTCTTAAACCTCCAGTTGAATATTGTCTTTTGTTGTTGCAATTGTAGTTTTTTTTATTATTATTCATTGCCACCAAATTTAATATAAAAATTGTTATGTATGTATCATAATTCATTCAAATTAAACAAATGACGTGAAAAACATGGTTATTTATTCTTATTGCGAAGCTTTTAGTTTCAGTTCTTTAAATTATAAAGTTGTGAACGCAGTGCTACTTTTTTTGTTCGAATCCATGGTTAATTTTTCAAATAAGATGCATTTTATATGACCATGGGATGATTTTCTCGAGTGTCCAAAACCAAACCAAGGCCACCTTATCATAATATCATAAATATTATTATGATATGTTATCATAAATAAATGTTATTATGATAAGGTAGCCTTGGTCCAAACATTTTGAATTTAAGTAGTAGAAAAAAATGGGATAAAAAACAAGTACATCGGATAAAAGTACCTGGGAATAACCAAAATTTCTCTTCAGGAATAAAATGTAAGATTTTTTAATTATGATCATATAATGTCCTAATTTACATAAAAGATATATATTAAAACAAAATCTTCACATTCTGTCCATATCTTAAATAGCATTCAATTGATTTTAAATAGGGATGTGATGTCAAATATGCATTAGGGTACCTAATTGGCATGAAAATTTTGTTATTTTGCCTGATATGATAACCGGGCTAATGTTTATTTAAAAAAATATATATATATTTACCTTTATTTAATTTCGTTAAATATTATAAATTATTTCATTCTGTGGTTATTAATTAAATTTTTCAATACTACTTCATTATCCCGTCGACCAATTTCGCCAAATTGTACAAATCATCAATTTATTCACAATGGATTCATATTGGCATAATTTTTATTTTAAATAACGAAAGAAGAAATAAAGTAGTAAAACATCAATAAAAGTACAAATAAAAAGTCGAATTCAAAATCACATTACGGCATAACAAACAAGGGTTACCTATTTAATGTAAACTGAATGTAACATTTATGATAATCCGTTATTGGCATTTAATTTTATAGTTTGGCGATAATTTTTTGGTCGAAGGGATAATCAATTATCACCAGTTTTTATTCATTATTATTTTCTTTTTAAAATAATAGAAAATAGTTATAGAGGTACTACTTGGTTGTCCAGTCGACCAAAAAACCATCGCCAAACTATAATATTAGATGCCAATAATGGTGATCGTGAATATCGCATCCAATGACATTAAATACGATGCACGTGTTTAAAACGCCAGTAAGGGATTTTTATTTCGACTTTTTATTAACCATTTGAAAAATGGTTGTTGTTTTCGGGAGAATGGACCCGATGATGTTACCACTTTTGAATGATGTTACCACTTTTGAATGATGTGGTCACTTTTGAATTTAAATTAATTTCTTTACTTTTAGAAGAGTTTTTTTTGAATTTAAATTAAATTCTTTACTTTTAGAAGAATTTTTATTTGAATAGTAAATTAAAATGGTTAAAATCATTGTAATAAAGGAGAAAACTAACAAATTTAAAAATGGGTAGACGGAAATTAACAGATACGGAAAAAGCCGAAGCCAAAGAAATGAATGAACGTGAATATCGCATTCAATGATATTAAACACAGTCAACATGTATAAGTTGCTTATTAGTTTGGCGATTCGTATCATTTGGCGAAATTGGTCGACGGGATAACTGAGTAATACTGTATTTGGTTTGGCGCAAAAACGTCTTTCAATGCAGAAAATGATAAAATCAAAAGATTATTGAGCCGCTGAAAACCAATTACGTGTTGAAAGGCGATCACGAAAAAGGAAGCAATTTAATGCCGAACCGATTAATTGTAAAACATCATGTCGCCAGGGCGACCAATCCACTAGCCATGGCGTTTTACTATCGGTCGGTTCTAACCAGGAAAATTTGAGTGCCAATAGTGATTCTAACAAGCCGGAAAATGTTATAGCTATTACTCTTGATTTTCCACCACCTAAAAAGAAAACTAAAAAGCAATCGGCTTGGGAAAAACTGGGAAAAAACTTTTTTGATTCGATGTCTGATGGACCCATTCACAGATGCATGTGCTGCGATCGATTTTGGTTTAAAACCTCCATCACCAAAATTCTGCTCTGTAAAATCAAACAATATATGCCAAAGTCTTACAAGTATAACAGTATATGCCAAAGCTGTATTTTAATAATGATTACTTTTGCACCAACAATGTTAAATAGTTTGAAATGTTTCTTTCGTCGCCAACTTTTATGCTTGGCGACAATAGAGTGATATAACTTAAACGAACCGTACCTTCAAATTGCAGCATGTATAAAGTCATTTATAGCAGTGGCACGGATAATACACAATAAAACAACTGGTATTTAGCTTAAAATGATAGATGAATGTATCGAGTGAAACATTTTTCAAATGGTTGGGGTAATTTCTTAAATTACAATTTTTTTTTTATTTCGACTTTTTATTTGTATTTTTTATTAATATTCTACAAATTATTTTGCTGTGTTATTTAAAATGAAAATTGTGTCAATATGTATAATTTTGCTATGAGTTTGGCAATTTGTATAGTTTGGCGAAATTGGCCGACGGGATAACTAAGCAGTACCTTGATATATATGTACATGAAGTTTGAAAACTAAGCTTTTGTGAAACTGGCGTCAGAAGAATATTGCACAATGTCGTGTATATATGGCATCTGTGCCAAGAAAGCTTCAAATGAAAAAACACATTAATTGTGATGCAAAAAACTTTTGTGATGGTGTGAAGTGAATGTAACATTTACGATCAGTAATTATTGGCATTTAAAAGTATTTTTGCTTGAGATATTGTCGAAAAAGCATTGCAAAGATATACTTTCCCTCTCCCTTCCATTTCCAAATGTACTGAATTTAAAATTATGGAAAAAAAATCCGAGTTTACTTAAAACCGTGCATAAAAATTATAGTAATTATCCTAATTTTTCTAACAGAAATTCTCAATTTTCCGTTATTAACAAATACTACTTTAAAATCTCAAAATTTAATCGGCTAAATCGCCAAGTTGCATAGTGATCATCGCCACTGAATATATAAATATAGTAGAACCCCGCTAATCCGAATCTCCGGATAATTCGGATCAATTTGGTCTCTTTTTTTTTTTTTTTCAAATTTGAGAATCGATTGGCTAATTTCCATAACATTAACCTGTTTCATCGTCGTATTCTGAATAAAAAAAACTTTTTCTGAAATCTTTTCGGAAGAATCAAACAAAGTAAACATTTTTACCGCCTGTAGATATTCAGTAAGTTTAACATAACAGCGATTTTCTGTAAGTATGTTTATTTTATTTTTTTTTTATATCTCCGTATAATCCGGATTTTCGACAATCCGGAATGAGTCTGGCCCCAATTAATCCGAATTATCGTGATTTTACTGTAATGCCATATTTGCAAACTTATCGGTCAAAAAACAGCGAAACCTTGGTTTACGGCCACCTCTGTTTTTGACAAGTTCGGTTTATGACCAACTTCAGTGATAAAAATTTTATTCTGTCGGCGTAGGATAACTCGATTCGCGACCAAAGCTGTCGAATAGTTCAGTTGGCAACCCTCACATAACTCTTGTTATAAGTCAAGTAAAGTGCGCTTATCAGAATGCTTTGTGACCTTCAGTACAGTAAAAAAATTAACTTATTGTTTTAATTTTAATCAGTTATGCGAAAATTTTAGCCTTTATTATGACTTCAAAGAATGAAAAAGTGTTTAGTGATAGCAGTAGTATAAGAATCTAAGCGAATTACTGATCAATTATGAAAAGAATTAGCGACAAAACTTAAGAACGATTTTAGTGTAATCAAAATAGCTAAACAATACGGTGTAGATGAACCGTCGATTACCCCGATTATAAAGAACTAGTCGGATGTGGCATCCCCAAAACTATTTTCTATCTCATGCATGTTGATGCGTCAAAATTCATCATTACAGTGCCAAAATCAAATGGCAATCATATGCTCACCGTGAGGATTCTAAAGACATGAAATTCCGAATGTTAGTTTTTGAAATAAGACTGTTGCGGATATCGGGAAAAATACAACATACGTGCGGCACTTGTTGGGAGATTTACCCAAAACACGCAATGAGCAATAATATTAATCAAAGTGTGCCTAAATCTCAAGTTTGATGAAAATTTGTGCATTAATTCCTGCGATAGAGCTATTGTGGTAATCGGAACAAATTTAGCATAGCAGCGCCATGTGTTGGGTTATTGAAACCAAAACATAAACAAAACCAATTTATATAAGGATTAACTGAATTTGAAGTTTGATGAAAATCCATGCGTTAATTCTCGAGATAGAACTATTGCGAAAATAATGAAAAATGCAATACGGTTAAGCTACCTGTCTAAGCATTTAAATCAAAATGTAAACAGCATCAATTTATATCCCGGATTATCTGAATATATATATATTTTTAATTCCGTGCATTAGTTCTTGAGATAGAGCGCCCAAAAAATTTATGTCATAAACAGAAAGTCAGATACAAGAATGGATTA
The DNA here is from genome assembly GCA_964019185.1 of Maratus speculifer. Lineage (NCBI taxonomy): Eukaryota > Metazoa > Arthropoda > Arachnida > Araneae > Salticidae > Maratus > Maratus speculifer. The sequence goes on from OZ025298.1 coordinate 220,506,260, forward strand.
TGATCGTGAACTGAGGTTCCACTGTATATTATATAAAAATTTAATTACAGCTGGTGATTTCAATGTCAATTTTAAATCAATACTAGAAATGAATTTTCAGTATACTTATTTTATCTTTGGTTTGACGTAAATCTATTAAGGCTGTATTTCAAACGACTCTCTCCAAGGGAGATAATTTAACCTATAATTTCCCTGAAAATGTCCTAGACTATTGTTCAATAATTGGAATAAGCTATTCCATTAGATATCAGGAAGGAGAAGTAAAAATATTTTACTTAATTTTTTTTTTTTAAATTCAAATGGGAAAATTCGTTTTTATGTGTATTGACTATAAAATTATGTTTGGCGACCTTTATGTGCCATGATCACAAAAAATCGCGCTAATGGTGGAAATATTTCACATTTATAACATCTGATTTTTAAGGGTGTATTCGAAAAAACGCTTTTCCATCTTCAACAGCTCGAAATTTTCCGATATAATTTCAGACACATTTTTAAACATAGAAACATGAAATTTGCTGAGAGGATTCTTGAAGGGGCTTATGAGGTGCCGTGTTATGTCCTTTTACGCTCAATTCATTAGAATTTGAGTTATAAAAAATTATCTTCTCAGTATGACCCCTTTTTGCGTTCTCAAATCTCCCGCTTGGGAAAAATCGGTTCGAAATGCCGCTTTTGATTGCTTTTTTTGCAATATTTTCTGCATTCATCAAAGAATCGACAATTACGGCACCTTGTGTACTTTCCAAATAAGAGATTTTGAAAGTTTGGTGCATTTGAGAGCAATAATGAGTTCAAAAATAAATCGGAAAATAGGCAGTTTGAATCGAAATACACCCTTAAAACAAGTAGATAAGAATACCTCGAATCCTATGCGAAACGAATGTAAATTTCTCTTCGCATTATTTTTCTACAAAATATGTATCATCTAAAATTAATTGAATCTGTCAATTTCTGTACGAACAAATTAAAATTAATTTCGTTTTTTGAAGTTTTTTGACGTTTTTTGTCCATTCATTAAATAGTTCAATATAGAGCGAAATAAGAAAAAGTACTGGGAATATTTAAAAGCAACTGAGGTTTTCTTATATTCAATATATAATTATCAAAAAAATTAAATGACTAGTATTAAAAAATGCTCTGACGAGCACCAAAAAAGGTTAATATGTTTTAAAGTATGAAAAAGTGTTTGACAAGAGCTTCTAATTGAGCATAAGGGAGGACAAGAGGTCCCTTCTTGGCTGCAATTCACTGTCAATGCCAAATTTGAAAAAATCATATTTGCGCTTTTTCCATATAAAAGAAATCAGTCACTGTTACGATAAAATTGTGTAGTGTAAAGGCATAATTAGAAAAGACGCAGCGTGATTAAACATGAATGTAAAGCAAAATAGGGCCAAAAACCATACTTCCTGCAGCCATTGTTGAATTCAGACACTTTTCTCCGGGAAGGACTTCTGTGGCTTCGAGGGGGGGGGGGGGACACAATAGAGTTCTAAGGGAATTATACTTTTTTACCATCAAAAACACAAAATCTCAAATTTTCTTGGGGAGGGGGAATTATTTGATAGCTCCGGGAGGGAATGTCCCCCCGGCCCACCTCCTGAATTCAACGCTGCCTGCAGCGTATCACATTCACGCAGTCCCACCATAAACTGTCGCAGTGTACAACAGCACAAAAAACTGATTTGTAGTGCAGTTGCAATGCAGAGTCAACAATGCAGTTAACATGCAAAGCACGATTGAAAGTTTTACAAAAAAGTAAAGATAGAAAGTTTTACGTAAGTTTTTTTATATAGAAAAAGCGCAAATATGATTTTTTCAAATTTGGCATTGACAGTGAATTGCAGCCAAGAAGGGACCCCTTGTCCTCCCTTATGCTCAATTAGAAGCTCTTGTCAAACACTTTTTCATACTTTAAAAAAATATTAACCTTTTTTGGTGCTCGTCAGAGCATTTTTTAATCCTAGTAAATATAATACCTGAGAAAAAAAACTCCATTTAGACACCTCCTAAGTAGGGCATTTGTCTATAATGTATATTTTATTTCCTGTGCGATTCCGTCTTAAAAGGTTTTAATGTATAATATTTTCAAAATCTCCAACGCATCGGATATATGGATTAACGATATTAAAATATAAGTGAAACATTTACATATAAACAGAGATTCATTGATAAAGAAATATATCACAGCCTTTGACTATTCTTTAATAATAAAAAGTATAAGTATGAAAAATGAAAAGCTGTAATAAGTATTTTTGGTCAGAACTCCTCCATACAAAACAAGTTTTAACCACATTGAAGTAAAAATCGATGTAGAAATTCACGGCTGAGCCGGGCTATGATTTAAACTTTTTTCCAGGCCGGTCCGGGTTATGATTTTAGCATTTTTCTAGACCGGGCCGAACTTTTTTTCCTATGGGTCGGTTTGGGACCGGACCTAGATATTTCGACCCATGCAGACTCGAGTGCAGACTACGAACACATTTTCAAACAAGTTTAACTTTAAATAAATACGCTGCTTTTTTATGTCCAAATAAGTGGCACTGTCTTAAATCGACATTTAATAACGGACAATTTGTGAACGATGCCTCATTTGATTTCAAAATGAGTCAAAAACTCTTTGTTTACAGGGATGGTTAAGGGGTGTAAGTCACGAATTTTGGAGAATTTTGGATTTTAATATCTATGTGAGGTTTTCAGATATGGAGATGAAATTTTTTTTGTTCAATTTAGGAATGGATGAGGAATAATTACCTAATTAGGAATTTTGCCCTACGGGTACCGTATAAAATTTTAATTTTCGTACTTTTTGAAATAGACCCCCCATGGAGTTGCAACTTATCTTATCAAAAATTCACCTTTTTTGATGAACTTTTGTAATTAGAAGTATGGGTCTAGGAGCAATATTTAAGGAGATAGCCTATTGTTTCGATATTTATCACTCACCCTGTATACAAGTACATACGGTAATTAAACTTATTTCCGACCTGTCAAACCTAGTAATATCTAGTTAATTTTTGTATATTTTTTTACAATTGATTTATTAAAAATTTTATAAAAAAATCCAATTCTGCAATAGCGAAGCTTTTGATCTCACCGACTTTCGGAATAAATTAACTTTGCCACAAACTATCGTACAGAAATGTAAATCGTACCAGTAATCCAACGATTTTTCACAATGCTTACGAATTAATGCATCATGTTTAGTATACTTTTTAAAAACTCAGTTATATGTTAGGTTATTTTACTTTTTGACGCTTCAAATGGAAAAAAAAAATGCTTGAAATAATTATTTTTGCTTACACGTACGCTACTTAGAAATATTTCGGATATAAGTATCATAATTATTTTTCTTGAATTATCATTTTTGAAGATTTTTACGCATTATTGACATATTAAAACTTTCAATTCTTATAAATGAAAAAGTAAATATCACCGACTTTCGGAATAAATTAACTTTGCCACAAACTATCGTACAGAAATGTAAATCGTACCAGTAATCGAACGATTTTTCACAATGCTTACGAATTAATGCATCATGTTTAGTATACTTTTTAAAAACTCAGTTATATGTTAGGTTATTTTACTTTTTGACGCTTCAAATGGAAAAAAAAAATGCTTGAAATAATTATTTTTGCTTACACGTACGCTACTTAGAAATATTTCGGATATAAGTATCATAATTATTTTTCTTGAATTATCATTTTTGAACATTTTTACGCATTATTGACATATTAAAACTTTCAATTCTTATAAATGAAAAAATAAATATCACCGACTTTCGGAATAAATTAACTTTGCCACAAACTATCGTACAGAAATGTAAATCGTACCAGTAATCGAACGATTTTTCACAATGCTTACGAATTAATGCATCATGTTTAGTATACTTTTTAAAAACTCAGTTATATGTTAGGTTATTTTACTTTTTGACGCTTCAAATGGAAAAAAAAAATGCTTGAAATAATTATTTTTGCTTACACGTACGCTACTTAGAAATATTTCGGATATAAGTATCATAATTATTTTTCTTGAATTATCATTTTTGAAGATTTTTACGCATTATTGACATATTAAAACTTTCAATTCTTATAAATGAAAAAGTAAATATCACCGACTTTCGGAATAAATTAACTTTGCCACAAACTATCGTACAGAGATGTAAATCGTACCAGTAATCGAACGATTATTCAAAATGCGTACGAATTAATGCATTATGTTTAGTTTACTTTTTAAAAACTCAGTTATATTTTTGGTTAGTTTATTTTTTGATGCTTCAAATGCAAAAAAAAAAAAAAAAAAAAAAAAAAAAAAAAATCTTTGAAACAATTGTTTTTTTCCCCAATATTTTCGTTATTTAGAAATATTTCGGATATATAGGTAGGATCAATCCATTTCAAGTGAGCACTGGTCGCTCGACCATTTTTAAAAATTCTGAAATTTTTTGTGCATCATCCCTAACATGATGCAAGTTCAAAATGACCGTTATTTTAATTTTACTATTTTTTTGTTTGTACATGGCGGCCATCTTTGTTTCATCGTGTGCAGCGATTTTCTCAGATACTAGGATACACAAAATTATAATTATCTCGTCTTTTATTTTCCCAATTGAAATGGGGTTTGCAGCATTTTGTTCGGAATAAAATAGGCTAAATGTATGGTGGTAGAATAATTTTGGAAAATAAAATCTTACAGGTGAAATTTTAGCACAAAATTTAAGATTTTTTCCAAAATCTATCCGTTTTCAAGAGGACATTTTTCATGCAAGGAAAACTGTCACAGTTACACAATTTTTTCTACAAATAGGTCAAAAGTGCGTGTACTCATACACCAAGTCCCAGATCTGGAAGTTGATTTCTCTTTGAAAAAAAAAAAAAAAAAAATTTCGGAATTTTTCAAAAATTTCAAGAATCGCACTTTTTAGGCTTTGATATCTCTGGTGGGGCACGAGATAAAAATTTGAAATTCTGGCCTTTGATAGTATTATGTAGTAATCTTATGTACAAAAAATTTCAAGAAGGAGATTTGACAACAAGCGGAGATATGACATGGACAATATGTGAAAACAGTACTGCCAAACTATTGTAACCTATTATGTAATTGTTCAACAAGACTGTCAATCTTACACAATTTTTTCTACAAATAGGTCAAAGTGCGTGTACTCATACACCAAGTCCCAGATCTGGGAGTTGATTTCTCTTTGCGAAAAAAATTCCGAAATTCGTCAAAAATTTCAAAAATCGCACTTTTTAGGCTTTGATATCTCTGGTGGAGCACGAGATAAAAATCTGAAATTCTGACCTTTGATAGTATTGTGTAGTAGTGTTATGTACAAAAAATTTCAAGGAGATTTCACTATAAGCTGAGATACGGTGATTAAAAAATGTTAAGAAATGCTATTATGAGTATATTAGGAGAAATGAGATTAGTCTCTTTTATCACGATATTTACACAGAAAAATATCGTTTGTTGAAAACAGTTTAGTAATAAATGTTTAATTTACAAAGATACTATATATGATCAACAAAGAGCTTAACACTATTTACGAGAGATGTAATGAGTTCGACCAGTTACTGTTGTCAGTCCATCAGGCTGTTCTTTCTCAAAATTTTATTTGAAGCCACCCAAGTCTTGTCATCCCTTGGTAACTTGAATGAAATTCTCCATGTCAACTCAATCAGTTGCAACCCATTGTCTGAAATTTACTTTTCCTGAAATGTGTACCGAATAAAATTGTTGCAATAGCATTTCTAGTAGGTTTGTTCCTCTGGACAAATAGTGTATTGGCTTAGCATACATTCTGAATTGTTTAAATCACACAGACGCATTTGAAGAAGATATTTCTAATTAACATTTAACTTTGTACCATAAATAATTAATTTAAAATTTTGGAGGTATGAACAATTACATAGTAGGTTACAATAGTTTGGGAGTATTGTTTTCACATATTGTCCATGTCATATCTCAGCTTGTAGTCAAATCTCCTTAAAATTTTTTGTACATAACACTACTACACAATACTATCAAAGGCCAGAATTTCAGATTTTTATCTCGTGCTCCACCAGAGATATCAAAGCCTAAAAAGGGCGATATTTGAAATTTTTGACGAATTTCGGAATATTTTTCGCAAAGAGACATCAACTCCCGGATCTGGGACTTGGTGTATGAGTAAACGCACTTTTGACCTATTTTTAGAAAAAATTGTGTAAGGTTGACAGTTTTGTGGAACAATTACATAGTAGGTTACAATAGTTTGACAATATTGTTTTCACATATTGTCCATGTCATATCTCAGCTTGTAGTCAAATCTCCTTCTTAAAATTTTTTGTACGTAACACTACTACACAATGCTATCAAAGGCCAGAATTTCAAAATTTTATCTCGTGCCCCACCAGAGATATCAAAGCCTAAAAAGTGCGATTTTTGAAATTTTTGAAGAATTTCGGAATTTTTTTCGCAAAGAGAAATTAACTCCCAGATCTGGGACTTGGTGTATGGGTACACGCACTTTTGATCTATTTGTAGAAAAAATTGTGTAGGATTGACAGTTTTCCTTGCATAAAAAAATTCCTCTTGCAAATGAATAGATTTTGGAAAAAATATTAAATTTTGTGCTAAAATTTCACCTGTAAAAATTTATTTTTCAAAATTATTCTACCACCGTACATTTAGCCTATTTTATTCTGAACAAAATGTTGTAAACCTCATTTCAATTGGGAAAATAAAAAACGAGATATTTACAATTTTGTGTATCCTAGTATCTGAGAAAATCGCTGCACACGATGAAACAAAGATGGCCGCCATGCACGAACAAAAAAATAGTAAAATTAAAATAACGGTCATTTTGAACTTCCATCATGTTAGGGTTGATGCACAAAAAATTTCAGAATTTTTTAAAATTGTCGAGAGACCAAAAAAATATTTTCTGGACCACTTGAAATGGATTGACCCGGTATCATAATTAATTTTCTTGAATTATCGTTTTTCAAGTTTTTTAAACATTATTGGCATTTTGATACTTTCAATTCTTATAAATGAAAAAGTAAATATGCTGTGTTTGCTCAATAGCCTAAAAATTAGCAGTTTATTGGAAAAAAAATATTGATTCGTTTTCATTAATTTCTAATGAAACCGCTTTGTCTCTATTCAGGATTCATCAAAACAATGTGGAGGTTATACATGACTGTGTTACTCCTGGGATTTACTTCGGGTGTGCGCATGGAAACATGCCCAGCAGAAGAGGATATTAGCCCATGTGAATGTGAAGAAGCCAAAACTGGTGATGTCACTGTATTTTGTGCAGGTAAAACTTTAAATTTGGAAACAGTGAAGCAATCTTTAAATAGCCTATTTGGGAAACATGTCGCAAAATTGACATTAGAATTTAAAGTAGGCAAAATACCCTCAAATTTCTTTAATGGTATTGGTATTAAGAAGTTATATATAACGGATTCTGATTTGAATAGTTTCATGAATGACGACCAGCCAGCACTTATAGGTTTAGAGAATTACTTAGAGGTAAGATATTTTTGTGTTGATATTCCATCTTTGTAAAAGAATTCGCTGATTTACATGCATACGTGAGGATGTGAGTTTCATATCATTCTCGAAAAAAATTGCCTTATCCAAAATTTTAAAAATCGAGTTTTCTCTATGAATCTATTAAATTGGTGAAAATGCATCGAAAGAAACGCTATAATAAGCTAAAATCGAGTTTTATAGGTATTTCTGTCGTTGTAAAGTCTTGTTTTACAATGAAGGCCAATGGACGCAGACAGAGGTTTTCGCGATTCTCCAAAATTTGATTTCCTGGATAAGTTAAGCTTTGAAACTCACGTCTTCATATGCACACACTTTATTTCTACTTCTGTCTTTTAAGTGTGTTGTACGTACTCGTCGAAATTATCAAACTATCGAATTCAAGTTTTAAGTCTGCCCCTTCCCTCTCCGAAAAGATCTATTAATTAAAATAATTAAATATACATATATAAATAAAAATAAAGAAGAAATGAATGCATTCAGATTTCAATATTTTGCAATTCTGGAAATAAATTTGTAAAGATGAAATCTATACATATAGTTCCGTAATATAAAAAAGTGGTTATTGTATTATCTTTATTATTACGTATTAACCTCGGCAATGCAGAGCTTGATCCATAATATACCGGATGTTTATAAACTGTACACAAGTACTAGAGGTCTGCACGGGCCGGAATTTCCAGGCCCGACCCGTAGGAAAAAATTTTCGGCCCGACCCGGCCCGTTGTAAAACTCAAAAGTTCGGCCCGGGTCCGGCCCGGCCCGTTTAAATTTTTATATTTTAGGCCCGGCCCTTACAATTTCTACGATTTCTAAAAAATTCAGATTTTTTTTTCATATAATTAAGATTTCTTTAAAGAATACTGCATACATACATATCTATGGAATGATTTTACGGCATATTTTACAGGAAATACACATTAGCAACATTAGTGATTACTAAGATTCTTTGGCTTTCAACAATCAAATAAAAATTCATCAAAAAATTAACATGGCTTAGAACATAGGTTCCCAACCTTTTCTGAACCACCGCCCCCTTTACAAGAAAAAAAATATTCCAACGCCCCCCCCCCTCTTCCGTAATAATTATAAAAATATGATTGCAATTATCTATATCAAATTTTATCTTTTTATATTAAGAGTCACAACGTGGAAATTAATTAAAACGACAATCAAATGTAGTATTTAAAACTATATATTTACTAATAAACATGAAATCAGTAAGAAATAAAATGAGATGATGAGACCGGTAGACTTCTAACAATTCATTAATATTGGGTTCCGATTTTGTTAAAATCAGTCGCAAATTGCCACGTTCAGTCATGTGCAGTCTGTTTCTTTTCTCAGACAGTAAATTAGCTAATTCTTGCTCAGACAAATATGCTGAAGAAAAACTTTTTGGCGAATAAGAATGTCAGTACTCTTTCTCACAGTTCAGAGTAAAAAGCTTGTAAGTATTGATATTTGAAACCAGAACTCTCGATAACCATTTCGTAAGTTGCGAGTTCTATGAGATCCTCCACTAAACTTAATGATTTTGCTGTATCTACATTTGAGAATGGATCTAAAAGTCAACTCGGAATATTCATGTTTGAAATATCCTGGAATTGCTCCTGAAAATCAGCATGAAGACGTCAAAGTGATAGCAGCATGCAAATAAATATTCCGGTTTTGAAGAGACTGCTAAAAATGCAGGAAGGTGCTTGTATTTACGTCTATGTACATTTCGTTTGAACAGAAGTTTTTCTAGAAAAGCGGCTATGACTTTTGTTTTAATTAAATTGAGTTCATTAAATATTCTTAACAGAGGGAAGCGAGAGTGAAATGGATATTTCGACTTTATAAGCTTATAAAAAATGAAATTAAAAGATAACATTCTCATATTTGCGCCTAATTCTCATCTAAAACCTGGACTTTGATACTAGTAAAACCTCTTATCCCCAAGTGGCAGCAATTAAAATTGTGTACGCGTTTATAAAAATTGGGAGAAATGTTACTTTTAACCACATTGTAGGGGTTCAAAAGGATACACACAAATAAAACGCTTTTAAGAAAGTATTGTCTTTCTGTTTGCGATTACACTATTAAAAAATAAAAGGTAATAGTATACAAATGAAAATAAAATATACTGCAACATATAATAAAATAAAAACAAGTATCTCATCACCAGTTATAGATAAAGGGAACTTCATAAAAATATATTAATAGGGTGGGAAGTAATCAAAGAAAAACACAGTTAAAAAAAAAAAAAAAAAAAAAAAAAAAAAAAAAAAAAAAAGGATGCTATTAGTATATTCTTGTAGAAAACACTTCCAATAACATAAAGGAATTAAAGAACACGCATTTTTCTTTAATAAAATATTGGTATTTTACACATTTTTTGACTGTGTTTTTATGTCCCTTTTAACTCTCTCGGTTATTGTCCCTTTCAACCCCATACCCACCTGGCGAAATTAGAAATGTATTCAGGCATGCCAGTATTTTATCTGACAAAATATACTGGTACTCACATAAAGTACATACTTTACACTGCTAAATAGCATAAATATTATAATGTTAAACTTAATATTAATTTTTTAGAGAAAAAAATAAACATTTTGATATAAAATTTATTTTTATATCAAAAACAGGTTTTGCTTTAAGCACTTACAATGCTTCAATTCCGAGCGATAGTTGTAAGGATTATTAAGGTAAAACAAGCATTGCGATCAATTGAGCCAAAGTTGAAACTTTGTACATTTTATTTTTTTTCCTGAATGCTCCTTTCATCCCCAGTCTCCCCTAAGTCTGTTAAATAAGCTATGTCATTTTTGGATGTGATCAAGTTTCTGCTGTATTTTTCGTCTACGTTTTCAAAGAAGTCAAGTATCGAGTCCAAATGGATTGAAACACGATTCAAATACCTTACGTTAATCTATGCAATTCTGTGTGCAACAGTAAGTGATAGTAATCTTCATCATTTTAACTACAAAGTTAAAAAAATAATCTGTAATGCAATAAAATGCTTTTAATTTTATCGACTACCTTAATAATGTACTGAAGTGTGACGTATGCAGTCCTTTATTAAATTTTTTTGTAACCAATGGCTGACGATGAATAATGTACATCGAATGCAAATGATACTGCTTGTTCAGAGTGACAAATAATCGGGAAAAAATTCAGTTAAAAAATTAATTAATTAATTAATAAAAAAGAAAAGAAATTGTTAATATTTTTTTAACAGAAAATACTTTAAATAATATAAAAGATTAAACATGGTGAATTTTTCTTTAACAAAATACTGGTATACGACACCCTTTTTGATTCGGTTTTTCCTTGACTACTAGTCACCCTGTTGTTTTAAATGCACCCTTTATGATGTTCCGTAATTGCTGGAGAACCATCAATGATAACACAAAATTTTTAGACTTTCGTAAAAGAGATCAGAATATTGGGACCCAGCTCTAAATTCAATTGTATAGTTTTACATGTAAAGTTAAATTTCAAATTTTTATCACGTTCCCAAATAACATCATGGAGGTAAGCTAGATTTACTACACATATCTTAACACCTTGGGGATGCCCGACACATATACGTGCCAAAAAAGGCTTAAGAATCCTTGTTTATTCCCACCAATAAATTATACTGTAAAATTTGTATTATTCAATCGGAGCATTTTCTCGATTTAATAAGGAGAGGAATTTCTGTTCTTTAAAACCGGTGACAAAACATTAAAAATTTCGTAAAAGGCTCCTGTCGCGAACGGGTTAAATTGCTAGATACGCCACAGCAACGCCCCCTTTGACTGTCTCAACGCCCCCATATTTGCGTCTGGACCCGCCACCGCCCCCCTGGAAGGTTCCAGCGCCCACTGGGGGGCGGTACCGCCCCCGTTGGGAACCTATGGCTTAGAATAAAAGAAAAAAGAAAGAAAGTTAAAAACACCGTAACTTTTGAAGCTGTTTAATAAAAGAAGATTTATAAAAATATTTCTATATCATTTTATTAAAGATTTTAAATCCAAATTCATTCGTTAACTCAAATATGCGCCTTTCTGATTCATTTCTAAATTCATTTTTTTTTCACAGAAACGCACAGCTGGTATCTTTATTCAGAAACTATATAATCAAGTGGCATTATCCGTTTTTTGATACAAGCAATTTAAGAATACTGAAAAGAAATAAATTATTGTTATAGATAGCATTTCAATAGAATTTCCGGAAGCGACAGCATGGGAAGGGAGAAAAAGCTGCAACCATTTGAGAAACTATTGTATCTGAACAAATTTATGCAAGTATTTTATTCATCAAAAATGAAAAATGCTATTCGATTCCAAATGCCTTCAATAGTCAAGCTTATCATTTTTATATTTTTACAATTAAAAATTAATCTGAAAATGTGTCAAACTTTCGAGTTATTGAGAAATTAATTTAAAAACCATCAAGAAGTATATATCCAAAGATTAATCTAACATAAGTTCTTTATCGCTGTTAATAATTTTACAAATCATGTTGTCTGCCCTACAGATCTTGAGAACAATTAAGTCTTGTTCCGGTCCGGCAAGTCTATATGTAGAAAAATAATGCAAGCTTGATCTCGGCCCAATATGAGTCAGCTGAAAAAATATTAAAACGGGTTACACGCAATTTAACTGTCCGATGCCGATCTCACACTGTACAAGTTACATTTTTATATTGATGCTGTCAAACTAGTATGGCTCGTGACGCACATTTATATTTATTCTCGTTAAAACCATTTGTGTTGAAAATAGGTCATATTTTATCGTTTCTGCTTAAATCTTCAAAACGGGCCGGCAGGCCCGAAAATTTTTTTATCGGCCCGGCCCGGCCGTATGGCCCGTTCAATTTTTTTTGCCGGCCCGGGCTCGTGCAGACCTCTAACAAGTACTTATAAACAAGATAATATACTACTCATACAGAAAAACAGTTTTTGTATAGGATTCATATTCAATGAAATGCTCAGGATTTCGCATTCCAAGCCGAATTTGGATTATTGGTGTGAATGACACCTAACTTTACTGATGACAGAATTGTTTAACAAAACATCAATGATTTATTTGAAATGCAATGGCATTAGTACGTAGAGTCACTGTTCGCTCTAAACTGAGCTAAAGGTTTCACAATTCAGAAAGTAACTAGATATTTATACATTTTACACAAAGTTCACTCGTCATGCTTCATTTTAATCCGTAGTTTGAAGGTTAAAGTAGTAGTGTTTGAGATTAAAATTGGGGAGAAGAAAAATATTTAACTGGCCGTAAAATAAATTTTAATGTGTCAAGTTTTCTGGATTTATTTTCAGAATATTGAATCGTAAACTGTGTACAGTGTACGATAGGACGTCGTTACATACTCGATTGTTTATGCACGGGATTTCTATGGATTCTCTGATAATGGATGCATAATAATTGGATGTTGGGAATATGATTTTCGAATGATCCAAATCTATTATCATATTCTGATTTAAAATTAAGTGAGAGAGAGCTGTGGTCTGACGACAATTTTTTTTTATTAAAAACACAATCTATCTATCTATCTATCTATCTATCTATATATATAATAAGAGATATCTGTCTGCCTGACTACATATAACGCCGAAATTATAACACCAGGTCTCCAAAATTTTAGTCATGTGTGGATGCTAACACTGGAAAGTACACTTAGCAGCCGGATTTTTAAATTTCAATTTAGATTTTTTTTAAGTATTAAAACTTACTGGGTAAGAGGATCCACCCAGCTCCACCAATCCATGGAAACATAGCAACCGTGTTAGAGGCTATTTACAGCTCGCCACCAATCTGCGGCAACGAAGCAGCCAACCAATGAGAGTAGGTGGTAAATATGGGATTTAACGACTGCACTTCGCGGCTGAATGCTAGCAACAAATTGCACACATTAATTAATTTTTCCTGTTTTGATGATTTTTTTCTATTTGATTTACAATCGATCTTCAAAATCCATCCATGGAATCATCCTAAAAAAAGTAGTAAATTAGGTAATTACTCCTTTTATGTTTTCTTAAGGTTTGTACAAATGTGCAGCGCGCGCCGCGCGCTTGCTCAGAAGTATTTGCAGGGAGTAGGTCTCATTTAGGAAAGGAATTTAAAAATAATTCAATTATTGCATTATTTTTGTGGTTCAATACAGTTAAAATGAACGAGTATATTTTTTTATCCTTCCGAAACATGGATGTCGTTACAAAACTCATGCTCACTCAGATAAAATTTAAAATATTCTTCAGATATTTTTAATTTTTATTTTATTTTATTTTATTTTATTTTAATAGGATTGGAGATTTTAAATTTTCGTAATTTGTTTGAAGACATCTATGGTCTCGGGCAATGCCGGGCGGATCAGCTAGTTAGTTATAAAAATATTATGTGATGAAGAGCCTGGATAAGGCTTGAATATACTAAGATATTTTAAATAAAATGTATACGTTTAAATAATAAAATTTCTTTGATTCTTAATCGCCTTTTAAATAAAACAGCGAACTTTACAAAGTTCATATGTATCTTATGTTTGAAACAAAATGAAAATTGCGTTTTGTCGTAGGATTTTATTTTATTGTTAGAAGATGTTTCATAAGCTATGCCTAATGCATGATCTGTCATGATGCTGATGAAGACACATTGTTGTTAACCTTTTAAGTGGCCTAATCGTATTTTTCCATCACCTAATGTTTTAATTTTTTAAATTTGATTTAACACAAGATTGACATTAATGTTAAATTTTTGAATTGCATAAGTAAAAAGATATTTAAAATTATCAAATACAAATCTTTATACCAATACTTTTCACAGTTATTATTTTATGAATCATAAAAACGTGAATGAAAAAATCTGCAAGACATTTAAAGGGGTAAATATCAAATGATTGTTTATTATTGTCATTATAACACAACAATAATATTACACTAATCTGATTTTTATGTGAAAAAAAAAATCACTAAATATTTCTATGCCATAACACCATAAAATTTTAAATTTATTTCTGTTTGCAGTATTTTTTTTTTCCTCGCGCGTAGATAGCAATACATTCAAACTTTTGATTCATTTCGATTTTATTTTATTAGAATACATTATCTCTCAATCAGGATGCAAACTTTTAGCCATTTTACTATCATATTTTCCTTAAGACCGCTCGAAATGTTGATTTTATATTTTATTTTATTTTTAATTACAATTAAAAATAAGTTCTTGATAAAGTTCTTGTATTTGTACACCAATGAGCAAAGTTTTGTGTTTTTGAAAAGTACATTCTTTGTAGTTATGTTTTATGGTGCAATTGTCCAGTATGTGTTTATGTCACTAAACTTGTTAATATTGTTTTACTCTCACAGGATCTTAGTATTGAAGGGAGCTTCACTGAAGAAAATGTTCCAGTAAAACTCCGTCTTGGTCACTTGAGAAGGCTCAAAAGATTATATTTGTCGCAAAGTGCAATTACAAAATTAGGAGACGACTGGTTGAGCAACGTCCCCCCTTCTTTAGAGAGACTGTCACTATATCTTAATAAAATTCAAAATATCGGAGACAATGCATTTTCCCAGCTGAATAAATTGAAGGAACTATCATTACGGCGCAATCAAATCAGTGCCCTTAAACGCAGTATGTTCCCATCAACAGCTGACAAATTAGAAGTACTTGTGCTTGAGTAAGTGTTAAAAAAATTAAAAAGCTACATAGAATTTGTTGTGAGTTTAAAATGACGTTTTGAACTGTAAATAAATGTAAAAAATAGTATTTCTAATACTTTCCAACATAGTTGAAAAGTGTTTTTGAAGTTGGCTTGTCATTCTGTTTGTTTAACTATCGTAAGTATAATTAGTTTGCCATGTATATTATGTATATTTATTTTTTATTACTTGGTATGTTTGAAATCGTCAACGAAGTCTGTTATGCTCATAGCTCATTCAAAAAATTTCGTTGCATTACTATCTATGGGGAAAAATCGTTCAATATATTTTTATACTAATACACTATTTCAAACATATTAATTCGTTCATTATGGTTCTGCGTCTCTTTTGGGACATATCACCAAGGTGCACTACACTGTTAAAAAAAAATCTGAAATTCACAGATATATTTTTCCTGAATTTCCCAGAAGAAGTCACTTTTTAGGCCATAAGGGCATTTTCGTTAAACGTCGGAAATTTTCATCATATTTATTGAAAGTGTCGAAACGGAAAGAAACAACGAAGATCCTCCGTTATCTATTGCAAATTTATTTTAAATGTTTATAAAACTGACATTTTGTTGTATAGAAATGACAAAAACTGAATAAAAGAGTCCATTACCTTTTGTAAGATTTGTATCGTGCTGCTGCATTGCAACTGTACTGGAACTCATAATTTTCTTGGGTCAAGATCATAGTTCATCCATAAAATTCCGTTGTATTACAATCATCTATGGGGAAAAAATCGTTTCAATATACAGTGGAGTCTCTATATAACGAAATCCATCGTTCAGTCAAAAAATTCGTTATATAGAAAAATTCGTTAAATAGAAAACTGAAAAAAAATCGTTTGATGTTTAAATTTTGAAATAAAATTGTTTTTAAGAAGTTTAATTAAGTTTTTGAAGTATTTAATTGAATTTTTCCAGAACCTGAAACATTTTCGCCACTTTCTTTTTTTCTCTAGTGTCTTTAGTGATGGGCGATAACGAGAAGTTTTTCTCGATTTTCTCGATTGTATGAACATCTCGATAACTTTCGATTGTATAAAGTTTTTCTCGATGACTCCAGTTTGCAAATGCTTTTATACCACACAGGATTCAATTTTATCAAAAGTCGTCTAAATGTGAATGAGTCGATGTTAATAAAGACAAGACGGATTCCCTCGCTAGTGAGCCCCTCCTTTCATTGGTGTCTCTAATTTATATGCTATCTTCTAATATGAAATCTCTAACTGGGTCCTCATTGTATATGGCATCATATACCAAACGCGGTGTGCACGCACAGCAAAAACTTGTAAAAAAAAAAAAAAAAAAAAAAAAAAAAAATCCGGAATTGAACGAACAACCGAACGTAATCTCGAATCGAACGTTAAATTTTGAAAACTGCTCCCCCCCAAGGTGGTCTTATATATTTCCCCCAAGGTGGGGGAAATATATAAGATCGAGGTGCATACGATCAGTAAGTGGTCGCATGCCAAACAACAACTTCCTGCTTTTCTAAATTCCATATATAGTATAAATATTATTTACTGCAAGCTCCGTGTATATATATATATATATATATATATATATATATATATATATATATATATATATATATATATATATATATATATATATATATATATATATAGTGGCATTTTGGGAGTGCCGACAGAAGTGAAAACTTGAACAATTACTTGTGTATTTTTTTAATCGTCAGGAAATATTTTATTGTGCAGGAAATACAAGGACCAAGTAACCTCGGTAAATTAACGCCTACACGCGAGAGGAGGCCAGAGTCCCAGCAGTGGTGAACAATTTTTATATAATACAGATGTTACACACGTACCACATTGGCGCGATGCTTTTCAGATGCCAATTTAGCGAAAACTTCGAAGAAGTTTGAGAAATTTAAATTTCAACCCACTATGGGTCCGTAACGAGACCCAGAATGACGGAAGAAACTTTTTTATGCTAAATTTGTAATGTATGAAGCATAAGCTTTCAATAAACATATTACATCAAAAAATGAAAAATGGCCCCCTTGTCCTCCCTCCCCAAAAAAAACTTGGTGCTATGGGGAAAACCATAAAATTGCTAAAAGAGCGGCGAAGAAAAGTTAGTTATGCTATAATTTTTCTTCCCGCTGTAACTCTCATAGAAGCAAAGTTATGGCCTTTTAAAAATTGAAATGAAGTGAAGGAATGAGCAAAATTATGTTGGTGAATAACCAACAGGGGGGGGGAGCAATAGCCGTGGTTGTGCCACATAGCTTAAACTTTTAAGTTAAAATTGGTAGAGAAAAAAAAAACGATATTTTAAAGTGTATGTTGGGGGGGGGGGGGGTCAAGCTCCTTACCTTTGGAATAGGCCCTCAAAGAGGGAACTTTAAAACAATGTGTCTAGGTTACGGTAACAATGTGACTAGTTCAATGGTTTTTTCTCATCTCAAAAAATTTTCCAATATGCCTAAGGACGTTTTCAATTCAAAAATTTGATCTAAAATGATAAAAACGCAAAAAGCTTCGAAAACTGCTCCCCCCCCCCCTCGTGGAAACCAAATTCGGAAGGGGGAAGGTAAGAAAGCATCATAATATGAAAGAGTGATCCGAGATCTTCAAGATGATATACAATATGACGGGTTTAAAAAGTGAAAATTATCCCCTTCCCCGCCCCCCGTCAGTCCATCCTTTCGCCCTCAATTTCCTGCAGAAGACATTTAAATTTTTTTAAGTTTGATAAATAATGTTTACCGAATGATTCGATGAAAAAAAAAAAGACACTTAAATTGATAGGTATTGTAGAAATCGCTACAGTTTTAAACATATGTTCTCCAGCCCCCTCTTTGAAAATTTTTTTAAATAAATAATATTTATTGGTGGGTTCTAGGTACGTGACAGCATGGCAAGACTAAAATACCAGAAACTTTGAAAATTAGGTCTTCATTTCACAAGTTATTGTCATATTCTCATGCTTCTTTCTGTACCTCGTTTTTCGATAAAACTTCCATTTCACAAAGCTTCATCGATAAAACGCTGCTCGCTCGATAAAGCTCCTCATGTCTGTTCTCAGCGAGAACGAAAATTATCCTTATCGAAAAAGGCATTCATCAGCAAACCACAAGCTTCTCGAAATGCCGCTTTTATCAAGGTTAAATTTCATCTCGAAGTCACAAGTCCTTCGATAAACCTATTTCATTTAGGTAAATTTTCATCGCGATGAAATGGTTTTCTCGGAATGCCTGACTTTCGGGATGATGACTGATCGGGATGAGATTTGCTGAAATGAGAGGCATATTTTAAAGCTCCTCTTAATCATTCTTTCATATTATGAATCTTTCTACTTTTGGAGTTGAATTTTAAGGGGCGGGAGGAGGGGGAGCGATGAAGGGGCGAATTTTTTAAATCGTAGCTATTTCGACACTAAATGTTATTTTTGGTGTAGATTTTTTTTATGGAACTCTCCGGTAAATATTATTTATTAAATATAAAGATTTTAAAGTGGGAGCTGCATCATTTTTAGGTGTATTCTAGGAAAAATAAGTGAACCCACGAATGACATGTAAATTTCAAACCTTTCTTTTTAACCCGTCATGTTATATATACATCATCGGAATGCTTTGGCACCTCCCTTTCATTTTACGAATCGTTCTCTTCCTGGAGTTGAATTTCAGGAGGAAGGGGGGAGAGAAAGCGATAAGAGGGTGAATTTTTTAAATCGTAGCTATTTCGACAATAAATGTCATTTTAGATGTGGATGTTTCTTTTGTGGAACTCTTCGGTAAATATAAGTTATTAAATATAAAGATTTTAAAGTGGGGGGGTGCGTCAGTTTTAGTTGTATTCTGGGAAAAATGAGTGAACCCACAGGTGACATGTAAATTTCAACCTCTTTTTTGGACGCGTCATGTTATATATATATCATCGGAATTTTTTCGCACCTCTCTTTCATTTTACGAACATTTCTCCTTCTGGAGTTGAATTTCAGGAGGGGGAGGGGGAGCGATAAGAAGGTGTTTTTTTTTATCTTAGCTATTTCGACAACGAATATCATTTTGGATGTGGTTTTCAGAGAAGCGCTCCGGTAAATATTATTTCATAAATACAAAAGTTTAAAATGGGGACTGCGTGATTTCCTGGTGCATTCTGAGAAGAAAGTAACATTACGGCCACGGGTGAGGAGTAAATTTCAAACTTTTTTTGGATCCGTCATGTGATATGTCATAGGAAATGTTTCGGAATACTCTTTCATATTATGGACCTTTATCTTCCTGCAGTTTAAATTCAGGATGGAGGAGCGACGGGGAGTGAATTTTTTTAATCGTAGCTATTTCGAGAATAAATATCATTTTAGAAGTGGTTTCTTGATGGGACCTTCTAATAAAAATTGCTAATTATAAACATTTTAAAGTGGAGGATGCGTGATTTCCGGGTGTATTCTCTTAAGAAAAAGTAAACCTGCGGGTGAGGAGTAAATTCCAAACTTTTTTTGGACCCTTCATGTGATTGATTATTGGAATGTTTTTCGAACCACTCTTTAACATTATGAACATTTCTCCTCCTGGGGTTGAATTTCCGCAGGGGGGAGGGGAGCGATGAGGGGTGAATTTTTTAAATCGTAGCTATTTTGAGAATAAATTTCATTTTAAATGTGATTTTTTGATGGAGCCCTTTGGTAAAAATATTTTATTAAATATAAACATTTTAAAGCGAGGCTGCGTGATTTCCGGATGTATTCAGGAAAGAAATAAAATAGTGGAGTAGTGAAGAGTAAATTTGAAGCTTTTTATGGACCCGTCATATGATATAACAACGGAAAGTTTTCAAACCACTCTTTCATATTATGAATCTTTCTTCTCTTTTCCTCAATTTGGCCTCCGTACAGAAGCGCTTTTCAAACTTTTTTGAAATTATTTCGTTTTTGTGAATTCAGATCTGATTTTTTTATGAAGACTTCCAATATATAATTTATAATGTATGGAAAATTCACAAACTGTGAGGACAGGTCGGGTGTTACAATAGTTGGAATTCTAAGTGCAGTGTTTTTATATCTTTTGTTGACTCCTATTTCGCGATATATCATTAGAAAGCTCTGTAATTACCATTTTATTTTATATACCTCCCGCGTTCATCCCTCCTCATTTTGCCCCCGCGGGAAGCTCTTTAATAAATTTAACCGACACCCATCATGCGATGTATTGTTGGAAAGCCTAATGACCATATACTCATATTATGCATTTTCATTGCTACTGCACTAATTTGCCCCCCGGGTGGTCCTTTTAATGAATTTCAATAGAGAGTCTTCTAATAATGGGAGATTTGTAAATCGTATCTCAATTGATGTACAAAAATCAATAAAAGATTTTGATCACTTTTAATATTCTTTTAGTTCGTGTTCTTTCACTAAGAGTCTTTTGATTATTTTTTGTCGGGCCATTTTGCTACTCCCGATTTTACAACTTCTTGAAACCAAGGAACGCCGTTAGATGACTTTTCTACTTTTGCGCTTCCATTATAACATCCTTTTGGTTTGTTATTGTTTTTTAAATTCATTTGTTTTCAGTTACCATATATTTATTAAATTATGCTTTTTAAACATGTAATAACAAAGATTTTAATAATCGATTGTAAAACATTTCGATTGTAGATTCTCGAAATTAATCGATGACTTTATCGAATGTGCTTTTTTACGATTACGATTTTTATCGAATAGGAAATTTTCGAGAATCGTCCATCACTAAGTGTCTTATTGTTTATTTTCAAAATTATTTACTTTATCAGAAAGTGTTATGCTTATCCTGAAAGCGATTTTGTGCAGATGCAGTAGAAGATAACACCAGTATAGATGACATTTTGTAACAATTCTCCTTTCAAATGATCTCTCATAACAAAAAAGGCTCAGAGTTGCCACAAACAACAAACATCCACTTTAAACTTTAAAAGTAATGAAAGTTAGTTTACGTCGATGAAACCCTGCTGAAAAAAACGACCTTTTTCTTAAATTGACTCCTTATTCCTGCTTTACTATACAAACCAAGAAACAAACAGCATTTTCAAGACGACAATGGAATAGTTTTATCTTTTAGAATGCTTTGTGATTATTGCAAATCGCTCCAGTAGCAAGCAAATGTTTCAATCTTTTCCAAGAATGCATGCTCATCTTGACTAAAACAAAGTCGAGTGTAACCATGCAAAAAAGGATTTTTGTGTGTGTGTGTGTGGGGAGGGGGAGTTGAATGCCTTTTTTGGACATAAGAAATAAGGTAGAGGAATGTAGCTATGAAATATAAACCAGAAATCAGCGAAAAAAATTTATTCTGCAAATAATTTGAAGCGTTTTTTGAACATATAAAAGAACATTTTTGAAATAATTCGTTAAATGGAGACATATATTTCGCTATATGGAGATTATTTTTAATGTAATCATGAAAAAAATGACCGTTCCTAGAAAAAATTCGTTAAATCGAGACATTCGCTAGATAGAGTATCGTTATAGAGAGACTCGTCTGTACTTTTATACTAACTATTTCAAACGTATTAATTCGTTCATTATAGGTTCTTTGTCCTTTTTTGGGGCATATCTCCAAGATGCACTACACTGTTAAAAAAAAAAAAGTCTGAAATTCACAGATATATTTTTCCTGAATTTCCCAGAAGAAGTCACTTTTCAGGACAAAAGGGCATTTTTCGTTAAATGTCAGAAATTTTCATCATACAGTCAAACCTCGTTAACATGAACACGCTTAACGTGAATTACTTTTAACATGAATTGTTTTCATAGTCTCTTACAAAAAAGAATACAGAGATTTTGATACTGATAACATGAATTACTGTTAACATGAACAAAATTTTGATTCCCCTTGAGGTTTACGTTAACGAGATTCGACTATATTTATAGAGAATATCGAAACGGACGAAAACGGAAGGAAACAACGAAGATACTCCGCTATCTATTGCAAATTTATTTTAAATGTTTATAAAACTGACAAGCTGTTACATAGAAATGAAATAGTCCATGCTCCTTTTGTAAGATTTGTATCGTGCTGCTTCATTGCAACTGTACTTGTACTAACAATTTTCTAATTAACAAATTAACCAGATTTTAACCATATTTTAACCATTCATTGAGCAAAGAAAATTTCTCAAATAAATTATTTAATCAAGCCATATTATAATCATTCATTAACCATAAGAAAATCATAATAATAAGGTAGCCTTATTAATTTAAACTTCCAAGAATTGTAACAGCATCTATAAAAGTACAATCTACCTTATAAAAATATAAAGGCAGTGTAGAATTCACTATATGCCTTTAGAATCAGATCTATTCAAAGACCCTATGGCCAGGGATGTAGTCGTAAAATAAACAGAGAGTGTACTCTCTAAGCAGAGCGTACAGATACTCCCTAGAGCGTATGTACTACAGATTTCTTGAGAAACAGAGGGTATACGGCGTTCCTTGAAAAAATCCAGAAGGTATACGGCGTATAACCGAGTGTACCCTCCACTACATCCCTGCCTATGGCGCGATAGCTAGAACAATTGGCTCCCACATCACACCAAAGGCCGTCAGTTTGATTCACACCGATGACGTTACTTTTCTCCTCAGACAATAATTATAGGAGCTTCTAAACTTTTCGATAGATAGCTCTACCTTTATGCACTCACTTTTTCAAGCGAAGTTTTTCCTTCTTTTATTTCCCAAAACGGAAAATTTACTTACGGAATCGAGAAAATCGGGCAATTTTGCTGTCAGTAGTTTTAACGTGAATTCATAGATTCATTTTTAACAGTGTACGAGATACTAATTATACAGTGCGTGTCAAAAGTTTAAGCACAACAGAAAATTTCAAAATAAAATTTCATTAATAAGTGAAAGTTACTTTCCTTTTCACCTAACCTAGAAATTGTACTTTTAAAAAGATAGTTAACAGATTTATAATATAAAATTTATCTTAAATAATAAAATTTGTAAAAACAACAAAAATGAGTGTGTCAAAAGTTTAAGCACATTACTTTTTTAATCTTTAGCACAACAAGAATAAAAAAAATTAATGCTTGACTATTGCTCCTTTCTGCTGAATTACTTTAAATATACAGTCTTCCATCGATAAAATGAGGTTCTGTATTGTTTTTGGTTCTATTTTAAACCAAGCGTTCTCAATGACATCTTCCAAATCTCTAACTGAAGAATACTGCTTTAAAGTTGGATAGACTACATGAGGGAGAGTATCCCATATATTTTCTATAGAGTTTAAACCAGGACTAATTGCCGGCCATTTCAAAACAGACACTTTTTTCGACTTAAGCCACGATGAAGTTGAGTTTGAAGTATGGATCGAAGCATTATCATGTTGAAATAACCATTTTTCTCCCCCCAAAACCTCGGCAACAGGAAGCAAATGATTGACAAGTGTCTTTTGGTAGTTTTCAGAGTTTTTACGACCACTGATGAATGATAGAGATGTCTGACCATTGAAAAAGATAGCCCCACATAGCATTACAGAACCACCATTATGTTGTTAGCTAAATACACTCCTAAGTTTTTTACGGAGAGCATGCCAATGGTACTTAAACCCATCAGGGACATCGAGGTTCCGTTTTTTTTCATCACTGAATTTGACATTCAGCCACTTTTCACGAAATGAGATAGGGTCTTTGGCCCATTGCCGAAACGTCAGTGAAGGCTTACTTTGGAGACACGAATTTTTTCGGTTTCTGTCTGTCAGTCTGTCAGTCAGTCTGTCTGTTCCGCGATAACTAACGCAAAAAAACATCCGATTGGCTTGACATTAAGTGGGTATGTTAGTGAGGCACTGGGATTAAGCTGTATAGTTTTTTGTTAGATTTGATACATTCGTTCAGAAAATATAGAATATTTTATTTTGCGCAATAATGCTTTTCTATGGCAAATCCAATAATTTTCAATTTTTTTTCTCCTTGAGAGAAAATGACACATTTCATTAATGGAATTCAATGATAATTGGATACTGAAATTTACCAGTTAAATTATTCGTATTGTTTTGAAATTTTGTGTACGCATTTGTCAGATTTTTAAAGTTATTACTGCAAATTTTGGAGATTTTTTATAAATGTGTTCCAATAATATAAACTAATTTGGTTTAGAGATTTACTTATTTAAAATGTATTTATTTCATTTTTTTTATTTTCTCTTAATGGTTGCTAAGCAACCATTCATCCTAATCCTTATTATATTTTAATGCTATAAATTTCAAAGCGTGGACGAAAATTTAAATGAAGTCAACGTCAAAACTGATGAATTAATTAATGTCTTTTTATCTTTGCGGATAAATATAACGTAGCCCAGAAAAGAATATAGGCTATGTTTTATTAATTTTATTCAAATATTTTCCTTAATAATTCAAAATTTCCTTCTTTTTCATACAGAATCAAGAGCGATTTTTTAGATAAAATTTAACCAATTTCCTTTATCATTCTATGAAGGCTCATTCTTTGCCACTCGCGCCAACCAGAACAGGATATGAAACTCTTCTCAACAAATTTCTATTTGAATTGTTTATAATGCTTTAATTTTTAATTTTCAGCAATAACAGAATAGCTGACTTACCTGCAGACATATTCAGCAGAATGCCATCCCTTACCAAGATATCTCTTCGAAATAACCGGCTAAGAACGCTTAAAGAAACTACTTTTTCCCTCATTTGGCTACAGTTACGGGAAATTCATCTCGATGGTAAGAATATGATTTGTACTGAAATTTATATTATTTCTATTTCAATTTATTGTAATGGATACGTTTTCATTTTTTTTAACAAATTAAAATCCCTCAAATCATTAAGTTATTTTCGTGTTTGTGTTAAATAAGTATCGAAATATTTGTTTTATGAACAAATTACCATTAGATCTATTTAATTTTCATGCTCATATGTATATCATGTTTTAAATTAAGTTACACTGTTAAAAATTGTACTCTAGTTTGAACCAAATTTTGTGCTCATTAGTTGTCACCATAAGATGGTTAAATCTCGTTCCGATATTTGGAGCTTTCTATCTCAATCTCGTTACAATTATTGGAACAATGCTTCAAAAGCAGTTCCAAACACTGGTTCAATATTTCACCATTTTACAGTGACAGCTATTGACACCAAAATTTGGTTCAAACTAGGACAAGATATTCAACAGTGCATACAAAACAAGATTTTAAACAAGTTGGAAATTGCACGTGAAGCGTTGCAAATTAGGTGCGTTCGTACGATAACGAAGTTTTAAAAATATTACTTTCATATATCAATCTCATAAATTGTAAATAGTGAATTACAATTAAAACGCTCATCAAACAATGTTATCCCTATACCATTACGTAATGGAATACTTTTGTGTGGCCTTGTAAATCAATAACAAATGTTCTTTGCACCACAAATTATGTAAGATGTATATTATAATATAAATTTTATTAAGTTCGCATGAGTGTAACACGATTAAAATGCATTTGAAACATTTTTACCCATTGACCGTAATGTAACGGAATACTTTTGATTATCCCTGTAATTGATTTATGCATCCGATTTTCATAAAATTTGAAATAACTCGACAGAATTATGGAATAATTGCGTATTTTAAATTTCAAACGATTAAAATGCATTTGAAACTTTTTTCCCCATTGACCGAAATGTAATGAAATACTTTTGATTGCCCCTGTAATTGATCTATCCATCCGATTTTCATAAAATTTGAAATGACTCGACAAAATTATGTAATACTTATGTATTTTAAATTTCAAACGATTCGGTTGGGTAGTTTTTGCGTTGTTATATGTGGACAGACAGACGGACGGACAGACAGACGGACAGACGGACGGACTGAACGACCACTATAGGTGCTACGTATTATATAATTACGAACGCACCTAAAAATATGTTTACGACATGCTGGGTGATACTGAGTTCATGGTAAAAACTTTAAGGATCATCCCACGCAATCATTTATTGCATGGGAATGCATGGACGCAAGTGTTGAGGCACAATCACAAAAAATAAGATAGGGAAGGAATCTTTATTCAAAGCATTCATTGACAAGAGCTATATTTACAATAAGTGTTCAAAGTTGCGTCAAACAACAATAATAGATACCTAACAGGGTTAGTGAAATGATTGCTTACAGATTCACAGATTCCAGTTACCGTATTTACTCGTGTATAACGCGCACCCCTTATTTTACAAGAAAAAATGGCGATTTTTTAAAATATCGTACATAACGCGCACCACAAATTTGACATGCAAGTAAATGACTGGCCAAAAAAATTTAAATAAAGAAAGTCGAAACAAATATTGAGTTAGACCAAGAAACAAGGCAAAATTACATTTTTAGACTTCGAGTAGAGAGTAAATAACGGAGGTTAGTAGTAAGTGACGGCAATGAGGATTGCTAATTAGCGTTTAAATAATGTTACTATTTTTTTGTATAAAAAAGTGCAAGGAGTGAAATAAAGATACAACCATACTTCTATTAAGTAAGATTTTTCTATTTTTAATATCTTCTTTGAATATATTTCTAATTCATATGTATATCTTGTGATTTTTTTCCAAGCAATAAAAAAATATTCCGTGTATAACGCTCACCTACGAGTTTTGCTTTCATTTTTTTCAAAAAAAGTGCGCGTTATAAACGAGTAAATACGGTATTTAATCATATCTACAGCAGCAACGGATGTTCAAGCGACGAGGTCATCGTTAGAGTCAACTGGGGTTTCATTAAAAAAAAAAAGCCTTTAAATGTTCCCTAAAACTTAATCGAGGCTCAATAAATCGGACTATTGGAGTGGCAAGATTCTAGCACATACATGTAGACTTTTGTTACCGAATTTTCCTAGAAAATTATTCCCCAAAACAGCTTCAGATGTTTCATTTGCCTTATTTGAATTGCGCGTTTATGCCGACTACAAGAAGACCTCGTAGCTCACATATCCGTACTTGTTGCAAGTGAGCGTAAATTACATCCGAGCGTTGGAAGCTTACACCAATCGCTCTAGGAACACTACGTGTATTACTCTATTTGAACGAATAATTTTAAATAATTATAACAATCATTGCACTTATTAACGACATTGCTAATAAATATTTTGCTTTTCCTTCACGTTTGCGCCTATCACGTCATTTGAACCCATACATTCTATATCTTATCAATAGTCCTCATTGTTTTGGTGTCCTTATCAATATTCTTTTAGCATAACAAAGGACTGACGCCATAGACACGCATAATGTCTTCTTCGTTTATGGAAACCATTATGTCAACAATGTGATTGTTGCTTGGTGTCAGAGATGTAATAGTGAATCCAAGTTTCATCTCTTGTAACAAATCAACGCACGAAATCGGCTTTATTTACGCTAAAACGGTCTAGACTCTCTTGACAAATTCTTATTCTCTGACATTTTTTACCAATATCAACATTCGCGAGAATCGTCTTGCCAAAAGCTTTTTTATTCCTAATTTCACACTGGAGGATATCAAATGTTATTTCATCTAGATGCCTACAACTTTAGAGATCTTCGAAGAACCTGCATAAACATATCGTTTACTCTTTCGACGATATCAGACCATTGTGGCAATTTAGTTTGTTTATTGCGCGAGTTTTTCAGGCTCTCACACCCATATTAAAATCTTTTACCCACTTATATACTGTCGTAAATGATATATCGTTATGTATCCTGCATATCTTTATGAATTTATGATGCCTCCCAACATTCATTTTTCTTTTTAGCTCACAGGCTATCATAGCCTGAGAGCTTATGTGCCCGTCCGTTCTATATGTTCGTTCGTGCGTAACGCGATAACTCATGATAAAAGTATCCGATCCACTTGAAATTTTGTATGAAGGTATATCCTGACAAAGCGCTTCCCTGAGTAGCTTTTGGAGTTCATTCGATATGTATAAGAGGGGGAACGGGGGACTCATGCCCCTCCCCTTAGTTGATATAAATGGGATTTTCATGCAGAATGAAGTTTTCGTTCAAAATTTAGATTAGGATCATTCTGATGAGGCGATTCCGTGACTGTTATTAGGTGTTCATTGAATAAGTATAAATAGGGGGAACAGGGGTTCTAATGCCCCCCCCCCCCTTAATTTATATAAATGGGTTTTTCAAGCAGAATTTTCAGATTTCTTCAAATCTCTGAATAGTTTTGGAAGTTTAATAGTAAAGTATAAAAGAGGGGGATAACTCCTTTTAAATTATATAAATGCTAAATGGGTTTTTAATAAGAATTATCTCATTTGCTCTGAATTTTGGATATAGATTTTTTATATGATAAAGCATGCCTTTGAGAGTATAGGAGGTTCAATGATTAAGTATAAAAAAAGAGGAAAGGGGAGAGCTGTTTCCCCTTAAATTTTTTTCGAACGGAATTAACCCTTGAAAATATAAGGCTGTAATGTACAATTAGTATTTGTAGCCTGTGAGCTCAATGCCATCAGTTTAACTGGGCAGTATTCTTTATTTTAAAAACTATTTAATAAAAGCCCACGTTTCAGTTTTATCCATTTTACAACAACCACGCAGGCACGTAGCCATGGAGGGGGCTAAGGCGGCTGAAGCCCACCCCTCCTCCCCAAAAGTTTGAAAAGTCTTTGCAAAATTATCTCTATAATACTAAAATAAACTTTGTTTGTCTTTAGCTTCTATTACATCAAAATCAATTGTATTTTTAACTCTAAAAATATTCATTTATTCAATTACAGAAATCCTTCATTATATCGGTCATTTAGACATATTGTTTTTTAACATATATTTACTACAAAAAATATAACTTATTTTTAAAACACAATTTTAACTATCTTTATGCGCAGTAAAATTCGATCAAGTATAATTCCGTATCATTAATTTGACAAAGAAAAATTAGTGTAATGCACAAATGGCGTGTAACTTTAGGAGATACTATACTGTAACTAATTTTACTATTACTGTAACTAATTTTAAGATTTAGTATAAGTCAATGAAACAGTTCCTTCTTAAACATTTCCTTTCCTCGACTTTCGACAGGTATTTATAATCTATGTTTTTCTTTAGAAAACTACATACAATGTGATGATCGATTAAGCTGGATATACAAAGAAAAGAAAAGGCCCGTTGTCTTCGGTACATGCCACGGTCCAACACAATTTAAAGGAATGACTTTGACGGAATTCTTTCAAAGCCAAAGCTAATGAAATTTTCTTTCAAGATTTTATCAGATTTAAGAGCTGATTTAATAGTTTAACATTTTTCTCTGTATTTTCAACTCATGTTAAATAAATGTTTTTTAAAAGGAAAATCTCCTATGAATAATTATTATTTCTTTTCGTAAAATATTAATTCATTTTCAAAGATATTTCATCATTATATAGCAGTCCTGAAAAAAAAAGGGTGTGTGTGGGAGGGGGGGGGGACGCTCATAGTCTCGACACTCTATCATCCATAGGGCAAATTTGATTTTGAATCTTACTTTTCATTCTGCATTGCAGAGAAAAGTGAATTAAAAATTTAAAAAGTTTAAAAAACTACAAAAAAAAAGATAAAAGAAAGTTTAAAACATGGGATGCACAGATATAAGTTGATATTGCTCTTCTTACAGTCCTCGTGAAACCACCTAATACACTAAATGCATCGAGCCCACTTTTCTCCCATGTTCGAGAACATTCCACGTTTTTCTAAGACTAGAATTTTCTTGAATCCCCTTGAAAAACATGGAACTGTATTTTATCTCCATACCTATAATTAAGGTTACCATTAGGGGAGGTGGATGTTCTGTCTCCAACTTTGCGAGATAATGTCAAATTTGGCTTCCAGAATTAGTCGCCAAAACTAACGCCAACTTGGAGATATCTCTAATATTGCACCAAATTCCTACAAACTTCCATTGTAATCCAATAGTTTTTACTTCCTTGCAAATATTAACAAATTGAGATATTTTAATGCACTGAAAACTAACATTAGCTTATGAATAGAGATTAATTGAACTATTTACATTATTTCTGGACACAAACTCTAACTAATTATAAAATCCTTAGCAATATGTAAAGTTAAAGTAAATAGGCAATACACAAGAAAAAGGATGTCCAAATATGGCACTATACCCATATTTGGGAATCCTTAGTTATGCTATAGTGGGAATTCCACGTGGACTGCTAATACTAGTTTCTGACGCAAAAAAAAAAAGGGATTTCAACAAAAACCAATAATTAGTAAATATTAACATAAATAAGCTGAAATTGCGAATATGTTCAAAACATACAAAATCACTGACTTCCTCGGAAAATGTAGTCTTGAATATACAGTGGGCAAAAAAAAAAAAAAAGTATTTGCACACCAAATAAATTTGTTGTAGCATAAATCTATATAAATAAAAAGCAACTAAGAATTAAAAATACAAACACTTTTACAAAACAAATAAGCATATTTAAAATATGAAAATATAAAAATGTAGCATTTGTACTGCCAAAAAATATTTGCACACTAGCAATAAAAATAGAACTAGAGGAATTATTTATAAGTTAAAAACAGTGCTAATATTTAGTATCTATGCCCTTTGCTTCAGTTACAGCTTGTAATCGTCTGGGCATTAGTTCTATTAATTTGTGACATGAGTAATAGGAAAAAGAGAGTTTAAGGACAGGAGGCGGCACGGTGGCACCGTGCCGGCTTCTGTGCCACCGCCATGCAGCACGCAGCAACCACCGCCGGTCCCACCTCCGGTCGGAATCATACTATAAGATGAAGATTAAATTTATATTTGAACTTTGAACAACCATAATTTTAATGAGTATTATTAATTAAGCGAAACAATGGAAAATCTCAGTTTTTAACCATTTTATTTAGATTTTTTTCAACTACAAGATGAGATTATCAATTTAACAAAAGAAAGTTAAACATATATTTGAATTTTGATTGATATACATCTTAATGAGCATTATTAATTAAGTAAAAACAATAGAAAATATCAAGTTTTATAGAAAAAGACGGATTTCTTAGGATTTTTATCAACTTAAGAGAGAAAAGTTGAAAGTTAAACATGCATCCTAGTTTTTCAACAGCTATAACCTTAATGAGTATTGTTAATTAAGTAAAAAACAATAAAAAATACCAAATTTCATAGAAAAAGACTGATTTCTTACAATTTTTATCAACTACAAGATCAATGTATCGACTTAAAAGTTGAAAGTTAAACATGCATCCTAGTTTTTCAACAGCTATAACCTCAATGAGTATTGTTATTTAAGTAAAACACAGTGGAAAATATCAAGTTTTTTGGAAAAAAACCAGATTTCTTACAATTTTTTCAACTCAAACTTCAGAATATCATGTTGAGAGAAAGAAACTTAAGCATGCATTCCAGTTTTGAACAACCATTTCCTTCATGAACATTATTAATTAAGCAAAACAACGGAAAATATTAAATTTAACCGATTTCTTTAGAATTTTCAACTATAATATCAACTTAAGAAAGGAAACTTAAAAATTTATCTTAATTTTTTAACAGCAATATCCTTAAAGAACATTGTTAATTAAGCAAAAAACAATGGAAAATATAAATTTTTAACTGATTTCTGCATATTTTTTTAAAGTATAAAATCAGAATAAACAACTTAAAATGGAATCTTAAACATATTTTTAAATTTTTGAATAGTCATTACCTTAATAAATTTCGATAATTGAACAAATAACAAAGAAACTAATGATTTTTTAATGAAGAAGACTAATTTAAACAAATATGTTTAACTTTTTCTCTAAATGGAAATTTCATCATACTTTTATGTACATACTAAGTGGAATTTCAATACACAAACAAACCACTTCAATAAATACTCAACACACACTAATTTGGAGCTAAAGCATCTTGTATTCCGTCATATTCAAACTAAAACTTTTTTCTTTATCCTCCCCATTCATCCAACATTCTTCAAAGGTAGGGAACATAACAAAAGAATTTTGACGTCACAACTTACAAAGGTATACAACAAAATGTTTACGTTCAAGAAAAAGTATCACCTAGAGAGAAAAAAGAAGAGATTTAAACTATTTATCCATTCTAGTTTTATAACAGTTACCACAATATCTCAAAATTAAAATTTGGAAGACATAATGAGTGTAATTAATTAAGCAAAACAATAGAAATATTAATTTTTCAGGGGGAAAAGTTGAATTTAAGCGAATTTGATTAATTTTACAATTGTCTTTTGAACCACAACGTGGAAATATGAATTTCCAACAGAAGAATTAAACGTATATTTTAATTTAACAACAAAAACTTAACAAGTATCATTAATTAAGCAAAATTAAATATCAATTTTTAAGAAAAGACGAATTATTTTCGCGAATTTTCAACTTTGAAATACATTGTTTATATACAGCTCATATTCAAAATATTAGAATAATTGAGAAAAAGTAATAAGAAAAAATTATTTGTCATTTATTTATTTTTTTATACTAAGTAAATGCAATTAAATTTCTTATAAATTAAATCTGGAATGTTTAGATAAGATTTTAACATTTATAAAATATAAAATACAGCACAATAAATTAGGTATACAGCTTCCTTAAACACACCAGAATATTAGAATAGAATTTAGATTGGTTCAAAATATTAGAATATTTTATTTTACGCAACAATATTACCTTATGAATATGAAGTAAATGGTAGTTAATATTTTGTAGCATCCCCTTTAGCTTTCATAACAGCGTACAATCGATCTTGCATACTATATACAAGGTGTTTACAAACATTTCTATCAATATTAGCCCAAATGGACTTTATAGTGCCACTAACTCAGTTTTACTTGAAGGAGGATTTCTTCATTATACACCATAAGTTTTCGATGGGATTAAGATCTGGTGAATTTGGTGGCCAAGGAAGTACCTTAATGTTGCGTTGGCGGAACCAATTCTTAGTTGACACCGAGGTATGCGGGGACGCTAATTCTTGTTGAAAGATTAAATCATCTTCAAATAAATCTTCTGATGATGGAATCATGTAATATTCTAAAATTTCTTGATATATCAGAGAGTTAACCTTTTCGTAGACGATGCATAACTTTGCAGGTCCTTCTGCAATCATACAACCCCAAACCATGACACTAGCAGCAAATTTTACGGAACGTTTAAGGCATTCTTTATCAAATGCTTCTTGCTTCATTCTCCAAACTCGAATACCTTGATTACCATATGAAACACAAAACATACTTTCATCACTAAATAATATATTTTTCCAATCTTCATTGCTCCATAAACGTCTTGATTTACACCAATTCAATCTTATACGCTTTTGTCTTGCAGTCATGAGAGGTTTTGTTTTCGGTACACGAGATTCAAATTTAAATTTATGGAGACGTCTTTATGTTGTCGATGTAGAAACTTCAACTCCTTCTTCTTTCCATTTTCGGTGCAAGAATCGCACACTTTTAAAACGGTTTTTCTTAACTATACGCTTCAGTTTCCTGTCATCTCTAGCAGATGTTTTTGGTTTTCGGCCACCATTTCGGCGATTATTTTGAAATTTTCCAATTTTTGAATATTGTGTTAGTATTTTACTAACGCTCGATTGCGAACAATGTAAATAATTCGCTATAAAACATTGATTTTTACCGTGCCGATACAAATCAACCATACGAAGTTTAGTAGATTCAGGAATATCATTCACACGGCCCATTTTAAGACGAAAAAGAAACAAACTGCAAAAAAGAATACTAATTTTAAATAAAATAGTCTGAATTTAATCAATGATGCCACCAGTTAAGAATTGGTAATAATTAAAGGAGAATTAATGTGAAATATTCTAATATTTTGAACCACTTGAATAAATATTTTAATATTTTGACTTTTCAAAATAATTTTTTTTGCAATTAATCTTTTCAAAAATGATATTAAATTTAAGATAACAAGTAAGTTTAATCAACAATAAGTTCTTAATAAAAATATCGTTTGCATATTTTCATTAAAAGACATTAAATTACCAAACGATATTCAATTTCTAAAAAAAAAGTAATTATTCTAATATTTTGAATATGAGCTGTATTATTACAAGATACTAACTATATTTACAAACTTTAATTCTTTGGAAATAACACTCTTTTTAAATGTTTGAATGTCTTTACAAATCTTACAACAAATAGTATGCATTTTTTTTATTCTAGAAAACCGAAAAAGACACTTCTCGCTGCTTTAGATACTTGACATATTAAAACTACTTCGAGATATTCTACCCATATTATTAATCAAATCAGGACATGATTCATCTTACGCTTCAAAAATTTCTGAATTTTTACAATGCTTACTTTCATCAAAACACATGAAAATTTCACCACATGAGAGCAAAATATTAGACTAATTTTTTAACATTCATATTGCTTAGATCTTTCATCATAACTTTTAACTATGGTAATTATCCATTTTTGGGTTGATTGTTGTCGAAAAACTGTAACTGAAATTACATAAAATCAATGTAAAAAACCCTGTTCTCACACAATTTCTTGAAATTCAACAAAGAATTGACTATTACTGCAATACTCATCTACATCAATCTCGATTCTCGATAGTATATAGATATTTCATCACTACACACTTACAACTCTTTTCAAACGCTTATCAGAAAATAAGTCAATCAAAGTCTAGTAGTTATCACACCTGTTCCTCAGAAATATTACTATCATATGAAACAGTAAAGAAAATTAATAGATATTTAATATTTAATAACCTCATACGTGAAATTACTGTCGAATCAGAATACTAATAATCAATAAAATCAACTGTTGAACAAAAAATAGTGCAAATTACCAAAAATTCAAATGTTTTTTCTACAAAAGTTACAAAAAATTAACAGATGAATGACAAGTTAGAGAAATAACTAAAAAAATTAATGAACATATTTACAAATTTATTAAAATCACACCTTTTTCTGGATTACAAACCACAATTTCTTGAAAAATTTAACACCGAATTTGTAAGATTTTAATCCTTGTATTACATACACTCAATAAATATTCAAAATTAAACAAAAAAAAAAAATAATAATAATAATAATATTTTTTTAGTCTCATCAATCAGCAGAAATTCTATATTAAAAGAATATTTTCATAGTAGTACTTATAAAAATGAGAGTTTACAAACTGATTTTCATAATTTTATCACATTCAAACTTAATTTTTATACATAAAAGATTGTTTAATCAAATTTTATACTTTCTAATTCAGTAAAATTCAATACTTTTTTAGTTTTTAAACCAATACCACAATATTTATTTACATCAAACTTGATTCTTTACCTTTTATATTTCCACATTACACAAATGGGAGAAATACTAACTTGGAACGATTATAGAGTTGAAGTGAATTGATTCTATTCGATTTTCAACTTATACGCATTGTTCCTACACGAAATTTCTTACTGCTGTAATAATCTAATGTATTAATACTAATCTACTCATATTTTTAATCAATTCATCAGATGTTTCATCTCGCACTTCTGAATTATCGTCCATCAAGTTGCTTAAAATATAAATACTATCTTTATAGTTTTAATGATATATATAGTATACGTAGTTTATCTTGAGTTAGCACTTCCATAGTATTAATCAAATTATATGTTTCATCTTACACTTCTGAATAATCGTCCATCAAGTTGCTTAAAATATAAATGCTATCTTTATAGTTTCAATGGTACATAGTATACATGATTTATTTTGAGTTAGCACTTCCATAGTATTAATCAAATTATATGTTTCATCTTACAGTTCTAAATTATCGTCCATCAAGGTACTTAAAATACAAATACTATCTTTACAGTTTTAATGATACATAGTATACATGACTAATCTTTAGTTAGCCCTTCCATACTATTAATCAAATTATATGTTTCATCTTGCACTTCTAAATTATCGTCCATCGACTTTTTTAAAAATATTAATACTATATTTATAGTTTTTGATTATACATAGCATGTACGAATACAATCTTTAATTTTAAAATTTCATATTTAAAATAACATGTTTTCGAAACCAAACTATGTGAATTTTATCACAATGCTTATCATCATAGAATGATTTGTGTTTCACACTTTTCTAAAAATTATCAGATATGAACTCCTCAAAGGAATTACTATAATATAAATAAATGAAGAAAATTTAATTTATATTAAATGTACACGAAATTAATTGCAATATACATGTATTTAATAAAAATAAATAAATAAGCGATTATTTATACATTAAACCTTTAATAAATATATATTCCTTTCATTATACAAATGTTTCAACAAGATGAACCAAAACAGCAGCAAACTTCAGAAATTAATGATCTGAATGATTCATCCCTAGCACATGTAGCGTTAACGAATAATACAATATAGCAAATATAATGATGAAACCATTATATACTATATTAAAAACAAAAATTTTCATAACTTTTTTGTAATTTTTTGCCACTTTTTTCCAATTTTTTTTACATTTTTTTTTTAACAAAAATTTTTCATTTTTTTAACGTTGTAATTTTTTTTAACTTTTGTAAAATATGTTTTTGAAAAAAAAAAAAATTTTTTGTAAAAAAATGTTTTTGAAAAAAAAAATTTTTTTGCAAAAAAATGTTTTTGAAAAAAAAAAATTGTAAAAATATTTTTTTGAAGTTTTGGTTTTTGTAAAAAAATTTTTGTTGTAATTTTTTTTTAAAAACTTTGTTGTGAGTGAAACTTTGTGATTTTTTGTTTTACATTTGTGTTTTTTCTTTTTACTTTTGCAATTTTTGTGAGAGTGTTGTTTCACTTAAAATTTTATGTATTTCATTAATGTAATGGGTTTTAGAAAAATAAACACAACGATATATGCATATAAAAGAATATTTAATGCGAGCATTTAAAGAATACATTCTAAAATAATATCTATAAATTCATGCTAAGGACAGGAGGCGGCACGGTGCCACCGTGCCACCTCCTGTTCTTAAACTCTCCTTTTCCTACTACTGACATGTTTCACTGCTGTTTTGTAGCCATTCTTCCCTAAGAGCTTGCTTAAGTTCTAATTTGTTAGAAATTTTCTTTTACTTTATTTTCACATCCAAAATATGCCATAAATTTTCAATCGGACTGAGGTCTGGATTGTGGTGGCATTTTCAATTGTTTTTTTTTCTTTTTTTTTCATTATAAAGCAACCATAACCTCGTAATATATGCAGTGTGTTTCGGATCGTTATCTTGTTGGAAATGATATCAATTAGGAATTCCAAATTTTAGAGCACTCTTAGATAAGTGATCTCTCAATATATTAATATATTGTTTACCATTCATATTGCCTCCAATAAAGGTCATTTCGCCAACTCCGTTAAAAGACATGCATCTTTAAATCATTACATGACCACCGCCATGTTTTACAATTGGTTTCAAGTTTTTAATTTGAAGAGAAGTATTTGGCTTTCGCTAGAGTGTTCTCTACCATCTGAACCAAAAATACTGAACTTGCTTTCAACGGAAAAAATAACAATTTTCCAAAACTCTAGTGGTTTGCTGGCATAAGCTTTTGCAAATTCTTTTCACCCTACTTGTTTCACTAATAAATGGTTTTTTCGAGGAGCTCTTCCTCGAATATTTGCATCATGCAGAATATTTCTAATTGATTGCGGTGTAACTATTTATTATATTAATATACGACGTTGAAACGACATCAAAAGTCAATTCTCGAGCACTTAGAAAAAAGTTTTTTGAAGATTCTTTTATTATGGCTCTCCTTTGACTGGTATTTAGCTTTCTTGGACGCCCAGCTCGCGGCTTATTTATTGCCGAACCAGTTTCTTTTTTCTTCTTAATTACATAACGGACACTAGAAAAGTTTAGTTTTATTTTTTTGCATATTTCTCGGTAACTTAATCCAGAATTGTTAAGAAATATAATCTTCTCACTGGTAGGAACAGACAGTTCACCACTTTTTTGCGCCATTAGAACAAAAACTCCCTAGAATCCTTGCTCCAGTTAATATATCACGTGACTTTAAAGTGCGGGGCTAATGTGCTGCGGGACTGATATGCGAAAATTTTGCATAATGTTCACATTTAATGCCTCTTTTAAAAGTCAGTGCTTCTTGTGCAAATACTTTTTAGGTATAAGAAAATATTAATTTATTTTTTAAAATGTATAATATTTGCTTTCTATGTTTACTTATGCAAAAAATCGTCTGCGTGCAAATACTTTTTTTGCTCACTGTATAACCTTAAAAATATTCAGCAATTGGAAACACAACTAGAGGAGTATCAATACTAAAATCGATAGAATGAATGC
This sequence comes from Maratus speculifer, assembly GCA_964019185.1. Taxonomy (NCBI): domain Eukaryota; kingdom Metazoa; phylum Arthropoda; class Arachnida; order Araneae; family Salticidae; genus Maratus; species Maratus speculifer. Next base: position 220,544,728 of record OZ025298.1, read on the forward strand.
GAACGCACTGCACCCTGTTGAGTAAATTAAAAAAACTATTATTAGGGAACTTTCACAATAGAATGCGATTTGTCTTTTACAAGATATAAAATAGTACCATATTAGGAGACTATTTCATATATATGCACTTTACCCTATATAAGTTTTATTTAAAGATTTATTTCGAACGTTTCATTATTTTATTTTCGATAGTATATGATTATACAGTGTGTCCACTCTCGACGGTGGCCAATGGCTAATTTCTAAACCTTTAATCATAGACATATAGTTCCAATTGCGAAAATGCTTTTAAAAAGGTGAAGAATTGTTTTTCAAGCGATTAAGTACAAAATTTTTTTATTAAAAAATTACGAAAATTAAATTTTTATATGCTCTCTCGGTCCTGTAAGTGATATTTAGTAATTTTTTAGCACTTGTTTAACAAGTATTACAAAAAAAGTCCCATTCCTCTGCGATTAAAACTGAACGAGTAATAGCTGTTTAAAGTTAAAGCTTCTTTTTTAGGACAAATTAAGGGTCAGTCACAAATTTACTGGAAATAAAAATAAACGCCAGATGTAAAATTTAACATTAATTATTCAGAGTAAAAAAATTTTAAATATTATTTTTAAATTTGTGTTGATGTTTCCATATTCAAGCAAAATTTATACTAAAAATATAAGTAAAAAAAAAAAAAAGGAAACTTTTTAAATTAAATTATGAAAAGCAACAGTCATGATTCGTTACAAAATGACATATATTTAAAATTATATTAGATTACTTAATCTAACAGAATTTGGTCTAGTCCTATAAAATAAATAAATGATACGCACCTAAAATTGTATTAATATTACATTGTCATTGGACACAAATAAGTGTGCAAATTGAACCTCGATCAGATATTTGGAAATGAGTTAAAATTTGAAAACAAATTTTGAACTAGGAAAACATACATACGAACGTTTTAAGCAAAATAAAAACTTATCAAAAGGACGCACCTTTTAAAAATAAAATGGCGATCTCCCAAAATTTGATTTTCTCGATAAAAATAATTTTAAAACTCATGCCTTCAAATATTTTAACCTATCTAGAAGTTAATTAATAAAAATTAACACTACCATAAAACTTATACGGTGGAAGTATCTTCAGTTAAATCCCTTTAAAAATATTTCTTTACCAATGTCAGTTTATAAGACTAAAGAGTTTATATTTTTAGAATTCGTCAATCTACTTGAAATTATTCCAGGTTTTTTTATAGTTTTGTTTGCATGGCGTTATTACCCACATAGGTGGGTAATAATGCCAAATAGCAATAGCCAAGAAATCATGCCATAACATTTTATGAATACATATCTGTTAAATTATTTTTTTTTATATAGATTGTCACTGAGTTGTTGTATCAAATCCTATATTTGTTTGAAAAATACAATCTAAAGCTAAGCCGTGAAAACTGGTAGAACCTTAAAGTGGCGTTATTACCCTAGAATACCTTATATGCAAGAAGCATATATTATAAATAAGTCAATTAATAGCACATTTACGTGAACGCCAATAATTTAATAGTTGTCTATATTCACTTTTCTGAATCGTTTTATGATATTTTGCACAGTCTTAATGACTGATTATGATGCTGTTCCCTTTACAGTCCAAGAACCGACCGCACAAAACCATAAGTCATCTGGCTCAAGAAAAAAAATCCTTTGTATTATGGAAGAGTAGTCATCGGAGAATCTAATGATCCATGTCAGCCGGAAGCAAAGTGGTGCATAAGCCAAAAATGAATACCACTAGTGGTTGACTCGTAGACTTAGCATTATGTTTTCCTGCACCCAGTTTTCCGTGTTTTCATACTTTTGATTTTATGGCAGACACAATGATAGACCTACGAGTGAGTCACTGGTGGTATTAATTTTTGGGTTATGCTCCACTTCACTTCCGGCTGACATGGATCATTAGATTCCCTATGACTACTCTTCCATACTATAAAGGATTTTTTTCTTGTTTTCGATACGTTAGGGTTTTGTGCGGTCGGCCCTTGGACTAATATGAATAATAATCAAAGAAAATAATTTCTAATAATATTATCATACTTTTTTAAGTATTGTGATTCAGGGACCAATTTATTAATTTGGCGTTCCTAAGCATGTTCTACTTTGTGGTCACCTTTATATAGTGGACTCTCTCTATCTGAACACTCTCTAATCTGAACACCCCGGTATTATGAACGCATTTCGATGGCGAAACTCAAACCCGGCGAAACTCCGTAGACTTAACATAAGATAAACTCTCTGTATTCTGAACACCCTCTAATCTGAACACCCCGCTATTATGAACGCTACTTTCAATCCCCATTTTTAACTCACCTCTCTGTAAACTGAACATGTGTTTGGAATAATAATTCACAAAATTCCCACATCATGCAAATTCAGCGAAACTTATTGCAGAAGAATAAAAAGGTTTAACGAATTCAAATAAGTATAGAATTTTGGAATAGAAAAAAGGAAACAAGAGCATAAACATTAATGTTTGGAAGATTTTTTGTCAAATGAGAACAAAGAATCATCCTGTTACTGGACTCCTATTTCGGATTTTTCAGAAAGCAGAAAATTGCAGAATTAAAAGTATCGGAAGGATTGTTGACTCATTTCAAAATTTAACATAACATCAAATTTAAAATAATCAATGGTGAAGCTGCAGATGTAAATATCGACACTCTGGAAGAATTAAAAATAAACTCTTCGAAACAAAACTCAAACAAAAAGAAGCGAAAAATGCATAATGGGAAAATGTCAAAAGAAAGATTTGCCATATATGCTTTGTACCAGTTTTATGGATGGGAAGCTCAAATCACTTGTGATCGGAAAACATTTAAGAAATGTGAAGATCGCATCATTGCCTATACACTATAAATCAAATTGATAAGTGTAGATGATATTCACAATTTTCTCATAGTGGTTCGAGAGAATGTACTGTATGAGATGGTACCGTACAAAATTGACTAAATTTAGTTTGACATTGCACAATGGTATGACTAACCATGCTAAATATTTTATACCGACTTTAAATTCAATACATAGTAGTAGTAATGCATTTACGATTCTCCCTCTATACTGAGCACCCCCATAATCTGAACATTTTTGGTCGGTCCCGTGAGTGTTCGGAATAGAGAGAGTCCACTGTATATACTTCTTTTATTACGCCGCACCACCAATGGCTGAGATGTTCTGCTCTCGAATTTGGTAGACGGCAGGTGTTGGGCTCGAACCCAATCGCGACCGTCGGCATAATCGTCCGGACTTTTCCGCGGTTTGCTTCGAACGTTGGATTTGATTGCGTAAATACGAGGTAGGTTCTCTTAGAAAGTCCCCACACGGAGGGGATACTCCCCTATTAGGGCCTATATCTCTCGTGCTGATAACAGGCAGTCACAAATACAACCAACGAACCATCTTTTATTACGCCTATTTTCAAGGACTAAATTTGAGATTTCACTCAGGAAACGCCCGGGGAATGTCGTACTGTAAATCAAACCCTGTTAATGTTATCTTCCTTACCTAGTGGTACAATCATAGCATAAAGTTTAATTAAGCGATAGGATAAACGCCAGTCTAAAAACATGGGAGCCCCTGCTGTACATAGGACATACTTGTAACTAAAGATCGATCGTAAAATAGGTTTCGTTTTCGGTCCAAAATATGAGTTTAACCGGGAATTTGTTTTCGGTGAAAATTCTGCTGAAAATTCGGTCAGATCAAAACTATCTGCATTACAAAAATCTTATTTCTTCCTTCGGACATTTTAAAAATTACTCATCGATTTGAGCAGTATCGATTTAATAGAGACTAAATGCTATGAACTTCATTCTTTATAATTTATCAGTGCATCAATCAATGCATATATGATTAAACTCTTCCATGTACATTATATGTTCCAGAGTTAGCAGTAATGAATTATTGATCACTTGAACCCGTTGAAGAGTTTTGAATATTCTTTGAGAAAGTTCTAGCATAACAGATAATCATTTGCAAAAATTGTTATAAAAGATAAATTGAGGTGTGTATACCTAAAATTAATTAAATGAATAAAATCTTTTGCTTAAATGAAATTCGTGTAATTAGAAAATCTATTTGTACCATGGATGAATTAATTACTTTTTACTTTTATATAAATATAAAATGTTTTGTACTTAAGACATAGAGAGCTAACTTGGGTCACATACATAATTAATTAATAATTATATGTATTTATGTATGTAAAACATTTTAAACAGTTTTTTGGAAGTTTTAGTTTTCAGCCGAAAATAGGAAGATCACCAAAATTCGGTTTCAGTTTCGGCTTTAAAAAACCTGTTTGGATCGATCCTCACTTATAACTAGCGTAAGATTTATAAAGACTATCTTTGTTTTATATTAGAACACAAGATGGCAGCACTACAAAAAAATTCAACCGAATTCTGAGTGAGCTATGTATAGTTGTTATGTGTGGCCTAGAGGTCTGCACGGGCCGAAATTTCCAGGCCCGAACGAAAGAAATATAGGCCCGGTCCGGCCAAACGAAAAGAATATTGGCCCGACCTGGCCCTGCCCGAAAGTTAAAATTTCGGCCCGAGCTCGGCCCGGCCCGAATGTCATTAATGGAAATCGGCCCGTGTAGATCTCTAGTGTGGCCTACGGTAAATAATCAAATAAGTTATACACTAGTTACACATTAGGTTCTTTGAAATAACGATGTCCTTATGGTAGAGTATTGTATACCGTATCGTTAAAATCGAGGGCATTGAAATTGATGGCACGCATGCCAATTTGATACGGATACGTAAAACAATTTCTCTGGTAGAAAAAAAAATGCATTTGACAAATAATTATACAGATAAGATTAATTTCTAATATTATCAGTAGAAATTTGTTCAATACGTGCAGATAAGTTGAAGTAATGCAATTATTTTCAAATGAGTTGATGCACCAAAAGAAATATTTTCTTCTCTGTGATACTATGCAGCGTTTACGACGTTTATTTTGACTAATCTATATGGATTAAAATAGTTTTATTTCTTTTCAAATGAATTTCATTACACAGACTCTATGATAAAATGGCAAATAGGTAAAATTTTATTATGTACATTAAGACTTTCAAGAATAAAATATTTACCATAACCTTTTTTTTGTGATAAATGAGAACCTACTGTAAAATAATTTTATTATTGTGCTGCATTGTCTGTCCACAAATCAGATCTCATTAAATGAATGTTGAATTTTTATTTATTTATTTTGGTTTTAAAAATAAATTTTTATTTGTCCTCATATGAGACCGGTAATGCTCAAAGCCGCAGCGGACGTTCGATATATTCGAAGCTCCAAAGCTACTTTTCTTGCTTTTAGATAGCTTTTAATTTCAGCTTTTAAACGTTTCTTGTGTATGGTCAGAGCTCCGATCGCTTGTTCGACGAATTAGCAGTGGGCCATTAAATTAGTTAAATTACTTAATTAGCTTTGTATGATAACAATAATTAAGATACTTTTAGAAAAGGTTTCAATGTATATAGTCATGCGGAAAAAAAGTAAACACCTCCTACCCTACTCCTCAACAAATTATCGTAGAAGAAAGTTACTGGTACCGAACAATTGGAAATAAAGTCCACTTTTAAATGCTGTACATAAAATTTGCTTAGGAGGCCATCTACATATAAAAAGGAGCCCAAATTTAATTTTTTTTTCAATTCAGAAAAGTAATCTAAACCAAGTTTTAAATTGAGAACTATCTATACCTTGATATCTATGTCTTTAAAAAAAATAGTATAAAGGTTAAATTAAACCGGCATGGTCGGCAAATGCTTATTGCCGTATGCTTCAAATTAGCGGGTAGTTGAGTGCTGCAACAAATCTATATCTCATGTGCAATTTTTCGCATTATTTTGCAAGTGCTACAGAGACTGAATTTACATTTATTTCTTACTGTTTTATTTAAACTTGTCCCTTTCTCTGAGATTCTAATAACATGACATACTTGCTGATTCAAAAAGTCAAAGTTGAAAAGAGTGAAGTTTCTGTGCATAAATCATTAAAATATGAGAGAAAAGGAAGATCGCTGCTTGCCGCGTATAAGTATGGAGAAGGGTAAGAAAAAATGTCGTTTATGCTCTATTCTTAGTTAAATTTTTGTTCAAAAAGAATAGTTATTTTTAAACAATAACAACAACAAAAGTAAATAAACTCATCGGGTAAAACAAATGTAATTATTAATTAATTCTCAATGAATAATTCTTGTGCTTTATACCTTAGATTTTTGTGCGGTCTCTCTTGAACATTTATAGTGTTGCATCTAATTTAAAAATCTTTAGTCAAAAAAAAAAAAAAAAAAAAAAATGTAATTTAACAAATTACAACGATTTTTTGGAAAATGATATTTTCAAAAACTAAATGTCTCGACTTATAAAATCAATTCTATAATAATATTAATAATAAACATCATTTATCATTTTTATGATGGTCAAAACGTGGCTTACGTAATAACAGAGTCCTATATTACGTACGCCATGGATTAAACAATGATTAAAAAATTCAGAAAGAATTTTCAAATGATTAAAAAAAAAAAAAAACTTCGCTGTTTGTGGTGATTTTACGACCGTATTTTTCAAATCGTGCTTATAACTAACTCTTGTGGGATTTATGGAGCACCCTCTTTTTATATTTCAACACAGCATGGCAGAACTTTACGGAAAATTAAGCTTGATTCTGAGTATCAAAACCTACTTTTGATGTTATACAGGTCAGGTAAACGCTCACTGGTACAGTACGATTGTAATTCAGAGTTGACGAATCGTGCCAGCGTAGGTAAAACAAGGCACGAAAAAACTTTAGTTTTATAATAATTATATAGATAAAATTCATTTTTATTAGCACTTTCCAACAAAGTTCAAAGTGCATTCGGTTTGTCTGGCCGTCTGTCCGCGCTCTAACTCCCGTAAATATACTCGGATTGCTATGAAGTTTTTATACGTTATTGAGGTTTACCCTAGCACGAACCCTATTGAAAATGAAGTATCTACCATGATTAGTTTATCTACAGAAAGAATCAAAAGTTTCCCATTACATTACGGCCTATGAGGAAAAATCGTTAATATACTCGGATTGCTATGAAATTTTAGGACGTTATTGAGGTTTACCCTAGCACGAACTCTATTGAAAATGGAGTATCTACCATGATTAGTTTATCTACAGAGAGAATCAAATTTTTCCCATTACACTACGGCCTATGGGGAAAAATCGTTAATATACTCGGAATGCCATGAAATTTTAGGACGTTACTGAGGTTTACCCTAGTACGAACCCTATTGAAAATAAAGTATCTACCATGATTAGTTTATCTACAGAGAGAATCAAAAGTTTTCCATTACATTATGGCCCATGGGGAAAAATCGTTAATATACTCGGATTGCCATGAAATTTTAGGACGTTATTGAGGTTTAAACTAACACGAACCCTATTGAAAATGAAGTATCTACCATGATTAGTTTATCTACAGAGAGAATCAAAAGTTTCCCATTACATTACGGCCTTTGAGGAAAAATCGTTAATATACTCGGATTGCCATGAAATTTTAGGACGTTATTGAGGTTAACTCTAGCACGAACCCTATTGAAAATAAAGTATCTACCATGATTAGTTTATCTACAGAGAGAATCAAAAGTTTCCCATTACATTACGGCCTACGGGAAAAATCGTTAATATACTCCGATTCCCATGAAATTTTAGGACGTTACTGAGGTTTACCCTAGTACGAACCTTATTGAAAATAAAGTATCTACCATGATTAGTTTATCTACAGAGAGAATCAAAAGTTTTCCATTACATTATGGCCCATGGGGAAAAATCGTTAATATACTCGGATTGCCATGAAATTTTAGGACGTTATTGAGGTTTAAACTAACACGAACCCTATTGAAAATGAAGTATCTACCATGATTAGTTTATCTACAGAGAGAATCAAAAGTTTCCCATTACATTACGGCCTACGGGAAAAATCGTTAATATACTCCGATTCCCATGAAATTTTAGGACGTTATTGAGGCTTACCCTAGCACAAACCCTATTGAAAATGAAGTATCTACCATGATTAGTTTATCTACAGAGAGAATCAAAAGTTTCCCATTATATTACGGCCTATGAGGAAAAATCGTTAATATACTCTGATTCCCATGAAATTTTAGGACGTTATTGAGGTTTACCCTAACACGAACCCTATTGAAAATGAAGTATCTACCATGATTAGTTTATCTACAGAGAGAATCAAAATTTTCCCATTACATTACGGCCTTTGGGGAAAAATCGTTAATATACTCGTATTGCCGTGAAATTTTAGGACGTTATTGAGGTTTACCCTAGCACGAACCCTATTGAAAATGAAGTATCTACCATGATTAGTTTATCTACAGAGAGAATCAAAAGTTTCCCATTACATTACGGCCTATGGGGAAAAATCGTTAATATACTCCGATTTCCATGAAATTTTAGGACGTTATTGAAGTTTACCCTAGCACGAATCCTATTGAAAATAAAGTATCTACCATGATTAGTTTATCTACAGAGAGAATCAAAAGTTTCCATTACATTATGGCCTATGGGGAAAAATCGTTAATATACTCGGATTGCCATGAAATTTTAGGACATTATTGACGTTTACCTTAGCACAAGTCCTATCGAAAATGAAGTTTCTACCATGATTAGTTTATCTACAGGGCGAATCAAAAGTTTCCCATTACATTATGGCTTATGGGAAAAAATCGTTTCAAAGGAATTTTAACTATGTTATACCCTATCAAACATATTAAAATATGCATTCTATAAAATATAAGGTGAAAATGTAGCTATTATTCATTTACAGGGCCAAACAAAAGAATTCCATTAGATAATGGTAAAAGGGGGAATTGTGTGACATATTTTAAATATATATTAAACTTTTCCATGTATAATAAATTTGATATTTGTCACTGAAGCTTATCATAAATTATACGCTACTGTCTTGCATAATATGAAGTACATAGCATTTACAGGGCCACACAAAAGATTTCAAATAGTATATTCTTTCCGAAGTACCGTATATGTGTCCGATGATGGCTGATGGAGGGATGAAATGCATTTTAATTATGATATGCGCGTTTATATTTCGCTAAATATATGCACATTATATGGTGTGTATAAATGTTATAGTTGATATACAGGGCTACCCAAAAGGGCTCATCAATGTTACTGAATATGAGCGTAAATTATTTAAGCGTGGTTCTTAAACAAGCTATGCATTTTTAAGCTGAGCTTCACTCAATTTACTGAGACATGTTTGCAGAATATAGATAAAAGGATATACAGGGCCACGCAAAGAATTCGGTACATGGACGCTTATGAATGATGATTTATGAGAATGTGATTTCAGTTGTTTTTAAAAGTGTTTCAGTTTACAATAAATTTTAACCTAATGCTGACGTGTAATAAAGGTACAATGTAAACTACAGGGCTGAACAAATGTATTCAAGTATGTTTCCATCTAATAGTATGAATTGCTGAAAAAGAAATTTCAAGCTACTGGGTATTTTCTTGCTAAACTAAATTTTCCCATTATATCAACTGACATATGAAATATAGGGCTGTTCAAAAGTACTGGAATACCTATTTGGGTACATTTGGCTATACACTATTATTTCCCTAAATAACAAAGTTTTGTTAAAGATTTCATTAAGTGTTGCAAAGTGCTTCATAATCTATGCTTAACGCATGATTTTTCTTACTTGTTTCTGTTATAATTATTAGAATTTTGTATAACACGTAGAAAATCTGTGTAATGCAATTATTTTTTGCAGGCTTTTAATACACGAAAATATTTTTTTTTCTCTGTGATACGCTGTAGCGCTTTCGACATGTATTTTACCTTTCTATTTTCATTTAGAAAGCTTTATTTATTATTATATATTTTTTTCAAATGAATTTGATTAGGCATTTCCATGTGTCTATTGTCCTTATGTGTAAAAATAACTAACGATTTGGAAAAAGACTAATGAAAATTTGCGTAGATAACCAAAGGACCAATCAAAATCTGCATAAATACCACAGGGGCGCGGGGCCTGGTTCTTTAACCGAATATCGCCAACTTTGTCGCCAACTTGACAAAATATCGCCAATTTTGGCGACAAAAATTAACCGAAAAAAGTGACACCAACTTGGCGATACTTCGCCAAGTTCTCATAAACATCCAATGAAAATTCGTAGGTTTGCTTGCTTACAAAAAATCATCAAGTTGGGACATTTTAATGTAACAAAAACTAGTATTGGCTTATAAATAGAGCTTAATAGGATTATTTACATTATTTTTCAGTACAAATATAAACTATTTATCAAATCCTTAACTATATATTTATGCGAACTTCTCAGACAAATAAATACATGTGCTAAAAATTATAGAATGTTGCGCGAATTAATTAGAAGTAATAGACAAGAATATGTTTTAAATTTTATAACTTAAATAATTTGATGACAAGCGAAAATATAACAAATCAACAACTTTGAAAATTGCTGTCAGGTTTGGATAAGCGATTATTATCGAAAACTATTCTTATATTTGCTAATGTATTATGTGTACTGTAAGCTCTGAAATAGCATTCATTCCTTATCTGGAGTATAAATCCAAGTAGTGGAGTGACATAGTTCTGGTTGAGTGAATGTAGCATACAATACGTGACCTTCCGCTTGTCAGTCAAAGTTCATAGGTATGACAGGCAAACAGGGTCTGAAGACAAAGATATATCTTGAAAGAGTGACCTTCCTTTTAGAGCACGGAAACCGTGGAGGAAAAGAAATGAATTCTATTTGCTGATTGCTCGTTGGGTAGTGAGAGCAAAGACTTTAGTCTCGACCTTGCGAGAGTAGAGTGAGTTGGTTCTAGAGAAAAGCTCTGGTCCAAAAAAGCGTGCGTTGAGCGGGTCTCTAAGAGGACTGAGCCCGGGTGTGTGGAGAGATTAAGAGTGATCTTTAATTTAATTAGCGTGAATAAGAGTGGAATAAAATAGCTTAACAGTGCACGGAACGTGTGTTTTGTATTTAGTTTAATGTTGAACCGGATCACCTATATCCGGGTACGTAGCTGTAAATATTGACTTTTCATTTGTAAATATTGTGTAAATAATTTGTTCATTAAGTTTTATTGAGAGAATTAGTCTCCTTCACTGTGTACCTCTCATGAGTATCCGATATCAAGTAATTATATCGGTGGTGGCAGCATACTAAAGTAAAGGATTATTCTTCAAAGTTTTGTAGATTTAGAGGGGAATCCGACAGTTGCTTTCATAATTAAACCAAAAGATAATTCGAATTCCATGTGTGGATCTTAAATTAGCAGTCAAAGCCTACCATGTGTGGTCTTTATTCAAGACAAAAAAAATGGCCATGAGACCACTATTATCAATCAAATCTCACAACACAGATCACATGACATTTCCAATTTTATTTCCCTACTAGCTGTTACCCGTGACGTCGTTCACGTAGCATTAAAAAAAAGATAAACGCTTTAATTAAACAAAACGGTTCATTAACAATAATTTAAAATATATATAACATTTATCTTATAGAAGGCTATGCAGTAGATTTTTTTATAGGGGACTTAAAGAAAATGAAATTGTAACCACTTATACTGTAGAACAACTGCAACGCACCCCAATTGTACAGAAATCATGTTGTAGTGCATTTCAGAATTCCATATCAAAGAAAGAAAAATCGTGTGTTAAACCTAGGTAATAAAAAAAATATCCAACATTTCCATAATGCATAACTTCACCGGGACATTCTTTTCTGCAGCTGTGTATATGATCTATGTGTTTGTAAATATTCTAAATACAGTAAAACCTCCATAACGGACACTCCCGAATAGCGGACACCTCTATTTAACGGACAGTTTTCCAATCCCCACTCCCAAAACCTAAATTTTTGTATGCTTAACCTCTGAATAACGGACATTCCGAATAGCGGACACTTTATCCGGCGATAAAGGTTGAAAAAGTAGTTTTTAAAGAGAAAAAAAAAAGAAAAAAATAGCAAAAAAGGCCTCTGAATTGATCAGGACAATGGGTCACAAATTTTGTGATCACAGATAAATGTAGATAAAGAACTGAAGAAAATCCCCCACCCCCCCATGTTCAGTGCTAAATTCAAGGGATTCCTGAGATTAGTTTCTCCCAGTTAATTGAAATGTCATCCAAGAATTTTTGATATTTTATGCTTTTAGAGGTCAAAAAGTGCAATCCCCCCCCGGAATTCTACAATGTCCAATAACGTCACAGAAAAAACAAGTACATGTAATCACGAGTAAAAGTAAACTTTTGCAACAGATTTTTTTCACGAGAATATAATAAACAGTGAAAAAAGTGAGCACAATTTTATTTCAATTTTACTGCTTAAAAAATAATTTTAATTCCTGATTATTTATATAATAGAGGTTTTCGGACATATAAAAGTAAATTAATAAAACATAAAGCATTTATTCATATCGATTTTTGAATCTTTGAGGTTTTCCCAATAGCGGACACCTCCGAATAGCGGACAATTTGTGTGGTCCCGAGGTGTCCGCTATTTAGAGGTTTTACTGTACAATGTTAAAATTTTGCTTAATGAGAAAAAGTATAACGAATATTAAAATTCACCTTTAGCAATTTCTAATTATAGACAGAAACTTACTTGAATTCTTTTTTACAGTCCTGTATATTACGTGCAAATATGTATACGATCGCATATTTAGCTTAAATTATTCAAGCAAAAAACCCGATTCAAATTATTGAATTCATATTTCCGGGAATCGCTATTGCACTGGTGACCAATCCAGTTTATTGTATAGTCCGATACATGATTTATTTAAATTCTACAAACATCTCTTATTATATCAAATGTAGCTGAAATTCAGGATGCATTAGTTTTCTAAATACATACGATAATTGAAAAAGCTCTTCAGCAATCTTTTCTAATAGACCATACTTTGGATACAATATCTGAGATCTGGACACAGGTCCAAAATCTTTTATGCGTCTCTGTAAATGAAAAACAAATGTGATGCAAATGATACTTAACTGCAAGCTTATTGTAGTAAATTTCAGTATTTATCATTGTATTGATTATCTCAGTATATTAATTTCATCATGTTTGAAATAGCGCAACGCAATTAAAATACGCTGGGAATAATTTTTTCTCCGTAGACTATTATATTACCGAACATTTTTCTGTAATCTTGTAAGTGAATGTTAAATCTTTTCACCCCATTTTCTACAGAAATCCTATTTAGTGCACTTCATAACCTGATATCAATTTCAATATTATTAAAATAACCTTAATAAAATAACATTATTAAAATACGTTGCAAATGGTTTTTCTTCACAGACCATAATATATTGAAATACTTTTGAGCTCCCTGTACGCACACTATAAGTACTTCATTTAACATATTGGATAGTAACCATGTTCTTCTGAACCTTAAAAATGCATGTAAATTTCATAACATTTAAAATTATGTAATATTATCAAAATACACCACAAATGATTTTTTCGCCTTAGACCATAATGTAAAGTTTCCTTTTGAGTGCTCCTGTAATACAGCTATAATTGCTACCTGGTCCATTTTCAATGCCGCATATGCTGTGGTAAATCTCAATAACGTATGTTATTTTCGTATGAATTCCACTATATTTACCCAAGTTGAAAAACGGACAGACAGACGGCAGACCCCAGGCACTCGGCATCCGGTATACAGACAGGCTGAAGTCGTAAACACTTTTAGACCATGTTAGAAAGTGTCAAAAAGCGGGTAGTTTCCGTAAAACGAAAAAAAAAAACAGTGTTAGGAAAAATATACTACAAAACTGTGTTTTAGGTGGCATTTTTGTATAATTTGTACATATATGCTCTGCGTACTATAAAAATTTATAGAAATCTATATATATAAAAGGAATTCTGAGGATAATTGAGGCACAGAAAAAATCGTCTGCTAAGAAAATCTTTTTTCATTTTGAACTTCTATAAATAAAAGGACAGATAGGCTCTCAAACAGTGAATCGTCGAATATAATTGAAGAACAAATGGAAGAACAAATGGAAGAACAAATGGAAGAACAGATGGAAGAACAGAAAGAAGAACAGATGGAAGAACAAATGGAAGACCTCTTCATTAACAATAAAAAAAGATATGCAAACGAAACCCCAGACAAATGGAAGAACAAATGGAAGAACAAATGGAAGAACAAATGGAAGAACAGATGGAAGAACAGAAAGAAGAACAGATGGAAGAACAAATGGAAGACCTCTTCATTAACAATAAAAAAAGATATGCAAACGAAACCCCAGAACACCGAGAGAACTGGCATTCAGATAGTCTTCGGGCTACTGAGGGCGGGCAACCGTCTAGTTTATTATAAAAAACATTCTTAAAAGTTACAACATATTTTTACTTTTTAAGAGCTAAAAAAATGTGCAATTAATATCCATTTACAAACCTGTTTCCAGTACACTTTGAGCAAATTATGCCAAATTGAGATATTGACTGAGGGAATGTATTTTCTCACAATTACATTAAATCTTTAGATTTTAAGCCCGAAAGTGCATTTTTAAAGTGATATTTATTTATATTTTCAGAATTGAACAATTTTCAGAATTAACACACAAAAATATTTTTTTTGATTAGTTGAGCTTTTCTTACTTTCTAAAAATGATGAAAAGAAGTTTTTTCATTGATCATTACGTCATTTACGATATGTATAAATTATTATATATAAATTATATATAAATTATTTTATATAAATTATTAATATTTTCTAGTCGTTTAATATTTAACCTTTAAAAAAACTTATTTCATTTTAAAATTAAATATTAACCACGCTCAGACGATAAACTTAATTTTCTTTAAATAATAACTTTTGATATCATAATTCAATCTCATTTCATTGCAATATCAGAGATATTTATTTTATTTTCAATATGTGACGTCACAGTCGTCTCTTTTTAGCACTTACTCAAAATTACATTGTGTTATTAAAATAAAAACTTGAAAATTTATACTTTGTTTCATATATGACGTTACATTGATATTTTTAAAATTCTTAATGGAAAGTATTCCTCTGACGTCACAATTGGTAAAAAGTTGAATTTTATAGCCTCGAACCGAAAGAAAGAAAAAGGTTCATTTTGATTACGGATTAATATCTGGAAAAACTACTAAAATATTTATATTCTTGTAAAGTGTGAAGTTATATTCTTGTAAAGTCTTATAAGTGTAAAAGAAATTTTATATAATCGTTTGCGTGATATAAGAAGAAAAACAGTATTCCTCTGACGTCACAATTGGTGAAATTGCGTTTTTAATCTCGAACCGAAAAACAGAATAGGGTCCATTTATTTATTTCATTTTATTTTATCACGTGAAAATCTTTCAGTTGAAAATTAATTACAGAAGAGAAATAATTATTCCGGTTTTTTTATTTTTTGGCAACGAAAAAAGAAAGATAATTAAATATTATGGAAAATTTTTCAATTTATTCTGTATGAAAAATAGTGAAATGTTGAATTATTAAGAAAAATATTTGAATAAAATAAATAAAAATTAGCCTATGTTCATTTCAGGCCAATAATTTACCTATATACAAAAATTCAAAGACATTAATCCATCCGTTTTGAAGCCAAGTTCATTCCAATTTTCGGACACACTTTCACATTTATAATATATATAAGGATGGGGAACTAGGATGGACATACAATATGTTGTCGAAAAAAGTTAAGAAGATTACACATGTATAGTACTTTGGGCATCATTTATCAATGCGGAAAAACTATTTTAATTCTTTGTTTAGCTCTAGTTAACAAGCGTTTATTCTTTTTACATTAGCTTATTTTTTTTTTTTAAATCAAAGGCGAAAACAGACTTTGGCAGCGGCTAGTTTGGCCTTAAAAATCTCCAATCTATATATATAAAAGGAATTCTGAGGATAATTGAGGCACAGATAGGCTCTCATCCTCTATACCTTTTATTTATAGAGATTTTACACAGCTTAGGTAAACGCAGAAGAAATATAAAACAGATAATGTATTTATCACAAAAAATCGTCTGCTAAGAAAATCTTTTTTCATTTTGAACTCTATAAATATGATAAAATAATACAAATTTCAAGTTCGTTTAATATTGTTAATACGGACCCGGGCAACGCCGGGCGGGTTAGCTAGTAATAATAAAAAAAAGCTTGTTTACAAGGAAATAACCACTTTTCTTTAAAATTATAATTCAATCTTTTTAAAGTCGAGGAAATTAGCGTGCTTTTAGAATCTGGTGTATCTGAACGAGAGTTGACGAGAGTATATCGTAGTGGGCAAAGCCTCTTAGTAGAAGAACAATAGTATAACAAGGATCTTTAATTTTTCCATCTCGCTCAAACTATGCGGACAATGTGCTCGTGTTTGAGATCTTTACATTTAAAATGTCTTTGTATTAAAAGAGCTGAAATCCCGAAATTTTTTTATTTTGTACTTTCCTATTTTTTTTTTTTTTTTTTTTTTTTTTTTTTTTTTTTTTAACCTTAATAGGCAGATTTCTAAATGTTTAAAAATCCGATTTTCTGAGATATACTTTTTATTCACAAGATTTTTTAAGTAATGTGTCAGTGTATAAAAACAATATTTTATTTATCTGATCGTTACAGCGGCTTAAAAGTGTTCAAAATAGTCTCCCCTTGTCCCAATGCAGCGCTACCAGCGAGATTTCTACGCTTCGATTGATGCAACGTCTTCGAACCAAGTTTCTATTAAGGAAACCTTCAGTTTGGGGCAGGAAAAGAAGTTTGCTGAACTCAGTTTTAGGATGTAGGGAGGCTGCGGCCAAATTGTTTCATTGATTCAAGTGAGGTAGGAGGTCACGACAAAGGCGGTGTTGCATGCTCAAGTCTTCTTCTATAATTTTGAGCATTGAAGTGGAGCTTATTTCTAATTCTTGAGCTAATGATCTTATAATTAAATGACGATCTGTGTCGTGGAGAATTTTCATTTTTGTCACATTCTAGTCAATGGTGACTGTTGGAGGGCGTCGAACTCTCTCTAAGTCCTCAATATTCTTCCGTTCCTTCTGAAATTCTCTGTCTCATTGCAAAAACTCAGCTTTTGATAGGGCTTCTTTCTTGTAGATCTTGTTGATCAGAAAAAAAAAGTCTCGGTAGATGATTTGTCCAAGCGAATATAAAATTTGATTGAAAAACGCTGCTCAAGCGAACGCTTCATTTTTGTCGTTTCTTTTCTTTGATAATAATTTTCATAAGCATTGGCACCAGTAGTGAGTGATACACACCACGTCACACATCGGAAACCGAATGACGCGTAATGCGTTGCTTAGCTTAGATTCCCCACCACAATTTTCATCCATGGAGATTGAGCTCTACGCGCCTAACTTCATTAGCGGCCTAGAAAGCCATTGATTGTTAGGACGGAGTTCATGACATCATATGACGTTATTCAACGCCCCCCCCTAATCGGCAGAGATAGCTCTAAGGTCCCTTACTAAGACAGCTTTCACGCGGAATTAGGTTAGCAAAGATCGCATGCCAGGGTGTAGTAGAGGGTATATGGGGGTATACGCGGTATACCTTCTGGATCTTTTAAAGGAACACCGTATACCCTCTGTTTCTCAAGAAAGCTATAGTATACTCATTGTAGGGTATGCCCTCCACCTTGAGCGTATACCCTCTGCTTAGAGCGTATATTCTCTGTTATTTTTACGACTACATCCCTGATCATATGTTTTGACGTCATGAACGCCGTCCTAAACCCTGAATTAACAAGAAAAAACTTTTGTGGTCTCTAATGAAGTTGGCCATGGCTGAAGCGACTGACGCGGCTCAAAGATGTTAGTCTCGTTATTTATTGTGAGTATGACATTCATATTACACACGCCGTGCCTAAAAACGAAATTGGAAACTAATTAGATTCAAACATGATTTAAATATGTTAACAATATTCTATTCTGTATTATGGTTGATAAAAATTGGTTTAATTTAAAACCCTTTAATTTTTTAACACAAAATTAACCAAGGTGGAAGAATGTCTGAAACGACACTATGAATTCGACAGTCTCCTATTGATAATATTCTATGATATTGATGAGGATATTGAAATTTTATATATAAATGCATATGCCATTAATTCTCAAAAACTTCCTTTTACATGTTTTAAAGCAAAGAGTTTTTAATACTACTACGAAATAAAATTTCAAAACCAAGATATTTTATTGCATGCAGAAATTATTTATTTGTTTCATAGTAGAACTGTTTTTCTAAATACTCGAATGGAGCTCTATGTCAAGCATATTTTTACCTTAGTCTACATTTTTATGATATTTAGGTATTGATAGCTAAAAAGTGGCCAAAGCATAATAGTAAATAAATGTTGCGACAGGAATGTTCGATAACTTCCAATTCTAGACAATATAAACAAACATAAACAGTGAACAATTAAAAAAGTAAAACGTAATCACTAAGCAGAGAAGCATTCAATGAACGCAATGCATTGCATATGACATCACTGCGTGTGTAATAATGGAAAACAGACAAATTTTGATAACGCATATCATCTATAAGAGCTAAATATAATTTCTTCACCATGATTTTAATCTATGAGTGTAATTATGTACCCGAGTAATATTAATTCACATTTCAGTAAAACATGTAACCAACTTATACTATTAAAAGAGCAATTCTTTTACCTTTATATTTAGTATTATACTGTAAAAAAGGACAATTTTACGGACATTGTATTGGCAACGGGGACGCTAGTACAATCCCCGTTTTTTAACGGAAAAATTTTAACGGAAATTTTTAACGGAAAAATCAAAACGGAACAATACATGGTGAATTATACTAAATCTCTAAGTGTGTAAACATAATAGTACGGGTTTTACATTTTCATGAAGATCTTTTCCCAAAACTCCATAGGGGACCGTAAACAAATTGAAACGAACACATATCTTTTGGATAACCCTGTAAAAACTAATGTAGCTAAAGCGTTCAAACTGCACATTATGATTCAGTGACTTATTGCAATAAATTGTGTTCATTTTCATGCGGATAGCATGTATACTCGTAGAGAAATTAAGATTTTTATTAAAACAATCCCAAATTTTTCCACGTTTTTGCTTATAATTTGCTGAGTTCTTAATATAAAAAGTGTTTTTTTTTTCTGAAAACATGACAAACAGCATAATACATAATACCCTGCTATCAGAATTAAAAAATATTAAAAATCGTATGAAAAATAAGCTGGTTTACAAAATACTTTTACATTGCGCATGTATAGACGCTAGCAAAATTTCATTTGCATATTGCGTTAGCTAAATGTATAAAGCAACTTCTGTAACAATCTCAAAAACCTAGCTTGAAAATTCTGAAAAAGTAAGTCCATAGAGTAAGCTCAAAATCCGCTGTTCCCAAAATGAAGCAAAAAAAAAAAAAAAAAGAGGGATTGTATTCAAATGTAGTAGTACGTGCCATATTGTGTATTCTATATTGACACTAATCAATGGATAAATAGATACAGCCTCTTATCTTCTTGCTTCATTTTGGGAATAACGAATTTTTAGCTTATTCTATTGACGATCACTTTCAGAATTTTCAAGCCATGTTTTTGAAACTTTAACAAAAGTTGCTCTGTAGATCGAGCAAATACAATATGCAAATGAAATTTTGCTAGCGTTTACGCATGCGCAATGAAAATTTTTTTAATAAATCTGCTCATTTTTTAAACAATTTTTATTATTTTTTATTTCTGATTACAAAGTATTGTGTACAATGTTGTTAGTTATATTATCGGGAAAGAACTTCATTTTATATTAAGAACACAGCAAATTATAAGCAAAAAAACTTGGAAAAATTTGGGACTGTTTTTATAAAAACTACGAGTTATATATACTATTCACATAAAAATAAACTCAAATTATTCCAGTAATTTACTTAATCATAATCTACTTTTTGAACGCTTTAACTACATTAACTTTCACAGGGTTAACCAAAAGATATTTGTACATTTTAATATGCTGACGGTCTCCTTATGGAGTTTCGGAAAAAAAAAATCTTCATGGAAATGTATGACCTGTACTATTATGTTTACACACTTGGAGTTTCAGGATAGTTCCTCATGTATTTTGCTTG
This sequence comes from Maratus speculifer, assembly GCA_964019185.1. NCBI lineage: Eukaryota > Metazoa > Arthropoda > Arachnida > Araneae > Salticidae > Maratus > Maratus speculifer. Next base: position 220,564,903 of record OZ025298.1, read on the forward strand.
ATAGTTAATAAAATGTTTAAAATCGGAAATGGCTGGTCACCGTGTGCCATACAGTTATATATATATGTACTATTAAATAATTGCTATATTTTGTGTTCTTGAAAATGGCTATATTGATTTTCAAGAAAATAAACGGATTAGAGCAGTAGTTCCCAATCTTTATTCGGCCACACTCCATTCAAGCATCTCTAATTTCAAAATGCTGCCACTGTAACATGCAATTTCTGTTATTTAAAATGTGAATTTTTATTCACATGGAGGTAGACTAACAAAATACATATTATAGACAATGCATTATGACATTATCTAGTGACATTTTTATTGCAAATAACATTACCAACAATGACAGGTGATTTCATAATTTTTTCAGTTGCCAAAAAAAGTAAAATTATGATAAACATATTTTTTTAACACAATCCTTTGCATAGAAACAAATCTTACACCCTGTACTTGTTATCTGGAAGAGTTTTGTTGTTATTTGTCAACTTATCTATTTGTTAAACAGGAATATTATAATCCTTCTGATATACATTTTTACCCTCATAAAATTTCATGAAGAATTTCTCACATCTGACATTAAATTTTAAAGCCTTTTTATATTTAATAATTAATTTTAGTACTTTAACAACAGACGAAATGTTTTTGTATACTAAGATCTCTCTACGAATAACACAATGTACAAGAAGCATTGTTGTATTTTGATCTTTATTATTTTTAAATATTTTTTATTCCTTCATTTTTCTTAATAAACTTCCCTTTCTCCTTTACTACTAGTTGATTGTCATGAAAAAGAGATTTTGAATTTTAAAATGCTTATGTCATATACATACATTGATCGAATATGAGAAAACGATATAACTAGGTCCCTGTTTCACGGAAATTCGTTTTCACAAATTATAAATAAACTCAAAGATAATATATAAAAGAAGAGATAAAATATTCTCAACTCAGCTGTGAGAAATTCTGTTCTAAACAGAAAGCGATTTTGAAAGTTTTCCTTATTGATTCGAAGACGATAAAACCATCTAAGAAGAAAGGTCTCTTTACAAGGCATAGTCAGAATGTGTTTAAAACAAGGGTAGTGAAGCTACTCATCTATGTAATAAAGGATCATTTAAATTTTGCGGCGAAATTCCAGTAGAAAGTCTGAAAAAAAAAACCTTTCAACTATTTAATACGAAAATATGAAAGTGATACGCGATTTGGCGAGAACGATTTTAATGCTTCTGAAAATATTGTTTGTTATTTGTTTTTTAGAATGCGTGGTATTTAATGAAGTTAAATGAACAAGTTTATTATTATTTTTATATTGTATATATATGTTGCTTCTTTTTATAATTATTTAATTTTATTGCTGTAAAAAATACTTTTTATATGATTTGAGAGTTGCAAATATCTACTTTAAATTATAGTCAGTAGACACCTGGTTTTAATTATTTAATTTGTTTCTTTTATGTTTTTGAAAATATTTATTCACGTGTGTTATTTATTACATTTGCAGTAACATTAATTTAAAGTTGTCTATAAAGTAATAAATAATTCTACTATTTTTCTTATTATTACCGATTTGAATGAAATTTTGCCATGGTTTATCCTCCATTTCAAGATTTTTAAAATTTAAAAGGCTGCTCAAAAATAAAGTCCACATGAAGAATTATAGAATAAAGAGAAAGAATAGAGATAAAGTATGATGACTGAGAGTGACTCTAAAAATGCTACCGTAAAATCTGCTACATTCGACGAAACACAACAACGAACTTTTAAAGAAATTTCTTTTTAGTAAAACAGTTTTTAATTTATAGTACAATGAAAATGCTACTTTAGAATGCTTAACATAAGCAGATCGTTTTCATTTAGAGAAAAAATGCATGGGTTATGTCGAAAAATTCGTTCCCTATTTCATTTTTTTTCTCCGAATGGGAACACTTAAATGGAGGGCATCCCAAATCTGCGTTAGAGGCTATAAAAAGTCACGTGGTACCGGTAATTTACCCAAAGAATTTCTAACTGTTAAGAAGGGAAGCTGCTACTGCTTTCCCCATAAGCTGTTCCATTGGGTGGTGGGGATTTACATTGGGGGTGCTCAGCTTTTACGCGCGCTGAGCGCGCGCGCTCAGGAGCCACGGTCATGGAGTGGGTTCCTATCGCGGACGGGATATCCGTTCACTAGTCGCTACTGTGCGCTCAATAGCAGGTGGAGAACAGATCACAGATGTAATTACTTGCGGTGCCAATTATAAAGATAATCTGTTACAAGTGAATTAAAGCCCGCTGGCCGAATGGTCAGAGTGCTGAGCTTCCAACTAGACGGTACGGGTTCGAGACCTTCGCGAGCCAAAAGTCGTTTTATGTTTTTGTTTTTTTTTTAATTATTGGTTGCTTTTTATTAATAAATAAGACATTTTTATTAAAGATAAATTTTATATTAATAATACAGAAGCCCATGTATTTCTATTATAATAATAAAATACTTATTTAAATACTAGAAAATGAGATTTTTGCGGAGAGAGTTTTATATTTGAACTCTTCTAATATTCTAAATATCGTTCCAAAGGGATTTATATATATATTAAGCAAATGGATAAAAAAGTTTTCTGCGAAAATATCCGTATACGTATAAAATAATTTCTTAATGGTTTTTTTTTTTAAATTAGAAGTAAGTTTTTATTGAGATTAGGATGCAAATATAATGCATGCGTCGATATTTTACCTTGTTAAAATCAAAATGGAAAATATTATAAAAGCAAAATGTAAAAGATATACATTTTTTAACTAAAAATATATGCATACATATCTTTTAAAGAGGTGAAATGTTTGGTGTTTGCATTCTAGTTTTGTAAAGAATAAAGTATGATTAGAATGTTTATAATTTTTCTATTGAAAGTATAAATAAGTGTTTTGCTTATACTAACATAATTTCGGATGTCGTTTGTTTCTTAAATTTTATGATATATTTTGGCCTGTTATCCACACGGTATAAAAATATACAATCATTAAATAAGAAATATATACATACTAAAACTTTTTCCGAAAAATTGTCTAACTAACAGTGCAAATTCCATTGAAATCCATCCAGTATTATAGATTACAAATAGCGTTGCAAAGGTTAGAAAAAAACCGGTTTAAACCTGGGAATAAACAGGGTTTTTTGGGAATAAACCTGGTCTATTGAAAATAAATCCGGGAATAAACCGACTTTTTGCAACTCTAATTACAAATCAATCTTGTAATTTGTGTATACAGGGTCATCGTTAAGACTTTTTATTGGTGGGTAAGAAGACTTTAAATTACCAAGTCAAATTTTCATATTTGCCAACTCGTTTTATAATTTTGCTAAGTTTAGTTGCATTTAGTTGCATTTAGAAAATGTAATACAAGTCTTATTTGTAAAAAAAAAAAAAAAAAAAAAATAAATAAATAAAATAATAATAATATTCCCAATTAGAGTTGTAACTTTTGCAAATTCTATCAAATATAGGAAATGTATTGCAGTTTTTATTAAAATTTTAATTAAATTTAACATAAAAGTTTTAAATTTGAGAAGTGTAAAAACATTTGCGAATGTTTGGAGGGAGGTGGGTGGCTCCCCCCCCCCCCCCCCCCCCTGTGTGGGTATCTGAACCTTGGTTTATTAAAAGCATTCTATTTAATACGAAAAGTATGAAGCAACTGATAAATGATTTTTAAATAAATAAAAAGAAAATTATTAAAAAATTTAAATTGTATCAGTCAACCTACCAACTTTGCCTACAAACAAAGTGCAACCAATAACAGATAAGCACAAAATGCACAATCACGTGATCAAATCGCCTAGCAGTTCTTTTTGCGTAGCGCGCGTCAGCTTTGAGCAGGGTTGGATGTCTTTTTTTAAATGCTGATGGGGCTTAATTACATGAAATAGGTCACGTGATACTTTTCCGGAATACTTTTAATTTTATTTGAGTGGTCACAGGTATGTATTTCTGTTACGAGAATCATGTTTTGAAAGGATAAAGAGATATAGTATTTGTATTTACCAATTCCGAACCATAAAACTAATGCAATAATTGATTAACTTTAAAATTCTCTTCTTCGATAGTACCTACTCCAAGCAGAATCTGCTGAGCTCGCGCGCACAAAAAAAGTGTCCGTTGAACACGCCCATTGTGTCTAACGGAGCTTTCTCTTCTTTATGCTAGAAGTTTTTGCCTTGACCACGTGATCATGACGTAGATGGAATATCCTCCATTTGCCCGATAACCGAATTCATATTGTAAACCGTTTTTACGGCATACTTCATCTCTATTCATTCTCTACTTTATAATGAAGATTTCGCCTGTTATACATTCCCATATCGAAGCAATTATTTCTATAGCAACAAAATGAAATCGACAGTGCTCAATCGGACTGAGCTTGAAAAAATTTAAATCAATTTAAATCTTGTTTTAAATCGTAAAATGTGATATTAAATTTCATTATAAATACATATAAATATATATGACAAAACTGTAGCTGAAACAAACTAAAACTGACAAAAGTAAACTTATTTAATGTAAATTTTTTAAAACAAATTCAACATAAAACCATTTTTACTTAAAAAGTACTCATAAAAGAATATATTTTTTAAATTATTTTTACATCACCAACCAGAAATAAATCGCTTTTACGGACGCTCTACCGGGGCTCCGCTGAAATTCTTTTAGAAACACATATATCCACATTAAAAGCACATTCTGCAGTTTTTACAGTTTTTTTTTTTTTTTTTTTTTTTTTTTTTTATTTGTTTGTTATTTGAGCATGCGTGTAATTACATCTTGCTTGTAAGTCTTGACGCTGAAAAAATTAGTTTCGATAGATTTTAAATATTTCTTTTGGAATGTCAACTGCCGATTGATTTCATTATTATTATTTTTTTTTAATTTAATTGTTTTTCATTCGAATATCAAATATCGTTATTTATTTTGTTCTATATTAACTACGCAGAATGTTAAACAGATTTATTCCACAACAAAAAACGGCAAAAAACTAAAAAAGCGAACTATTCATATTGTTTTTGTTTTCCTCTAATTTTCCTATCTAATCTTCTAACTCTTGAAACACCGATGCTCTTTTAGTTGCGAATTTCAGGTAATTGAAAAAAAGTTAAATGAAAAGTTACTCTTAAAAAGAACAAAAGAAACGATTAAGAAATATTACGCGATATCTCACTGCACTACAACAACGCCATTCTAAAAATTCTGGAACGAAATCGGAAAAAAAGGTATAATGATAAAGTTAGATCATACAAAAAAAATCGATAAGAATTGGAGATAGAAAAAAAAATGCATCAGAGGTAAATGTATTTCAAGAATATTACGTATATAGCTACGTCTTTTCGCTAAAATTAAGATAACTGTTAAAAGTTGTTGTGTTTTTTTTTACTAAAGCAAAAATTTCATTAGCAATAGATTCCTTAATCTCTTTAATTACGAAAATTAGTATTTTGCGGCAATCACAAAACTCTCCTATTCCAATATAGTAACTTAAACAGCGCATATCCTTGCCAATAATTGTGAATTAGATATGCATTAGATATGTAGTGTGTTTTTTTTTTAATTTAACACGAGCATTTTTGAAAAATTACATTAGTCGATACATTATTTGGTGAATAAAAAACAATATCACACAACAGACCTGCCCCCCCCCCCAACCTTCTTTGTTGACATTCACATTCAAAACTAGATCAATCACACACTTTTCAAAGACTAAAAGCATACAAAAATTAATTACATGGTAAAATTTTATATGAATTATCATAAAACAAACAGGCGCGTTTCGTACTAGAAATTTTAAAAGCCTATATCATCAGCTAAAGTTAAGACTTCTCTATATTGGATGATGACGGGCTTGTAAAATTTCCTTTCCGTAAATTGCGTCCTGTTTGTTCTTTTGTTGTATGGTGATTCTTACAAAATATTATTATATAATTATGATTTACAACCAGATTTTTGGAGCTGTTTCACCCATGGAAAAGATACATTCCCTTTTCTTTTCCTTAAGAAAAAAATAAATAAATAAAAGTATAAATCTCCCATCTTTCCAAACTTCGGAATATGTAAATTGTGCTTGTCACACAGAAAATGAAGCGTTAGTGATAACCAATGAAATTTGGCTCTCAGAATATTTAAAAGTAAAGATGAAATGAAATAATCGAAATGCTTTGTTGGCTTTCTCTCAATGATTTCACTACTGCGGAGAATGGAGAAGTATTCATCTCTGAGAAGGAAGCAAAACACAATTGTAATAGACGCCACAGGGTATCACAAAATGTTATTTTCAGGATATGTAATCGTGCTTTAGAGATTCCAAATTCATTCCGAAGACCACGCCAATGCTGTAGATAAATAAAATCAGGGCTCATATTTAACACCCAGTTCAGATGGGATATTTCGGATGTCTAATACCGCAAAAATCATTGAGCAATTTCCACAAATTCTCTTAGAGAGTTACAACATTCTATGGATAGAAATAGCCGCTAACACTCAATCTGATTCGCTGTAGAGCCTAGTTTTAACTTTTTGATTGATTATTGAAACTGGTTTTAATTTAAGCCCATGTACAAACGTTACGTTTGTTGCGGGATCTCAGGCACAGTGGCGTTCAGTGAGTTATCTTAGATTAACTTTTCGGTGTGAACAGCTGCTCTAATTCCGGGGTATACTACCTCCAAACATGTCGGTCTAAGATATCTTAAATATCCGGTCTGAATACCCACTAAAAATAATCTTAAGATTATCTAAAAAAATCGCCACTTTCTTCAGAAATTCTATAGAAATTTGAAAAATGTTTGCAAATTTAGCTGTATCTTAGCCACCGTTCTGCCTACATTGGAAGGAGAGAGGAATATGTCAATAGGAGGGGAAATAAATGGAGCTGCGTTCTCTTTACCGACGTTTTACGAATAAAGTTCATCCTCATAATAAATGCATTATCATTTGGAAGAATCATAAGACTCAAAATAATCACAAATTTGTGCAAAAAAATTTGATTTAAAAAATGAATAAAACTAACCCCCTCCCCTTTTTACTTTCTTCTATCTTTACAAGAAGAAAGTATTGGATTCATGAAAATTTTCGACTTCCGGTTTTCGACGGATTTATACGTTTTAGAAGGTCCTGAAGACGTTTTGACTATTTTTAGAAAATGTCTGTCTGTGAGTCTGTCTGTCTGTCTGTCTGTATGTGACAAAAAATTTGTGGGCGCTCTATCTCAAGAACTAATGCTCGAAATTTAATAAAATTTTATATTCAGTTAGACCTTGATATGAATTAGTGCCTATTGGTTTTTGGTGAAAATTGGCCTGCAGGTGGCGCTGCTATACTACGTTTTTCATGATTTTCAAGATTGCTATATCTCAAGAACTAATGCAAAGAATTTCACCAAACTTCAGATTCTGTGCCCCTTAATATACATAGACGCTGATTAAGTTTTGGTGAAAATTGGCCTGCAGGTGGCGCTGCTATACTACGTTTTTCATGATTTTGAAGATTGCTATATCTCAAGAACTAATGCAGAGAATTTCCCCAAACTTCAGATTCTGTGACCCCTTGATATACATAGACGCTTATTAAGTTTTGGTGTAAATTGTCCAGCAGGTGGCGCTGCTATACCACGTTTTTCATGATTTTCATGATAGCTATATCTCAAGAACTAATGCACAGAATTTCACCAAACTTCAGATTCCGCGATACCTTGAGATACATAGCCGCTGATAAGGTTTTGGTGTGAACTGACCTATAGGTAGCGCTGCTATGCTACATTTTGCACGATTTTTGCGATAGCTATAGCTCAAGAACTAATGCTGAGAACTTCATCAAATTTTAGATTATGTTACGCTAGAATATATAACATAATTAGACGCTGATTACATTTTGGTATTAACCTTACAACAGGTGGTGCAGCTATGCTGCATTTTGCACGATTTTTCCTATAGCTATATCTCAACAACCAATGCACAGAATTTCATCAAACTTCAGAATTTGTTACAAAATGACATATAACATAATTACACGATGATTACGTTTTGTTATAAATCCTTCAACTGATGGCGCTGCTGTGCTATATTTTACACGGTTTTTTTAAACTAGCTATATCTCAAGAACTAATGCACAGAATTTCATCAAACTTCAGATTCTTTTACACCATAACATAATTAGATGCTTTTTTACGTTTTGGCATAAATTATCCAAGATATGGTGTTGCTGTGCTACGTTTTGCAATTTTTTTGTTATAACTATAACTGAAGAACTAATGGACGAAATTCGATCAAATTTCAGATTCTGTTAGGTCTTGACATAAATAGATGCTTATTAGGTTTTAGTATAAATTATCCAACATGAGGCACTACTAAGATCATTTTCTCAGAATATTAATTAAATTTTGCTTTTTAGGCTTTTCGGCTACAGAATCTCATTAGGCTAGGTCAAATGTTCGAGGAAATTCGATAGTGGGTAACTTTGGGGTCACCATGTTTTTTTTTAATATTAAAATGTACTTATGAGATAGAAGAAAGTTTTGGGATTGACACATCCAACTAGTTTTTACTTTAGGAATCACAACAAATCTTATGAAATTAGCAAATATTTACACTTTTAGATACCATCACCGGTCGAAACAGGCTTTTTCTGCTGATGCTGTATACAAATTGTACACATAGTCGCAGAGTTGCATGATGTAAGACTCTGAACTTCATTTCATGCATCAAATATCGATTCAACTTAAGTTAGACATCCGAGTGCTTGAAAATGCTATCAGTGTTAGTCTTTTGTAGTTCAAGTTCTTCTTCCCCTTCACTTTTACTGATTTCGAGAGGTTTCTGAAGATTTTAAAGGGTCAGAGTCTTTTATTGCATCACTTTTTGTCTTGTAAGAAATTACGAGTGATAAGAGTGGGAGAGTTCCAATAAAATACACGTGAAATTAGAATCATCATTGAACGCTAAATGCGCTTCAAGGATTATATAATTTTGTCTTAAATTTTTACGACAGTTATTGTGATTCTGAATTTTTTGAAAAAAAAAACAAACACAAAACGACAATACAATTTTATCTATAAATTACTGCGTTCATTAGATCAATACTATTATTTTGTTTCGAGTTTTTACCGATCCTCTAATTTTTGGAAGATATTTTTTAATATTAAAAAAGAGACTGAGATAGTTTCAATTTGATGTAATTTTACTTGATATACATAAAAGCATTTAAAAAAATAAATTGAAGGACGATAAAATAACCTGTTGAGTAAACATAGAAGTAGAGGCCATTCTCTGATTTCAAACCAAATCACGCATACCAGAGTATTATTTATGATTTCTTGCTTTGTAAAACAAGTACACAGTAAAATGTAATTCATTTTACTGTGTCCTGTAATTTAACAGGAATTTCACTTAATCTACGTTCGATAGACTCCATTGAAGTTTTTCAGCTTATGTACGTCCTAAAAGTTATAGTGTGTTTAAAAAATGAATAAATAAATATATTACTTAACAAACTACTCTACTTTTAAAAGTAAATAAATAAATAACAGGCTGAATATTATGTTCCACTTAGTACTGTTATAAAGTATCATGAAAACGAATTTTTGTTTCTGTAATATGGGAGGCTTATTATGGAATTGAAAAAATTAACGAGTTCGGCAGCTAGAATACATCTAAACTTCAGCTCACAGTTTAAAAGATATGACAGATAAAATATAGCCAATGATAATGGCTGGACAATGGCTGTCCTTCCCAATTTTACATGTTTTTGAAACAAAGAATTTTTAAGTATATCCAATTTCGGATAAAACAAAGAATCTACTTCAAGAAATATTTTTCTAGAACTAATAAACAATAGTTTGATGCATTATCCAGTAATCATTCGATATCGTAAGAATTCTAACTTACTGGGAATTTTGTTTTCTAAACACGCCTTGCGCTAGAAGTTTCTTGCCAAGATTAATCACTGTACTATCTTTTCAGATATAAATTCTTGAGGGTAACAACGACCTTTATGCGAAATAATCAATAACAAAAGAAAATAAATTAATATCGAATGTCCTAAATACACAAGGTAGAAGTGATACAATCGAGATGCCATACGATTTAAAAAATGATAATTTGAATAAAAGTCTATTGTGTAATGATTAAAGACAATAATAATCTTAATGTAGAAGTTGAAATGGCGTATATTAGAAATTTATTTCCCACTATCTAAATATGATTTTTCGAGATAATATTCTATTCTGTATTATGGTTGATAAAAATTGGTTTAATTTAAAACCCTTTAATTTTTTAACACAAAATTAACCAAGGTGGAAGAATGTCTGAAACGACACTATGAATTCGACAGTCTCCTATTGATAATATTCTATGATATTGATGAGGATATTGAAATTTTATATATAAATGCATATGCCATTAATTCTCAAAAACTTCCTTTTACATGTTTTAAAGCAAAGAGTTTTTAATACTACTACGAAATAAAATTTCAAAACCAAGATATTTTATTGCATGCAGAAATTATTTATTTGTTTCATAGTAGAACTGTTTTTCTAAATACTCGAATGGAGCTCTATGTCAAGCATATTTTTACCTTAGTCTACATTTTTATGATATTTAGGTATTGATAGCTAAAAAGTGGCCAAAGCATAATAGTAAATAAATGTTGCGACAGGAATGTTCGATAACTTCCAATTCTAGACAATATAAACAAACATAAACAGTGAACAATTAAAAAAGTAAAACGTAATCACTAAGCAGAGAAGCATTCAATGAACGCAATGCATTGCATATGACATCACTGCGTGTGTAATAATGGAAAACAGACAAATTTTGATAACGCATATCATCTATAAGAGCTAAATATAATTTCTTCACCATGATTTTAATCTATGAGTGTAATTATGTACCCGAGTAATATTAATTCACATTTCAGTAAAACATGTAACCAACTTATACTATTAAAAGAGCAATTCTTTTACCTTTATATTTAGTATTATACTGTAAAAAAGGACAATTTTACGGACATTGTATTGGCAACGGGGACGCTAGTACAATCCCCGTTTTTTAACGGAAAAATTTTAACGGAAATTTTTAACGGAAAAATCAAAACGGAACAATACATGGTGAATTATACTAAATCTCTAAGTGTGTAAACATAATAGTACGGGTTTTACATTTTCATGAAGATCTTTTCCCAAAACTCCATAGGGGACCGTAAACAAATTGAAACGAACACATATCTTTTGGATAACCCTGTAAAAACTAATGTAGCTAAAGCGTTCAAACTGCACATTATGATTCAGTGACTTATTGCAATAAATTGTGTTCATTTTCATGCGGATAGCATGTATACTCGTAGAGAAATTAAGATTTTTATTAAAACAATCCCAAATTTTTCCACGTTTTTGCTTATAATTTGCTGAGTTCTTAATATAAAAAGTGTTTTTTTTTTCCTGAAAACATGACAAACAGCATAATACATAATACCCTGCTATCAGAATTAAAAAATATTAAAAATCGTATGAAAAATAAGCTGGTTTACAAAATACTTTTACATTGCGCATGTATAGACGCTAGCAAAATTTCATTTGCATATTGCGTTAGCTAAATGTATAAAGCAACTTCTGTAACAATCTCAAAAACCTAGCTTGAAAATTCTGAAAAAGTAAGTCCATAGAGTAAGCTCAAAATCCGCTGTTCCCAAAATGAAGCAAAAAAAAAAAAAAAAAAAAAAAAAAAAAAAAAAAAAAAAGAGGGATTGTATTCAAATGTAGTAGTACGTGCCATATTGTGTATTCTATATTGACACTAATCAATGGATAAATAGATACAGCCTCTTATCTTCTTGCTTCATTTTGGGAATAACGAATTTTTAGCTTATTCTATTGACGATCACTTTCAGAATTTTCAAGCCATGTTTTTGAAACTTTAACAAAAGTTGCTCTGTAGATCGAGCAAATACAATATGCAAATGAAATTTTGCTAGCGTTTACGCATGCGCAATGAAAATTTTTTTAATAAATCTGCTCATTTTTTAAACAATTTTTATTATTTTTTATTTCTGATTACAAAGTATTGTGTACAATGTTGTTAGTTATATTATCGGGAAAGAACTTCATTTTATATTAAGAACACAGCAAATTATAAGCAAAAAAACTTGGAAAAATTTGGGACTGTTTTTATAAAAACTACGAGTTATATATACTATTCACATAAAAATAAACTCAAATTATTCCAGTAATTTACTTAATCATAATCTACTTTTTGAACGCTTTAACTACATTAACTTTCACAGGGTTAACCAAAAGATATTTGTACATTTTAATATGCTGACGGTCTCCTTATGGAGTTTCGGAAAAAAAAAAATCTTCATGGAAATGTATGACCTGTACTATTATGTTTACACACTTGGAGTTTCAGGATAGTTCCTCATGTATTTTGCTTGATAGTTAATAAAATGTTTAAAATCGGAAATGGCTGGTCACCGTGTGCCATACAGTTATATATATATGTACTATTAAATAATTGCTATATTTTGTGTTCTTGAAAATGGCTATATTGATTTTCAAGAAAATAAACGGATTAGAGCAGTAGTTCCCAATCTTTATTCGGCCACACTCCATTCAAGCATCTCTAATTTCAAAATGCTGCCACTGTAACATGCAATTTCTGTTATTTAAAATGTGAATTTTTATTCACATGGAGGTAGACTAACAAAATACATATTATAGACAATGCATTATGACATTATCTAGTGACATTTTTATTGCAAATAACATTACCAACAATGACAGGTGATTTCATAATTTTTTCAGTTGCCAAAAAAAGTAAAATTATGATAAACATATTTTTTTAACACAATCCTTTGCATAGAAACAAATCTTACACCCTGTACTTGTTATCTGGAAGAGTTTTGTTGTTATTTGTCAACTTATCTATTTGTTAAACAGGAATATTATAATCCTTCTGATATACATTTTTACCCTCATAAAATTTCATGAAGAATTTCTCACATCTGACATTAAATTTTAAAGCCTTTTTATATTTAATAATTAATTTTAGTACTTTAACAACAGACGAAATGTTTTTGTATACTAAGATCTCTCTACGAATAACACAATGTACAAGAAGCATTGTTGTATTTTGATCTTTATTATTTTTAAATATTTTTTATTCCTTCATTTTTCTTAATAAACTTCCCTTTCTCCTTTACTACTAGTTGATTGTCATGAAAAAGAGATTTTGAATTTTAAAATGCTTATGTCATATACATACATTGATCGAATATGAGAAAACGATATAACTAGGTCCCTGTTTCACGGAAATTCGTTTTCACAAATTATAAATAAACTCAAAGATAATATATAAAAGAAGAGATAAAATATTCTCAACTCAGCTGTGAGAAATTCTGTTCTAAACAGAAAGCGATTTTGAAAGTTTTCCTTATTGATTCGAAGACGATAAAACCATCTAAGAAGAAAGGTCTCTTTACAAGGCATAGTCAGAATGTGTTTAAAACAAGGGTAGTGAAGCTACTCATCTATGTAATAAAGGATCATTTAAATTTTGCGGCGAAATTCCAGTAGAAAGTCTGAAAAAAAAAAACCTTTCAACTATTTAATACGAAAATATGAAAGTGATACGCGATTTGGCGAGAACGATTTTAATGCTTCTGAAAATATTGTTTGTTATTTGTTTTTTAGAATGCGTGGTATTTAATGAAGTTAAATGAACAAGTTTATTATTATTTTTATATTGTATATATATGTTGCTTCTTTTTATAATTATTTAATTTTATTGCTGTAAAAAATACTTTTTATATGATTTGAGAGTTGCAAATATCTACTTTAAATTATAGTCAGTAGACACCTGGTTTTAATTATTTAATTTGTTTCTTTTATGTTTTTGAAAATATTTATTCACGTGTGTTATTTATTACATTTGCAGTAACATTAATTTAAAGTTGTCTATAAAGTAATAAATAATTCTACTATTTTTCTTATTATTACCGATTTGAATGAAATTTTGCCATGGTTTATCCTCCATTTCAAGATTTTTAAAATTTAAAAGGCTGCTCAAAAATAAAGTCCACATGAAGAATTATAGAATAAAGAGAAAGAATAGAGATAAAGTATGATGACTGAGAGTGACTCTAAAAATGCTACCGTAAAATCTGCTACATTCGACGAAACACAACAACGAACTTTTAAAGAAATTTCTTTTTAGTAAAACAGTTTTTAATTTATAGTACAATGAAAATGCTACTTTAGAATGCTTAACATAAGCAGATCGTTTTCATTTAGAGAAAAAATGCATGGGTTATGTCGAAAAATTCGTTCCCTATTTCATTTTTTTTCTCCGAATGGGAGCACTTAAATGGAGGGCATCCCAAATCTGCGTTAGAGGCTATAAAAAGTCACGTGGTACCGGTAATTTACCCAAAGAATTTCTAACTGTTAAGAAGGGAAGCTGCTACTGCTTTCCCCATAAGCTGTTCCATTGGGTGGTGGGGATTTACATTGGGGGTGCTCAGCTTTTACGCGCGCTGAGCGCGCGCGCTCAGGAGCCACGGTCATGGAGTGGGTTCCTATCGCGGACGGGATATCCGTTCACTAGTCGCTACTGTGCGCTCAATAGCAGGTGGAGAACAGATCACAGATGTAATTACTTGCGGTGCCAATTATAAAGATAATCTGTTACAAGTGAATTAAAGCCCGCTGGCCGAATGGTCAGAGTGCTGAGCTTCCAACTAGACGGTACGGGTTCGAGACCTTCGCGAGCCAAAAGTCGTTTTATGTTTTTGTTTTTTTTTTAATTATTGGTTGCTTTTTATTAATAAATAAGACATTTTTATTAAAGATAAATTTTATATTAATAATACAGAAGCCCATGTATTTCTATTATAATAATAAAATACTTATTTAAATACTAGAAAATGAGATTTTTGCGGAGAGAGTTTTATATTTGAACTCTTCTAATATTCTAAATATCGTTCCAAAGGGATTTATATATATATTAAGCAAATGGATAAAAAAGTTTTCTGCGAAAATATCCGTATACGTATAAAATAATTTCTTAATGGTTTTTTTTTTAAAATTAGAAGTAAGTTTTTATTGAGATTAGGATGCAAATATAATGCATGCGTCGATATTTTACCTTGTTAAAATCAAAATGGAAAATATTATAAAAGCAAAATGTAAAAGATATACATTTTTTAACTAAAAATATATGCATACATATCTTTTAAAGAGGTGAAATGTTTGGTGTTTGCATTCTAGTTTTGTAAAGAATAAAGTATGATTAGAATGTTTATAATTTTTCTATTGAAAGTATAAATAAGTGTTTTGCTTATACTAACATAATTTCGGATGTCGTTTGTTTCTTAAATTTTATGATATATTTTGGCCTGTTATCCACACGGTATAAAAATATACAATCATTAAATAAGAAATATATACATACTAAAACTTTTTCCGAAAAATTGTCTAACTAACAGTGCAAATTCCATTGAAATCCATCCAGTATTATAGATTACAAATAGCGTTGCAAAGGTTAGAAAAAAACCGGTTTAAACCTGGGAATAAACAGGGTTTTTTGGGAATAAACCTGGTCTATTGAAAATAAATCCGGGAATAAACCGACTTTTTGCAACTCTAATTACAAATCAATCTTGTAATTTGTGTATACAGGGTCATCGTTAAGACTTTTTATTGGTGGGTAAGAAGACTTTAAATTACCAAGTCAAATTTTCATATTTGCCAACTCGTTTTATAATTTTGCTAAGTTTAGTTGCATTTAGTTGCATTTAGAAAATGTAATACAAGTCTTATTTGTAAAAAAAAAAAAAATAAATAAATAAATAAAATAATAATAATATTCCCAATTAGAGTTGTAACTTTTGCAAATTCTATCAAATATAGGAAATGTATTGCAGTTTTTATTAAAATTTTAATTAAATTTAACATAAAAGTTTTAAATTTGAGAAGTGTAAAAACATTTGCGAATGTTTGGAGGGAGGTGGGTGGCTCCCCCCCCCCCCCCTGTGTGGGTATCTGAACCTTGGTTTATTAAAAGCATTCTATTTAATACGAAAAGTATGAAGCAACTGATAAATGATTTTTAAATAAATAAAAAGAAAATTATTAAAAAATTTAAATTGTATCAGTCAACCTACCAACTTTGCCTACAAACAAAGTGCAACCAATAACAGATAAGCACAAAATGCACAATTACGTGATCAAATCGCCTAGCAGTTCTTTTTGCGTAGCGCGCGTCAGCTTTGAGCAGGGTTGGATGTCTTTTTTTAAATGCTGATGGGGCTTAATTACATGAAATAGGTCACGTGATACTTTTCCGGAATACTTTTAATTTTATTTGAGTGGTCACAGGTATGTATTTCTGTTACGAGAATCATGTTTTGAAAGGATAAAGAGATATAGTATTTGTATTTACCAATTCCGAACCATAAAACTAATGCAATAATTGATTAACTTTAAAATTCTCTTCTTCGATAGTACCTACTCCAAGCAGAATCTGCTGAGCTCGCGCGCACAAAAAAAGTGTCCGTTGAACACGCCCATTGTGTCTAACGGAGCTTTCTCTTCTTTATGCTAGAAGTTTTTGCCTTGACCACGTGATCATGACGTAGATGGAATATCCTCCATTTGCCCGATAACCGAATTCATATTGTAAACCGTTTTTACGGCATACTTCATCTCTATTCATTCTCTACTTTATAATGAAGATTTCGCCTGTTATACATTCCCATATCGAAGCAATTATTTCTATAGCAACAAAATGAAATCGACAGTGCTCAATCGGACTGAGCTTGAAAAAATTTAAATCAATTTAAATCTTGTTTTAAATCGTAAAATGTGATATTAAATTTCATTATAAATACATATAAATATATATGACAAAACTGTAGCTGAAACAAACTAAAACTGACAAAAGTAAACTTATTTAATGTAAATTTTTTAAAACAAATTCAACATAAAACCATTTTTACTTAAAAAGTACTCATAAAAGAATATATTTTTTAAATTATTTTTACATCACCAACCAGAAATAAATCGCTTTTACGGACGCTCTACCGGGGCTCCGCTGAAATTCTTTTAGAAACACATATATCCACATTAGAAGCACATTCTGCAGTTTTTACAGTTTTTTTTTTTTTTTTTTTTTTTTTTTTTTTATTTGTTTGTTATTTGAGCATGCGTGTAATTACATCTTGCTTGTAAGTCTTGACGCTGAAAAAATTAGTT
The DNA here is from genome assembly GCA_964019185.1 of Maratus speculifer. NCBI lineage: Eukaryota > Metazoa > Arthropoda > Arachnida > Araneae > Salticidae > Maratus > Maratus speculifer. The sequence continues at coordinate 220,582,165 of OZ025298.1, forward strand.
TCGATAGATTTTAAATATTTCTTTTGGAATGTCAACTGCCGATTGATTTCATTATTATTTTTTTTTTTAATTTAATTGTTTTTCATTCGAATATCAAATATCGTTATTTATTTTGTTCTATATTAACTACGCAGAATGTTAAACAGATTTATTCCACAACAAAAAACGGCAAAAAACTAAAAAAGCGAACTATTCATATTGTTTTTGTTTTCCTCTAATTTTCCTATCTAATCTTCTAACTCTTGAAACACCGATGCTCTTTTAGTTGCGAATTTCAGGTAATTGAAAAAAAGTTAAATGAAAAGTTACTCTTAAAAAGAACAAAAGAAACGATTAAGAAATATTACGCGATATCTCACTGCACTACAACAACGCCATTCTAAAAATTCTGGAACGAAATCGGAAAAAAAGGTATAATGATAAAGTTAGATCATACAAAAAAAATCGATAAGAATTGGAGATAGAAAAAAAAATGCATCAGAGGTAAATGTATTTCAAGAATATTACGTATATAGCTACGTCTTTTCGCTAAAATTAAGATAACTGTTAAAAGTTGTTGTGTTTTTTTTTACTAAAGCAAAAATTTCATTAGCAATAGATTCCTTAATCTCTTTAATTACGAAAATTAGTATTTTGCGGCAATCACAAAACTCTCCTATTCCAATATAGTAACTTAAACAGCGCATATCCTTGCCAATAATTGTGAATTAGATATGCATTAGATATGTAGTGTGTTTTTTTTTAATTTAACACGAGCATTTTTGAAAAATTACATTAGTCGATACATTATTTGGTGAATAAAAAACAATATCACACAACAGACCTGCCCCCCCCCAACCTTCTTTGTTGACATTCACATTCAAAACTAGATCAATCACACACTTTTCAAAGACTAAAAGCATACAAAAATTAATTACATGGTAAAATTTTATATGAATTATCATAAAACAAACAGGCGCGTTTCGTACTAGAAATTTTAAAAGCCTATATCATCAGCTAAAGTTAAGACTTCTCTATATTGGATGATGACGGGCTTGTAAAATTTCCTTTCCGTAAATTGCGTCCTGTTTGTTCTTTTGTTGTATGGTGATTCTTACAAAATATTATTATATAATTATGATTTACAACCAGATTTTTGGAGCTGTTTCACCCATGGAAAAGATACATTCCCTTTTCTTTTCCTTAAGAAAAAAATAAATAAATAAAAGTATAAATCTCCCATCTTTCCAAACTTCGGAATATGTAAATTGTGCTTGTCACACAGAAAATGAAGCGTTAGTGATAACCAATGAAATTTGGCTCTCAGAATATTTAAAAGTAAAGATGAAATGAAATAATCGAAATGCTTTGTTGGCTTTCTCTCAATGATTTCACTACTGCGGAGAATGGAGAAGTATTCATCTCTGAGAAGGAAGCAAAACACAATTGTAATAGACGCCACAGGGTATCACAAAATGTTATTTTCAGGATATGTAATCGTGCTTTAGAGATTCCAAATTCATTCCGAAGACCACGCCAATGCTGTAGATAAATAAAATCAGGGCTCATATTTAACACCCAGTTCAGATGGGATATTTCGGATGTCTAATACCGCAAAAATCATTGAGCAATTTCCACAAATTCTCTTAGAGAGTTACAACATTCTATGGATAGAAATAGCCGCTAACACTCAATCTGATTCGCTGTAGAGCCTAGTTTTAACTTTTTGATTGATTATTGAAACTGGTTTTAATTTAAGCCCATGTACAAACGTTACGTTTGTTGCGGGATCTCAGGCACAGTGGCGTTCAGTGAGTTATCTTAGATTAACTTTTCGGTGTGAACAGCTGCTCTAATTCCGGGGTATACTACCTCCAAACATGTCGGTCTAAGATATCTTAAATATCCGGTCTGAATACCCACTAAAAATAATCTTAAGATTATCTAAAAAAATCGCCACTTTCTTCAGAAATTCTATAGAAATTTGAAAAATGTTTGCAAATTTAGCTGTATCTTAGCCACCGTTCTGCCTACATTGGAAGGAGAGAGGAATATGTCAATAGGAGGGGAAATAAATGGAGCTGCGTTCTCTTTACCGACGTTTTACGAATAAAGTTCATCCTCATAATAAATGCATTATCATTTGGAAGAATCATAAGACTCAAAATAATCACAAATTTGTGCAAAAAAATTTGATTTAAAAAATGAATAAAACTAACCCCCTCCCCTTTTTACTTTCTTCTATCTTTACAAGAAGAAAGTATTGGATTCATGAAAATTTTCGACTTCCGGTTTTCGACGGATTTATACGTTTTAGAAGGTCCTGAAGACGTTTTGACTATTTTTAGAAAATGTCTGTCTGTGAGTCTGTCTGTCTGTCTGTCTGTATGTGACAAAAAATTTGTGGGCGCTCTATCTCAAGAACTAATGCTCGAAATTTAATAAAATTTTATATTCAGTTAGACCTTGATATGAATTAGTGCCTATTGGTTTTTGGTGAAAATTGGCCTGCAGGTGGCGCTGCTATACTACGTTTTTCATGATTTTCAAGATTGCTATATCTCAAGAACTAATGCAAAGAATTTCACCAAACTTCAGATTCTGTGACCCCTTAATATACATAGACGCTGATTAAGTTTTGGTGAAAATTGGCCTGCAGGTGGCGCTGCTATACTACGTTTTTCATGATTTTGAAGATTGCTATATCTCAAGAACTAATGCAGAGAATTTCCCCAAACTTCAGATTCTGTGACCCCTTGATATACATAGACGCTTATTAAGTTTTGGTGTAAATTGTCCAGCAGGTGGCGCTGCTATACCACGTTTTTCATGATTTTCATGATAGCTATATCTCAAGAACTAATGCACAGAATTTCACCAAACTTCAGATTCCGCGATACCTTGAGATACATAGCCGCTGATAAGGTTTTGGTGTGAACTGACCTATAGGTAGCGCTGCTATGCTACATTTTGCACGATTTTTGCGATAGCTATAGCTCAAGAACTAATGCTGAGAACTTCATCAAATTTTAGATTATGTTACGCTAGAATATATAACATAATTAGACGCTGATTACATTTTGGTATTAACCTTACAACAGGTGGTGCAGCTATGCTGCATTTTGCACGATTTTTCCTATAGCTATATCTCAACAACCAATGCACAGAATTTCATCAAACTTCAGAATTTGTTACAAAATGACATATAACATAATTACACGATGATTACGTTTTGTTATAAATCCTTCAACTGATGGCGCTGCTGTGCTATATTTTACACGGTTTTTTTAAACTAGCTATATCTCAAGAACTAATGCACAGAATTTCATCAAACTTCAGATTCTTTTACACCATAACATAATTAGACGCTTTTTTACGTTTTGGCATAAATTATCCAAGATATGGTGTTGCTGTGCTACGTTTTGCAATTTTTTTGTTATAACTATAACTGAAGAACTAATGGACGAAATTCGATCAAATTTCAGATTCTGTTAGGTCTTGACATAAATAGATGCTTATTAGGTTTTAGTATAAATTATCCAACATGAGGCACTACTAAGATCATTTTCTCAGAATATTAATTAAATTTTGCTTTTTAGGCTTTTCGGCTACAGAATCTCATTAGGCTAGGTCAAATGTTCGAGGAAATTCGATAGTGGGTAACTTTGGGGTCACCATGTTTTTTTTTAATATTAAAATGTACTTATGAGATAGAAGAAAGTTTTGGGATTGACACATCCAACTAGTTTTTACTTTAGGAATCACAACAAATCTTATGAAATTAGCAAATATTTACACTTTTAGATACCATCACCGGTCGAAACAGGCTTTTTCTGCTGATGCTGTATACAAATTGTACACATAGTCGCAGAGTTGCATGATGTAAGACTCTGAACTTCATTTCATGCATCAAATATCGATTCAACTTAAGTTAGACATCCGAGTGCTTGAAAATGCTATCAGTGTTAGTCTTTTGTAGTTCAAGTTCTTCTTCCCCTTCACTTTTACTGATTTCGAGAGGTTTCTGAAGATTTTAAAGGGTCAGAGTCTTTTATTGCATCACTTTTTGTCTTGTAAGAAATTACGAGTGATAAGAGTGGGAGAGTTCCAATAAAATACACGTGAAATTAGAATCATCATTGAACGCTAAATGCGCTTCAAGGATTATATAATTTTGTCTTAAATTTTTACGACAGTTATTGTGATTCTGAATTTTTTGAAAAAAAAAACAAACACAAAACGACAATACAATTTTATCTATAAATTACTGCGTTCATTAGATCAATACTATTATTTTGTTTCGAGTTTTTACCGATCCTCTAATTTTTGGAAGATATTTTTTAATATTAAAAAAGAGACTGAGATAGTTTCAATTTGATGTAATTTTACTTGATATACATAAAAGCATTTAAAAAAATAAATTGAAGGACGATAAAATAACCTGTTGAGTAAACATAGAAGTAGAGGCCATTCTCTGATTTCAAACCAAATCACGCATACCAGAGTATTATTTATGATTTCTTGCTTTGTAAAACAAGTACACAGTAAAATGTAATTCATTTTACTGTGTCCTGTAATTTAACAGGAATTTCACTTAATCTACGTTCGATAGACTCCATTGAAGTTTTTCAGCTTATGTACGTCCTAAAAGTTATAGTGTGTTTAAAAAATGAATAAATAAATATATTACTTAACAAACTACTCTACTTTTAAAAGTAAATAAATAAATAACAGGCTGAATATTATGTTCCACTTAGTACTGTTATAAAGTATCATGAAAACGAATTTTTGTTTCTGTAATATGGGAGGCTTATTATGGAATTGAAAAAATTAACGAGTTCGGCAGCTAGAATACATCTAAACTTCAGCTCACAGTTTAAAAGATATGACAGATAAAATATAGCCAATGATAATGGCTGGACAATGGCTGTCCTTCCCAATTTTACATGTTTTTGAAACAAAGAATTTTTAAGTATATCCAATTTCGGATAAAACAAAGAATCTACTTCAAGAAATATTTTTCTAGAACTAATAAACAATAGTTTGATGCATTATCCAGTAATCATTCGATATCGTAAGAATTCTAACTTACTGGGAATTTTGTTTTCTAAACACGCCTTGCGCTAGAAGTTTCTTGCCAAGATTAATCACTGTACTATCTTTTCAGATATAAATTCTTGAGGGTAACAACGACCTTTATGCGAAATAATCAATAACAAAAGAAAATAAATTAATATCGAATGTCCTAAATACACAAGGTAGAAGTGATACAATCGAGATGCCATACGATTTAAAAAATGATAATTTGAATAAAAGTCTATTGTGTAATGATTAAAGACAATAATAATCTTAATGTAGAAGTTGAAATGGCGTATATTAGAAATTTATTTCCCACTATCTAAATATGATTTTTCGAGATAATATTCTATTCTGTATTATGGTTGATAAAAATTGGTTTAATTTAAAACCCTTTAATTTTTTAACACAAAATTAACCAAGGTGGAAGAATGTCTGAAACGACACTATGAATTCGACAGTCTCCTATTGATAATATTCTATGATATTGATGAGGATATTGAAATTTTATATATAAATGCATATGCCATTAATTCTCAAAAACTTCCTTTTACATGTTTTAAAGCAAAGAGTTTTTAATACTACTACGAAATAAAATTTCAAAACCAAGATATTTTATTGCATGCAGAAATTATTTATTTGTTTCATAGTAGAACTGTTTTTCTAAATACTCGAATGGAGCTCTATGTCAAGCATATTTTTACCTTAGTCTACATTTTTATGATATTTAGGTATTGATAGCTAAAAAGTGGCCAAAGCATAATAGTAAATAAATGTTGCGACAGGAATGTTCGATAACTTCCAATTCTAGACAATATAAACAAACATAAACAGTGAACAATTAAAAAAGTAAAACGTAATCACTAAGCAGAGAAGCATTCAATGAACGCAATGCATTGCATATGACATCACTGCGTGTGTAATAATGGAAAACAGACAAATTTTGATAACGCATATCATCTATAAGAGCTAAATATAATTTCTTCACCATGATTTTAATCTATGAGTGTAATTATGTACCCGAGTAATATTAATTCACATTTCAGTAAAACATGTAACCAACTTATACTATTAAAAGAGCAATTCTTTTACCTTTATATTTAGTATTATACTGTAAAAAAGGACAATTTTACGGACATTGTATTGGCAACGGGGACGCTAGTACAATCCCCGTTTTTTAACGGAAAAATTTTAACGGAAATTTTTAACGGAAAAATCAAAACGGAACAATACATGGTGAATTATACTAAATCTCTAAGTGTGTAAACATAATAGTACGGGTTTTACATTTTCATGAAGATCTTTTCCCAAAACTCCATAGGGGACCGTAAACAAATTGAAACGAACACATATCTTTTGGATAACCCTGTAAAAACTAATGTAGCTAAAGCGTTCAAACTGCACATTATGATTCAGTGACTTATTGCAATAAATTGTGTTCATTTTCATGCGGATAGCATGTATACTCGTAGAGAAATTAAGATTTTTATTAAAACAATCCCAAATTTTTCCACGTTTTTGCTTATAATTTGCTGAGTTCTTAATATAAAAAGTGTTTTTTTTTTTCCTGAAAACATGACAAACAGCATAATACATAATACCCTGCTATCAGAATTAAAAAATATTAAAAATCGTATGAAAAATAAGCTGGTTTACAAAATACTTTTACATTGCGCATGTATAGACGCTAGCAAAATTTCATTTGCATATTGCGTTAGCTAAATGTATAAAGCAACTTCTGTAACAATCTCAAAAACCTAGCTTGAAAATTCTGAAAAAGTAAGTCCATAGAGTAAGCTCAAAATCCGCTGTTCCCAAAATGAAGCAAAAAAAAAAAAAAAAAAAAAAAAAAAAAGAGGGATTGTATTCAAATGTAGTAGTACGTGCCATATTGTGTATTCTATATTGACACTAATCAATGGATAAATAGATACAGCCTCTTATCTTCTTGCTTCATTTTGGGAATAACGAATTTTTAGCTTATTCTATTGACGATCACTTTCAGAATTTTCAAGCCATGTTTTTGAAACTTTAACAAAAGTTGCTCTGTAGATCGAGCAAATACAATATGCAAATGAAATTTTGCTAGCGTTTACGCATGCGCAATGAAAATTTTTTTAATAAATCTGCTCATTTTTTAAACAATTTTTATTATTTTTTATTTCTGATTACAAAGTATTGTGTACAATGTTGTTAGTTATATTATCGGGAAAGAACTTCATTTTATATTAAGAACACAGCAAATTATAAGCAAAAAAACTTGGAAAAATTTGGGACTGTTTTTATAAAAACTACGAGTTATATATACTATTCACATAAAAATAAACTCAAATTATTCCAGTAATTTACTTAATCATAATCTACTTTTTGAACGCTTTAACTACATTAACTTTCACAGGGTTAACCAAAAGATATTTGTACATTTTAATATGCTGACGGTCTCCTTATGGAGTTTCGGAAAAAAAAAAAATCTTCATGGAAATGTATGACCTGTACTATTATGTTTACACACTTGGAGTTTCAGGATAGTTCCTCATGTATTTTGCTTGATAGTTAATAAAATGTTTAAAATCGGAAATGGCTGGTCACCGTGTGCCATACAGTTATATATATATGTACTATTAAATAATTGCTATATTTTGTGTTCTTGAAAATGGCTATATTGATTTTCAAGAAAATAAACGGATTAGAGCAGTAGTTCCCAATCTTTATTCGGCCACACTCCATTCAAGCATCTCTAATTTCAAAATGCTGCCACTGTAACATGCAATTTCTGTTATTTAAAATGTGAATTTTTATTCACATGGAGGTAGACTAACAAAATACATATTATAGACAATGCATTATGACATTATCTAGTGACATTTTTATTGCAAATAACATTACCAACAATGACAGGTGATTTCATAATTTTTTCAGTTGCCAAAAAAAGTAAAATTATGATAAACATATTTTTTTAACACAATCCTTTGCATAGAAACAAATCTTACACCCTGTACTTGTTATCTGGAAGAGTTTTGTTGTTATTTGTCAACTTATCTATTTGTTAAACAGGAATATTATAATCCTTCTGATATACATTTTTACCCTCATAAAATTTCATGAAGAATTTCTCACATCTGACATTAAATTTTAAAGCCTTTTTATATTTAATAATTAATTTTAGTACTTTAACAACAGACGAAATGTTTTTGTATACTAAGATCTCTCTACGAATAACACAATGTACAAGAAGCATTGTTGTATTTTGATCTTTATTATTTTTAAATATTTTTTATTCCTTCATTTTTCTTAATAAACTTCCCTTTCTCCTTTACTACTAGTTGATTGTCATGAAAAAGAGATTTTGAATTTTAAAATGCTTATGTCATATACATACATTGATCGAATATGAGAAAACGATATAACTAGGTCCCTGTTTCACGGAAATTCGTTTTCACAAATTATAAATAAACTCAAAGATAATATATAAAAGAAGAGATAAAATATTCTCAACTCAGCTGTGAGAAATTCTGTTCTAAACAGAAAGCGATTTTGAAAGTTTTCCTTATTGATTCGAAGACGATAAAACCATCTAAGAAGAAAGGTCTCTTTACAAGGCATAGTCAGAATGTGTTTAAAACAAGGGTAGTGAAGCTACTCATCTATGTAATAAAGGATCATTTAAATTTTGCGGCGAAATTCCAGTAGAAAGTCTGAAAAAAAAAACCTTTCAACTATTTAATACGAAAATATGAAAGTGATACGCGATTTGGCGAGAACGATTTTAATGCTTCTGAAAATATTGTTTGTTATTTGTTTTTTAGAATGCGTGGTATTTAATGAAGTTAAATGAACAAGTTTATTATTATTTTTATATTGTATATATATGTTGCTTCTTTTTATAATTATTTAATTTTATTGCTGTAAAAAATACTTTTTATATGATTTGAGAGTTGCAAATATCTACTTTAAATTATAGTCAGTAGACACCTGGTTTTAATTATTTAATTTGTTTCTTTTATGTTTTTGAAAATATTTATTCACGTGTGTTATTTATTACATTTGCAGTAACATTAATTTAAAGTTGTCTATAAAGTAATAAATAATTCTACTATTTTTCTTATTATTACCGATTTGAATGAAATTTTGCCATGGTTTATCCTCCATTTCAAGATTTTTAAAATTTAAAAGGCTGCTCAAAAATAAAGTCCACATGAAGAATTATAGAATAAAGAGAAAGAATAGAGATAAAGTATGATGACTGAGAGTGACTCTAAAAATGCTACCGTAAAATCTGCTACATTCGACGAAACACAACAACGAACTTTTAAAGAAATTTCTTTTTAGTAAAACAGTTTTTAATTTATAGTACAATGAAAATGCTACTTTAGAATGCTTAACATAAGCAGATCGTTTTCATTTAGAGAAAAAATGCATGGGTTATGTCGAAAAATTCGTTCCCTATTTCATTTTTTTTCTCCGAATGGGAGCACTTAAATGGAGGGCATCCCAAATCTGCGTTAGAGGCTATAAAAAGTCACGTGGTACCGGTAATTTACCCAAAGAATTTCTAACTGTTAAGAAGGGAAGCTGCTACTGCTTTCCCCATAAGCTGTTCCATTGGGTGGTGGGGATTTACATTGGGGGTGCTCAGCTTTTACGCGCGCTGAGCGCGCGCGCTCAGGAGCCACGGTCATGGAGTGGGTTCCTATCGCGGACGGGATATCCGTTCACTAGTCGCTACTGTGCGCTCAATAGCAGGTGGAGAACAGATCACAGATGTAATTACTTGCGGTGCCAATTATAAAGATAATCTGTTACAAGTGAATTAAAGCCCGCTGGCCGAATGGTCAGAGTGCTGAGCTTCCAACTAGACGGTACGGGTTCGAGACCTTCGCGAGCCAAAAGTCGTTTTATGTTTTTGTTTTTTTTTTAATTATTGGTTGCTTTTTATTAATAAATAAGACATTTTTATTAAAGATAAATTTTATATTAATAATACAGAAGCCCATGTATTTCTATTATAATAATAAAATACTTATTTAAATACTAGAAAATGAGATTTTTGCGGAGAGAGTTTTATATTTGAACTCTTCTAATATTCTAAATATCGTTCCAAAGGGATTTATATATATATTAAGCAAATGGATAAAAAAGTTTTCTGCGAAAATATCCGTATACGTATAAAATAATTTCTTAATGGTTTTTTTTTTAAAATTAGAAGTAAGTTTTTATTGAGATTAGGATGCAAATATAATGCATGCGTCGATATTTTACCTTGTTAAAATCAAAATGGAAAATATTATAAAAGCAAAATGTAAAAGATATACATTTTTTAACTAAAAATATATGCATACATATCTTTTAAAGAGGTGAAATGTTTGGTGTTTGCATTCTAGTTTTGTAAAGAATAAAGTATGATTAGAATGTTTATAATTTTTCTATTGAAAGTATAAATAAGTGTTTTGCTTATACTAACATAATTTCGGATGTCGTTTGTTTCTTAAATTTTATGATATATTTTGGCCTGTTATCCACACGGTATAAAAATATACAATCATTAAATAAGAAATATATACATACTAAAACTTTTTCCGAAAAATTGTCTAACTAACAGTGCAAATTCCATTGAAATCCATCCAGTATTATAGATTACAAATAGCGTTGCAAAGGTTAGAAAAAAACCGGTTTAAACCTGGGAATAAACAGGGTTTTTTGGGAATAAACCTGGTCTATTGAAAATAAATCCGGGAATAAACCGACTTTTTGCAACTCTAATTACAAATCAATCTTGTAATTTGTGTATACAGGGTCATCGTTAAGACTTTTTATTGGTGGGTAAGAAGACTTTAAATTACCAAGTCAAATTTTCATATTTGCCAACTCGTTTTATAATTTTGCTAAGTTTAGTTGCATTTAGTTGCATTTAGAAAATGTAATACAAGTCTTATTTGTAAAAAAAAAAAAAAAAAAATAAATAAATAAAATAATAATAATATTCCCAATTAGAGTTGTAACTTTTGCAAATTCTATCAAATATAGGAAATGTATTGCAGTTTTTATTAAAATTTTAATTAAATTTAACATAAAAGTTTTAAATTTGAGAAGTGTAAAAACATTTGCGAATGTTTGGAGGGAGGTGGGTGGCTCCCCCCCCCCCCCCTGTGTGGGTATCTGAACCTTGGTTTATTAAAAGCATTCTATTTAATACGAAAAGTATGAAGCAACTGATAAATGATTTTTAAATAAATAAAAAGAAAATTATTAAAAAATTTAAATTGTATCAGTCAACCTACCAACTTTGCCTACAAACAAAGTGCAACCAATAACAGATAAGCACAAAATGCACAATCACGTGATCAAATCGCCTAGCAGTTCTTTTTGCGTAGCGCGCGTCAGCTTTGAGCAGGGTTGGATGTCTTTTTTTAAATGCTGATGGGGCTTAATTACATGAAATAGGTCACGTGATACTTTTCCGGAATACTTTTAATTTTATTTGAGTGGTCACAGGTATGTATTTCTGTTACGAGAATCATGTTTTGAAAGGATAAAGAGATATAGTATTTGTATTTACCAATTCCGAACCATAAAACTAATGCAATAATTGATTAACTTTAAAATTCTCTTCTTCGATAGTACCTACTCCAAGCAGAATCTGCTGAGCTCGCGCGCACAAAAAAAGTGTCCGTTGAACACGCCCATTGTGTCTAACGGAGCTTTCTCTTCTTTATGCTAGAAGTTTTTGCCTTGACCACGTGATCATGACGTAGATGGAATATCCTCCATTTGCCCGATAACCGAATTCATATTGTAAACCGTTTTTACGGCATACTTCATCTCTATTCATTCTCTACTTTATAATGAAGATTTCGCCTGTTATACATTCCCATATCGAAGCAATTATTTCTATAGCAACAAAATGAAATCGACAGTGCTCAATCGGACTGAGCTTGAAAAAATTTAAATCAATTTAAATCTTGTTTTAAATCGTAAAATGTGATATTAAATTTCATTATAAATACATATAAATATATATGACAAAACTGTAGCTGAAACAAACTAAAACTGACAAAAGTAAACTTATTTAATGTAAATTTTTTAAAACAAATTCAACATAAAACCATTTTTACTTAAAAAGTACTCATAAAAGAATATATTTTTTAAATTATTTTTACATCACCAACCAGAAATAAATCGCTTTTACGGACGCTCTACCGGGGCTCCGCTGAAATTCTTTTAGAAACACATATATCCACATTAGAAGCACATTCTGCAGTTTTTACAGTTTTTTTTTTTTTTTTTTTTTTTTTTTTATTTGTTTGTTATTTGAGCATGCGTGTAATTACATCTTGCTTGTAAGTCTTGACGCTGAAAAAATTAGTTTCGATAGATTTTAAATATTTCTTTTGGAATGTCAACTGCCGATTGATTTCATTATTATTTTTTTTTTTAATTTAATTGTTTTTCATTCGAATATCAAATATCGTTATTTATTTTGTTCTATATTAACTACGCAGAATGTTAAACAGATTTATTCCACAACAAAAAACGGCAAAAAACTAAAAAAGCGAACTATTCATATTGTTTTTGTTTTCCTCTAATTTTCCTATCTAATCTTCTAACTCTTGAAACACCGATGCTCTTTTAGTTGCGAATTTCAGGTAATTGAAAAAAAGTTAAATGAAAAGTTACTCTTAAAAAGAACAAAAGAAACGATTAAGAAATATTACGCGATATCTCACTGCACTACAACAACGCCATTCTAAAAATTCTGGAACGAAATCGGAAAAAAAGGTATAATGATAAAGTTAGATCATACAAAAAAAATCGATAAGAATTGGAGATAGAAAAAAAAATGCATCAGAGGTAAATGTATTTCAAGAATATTACGTATATAGCTACGTCTTTTCGCTAAAATTAAGATAACTGTTAAAAGTTGTTGTGTTTTTTTTTACTAAAGCAAAAATTTCATTAGCAATAGATTCCTTAATCTCTTTAATTACGAAAATTAGTATTTTGCGGCAATCACAAAACTCTCCTATTCCAATATAGTAACTTAAACAGCGCATATCCTTGCCAATAATTGTGAATTAGATATGCATTAGATATGTAGTGTGTTTTTTTTTTAATTTAACACGAGCATTTTTGAAAAATTACATTAGTCGATACATTATTTGGTGAATAAAAAACAATATCACACAACAGACCTGCCCCCCCCCCCCCCCCCCAACCTTCTTTGTTGACATTCACATTCAAAACTAGATCAATCACACACTTTTCAAAGACTAAAAGCATACAAAAATTAATTACATGGTAAAATTTTATATGAATTATCATAAAACAAACAGGCGCGTTTCGTACTAGAAATTTTAAAAGCCTATATCATCAGCTAAAGTTAAGACTTCTCTATATTGGATGATGACGGGCTTGTAAAATTTCCTTTCCGTAAATTGCGTCCTGTTTGTTCTTTTGTTGTATGGTGATTCTTACAAAATATTATTATATAATTATGATTTACAACCAGATTTTTGGAGCTGTTTCACCCATGGAAAAGATACATTCCCTTTTCTTTTCCTTAAGAAAAAAATAAATAAATAAAAGTATAAATCTCCCATCTTTCCAAACTTCGGAATATGTAAATTGTGCTTGTCACACAGAAAATGAAGCGTTAGTGATAACCAATGAAATTTGGCTCTCAGAATATTTAAAAGTAAAGATGAAATGAAATAATCGAAATGCTTTGTTGGCTTTCTCTCAATGATTTCACTACTGCGGAGAATGGAGAAGTATTCATCTCTGAGAAGGAAGCAAAACACAATTGTAATAGACGCCACAGGGTATCACAAAATGTTATTTTCAGGATATGTAATCGTGCTTTAGAGATTCCAAATTCATTCCGAAGACCACGCCAATGCTGTAGATAAATAAAATCAGGGCTCATATTTAACACCCAGTTCAGATGGGATATTTCGGATGTCTAATACCGCAAAAATCATTGAGCAATTTCCACAAATTCTCTTAGAGAGTTACAACATTCTATGGATAGAAATAGCCGCTAACACTCAATCTGATTCGCTGTAGAGCCTAGTTTTAACTTTTTGATTGATTATTGAAACTGGTTTTAATTTAAGCCCATGTACAAACGTTACGTTTGTTGCGGGATCTCAGGCACAGTGGCGTTCAGTGAGTTATCTTAGATTAACTTTTCGGTGTGAACAGCTGCTCTAATTCCGGGGTATACTACCTCCAAACATGTCGGTCTAAGATATCTTAAATATCCGGTCTGAATACCCACTAAAAATAATCTTAAGATTATCTAAAAAAATCGCCACTTTCTTCAGAAATTCTATAGAAATTTGAAAAATGTTTGCAAATTTAGCTGTATCTTAGCCACCGTTCTGCCTACATTGGAAGGAGAGAGGAATATGTCAATAGGAGGGGAAATAAATGGAGCTGCGTTCTCTTTACCGACGTTTTACGAATAAAGTTCATCCTCATAATAAATGCATTATCATTTGGAAGAATCATAAGACTCAAAATAATCACAAATTTGTGCAAAAAAATTTGATTTAAAAAATGAATAAAACTAACCCCCTCCCCTTTTTACTTTCTTCTATCTTTACAAGAAGAAAGTATTGGATTCATGAAAATTTTCGACTTCCGGTTTTCGACGGATTTATACGTTTTAGAAGGTCCTGAAGACGTTTTGACTATTTTTAGAAAATGTCTGTCTGTGAGTCTGTCTGTCTGTCTGTCTGTATGTGACAAAAAATTTGTGGGCGCTCTATCTCAAGAACTAATGCTCGAAATTTAATAAAATTTTATATTCAGTTAGACCTTGATATGAATTAGTGCCTATTGGTTTTTGGTGAAAATTGGCCTGCAGGTGGCGCTGCTATACTACGTTTTTCATGATTTTCAAGATTGCTATATCTCAAGAACTAATGCAAAGAATTTCACCAAACTTCAGATTCTGTGACCCCTTAATATACATAGACGCTGATTAAGTTTTGGTGAAAATTGGCCTGCAGGTGGCGCTGCTATACTACGTTTTTCATGATTTTGAAGATTGCTATATCTCAAGAACTAATGCAGAGAATTTCCCCAAACTTCAGATTCTGTGACCCCTTGATATACATAGACGCTTATTAAGTTTTGGTGTAAATTGTCCAGCAGGTGGCGCTGCTATACCACGTTTTTCATGATTTTCATGATAGCTATATCTCAAGAACTAATGCACAGAATTTCACCAAACTTCAGATTCCGCGATACCTTGAGATACATAGCCGCTGATAAGGTTTTGGTGTGAACTGACCTATAGGTAGCGCTGCTATGCTACATTTTGCACGATTTTTGCGATAGCTATAGCTCAAGAACTAATGCTGAGAACTTCATCAAATTTTAGATTATGTTACGCTAGAATATATAACATAATTAGACGCTGATTACATTTTGGTATTAACCTTACAACAGGTGGTGCAGCTATGCTGCATTTTGCACGATTTTTCCTATAGCTATATCTCAACAACCAATGCACAGAATTTCATCAAACTTCAGAATTTGTTACAAAATGACATATAACATAATTACACGATGATTACGTTTTGTTATAAATCCTTCAACTGATGGCGCTGCTGTGCTATATTTTACACGGTTTTTTTAAACTAGCTATATCTCAAGAACTAATGCACAGAATTTCATCAAACTTCAGATTCTTTTACACCATAACATAATTAGACGCTTTTTTACGTTTTGGCATAAATTATCCAAGATATGGTGTTGCTGTGCTACGTTTTGCAATTTTTTTGTTATAACTATAACTGAAGAACTAATGGACGAAATTCGATCAAATTTCAGATTCTGTTAGGTCTTGACATAAATAGATGCTTATTAGGTTTTAGTATAAATTATCCAACATGAGGCACTACTAAGATCATTTTCTCAGAATATTAATTAAATTTTGCTTTTTAGGCTTTTCGGCTACAGAATCTCATTAGGCTAGGTCAAATGTTCGAGGAAATTCGATTGTGGGTAACTTTGGGGTCACCATGTTTTTTTTTAATATTAAAATGTACTTATGAGATAGAAGAAAGTTTTGGGATTGACACATCCAACTAGTTTTTACTTTAGGAATCACAACAAATCTTATGAAATTAGCAAATATTTACACTTTTAGATACCATCACCGGTCGAAACAGGCTTTTTCTGCTGATGCTGTATACAAATTGTACACATAGTCGCAGAGTTGCATGATGTAAGACTCTGAACTTCATTTCATGCATCAAATATCGATTCAACTTAAGTTAGACATCCGAGTGCTTGAAAATGCTATCAGTGTTAGTCTTTTGTAGTTCAAGTTCTTCTTCCCCTTCACTTTTACTGATTTCGAGAGGTTTCTGAAGATTTTAAAGGGTCAGAGTCTTTTATTGCATCACTTTTTGTCTTGTAAGAAATTACGAGTGATAAGAGTGGGAGAGTTCCAATAAAATACACGTGAAATTAGAATCATCATTGAACGCTAAATGCGCTTCAAGGATTATATAATTTTGTCTTAAATTTTTACGACAGTTATTGTGATTCTGAATTTTTTGAAAAAAAAAACAAACACAAAACGACAATACAATTTTATCTATAAATTACTGCGTTCATTAGATCAATACTATTATTTTGTTTCGAGTTTTTACCGATCCTCTAATTTTTGGAAGATATTTTTTAATATTAAAAAAGAGACTGAGATAGTTTCAATTTGATGTAATTTTACTTGATATACATAAAAGCATTTAAAAAAATAAATTGAAGGACGATAAAATAACCTGTTGAGTAAACATAGAAGTAGAGGCCATTCTCTGATTTCAAACCAAATCACGCATACCAGAGTATTATTTATGATTTCTTGCTTTGTAAAACAAGTACACAGTAAAATGTAATTCATTTTACTGTGTCCTGTAATTTAACAGGAATTTCACTTAATCTACGTTCGATAGACTCCATTGAAGTTTTTCAGCTTATGTACGTCCTAAAAGTTATAGTGTGTTTAAAAAATGAATAAATAAATATATTACTTAACAAACTACTCTACTTTTAAAAGTAAATAAATAAATAACAGGCTGAATATTATGTTCCACTTAGTACTGTTATAAAGTATCATGAAAACGAATTTTTGTTTCTGTAATATGGGAGGCTTATTATGGAATTGAAAAAATTAACGAGTTCGGCAGCTAGAATACATCTAAACTTCAGCTCACAGTTTAAAAGATATGACAGATAAAATATAGCCAATGATAATGGCTGGACAATGGCTGTCCTTCCCAATTTTACATGTTTTTGAAACAAAGAATTTTTAAGTATATCCAATTTCGGATAAAACAAAGAATCTACTTCAAGAAATATTTTTCTAGAACTAATAAACAATAGTTTGATGCATTATCCAGTAATCATTCGATATCGTAAGAATTCTAACTTACTGGGAATTTTGTTTTCTAAACACGCCTTGCGCTAGAAGTTTCTTGCCAAGATTAATCACTGTACTATCTTTTCAGATATAAATTCTTGAGGGTAACAACGACCTTTATGCGAAATAATCAATAACAAAAGAAAATAAATTAATATCGAATGTCCTAAATACACAAGGTAGAAGTGATACAATCGAGATGCCATACGATTTAAAAAATGATAATTTGAATAAAAGTCTATTGTGTAATGATTAAAGACAATAATAATCTTAATGTAGAAGTTGAAATGGCGTATATTAGAAATTTATTTCCCACTATCTAAATATGATTTTTCGAGATAATAGTTGGTGCATCTCGACTGATGTTAGAACTGCAGAGATGATAATGAATGTTAAGACAAACAAGTTTTGTACATGAAACCATTGTCAAAATTAGCATTTCCAAGACCACTGTCACAAAAAGCAAGAGATGAAAAACATAAAAAAATCTCGAAAAAAAAAAATTATTGTAATTTAACAAATTACAACGACTTATTGGAAAATGATATTTTCAAAGACTAAAACTTTAAAGACTTATAAGTAAATTCTATATTTAAATTAACAATAATAATAAACATCATTTTTATGATAATCATAACGAGTCATATATTACGTACGCAATGCATTAAACATTAATATTCCTAGACCAATGATAAAAAACAGTAGTTTATAGATATACAATTTTAACTTTTTTAAATGTGCATTTTTATTGGATGGATTTAATCAGACTGACTTCTGAACACCTTATATTACGTACGACATGGATTAAACATTAATATTCCTGAATCCATCATGAACAAATTTTAAATGAAATTTCAGTTTTACAATTTTTGGAACTGCAAATTTTTAAACTTCGAAAAATCGCATATTTAAAATTTTTACACCGTTGCGTAGAGAAAAAAATGCTTTAAAGGAAATTTGTTTGAAATCTTTATTACACTTTCTTTTAATTATTATTATTTTTTTTGTTTTTTGTTTTTACTTTTTTGTTATTGTGGCAAGAGAAGTATTTAATTTTTGGACATTAACCGTGGACCAATCAGAAAACGAATAAAATAAGTTGCGGAATTCAACCAATAAAAAGATTCAGATATATTTCAGGTTTCCCAGTTCTTTTCCGAGGACAACAGCTATTTTCCAAATAATAATAATAATAAAAAAAACAGTCAAATAAATAAATAAATAAATAAATAAAGAGACAGGGAGTAAAGTATCAAGAAGTAAACAAATAGATAGGGAGACAAAAAATGAGACAGTCAAGTTTTGATAACGGTGTGAAAATTGAAAAAATGACCGATCAGGAAATAATCGATGAAATAAAAGAAAATCCACAACATCTAGCGATAGTTTAGTAAGTATAAATCTCCTTTCTTAAAGTGCAGGATATTCGGTGCAAGATATCAGTGATATCCCTGTGACAATTAACAAATTTTATCAATCAATAGAAAAGGTTTTTGTAAGCACTTTTGAACACTTGTCTAAACTTAAGTATGATATCGAAAGGTTTCTGACCAAGAAAAAAAAAATAAAGATTACTTCTTTTTTTAAATAGCCTATTATGCACTCTTAACAATTTTGTTACATGTACTGTTATTTAGCACCTCTAACTAACACTGTAAGTTGGGATGCAAACTAGAATTAATATATATATATATATATATATATACAGGGTCATTCATAATTCCCTCCGGGGTTTCGAAACGTCATAGTAAAAAAACGAAGACGAATATGAAAAAAAGAAACATGAAATTATTCCGAAGCTATTCAAGTTTTACTTACATACATTGCAGGTGTTTTAAGTGTGAACCCTTGGTCACACGGCATGCATCAATGCGATAGTCCAGTTCCTGCCATACTCTACTCAACATGGTATTGTCTATGTTATTGATAGCACGTGTTATCCTTTCACGCAGGTCAGCTAAATCACATGGCATAAGTTTTACAAAAACCTGGTCTTTCACATACCCCCACAAGAAAAAGTCACACGGTGTTAAATCCGGTTACCGTGGAGGCCACTTTAGAAGAGGTACGTCATCTTCAGAAGCTCGTCCAATCCATACTGCCATCTACCGGCAACTAATTAAATTAAAACTTGAATAGTTTCGGAATAATTTCATATGTTTATTTTTTTCATATTCGTCTTCGTTTTTTTACTATAACGTTTTGAAACCCCGGAGGGAATTATGAATGACCCTGTATGTATATATATATATATATATATATGTATGTATATTTTAAAACGTACATTTTTGAAAAATATTTTTAGTAAAGTAGCAGAAAACAGTTATAGAAAACAAATTTGTAGTTAATACAATATGTATGTACATAATATTTATTTTTTATTGTATTATAAATCATGAGATTTTTGAACTCCTGTTATAATGGACTCTCGTTAATACGGACGAAAAAAACCGCTTGCCCTTGATTATCCATTTTAACGAGAGTTCACTGTATTTTCTTCATTATTGAAAATTAACATATCACTCACCCTCAAGAACAGTAGCACATTTCGAAAAAAGTAAATTTCACAAGCGAGCCAAAAGAAGATTTGTGTGTGTTTTGATGTAACATGAAATTATAATACTTTTCTGAACGCAGTCGTAAGAACTTACAGAAATTCGTAAAACCCTTAAAAATGCAGATATAAGTGAGGTTGGAGGGAAAAAATAATTTTCCCTCCCCATACAATTAACCCTTCTTCTGAGGTCACAAATGGACTTATAGCGTAATAAATGGAACTACACGTGTGAAACTTTTCCTGTAACGAGACGCACCTAAGACGCCTATTACAGGAATATGACGCAAAACGAATTTTTGCGAGGTGTGTCACCTTTCTTGCCAGTGAGCGATATATTCTTTTTCGAATTCAAAAATACTAAATATTTTTGCTAGGCAAGATTTTTTTTGCTTCACCTGCTCCTAGTCGTAAATGAATAACATTCAACTCACCGATCTCTAAATTTTCTTGAAATTCACCCAACTCTGAACGGAAGTAAAATCATGCATCAAAGCATAGATTTTGAAACACTTTCCAATGTTCCCAGTAAACTTTCACGATACATTGGTAATTAAAAAGTAAAGAAAGTATCTAAATAATTTATAGAAAAAAAATGCACATTCGAAAACAAGATTTCATTAATTACCGCCCATAGCTTGAAAAGTTCTCCTGTTCTTTTGTGTAGCTCTGTATACGATCTATATATTTGGATATGTATTACATATCATATGCTAAAATTTATTACAGTAAGAAAATGCATACAGTCGAAAACTAACATTCAGAAATTTCTACCAATTAACAAAAATGTACTTGAATTTTTTATACAGCCCTATATATTAGCAACAAATTTTTATAGATGCCACAGAGACTGCAGATGGTGGCAGATGACAATTACCTCATACAGTTTTCAGCTGAAATTCCAAAATTAGACAAAACTGGATTCGCATATTAAAACGCAATTGATTTGTCAAGTCATACCTTGGTGGATAACACTTCAAAACTCGAATTTGGCCGTTTACCCGCAGGTTTATCATTGTGTTTTTCTGCTGTAGACCTATTGTGTTATGTGTAAAATGTGAAATATCTGAGATGTTTAATAAACATACTCATCGGCAGATGATACAACACATCCCCATTGTCGACTTCGATTAGCTCTTTGCGCTCATGCGCAGTTCACTCCAGATTTCTATCAAACGTTTTCCATCATTTTTCCTTTGTACTTTCAACAGAAATTAAGTACTTCTGTTGCCAACATTAAAAACAAATGTTGTTAAAAACTACAAAAAAATTAATATTTGTTGATTATATAATTGAAATGCAATTTTCAAACAAATTGTTTTTAAAAGTACTTTTTTTTTACCCTGTACCACGATATAAAGATTGAGAATGTGCCATGCTTAGAAGTTTACAAAACAGTACAATGATTCATCTGCTTTATTTTACAGCTGTTTTATATACCGGAACGTTAATTTTTAGCGACGACACTTTAACCTTTTATCTACCGACGATGCTTATAAGCACCTTAAAAATTACTTATTATAAAATTCTTTTAATACGTCAATTTGTTGTAATACTATTTTTAATGAGTTACTGATACATTACTTTATTTTCTTCCCAAAAGCATTATTGGTTACACAAAACAAAATTTTTTTTAAAAGAATGATTTATTTTGCCTTTGTATCTTTCCAGCTTTCTTGGCGCTGAGGGAGGATGATGGGAATTTTTCAATTCGGAAATATTTCTATATTTATGTTGTAAGAACATCACATTTGTACATTTTATAATTCTACTAAATACTAAGAAAACAATTTAAAACAAAAGATTTGAGTGGGGTTATAAATATTGCACAAAATCCCTATAAATTCAAATTTAATTAATCCTTCTAAATCCTCCTAAATCCATCAAAAATTTATCAAATGATTATGTAAATCTTTTAATTTAGTTGAAACAATTTACGCAAAATGCTTTAGAATGTAAAATTTTCATGAATTCATAATGCGGTTAATTGCCGCCCGAGAGAAATAGTATATTAGAGGCTAAAAACAGGATGTAATAATGAAGAAATCTAAGAAAAAAACATCAGCAGAATAATGTTTCTTTCTGAGAAAATGTACAGCAGCAAGGAAAGCATTGCAATAGGATCGCGCTGAATTTCGGTGAGAGATGTCATATGCATTGCCAGCTAATTTCCAACTTCAGAACATCTACTTTTGTACTATTATTTTAACACAATCAAACTGATTGGTAAATTTATGATATGAATTGAATATTTTCAACTGAGCGAAAAATTGCCCAGGCCGGGAATCAAACTCAGATACGTGGCTTACAAGGCCAATGCTTTACCTGTTAAGCTAACTAGGCGACAACTGACTGATATTTTTCGCTCAGATAACCTTATTGGTCATAACATCTGGTCTGTCATTTAGACAGCTCTGCAGAATAAACCGCAGGTAAGGAACGATGCGTACGTAGATATCTACGTATCCATCGTTATATGGAGTTCCATTATTTTAGTTTAATTTTCCATTATCCAGGACTTAAATATAATAATGGGTACGTAGATATCTACGTATCCATCATTATATAGAGTTCCATTACCTGCGGTTTATTCTGCCGAGCTGTCTAAATGAAAGACCAGATGTTATGACCAATAAGGTTATCTGAGCGAAAAATCCCGGCCGGCTGTTGCCCAGTTAGCTTAACAGGTAAAGCATTAGCCTTGTAAGCCAAGTATCAGGGTTCGATTCCCGTCCTGGGCAATTTTTCGCTCAGTTGGAAATATTCAATTCGTATTTACTTTTGTGTTGTTTTGAAGTATATGGTGGCCAAGTACAGTATTTATTGCGATTTCATCACATTAAAAAGAAAAAAAAAGTGAGTAAGTGTGATCGCAGATCACACAGAGGGTTTCGTTTAATATTTCTTTCAAAACAAATCATCATTTAATTAATAAATCTAAATTGTTAATTTATAATTATTAAACTCTTACATAGATGGTAGTACCGATAAATTTACTTTTAAAATATTTATAAAAGGAAGCTATTTATTTTAATCAAATTAAAAATGTTCTATTCAAACTATTTAAATGAAATCCAAAATTCCATATTTTTTTAATAATAATAATAAAAAAAAATAACAGAGATATAAATAAAATTTTTAAACTTCAAAAAACGAAAATAATGTTTAAACGAAATTTAAATGCTGAATCATTAATATATCGCAATAGGTTTTAAAATAGAAAGAAAATCGACTTCCAAAAAATATTATGAATGTCAGTGATAAAAAAAATAGTATAAACCCTTAAATTGACAAAAAATATGAAGTTTCTTTTATTAAATCCGTCTTAGTATGAAGATTTTAAGTTTCAGCACCGAAGTTGAAATTAAGAATTTTTTTATTTCCTAGCGAGATGCTTTACTTCCAAGCTATGACGTCTACACACACACACACACACACACACACAAAAAAAAAAAAAGTTGAAATTAACGTTTTTTTTTTTAAATTTAAATCGCAAAAATGAACGCATGACATTGATAAAATTATTTAATTGAAATAATATACTTTTTCAAAATTTCATGATTTGTCATGTGACACAAGGTATTCTGCTGCAAATACACAAAATTTGAAGTCTCTGACTTATACAGTGTTTGTTTACGGATCTTGTGACGGTCAGACAGACAGAGGATAGAGATTAATAAATTTCAGTCAGATGAACGAAACATACCTTTATTTTAGGTTAGAGTCTCGGATTGAGCCGCTGATTTCCTAATACAAAAATTTCTTGTCTTGATGAGTCTTTTCAACTCTTGCCATTGTGACCATCTTATATCTTGTTACACTTTATATCTCGTTTATAGATTATATAATCAAAATAACAAAGTGGATATTCTATTGCATTTAACATTTAAATGTTTGAATATTTTTGCATTGAAAAAATAATCTTTAAAAAAAAAAAAAAAAAAAAAAAAAAAAAAATACAAGCAGTATAATCTTCTAGATGTAAAACCTTGAAAATAAATTTATCTCTACACAGAATAATCAATAACAAATGAAAAAATGAAAAAAAAAATATCTAAGGTCCTTAATATCTATAATGGAATTGATATTACGAAAATGACATAAGATTTTCGGAGCGATAATTTGAATAATAATCAGTTATGTAACGACTAAAATCGCTGATGTAATGTAAGTTGCAGAACATAAATCTAGAAAATTTAATCCAAATAGTATAAATAAGGATATTTGATGAAAATATAATGTTTAATACATTTTATGATAAAAAATAATTTAAAAAAAAGTTGTAGCATAGTTTTTAAATATGCGAAATATTTTATTCTAAATTTCGGCAGCGAGCATCGGGAGTATTTTGGTTTATATTTCTATTAACTTAAAAATTTAACCTTTTAACTATGAAAATTGATTTAGTTGGAAAATTCTACAATTAAACATTTAAAAATTTTTAAAACATTTTAAAAAGAAATCGAGCGAAAATTCGGGTTCGTTCACATTTTCGATCCAAAATCTGAATTCCGTTGAACATTCGTTTTTGGCGAAAATGCCGTAGAAAATTCAGCAGAACCGAAACTACTTGTATCCCAAAAAAACTCGTTCCTTCCTTCGGAAATTTTCAGCATGATTCACTGATTTAAGAGAGACTTTTTATTTATTTCTGCTATCTTCATTGTTTATAAGTATTAGTCATGACTGACTTAAGACGCGAGTACAAATTATAAAACAAGCAAGGCATATATGACTTAACTTTGAAGTTACGAACTTATTAAAAATTGCTGACTTAACAGTAATAGAATTGTTTAGTTTAAAACTTCAACAATATTTTGATTACTCTCTGAGAAAGTGTTAGTATAATAGATGAACATTTGCAATAATAATTATAACATATAAAATGAGATATGTATATATAGAATATTTCTTAATTAGAATAAATTCGTATATTTGAAAATCATTCTGCTTTGTGGGTGAAATAATTACGTTTTATCTTATATGAAAATAAAATGGCACAGTGAGCGAACTTGCGTCCCGGAGATAAAATTTTCAGATATGGGCGCCATTTCAAAACTTTCTTAGAAAGGAGTGGGTTTATGTTATGGTTTTGCTTGAAACTTATAAGCACACATACTTTTATGCATGTACAATCGTTTATTTGTTAGAAATGTACTTCTATACTTCTATAATTGTATAATTAATGAATAATGAAATACATCTGCACTGTTAAAAATCTTGGTCCTAGTTTGAACAATGTTTTGGTGCTCAATAGCTGCCACTGTAAGATGGTGAAATCTTGAACCAATATTTGGAGCTCCTGTTGAAGCATGGTTCCAATAGTTGGAACGAGGTTGAAATAGGAAGTTCCAAATGTTGGTACACGAGATTTCATCATCTTACTATGGCAGCTATTCAGCACCAAAATTTGGTTCAATCTAGGACCAAGATTTTTAACAGTGCAGATGTATATATACCGGGTGTCCCACAAATGACTGATGGATTTTAAAATTCAATAACTTGCAAACGGTGACAGCTATTTAAAAAATTTTTGCAGGAGGATTATGTATGATGTCAGGAGTTTTTTTACCGTAATTTTTTATTTTAGTTCGAATTTCAAACAATAGGTGGCGCGGACGGCGATTGAAGGCCAGGTCGACGCTTCACTCAGCACTGATCACCTGGCCTTCAATCGCCGTCAGCGCCACCTATTGTTTGAAATTCGAACTAAAATAAAAAATTACGGTTAAAATCTCCTGACATTATACATAACCCTCCTGCAAAATTTTTTTTAATAGCTGTCACCGTTTGCAAGTTATTGAATTTTAAAATCCATCAGTCATTTTTGGGACACCCGGTATATTAATCTCATGAACTTTTTTTGTTCATTTTCGTTTTCAGCCGAAAATAAGAAGCTTATCGAAATTCTGTTTCTGTTTCTGTTTCGGTCTTAAAAATCTGTTTCGGTCGATACTTAGTTTTAAAGTTCAAAGAATAAAATCGATAATTGATTGCGTCGCGCTTTTAAACGACATGCCACTAAGAAGAAACAATCATTATGTGACTAATTACATAACCATCATAAACAGTATGAGAACAGTCGTTGCGAGGCTTGTACAGCAGTGAACGGTAGCCACACTCCACATTAGTCAGATTTTTCTCGAGATAAATATTTTATGTCTGATTCATGATTTAATACTGTTTGATGTACCATGTTTCTTAAATCACAATTATAATCTTTTTCATATTGTTACGTTGCTATATTCTTTCTCCTGTTGTGATGCACCTCTGTGCTAAATTTTTTGTTAACACAGGGAATAGTTCATCTATTTTCTCAGATTTTATGTTTGTGACCTTAATTTTGGACATCAGTGTAGGTTAAGTAGTTTGAACTGTGAGTTGATAATGAGTCAATCAGGACAAATTTTTATATATATGTACTAGCTGACCCGATATGTCACATAAAAAAACCATTTCTGCCTCCCCACGAGGGAAGTGCCCCTTAATACTCTAGGGTCAAAAATAGACCCCACCATTCGAAGGTCAGTGAAGATTTTCGACTTCGGCCAAATGTTCAAATTAGGTCAAATCTCACTATAGCTTAATTAGTAGTAGTTTTTGAAAGTTAACCCCCGGATAGTAACATTTGGGTGAGAAGGAAAAGAAAAGTTCATAGCGTGAACGAGTAGCCCGATGGCTTTCCGAAGATATATTACATGAGGGTTTTTGAAAATATTTCAAAATGCTCCCCCACTGCGGGTTCGCTCTCGCGCCCCTGGAATTTATCGATTAACAAGTTGTAATCGATAAATTTATTAAATTTTTATATTTAATAAATAATATCTATCGGAAATCTCCGACGGAAAACAAAACTACATTTAAATGATAATTTTAGTAGAAAACGCTACGATTTTAAGAAAAATTATCATCACCCCCCACCTCTCTCTCTCTCTGGAAATTTACCTCTCCCATTTTCTTTAAAATTTTAAATTTTAAAATTTTAAATACCTCAAGTGTTGAAATCGATCCAAAAAATCGGACGTAAAATAATAACTGGTGGACGCTTGTGTACATAACTGTAAATTTTAAAATTTTCTTCTTCCCCTCTCTCAGCCCCTTCCCCGAAAATTCAACTACGCTTCTTTCAGTATAATGTTTAAGTGTCGTCAAATATCTGAAATTTTAAAATCGATACAAGAAATCGCAAGTAAAATAAAGATATTTAGTGGAGGAAGCTTAGATTTAAATTATGTGCCGTCGCCTAGTCTTTATAGTTTCTTTTTAAAATCGATTTTTCGATAAAGTAAAAAGTTACTTATTAATTTTCAAGAAAATCGCATTCTCGTAATCAACGTGAAAATTAGGCAAAGATGCTTGAGTTTAAAATGTAAAAATGCTGTATTTAAAAAAAATTTATACACTTCTAAATCCGTGTCTAATTTTTAAAATGAGGCTGTTTGCGCTTTAAATGCATGGCGTCGCAAGAAAGATATCACTTTGAAAAAAGTCGTTTTTAGAAATAGATTTTTAGGGGATTTCTTTACTTTTTGCAATAATATCAGAATAACTTTTAGAATTTATGAAAGGAGAGATTTTTTTGCGTTTGGCTGTGCAATTTTAGCGTTTTTAGGTCCACTAGATTTTAAAATACGGCCTTCTTTAAGAAATCCCATCTTAATTTACCACCATTAACAGACCTTCATTACTGTAAACAATTGATTTCTCTTCTAGTTGTTCGAAGAAATTGTGTGTGGTTTGATAAAAATCTATACTTAGCTGAATTTTGAAAATCCTCCCATTCTTTTAATTGGGGTTTTTAATGAAAAACTCAACTAATTATTAGAATTTATAAATTCTGAGTGTCCGGTGCATCATGAGACACTTTGAGCTAGTCTTACAAAAATTTTGAGTCTCTTACATGTTTTAGATTTGGCTAGCTATCGCGAACAGACACACACACGCACAACTGTGCTAATTTTTTTTCTTAGTATAGATATACATATACATATCTTATCTAAATCCTTAAGGGAAAATATTTAATTCTCAAGCTTCTTTCCCCTTCCCCTGCTGTGCTGCTGTTAATATGCTTAACACGACATATGCTTAACAGTGTTCAAATGCTAAAAAGTGCAGCTTTATTCTGCCATTTTACGATTAATAAATGAATATTATTTATTCTTTTAAGTATCACAGTACTCTTATTCACTCTTCCAAAATCGGTGCAGCCTTATTTATTATTACTATGTGAAGTGGTGCACATACTAAAAATTGATACCACTAGTGGTTTACTTGTAGGTTTATCATTGTACTTGTCCTACAATCAAAGATATGAAATGACTGCAGGACAATCACAATGATAACCTAAGAGTATACCACTAGTGGTATTAATTTTTGGTATGTGCACCATTTCACTTCTGGCAGACATGGAACATTAGATTCCCCTATTACTACTCTTCCATAAAATAAAGGTTTTTTTTTCTTTCTTGTTCGATTACTTAGGGTTTTATGCTGTCGGCACTTGGGCTGTTAATTTAGCGTTATTTTGATTTTTGGCGCAATATGCAGATATTATTCCTGCAATAAATGAACACAGCAATATTTCCATGCACTGTGTTTAATGCAATTTAGATAAAATCGGTAGTAATTATTGCGCTAACCATTAGAAAAGAAAACGGGCACTGGAGATGGGAATATTCGATCCACTAGTTTAGTGTGCGTAATGAAGGATTGCAAATGTTGACGTTACTCAAAGAGTGATAGGCGAGGGTACAGACGAGCATATATTGACAACTAATACACGACATTGAACAACTAGATGAATCAATGAAACAAGTTTTTCACAATTTTATGCTTTAAAAACAAAATGTGGAAGTTGACTACACATTGAAAGAGACTTTAGGCTCTACCTCAGTAAATGTGCAAGAGTAAAAAAGCGCAGACAACATTTTGCTCAACTTTATTTTCAAAACTCAAACATATTTTCTTTTCTTGATCTTAATCACAACTTATTTTTTTTCATAATCTTAGTCTCGCTTTTGGGATTTTCTAATTGTCCTTTGTGTGGGGTATTGCTTCATTTTGACAATGAATTCTCGAAATAAAATTTAACGGTTGTGTTAACTCTTAAATTTGATATTCTTTGGCATGCAACATAAAATTCATTCTTTTCCCCTTACTTATACCCCCCATCGCACACACTTGCGTTTACAACTTGATTCAACTCCGGCAAATATTTTTTGTTTTTCTTTAAGATCTTAATCATGATGGCCGGGAGGGACATCTATGCTATACATACTCCTCTTTTGAACAGTTTCTCTTTGACAGTTAAGTATGTGAAATTTATCTTTAATATACGCAGTAAAAAAAAATCCGTTAAATTTACGCAAAAACTGCTGGGAGCAATGTTGCCAGCAGTTTTTGCCATAAAAATTGCAGTAAAATTAGATGCATTTTTTTTATTGCATCTAATTTTACCGCAATTTTTGCGGCAAAAACTGCTGACAACATTACTGCAGTTTTTGCCGTAAATTTAACGGATTTTTTTACAGTGTATTTATGCCTAATAGTTGATTTTTCTTTAGTTTGAGTTTGATTATCACTTTGAATAAATAGATGTACATTTGGTACATTCAGTTCTTCAAGGGATACGTGAGCATTAAAAGTTTTAAGATAGGTCGACGAGCAATGGCCTACCCTCGAATACGAAATTGCGACCTTTAAAATTGACTACGCGCTTCGTCAGCACCTATTACACACTATTCTATAAATACGAAAATATCAATCATTTCTTTACCCAAGTATGATTAGTTCGATCGCGATCACCTAATTTACCTTCGTCCAAAGTTTGATCAGCCTGCCGCCCAAAATAAGAGCCCGAACAGAAGTCATCACTACGGCAACGCGATAACTCGGTAGCTATCTACACTTCGCAGCTTAACAGGTGTTGTTTCGAAGAGAGGTCATTTCGAATTCAGCTTTCGCTCTCTCAGGATCGTGATCCTCCGTTTTCCTCTCCATTTTCAAGTCTTTTCCGATGGTACTAAAGAGTTTTTCTCTGTCTTTCCGACTTTTCAAGACTTGCACTGAAAAGGCAAGGGAACAGGAGACCCTGGATCCTGTAGTGGCATTCTGCTACGCGACCTAAAAATAATCGTGTAGTTAAAAGTAGTTTGTAGGTTAATTTATATTAGGAAAAAGTAGTCTAAAATAGGTATTGCAAATTTGTGTTGGTAGTTGGTTTGCTTCTGTGTGGACAAAGAAAAGTAAGTAGTATTTCCATTTTTATTGTATAAAGAACTTTGAAAATAAAATGAATAAATTAATATCCTAAAGGCTGAGGTATTATACAGAAGGGTATTTTGAAATATACAGTTGATTTTTCTTAATATACGGAGACTATAAGCTTCAACTACCTATACTGTGAAACATAGATTCGAAATCAGAGGCAAAACATCGCCTAGTAAAATCCAGAAGAATCCGGAATATGGCTGATTCCACCGTTTGCGACAACATCTATAATCGGGATGTCGTTCATTTCCTTTTGACTGCACGATGTTGTAGCTCGCGAGGCCACATCAACCGATCATGTCGAATTATGGCTGTTTTGATTCGGTAAAATTGATTAAACAAAGTCAATTACAGATTTGAACTAGTCGACAACCCCAAAACTTTTTTCTATCTCATGCATGTTAGTGCTTCGAAATTCGCTATCTCAGTGCTAAAATTAAATGACAATCTATGTTCATCGTGAGGATTCTAAAGGTATGAAATTTCATGCGTTAGAATTCTTGAAACAAAACTATTGTTGTGTGATTTACACCAAAACATAATCAGCAATATTTATCAAAATATACATAAATCTGAAGTTTAATGAAAATTCGTGCATTAGTTTTTGTGATAGGCTATTGAGAGAATTGGGGAAAATTCCACGTAGTTGTGTTACCTATTGGGGGACTGACACCAAAACATAAATAGAATCACTTCATTTCAAGAATTAACAGAAAACAAAGTTTCATGAAAATCCGTGCATCAATTCTTGAGATAGAGCTATTACATAAATCGTGAAAAAAGCAGCATAATAGCGCCTATTATTGAGCGATTTACACCAAATTGTAAACAGCATCAATTTATGTCAAGGACTAGCCGAATCTGAGATTTGGTGAAAATCCGTGCATTAGCTCTTGACATAGAGCTATTGCACAGAAATCGTAAAAAAGTCAGCAAAGCAGCGCCATCTGCTGAACGATTTACACAAAATCCTAATCAGCAAAAATCTATATCAGGGACTATTTGAATATAAAGTTTTTTTTTTTTTAATTTTGTGCATTAGTTCTTGAGATACAGCGTCCACATAATTTATGTCACATACACATTAACAGAATCAGAGACTTCCTGACAGACATTTTGTAAAAAACATGTTTTTTGAAATCTCTGACCCCTAACATGTAAATCCGTCCAAAAACCAGATTTCGAAAATTTTATACGAACCGAATATTTTCTACTTGGCTAAAAAAAAAGGCTTTAAGATATCAATTAAACAATATTGCTTCCTATTGGAATATTGTACTAACAAATAAAAATACAAAAAAAGCAGCTATTACAATTTCTACGCACAGAAGAAGTGTTTAATAAAATTCAATATGATCTCGTAATTACCCACGATTCTTAAAACTTTTCCTTTATATTTAGAAATCATTTAGAGAAGGACCAATCAGAATATTCAGTTCGTATGTTAACTGCTGATAGTTACGAAATAAATTTTTAAAAAGTATGTTTTGTTCTTGTTTATTATACTAACTCACAAACAAAGGAAAGAAATTACCTAATACAATTTATGAGTAATGCACTGTTAAAAAAATGCAAAACCCTTTCCACATATAGAAGAAAAATTTAAGAAAATTTAATGTAACCTCTAATTACTCACGATTCTCAAAATCTTTCTTTTGCATTTATAAACCATTTGACCAAAGATCATTCAGAATGTTCAGCGAACAATAGATTTCCGAAATTTATGTCAAAAAAGAGGCCTGTTTAATTAAGAAACGTTCCCGAATCGCTAGAAATATTCTGAAAAGACAGCTAAAAATGTCGAATTTTTTCCATCTTTTAACTGTAACATTTGTAAGTTTTTTTTTTCTTTTTTTTTTCTTTTTTTTTTTTTTTTTTTTTTTTTTGTAGTGTTGAGATTGCAGATTAATTCGCTGTGCTTTAAATGTGTCTTTAAATAATGTAATATTAATGTTAGAAAAATTACTTTAGGTGAGTTAAACTTCACAATCATATTGTTTCCTGATTTTCCTTTTTAATTCTTCTTCAAGTGTTTTCAAAATATAAATCGAGGGTTTTGGAATAGTGGGTACCTACTTGGCCACACTGAATTTTCTCAAACGGTTTTTATAGTGTTCTATTTAGTGTTTATGTTTAATGTTACGCTTATATTATGTTTATCGGTCCGATATGCTTATTATCTACAGGGGACTCAGCCATTTTTGCTTCGCTTGTCAACACCCCCCCCCCTCCCCGTGAATTGCAAAGCAATTCAAATTGCGACGGCTGCCACTTCGCTTTCTTATCAAAATTTACATCAACTCCAGCCATTATGAATATTATTATTAATCACTTCAATATGTGAATTTTACATATATATTTTTAATGTGAAAAAATAATGGAAAGGTCCGTTAAAAATGCAAATGTTGATTTCCTGAATGTTTCGGGTAATGAGATCATAAATTTAATACTGAGAACCATTGTTATAGTTGTTGCCAAATGAGAAACTACAAATTCAAACTCATTTTGCTGCCATGTAAGAGAAATATGTATTTAGATTTTAAAATAAATTAATAATAAGTAATTTACGACTTATCCATGTCATGTATGATTTATTGGTGTTTATGTCTGTAAATAAAAAAGCATCAGATGAGAGAAATTCTATGACTGCATGAGAGAATGCAATCCTGCCAATTGCGGGTCATTTGCGTAGATGTAATATGCATGTTTTAATTTCATTTACTAAATTTTTTGCTGAAAATTAGACTTTAAATTTTCTTTAACAGCTATAAAATACATTTTTGTTTATTAGTGTCAAGTTTTAAAGGGTTCCATCTAGTATTTCAATTTATATTAGCAGCAGACTGCAGTATCATTAAAATATCTTGTTGTGAAATTAGTTTAATGCATTGTTTATCAGCAATCCAGTTTAAAATGAGCTATCAAGGCTTTACTTTATCTAATTTCAAAAACACTATTGTTTGCATCATGGAGGAAAGAGATGGATGGAGGTGCAGTATGCCGTAAAATAGGTTGCAGTATGATTCATGCTATCGCTCAAATTTAATAGCCCCCTTCAGCCTAAACAAAATGATCATCACGTGGAACAGGGACCGAATTCTTTGACATCAGTCGTCCATTTTTACTGTAAATGAAAATGATCTGCTTATATTTAAACATTCTAAAGTGGCATTTCATTGGACTATGAATTAAAAATTGTATGGCTGAAAGTTTTCTTCTTTTTTTCGAAAGCACGTTGTTGTGTTTGGGCCTAATATAGCGAATTTCAGGGTTACAATTTTGACGTCACCTCCAGCCCCTATACTTCATCTCTATACTTTCTTTTTACTCTATGGGTGCACAAACCAAAAATATTTTTAAAAAGATGATTTCTTTTACTTTGCATTTTTCCATTTTCTTGACTTTGAAAGATTGTGGATGAAAGGTTTCAGCAAGGAAATATTTTTACATTTCTATAGTAAAAGTATTATACTATTTTAGCATTCCCTAATTCTATCAAATACTGAAAAAATATTTTAAATAAAGATTTGAATAAATAATTAATTAAATGTTGAACAAAATCCCTATAAATTCAAATTTAATTAATTAATTTTAATTGGCAAAATTCGTCTAAAATTCATTGAATAATTATTCAATTTTTGAGTGGCTCTGTAAGTAAACTATGAACGTTATGTACTTTACTTTCAATACCGAGCATGACATAGTAAGTCTGAATAATATATGTCAATTACAGAGCAATCTAATTATATTAACGTAAGTTAGAGTACAGACAGATAAATCGAATTCGTAAACATTTTCAACTATGTTATAAACTGTTAAAACGCCTAATAGATTGAAATTTGACTTGCAGAAATTTATACCCAATAGACGGTAGCACATTTTAATTTTTTTGTACAGCCGTGTATTTTGCCTACTATCTTTGCATACGTATATGCCACTACGTAGCTAAAATTTAATTAAGACTAAAACACGCTTAAATCTAGTGAAATCACACTTCCAGAGATTATCTTCCATAGACAGCCATGTATCTAATACTTCGCGTGGCCCTGTTTATAAGTTTTCTACATTCTATAAACATATCTTTGTTTGCTAAATGCAGTTTAGCATAAAATACATAACTCTTTTAAAAACCCTCTTTAAGACACTTTCGTTCTTATACTGTAACCTGTGCAGTTTCTGTTGTGTTCCCTTGTATATGATCTACAGGATTTATACACACAACGCAATATGCAAAAATTTAATTAAACTTAAAAATTCATGTCAAAAGAAAAAATGTACTTCTAGCAATCATCTCTAATATAAAATATTTCGGTTACAGTATATTGTACGAAATCCTTTGTATAAATACTATGCACTCTCTATGACACAGGATGTAACTCATAATAAATCTCAGCAACGTATATCAATTTTATTACGTGTGAAATAATTTAACTTGATTAAAATATGCAGGAAACAAAAGTTTCACCTTATACCATTATGCAAAGGATTTCATTTGTGTGGCCCTGTAAATGAAAAATAAACATTTTTTGTCCCGCATATAGTAACAGAGTTTTTATTTTAGTCCATTTAAGTAAATACATATCAATTTCATTCTGTTTGAAAGGTTGTAACACCATTAAAATGCACTTGAAGCATTTTTTCTCATTGGCTGTAATGGAACGAAAATTTTTTGACAGTCCCCGTAGTTAAACTATACATTCGATTTTCGTAAAATTTGTAATGATTTGACAAAATTTTGAAATAATTATAATATAATTTTGTAAAATTTCATAGCATTCGATAGAGTAGTTTTTGCGTTATTGTATGCGGACTGACGGACGGACAGATTAAACGATGACTATAAGGTGCTTCATATTTACATAATTACGAATGTACCTAAAAAGTAACTAACGCTATCACCTCCACTGACTATGATTTTTTTGTGATCGGAGATGTTTCATTTTTAATATTAAGAGAGCTGTTGGATATGAAAATGTGAAAATTGGTGGTATTATAGAGGAACATTTTATAAATATTCTAATGCAGACAATTTTTAAATGAAATAATTATTTTAAAGGATATTTAATGATAAAGTTGTTCAAAATCATTCCATTCAAAAAGTTTTATAAGAACAAAATTATACATAACAGATGTAAATTTTCCATTTTTATTTTTGGGTGAAAAAAGTCCGGGCCAGGATTCGAACCCAGGGATGTATTGGCCGAAGCCGCAATGCTCTTCAATTCGTGTTTAAAAATTAATCTAAAATTATACATAGTAATTTAATCATTTAATTATCAGCTCTTCGTGTGGAAACTGCATTTATTTTTTTTTATTTGATTTTTTTAGGCTTTATTTTTAAATTTAAATTTTCAGCATTTCGAGAGACATTTTTTATATATTTTAGAAAAGGGTATTAAGGTACCCTGGGGGTAATAAGCCACGTTAAGCTTCTACCAATTTTCACGGCTCAGTTTTAGTTTGTATTTTTCAAACAAATATATGATTTAATACAGCAACTCATTGACTATCTATATAAAAAAAAAATAATTTAACAGATATGTATTCATAAAATGTAATGGCGTGATTTCTTGACCAATGCTATTTGGCGTTATTACCCACCTATATGGGTAATAACGCCATGCAAACAAAACTATGAAATAAGATGGAATAATTGCATGTAGATTGCCCAATTCTAAAAATACAAACTCTACAAACTTAGAAATTGACAAATTGCATTCTAAGCTATTGAAAATGTTCAATTTTTTGTGAAAGTGTAAGAAAAATGAAGGTGTGGTGTGTATGTGTGTGTGTGTGGGGGGGGGGGGGGGGAGGATGAGGCAAAAGAATATCAGACCGTGAGCTTCTTTTTTGCTTAAAAAGGACCGCTTAAATACAATTATTAGAAACATTGCACAGTTTTAACTGTGTTTATTTGAGTCAGTATTTAGGATGTAGCTCGGCTACTGTAGGGAATCAACCGGGGTATCAATGCCAAGGATTAGCGTTATTACCCCGTTATAGTTATTGCGGTGTACATTTTAAATTACAAATTATCTCGAGAAGATATCCAAAATCTTCAACAACATTTTGAAAGTCCATGAAATGTACTACAAATTTATGTAATTAACAAAATATTTCCGGATAAAAAAAAAAAAAAATAGTCTTCACATTACAAAACGTATCTCGCAAAATTTAGATCAAGCGTTAATTTTAGTTGCTTGTAAAAACAATAAGACCTAAAAATGAAACAAATTAACTTGAAGCTATTTTTTGCGATTTATATGATTCAAAACCCTTCTGCGCAGAGCACATGGGTGTCATTTACCAGATTATTTCATAATTATGCAAAATATTAGCACTTGGCGTTATTACCCCACCTGGCGTTATTACACCAGGCCACCTTATTTTAAATTGTTGCCAAATTTGAAAGTAGCGCAAAGAATAATATTTCCTTCTGATTAAAAATTTATAAACATCTGGCTATTATACATAGAAAAAAAAACCTTTCAAATTAGAATTAAATGATTCTGTGTTAAAACAAGAAAATATTGAAAATTATGGCATAAAAGCTATATTTGTACATGAATTTCAAAAGAGAAAGAAAATTTAAAACTGCTAAATTCATTATTATGCCTTAAAAGTCATAAATGAAGGAAATTACATCATATTTAAAATGGCCAAATTATAATAATGGTAAACAATTTAAATTAAAAAATATATTTTTGCGAGATATTTATGTTATATTTTGAGATAATTTTTTCAACTATTGTTGTGAATTCTAACACAGCTCAAATATTGCCTTTCTTACAACAAAATTATTTTTCCACGAATACTAAAAAGAGAAAGAAAGCTTTGGAAAAAATTACCTGAGATTTAAAATGACACAACAGTTTGTATTCAAAAATATATTTACAGGAGATATTTCATTTCCAGATGATTTTTTAAACGATTATTGCCAATCCCAAAGCAGTGCAAATAAAAAATTTTCGTTTCTAGCAACAAAAGTATTTTTACGTGAATGCTTCAAATATATATGAAACTTTAAAATACTAAATTCATTAATATGCTTTTAAAAAAGGAAGTAGGAAAAATTACGTCATATTTGAAATGACCAAATAATAACAATGGAGAACAGTTTAAATTAAAAAATATATTTGTGCGGGACATTTATTTCATATTTTGAGATGATCCTTTAAACTATTTGTTGTGAATTGTAATACAACGCAAATAATATTTCTTTTCTAACAGCAGAATTAATTTCACATGAATATTAAAAAGAGAAAGAAAAATTTGATGAGAATTACGTCAGATTTAAAATGATACATTTCAAATATTCTTTAAAAGAACTTATTTATAACGTTGTTAAAAAATACGAAGAGACAAAGATCCTGTTTATTTAATTAATTTTGCATTGGCGTATTTTCAAATTTTTTACCATTCTCTTTTAATCAAAAACAAAAACAGCCATTGTATCTTTTAACACTTGGGGACGAACGACAGGTATACGTGCCACGTAAAATGCTCAGAATCTTTGATTATTCTCGCCAGTAAATTTTTATTGTAAATTTTGCCTTATTAAATCCGAGTATTTTCCTTAGGCATAAATTTTTGTTTTGATAAACCGGTGAAAAAGGATTAATAATGCTGTAAAAGAGGCTAACCCCGACGCTCGTGCTACAAAATATGGTTAGAAGAGCTGTCTTTTGAAATGCACACAGGGTGTGGTTTTAACATGATGGGCCTCCCCGGATAAAGTTTCAAATGTTCGTGCCACTGAATTCGGTTAACAGATTATTGAATATTGTGGTCCGGTAGAGAGGCCACCGCGTTCATCAGATTTGACTCCCATGGACTTCTACCTCTAGGCACAGATCCATCCCACATAGCACACATTCATCTATAAGTCATCTAGAAGCTGTAAATACAAGAAGGCCAAAACATCTATAGGTTATCTAAAAATATCCACGATACTCTCTTTTTACGTCTATTAGAAATAACATGTGTGATCTCTCTGAGTTCCTTCAGACGTTGATTACATCCAGATAGTCTACAAGACTACATCTATAAGACCTCCAAGCAAGAGTATTTTTTCCATAAGAGATGCATAATGCATGTTATTCTCAAATCCATTGGATGCAGTCTTGAGTATTTCCTAAGGACATGGAGTAAAGGATTTCCTTTAGATGTTAAAAAGAGTGAAAGCCACAGATCGTCTGTTGCAGGTCACAGACGTCTGATAGAAATCTAAATTGGAATGTCAGATCGACGTCTGTTTATTTACTGATATGCACATCTAAATAACATTATGGAGATTATAGACGTATTCATACTATAAGTCGATGTCTTATAGATAACGTGTGTTGTGTGGGATATGACTGAGTCTATTTCACTGATAGATCTAAAGCAACTCATCATCCTTATTTGTCGCACAGTTTCAACTGCTATGATTTAAAGTGTTCAGGTCTCAGCGTTATCACACTTTTATTTGTGCATTGTCACTAATGGAGAATACTTTGAACAGTATTTCGTACAGATTTTGGCATTTAATGTATTCATTTTTTATAGTAGACCGTTTTCTGATATGAGTGCACATTTATTTTTCTGTTTAATTTCAATATTTCACTCTTCGCTTTGTATACAATCCCTAAATATCAGTTGAAATTTTAAGAAGAAATAACCCTCTTCGGTGATACCAAAATTTGGTGATAACTGCTAAAGGTGGTTTCGGCGTAAAAAGGACATTGAACCCTGATTTCGACCTATGATTACTTTAATTCTTTTTTATTAACTTACTCCTCCATGAAAGACAAAATTTTGTGAAAAGTGTCAAACTTTGAAATTTAATAACTTTGCCATTTTTTGTAGCACAGAAGTCAAACTTTTTCTGTTATATCTGTTAAGATATGAGTAAAATTTTACTAAATCTAAGTATGGGGACTAGGGGACTATATAAAAAATTAGATTTCGTATTATTTTTTTTTATAAAACTGATTTTTTAATTTTAAGTAATGCCACAGTATGAATATTTACCTTATTTGAAATGCTTTTGTAACTGGAACTATATGTCTACAATCAATGGTTAAGAAATTAAAGGTCGGCGATAGATAACATATTGCAGCCTATAGTTTGATTTATTATGGAGAAATTAGATCAGCTTCAACAGAGTATTTGTAGAACAGTACTAATGACAGGGCTCCACAATAACACTAAATGTTGGCCAACATGGCGATATAGCGCCAAATTTGAAGACAGAAATAAGTTGCTATATAGGAAGCCAACTTGGCGGTTGCTCTCTAATTTGGCAAAATTCATATTTAAATCAATCAATCAACCTTTCATAATCAAGATTAAACTTAACGCAATTAAAGATTTTTTTCAAGACTTTTTTTACTTTTTAGTGCAATTTAAAAAACATAGAAAAATATAGAATGAAAAATATAGAAAATATTTTCTATATTTTTGTGAATTTTAGCGATAGCATGTTTTAAATTTTTACATTTATATTTATTTTTTATTATTTCATATTTAAATTTCTTTATTTTGAATTTCTCAAAATTTAGATTAAGATTGAATCTTAAATCGTTACAAAAACTACTGTGCATTGATAACAATGTGTCTGAATACATTAACGCTACCTCGTAAAAAAACTATAAATACTGCCCACTTAAATTTACAAATAGAATATGTTGCAAGTGATCATAACAATATACTTAAATTTCTTGACATTGGGAGCATTAGCTACATCAAACAACTAATTGAATAATTTAACATATGATTTTGTATATTAAGGGGAAATTTTACATTACACTATTATTAAAACATTCAAAACACAAACTGATTTTTTTTTGACATGAGTTTGTGCACTAACTACTGAACCAATTTTAATAATTATATTTCTAACAGAAAGATTTGTAGCCAAATGGTTTAAGCACTACGCCGCCAATCGCCTGCGAACGTAGGATTTTCGGGTTCGAATCCCACTGGCTCCATTGCACGCACTCTTTATTTGGAGCTCCCATTTGTTTCAATCCAGTGTTGTAAAATTTCTTTGTGCTATCTCGTCCCTACATATTGACGATGATTTATAAGCAGGCCTTCATGTCGATCACACAAGTTAGATGTATGTTGGTCAATAAATAAATAAACTGAAAGTTTCATTTGTCGGTGTGTCAGCAACAGTTATCAAAAACACTTACATTCGTATAATTTAATTGGAATTTTTTAATGAAATTTCTTCTGATGATAGCAGTTGGGTGCTTTGCAATCTTCGTAATCATTTTGACAAAGATTACAGTATCGCTTGATTACTTT
The DNA here is from genome assembly GCA_964019185.1 of Maratus speculifer. Classification (NCBI taxonomy): domain Eukaryota; kingdom Metazoa; phylum Arthropoda; class Arachnida; order Araneae; family Salticidae; genus Maratus; species Maratus speculifer. The sequence continues at coordinate 220,622,769 of OZ025298.1, forward strand.
ATCTGATTACTTATCTAATTAAAGGCCACTAAATGCTTTATTTTGAAGTACACTGAGATTAGGTAGGCGAAATTTAATTCGTAATTTAAAAAAGAAGTTACGATAGACCTGTTAAATCACGTGAGGTCGGAGACCATTTCCATTTTAGATAGATTTCTGTCTAAGCAAGTGTAACTTAGTGATATTTTCTTTGTCGGGATCATCAAAATTTTCCTTTTCCAACAAGATTACGTTACACTAAATTACAAAAAATAAAACAAAAAACAGTTTTTGTTATTTAATTTTTCAACTAGCATTTTTTTTCTCATTTGTAACAGGCTGTAATTTTGCATATTATTTTAAAGATTATATCTACAGGATGATTCAAAACTAGGGGATCAGACTACTAGAAGGGGGTGGGATACACCTTGACGATTCGGAATCACATAGCAAATTACTGTCAGAAATACAAGGTGTGGTCATTAATTTCCAGGATTGATCTTATAACTCCAGAAAATATGTGGGTGCAAACATTCTTTGCACCACAGATTGTACAGAATGTATATTGTAGTATATACTTCATAGATGCATATAAACTTTATTATGTTTGAAAGAGTGTAACATCATTAAAATGAGCTTGAAACTATTTCCTCCCATTGGCCGTAATGTAACAGAATATTTTTGATTGCCCCCAGTGGCGCAGCCAGAATTCGGTTCTAAGGGGGGTTTTGAGTTTCTGATAAAGGTTATTTGAATCGCCGGTTAATAGAATCAGTACTAATTAGAATATTTACTGTATAATACTTAAGCTCAAAGAGCGTGTGTGTGGCCGGAAATCTTTTTTTTTTTTTTTTTTTTTTTTTTTTTTTTAGCATGAAGCATCTAAGAAAAGTAATTTAGTTCAAATAACCAATTTTTACTTAACTGATTCATGTAATATGCACTTTCACAATTTTAAGTAGAATTTTCGCCATTTAATTGAATCACTTTATTAAATGAACTATGATTCAATAAAGTGGCGGATTCTGAAATGCGCCAAAACATTTAAATATTAAGTTTGGATTTCATTCATATAAGCAGCAATTATAGCGATCTTTCTCAGCTCTGGGAGGGGTTTTAACCCTAAAACCACCCCCTTGGCTGCGCCACTGATTGCCCCTGTAATTAAATTATGCATCCAATTTTCATAAAATTTGAAATGACTCGACAAAATTATGCAACATCTACATATTTTAAATTTCAAATAATTCGGTTGGGTAGTTTTTGCTTACTTATATGTGGACAGACAGATGGGCGGACGGACTGAACAATGACTATAGGTGCTTCATAATTACATAATTACGAAAGCTCTTAAAAACCTATCAAAGCTATTTTTTTCCGGAGACAAGACTTACAAGCAAGATCTATTTACATGCATACTAAAAAAAAAAAAAAAAAAAAAAAAAAAAAAGCTGTAAGAACTATAAAATGTTCTTCTGATATAGATATATATGTTTCTAAAATCATTTCAGCGGAACCTCTATTAAACGTCCGTAAAAAGAAGAAAAAAAAAAAAAAAAAAAAAAAAAAAAAGACTTTTATTTATTTGGCAATTTATTTCTGGTTGGTGATGAAATAAAGTTAAAAAAGTATGCTTTAAAAATTTTTGCTCTGTTATATGTTTGCTCTGACAGATGGACTTACAGATAGACGGATGGATGGACTGAATGATGTCTATATGTGTTATGTATTTACATAATTACGGGCGCACCTAAAAATTAACCCAAATCTCAGACATTTGTCCCCAACATTAGTCAACTACCTAATGTCTTACAAAAGACCTTACAATAAGTGAACGAGCTGCGTTACGAGAAATCCTCATAATGCATATTTACTGGATTTCTGACTAATGGGTTATCATTTTTCAAAAGACACCTATAGACACCTTTTCATTTCGAAAATTTTCAACGATTAAAGGACTTGTTCAACCACTTTTCAAAAGACACCTATAGACACCTTTTCATTTCGAAAATTTTCAACAATTAAAGCACTTGTTCAACCACTTTTCAAAAGACACCTATAGAAACCTTTTCATTTCGAAAATTTTCATCGATTAAAGGACTTGTTCAACCACTTTTCAAAAGACACCTATAGACACCTTTTCATTTCGAAAATTTTCACCGATTAAAGGACTTGTTCAATCATTTTTCAAAAGACACCTACAGACATCTTTTCATTTCGAAAATTTTCATCGATTAAAGGACTTGTTCAATCATTTTTCAAAAGACACCTATAGACACCTTTTCATTTCGAAAATTTTCAACAATTAAAGGACTTGTTCAACCACTTTTCGAAAAGCCCGAGTAAGCCAAAATTTTATGCTACTGGAATAAATTGTCTTATTACACATATGCAAAGTTGTATAGAATGTGATGGCTTGTATTTTGATTAATAAACTTAATTTCAAAAGGAATTGTGTGCATTTTGATTATTATACAGTGGAACCTCCATAAGTTGACCACCCAAGGGACTGTAACTAAGTGGTCAATGTACGGAGGTGGTCAACTTAGGGAATTTTTAGAAAATATTTAGTACAACATTAGAAAAAAATTAGTAAACTTTTTAACTATTTTTAAGGAAAATTTAGGAAAAAAATAGCATGCAGGCGATGTGCCCGGCCAGGGATCGAACTGGAAAACCCACGGTCAGTAAGCGAGCATCTTATGTGCCGAGCGAAAGGCTAGCTCGATCGCTTCCTGCGAGAAACTCGTTTTACTGACCGCGCAAGATGGCCGCCACAAGCACTTACTTATTTTTATTTTTACTGAAGATGCAGCACATTTTTACCATTTTTGAAAGAATAATTCAATTTTTCTTTGAGCCCTCTCTTTGTTCATTAAGTAACTACAAAAAGCACTTTCGCATTTTACAAGTCCATGCTTAGGCATTTTCCTGCAGCGAAATCTTTAAGTTGCTCCATCATGTGTTTTACACCCTCTTCCTTCAAAGTCGAGTACTTTTCAGTTTCGTTGTCACTTGGATCATCATCTTTGCCGTCCATTTCTTGTATCTTAGAGTCCTCGCTGTGCTTAGTTTCAGAGAGTATCTCATTAAAGATTGTCTCTGGGTCTGGTTCAACTGATGTTGCTGACTCATCATCCATAGTAACATAATCTTCAAAATCAACTCAATCAAAAACTAGCAGGGGAGATAGAGAAGCTCATCTTCTTGCACCGATGTTGTAGCGGTAACAAATTCAGCTTTCTTAAAACAGTTTTTAATCGGGGTTTGCTTAACTTTATTCCAAGCAGAATTAATTCCATGAACAGCATTCAAAACATTTACTGACGCAGCTGTTGACTATGCCAGTGCAGAAGGACCACAGGTTTGAGCTTTCATAATCCATAGCTTCACATTTGTGAGATTGTTCATTTCCGGGTGACAGCGGCAGTTGTCCACGAAAAGAAGAATAAACCGCTTCTTTTTCCCCATTTCTGCGTCATTCCTCTAATCAACTCTTCGAAAAATGCATTGGTCATCGGATCTATTTGCTCTCCAAAAAACAGGAAGGTCTTCCGGTTTTACATTTTTAAATACACGAGGTTTAGATTATTTGCCGATCACCATAGGTTTCAATATTCCCCAGTCATAATAGCACATAAAATAACAGCAAAACGCTGGTTTGAAAGCTTTCCTCTTATGCAAGTATCATCCTTCATTACTAAACTTCTATCAGACATAAAGAGACCACACTCATCAGCATTAAATATGTATTCAACTTTAAAACCTTTAGCAAAATCTGAGAATTTATTATTAAACTTCTCCACCACTTCAGCTAAAATTTCATTCGATTCCTCACACAAAACTTTGAGAAATCTTATATCGTAGTTTAAATGTTTCAAGCCAACTTGCTGACACTTGGAAATCCTCGATTTCAAATTCTTTTGCAATTTTTTTATACTTCCTGAAGCAGAGGTCCTGATATTCTTGCACTGATTGATCTCATCTCTTGAAACCAACGAAACGTAGTTTTGTTCACAGCGTCGAGGCACGTTTTTATACGTTTTCTTCATCACGGGAGTTTCATTTCATTTTCGGAAGAATATCTTTCCAGTTATTCTGCCTTGCGTTTTAAATTGTTGCTCACAATTGTCTCGCTCACACCAAATTTTTCCGCTAGTTTTGTTTGGCTGCAGCTTTCCAGAAAATTAAGTAGATCCACTTTCTCTTTTAATTTAAGTTCTTTTAGAGCTTTTCTTTGCGCCATTTTAAATGAAAATTCGCAAATAAACGTACGGTTCCGTCACAACGGATATGCAGAAAAAAAGAACGGAATGTATTTCAGATGTGAACGATACACGTTGTTTTCCAATTCAGCGTATGTATATCTCGCTCTCCCCGGGCATTTTTTGACAGATTCTAGTACAGGCCCGTAGCTAGACCATATTGCCAGGTAGGGCAAAAGTTTTTCCAGGGGTGGCAGATTATTTTTCCACTTTCTGTTAACCTTTTATGCGTAGTTTTTCAAACACATGTACTGCGATTTTATGAATTTTTTTCACTTAAAATATGAGGAATTTCTAAAGCCAGAGTAAAATTTTTAAAGTTTCTTCAGAAGCACGGAAAAAATGTTAAATACATATTTTTAGTTTAGCGCAAATAAATTTTTATTTTTTTTATTAAATAATTTAAATGTATACATGTACTATGTTCGTTTATATTAATAATACTTTTAAGTACAATTTGCTAAATGCACAATTTTGTTCACAACTTTTTTCACAAAATTTGTACAATGTTTCGCATGCACTAACATTCTCCAAATGCATATAATGAAAAAGTTAACCGCCACTTTGGTCACTCTGTGACCAAAGACTAAATAGCTGGCTAAAAATAAAAATGGTTTAACCTCGGAAGCAGAATCGGCGCAACGCTGCAATGCAACGCACGACTCTTGGGAATGTCTGCAGACTATTTTTTAACTGTTAAAAATGTAGCAAAAATTAAAAAATTTCAGTCCTAAATCCAAAAATTAGGATATAAAATGTATCGCGAATTTCAACAAATAGTCTTCGTAAAGAAATCAATTTCGTCATAGATCGCGAAAAACACGCGAATCTCGTGCAAAGATCACGAAAAAATGGCAAGTTTCTTCAAAACATTGCATAAAAAGGCAAATCTCTTCAAAAGATCACGAAAAGCTGCAGTTTTCTTAAAAAAAATCACGTAAAAACGGCAAATTTCTTCAAAAAATTGCAAAAAACGGCAAATTTCTTCAAAAAATTGCAAAAAAGGCAAGTTTTTTCAAAAAATCGCAAAACAGCGGAAAATTTCTTCAAACGATCACGAAAAAACGGCAGTTTTCGTCAAAAAATCATAAAAACGGATTTTTTTTTCAAAATATCGTGGAAAAAAACGGAAAATTTCTTCAAAAGATAGCAAAAACACGGCAAATTTCATCAAAAAATCACGAAAAAACGGAACATTTCTTCAAAAGATCGCGAAAAAGGGCAGTTTTCATTAAAAAATCACGAAAAAACTGCAAAGTTCTTCAAAGGGTCGCGAAAAAAGACGGCAAATTTCTTTAAGAGATCGCGACAAAACGGCAGTTTTTGCCAAAAAATCGCGAAAAAACGACAAAATTTTTCAAAAGATCGCGAAAAAAATAGCAGTTTTCGTCAAAAGATCGGAAAAATAGTCAAATCTTGTAAAAAAACGCGAAAAAAATACAAATTTCGTCAAAAGATCGCGAAAAATGACATTTCGTCAAAAGATCGTGAAAAACCCGCAATTTTTGTCAAAGGGGAGCACTTGTAGGGGAGCACCCTCTTTCGGACAATGTATGAAGTGTTAAAAATTCTGAGAACAATGGCAACTTCTTTTTTAAAGTATATTTTTCTTTTATGTCTATCACAAATATTTGGGAGGTTTGAGTGCATATAATGTAATGCGAGGGATTGGTCTGCAGACTGTTTTTTAAGTTTTTACTTGTGTTGCAGACTGCAGAAAAAAATTCTGCACCTGGGGGGTTTAACTATGCAAAGTGTTTAAGCGAAATTTCATGAGTTTCTATTTACTTCTTAAACTCGCTGTCAGGTAATTAAAAAATTTCCGGAGCGGTTCGGCTCGGTACAAACAAAGGGCCGCACAATCATAGAGATGGCAAATTGGACCTAGAGATCCAATTTGCCATTCGTCCCTTTGTAAAATTGTCAAAAACCAACCTTTAGAAAACATTTCACAGTATTTCTTTATTTAGAAAAATAATCCTTTGAGCTCTTTAAAAAATATTTCAAAGGAAAAAGCGCAATTTCAGACCACAGACGGTATGTGTTCCACCAAAGAGTGTTAAACAATTCGGCTGCTTTGGTGATCCTTAAACAGGCAATTTGTTAGCGGTCAAATCTCTAGGACGCTAGTTTAAAATTTTATAATCTTAATTACAAATGCGATAAAATGAAAGGAAAAAAACCTTGCAGGGGGCGTCAAATTCAGAGCTCTAATTTTTACAATAGATTAAATCTTTTAAACTCTAATGCCTGTTTTATTATCTGTTATTCTGTAAAATTTTGAAAAAATGTAAATTACAGGAAACATAAAAAAAAGCTTAAAAACACTGTATTTTCATAAACTTTTTAAATGGATTTTTATGAAAAAATAATAAATTGATACAAAATTTATGAAAATATTGTTAACACTACGATAAATTATACCACAAATTCTTAATACAATAACACGAATTAAAACTTTCCTCTTGTACCTGTTTGTAAGAGGACAAATTGCAGTTCTGTAACAGAAGTTAACAATTTTGCTGTAGAGTAAACTTTTGTTGTAGCATTGAAATCAAACAACACTTTCAAAAATTCTATAAAAACACAGGATATTTTTAAAAGGTTATCAAATTGGGCATTTTTAACTTAATTTTAGTTTACTATCATCCTGGAAGGTATTTATTCAAAAATCCGTTATATTTCAAAGTGTGACATTTAATAAAAAATGAAATTGTAATTCCATAAATAAATGATTTAATGTATATTGCATTTATTTTTAATAATTAATAATGCAAAGTTAAGACAACCCAAATATGTAGGGGAGAGAAAAGCAGTTTTCTATACGCACGCACATAAATACATTGGACACATATATGTTAAACAACATTTTATATTTGAGAATACTTTTAAGCACAAAACGCACTGTAAAAACAGTGTTTATTTCTGTTCTAAATTATAGCATGGAACAAAAGTATATGCATCTCTATCTCTCTCTCTAATCATATATTGGGTCTTTCGGAAAGTGGTGTCTGTTCGGGAAAATCAGTTCGTACAGGAAAAATTTGCCCATTACTTACTATATATTAGATATCGGAAACACTATCTAATAATTAAATTATAGACTCTTTCGGTACTAATTAATTTTCGCAAACGAACACAACTTTCCGAACGACCCAATATATTTCAATCAAACGTCTCTATTTTTCCGAACCGAATGTACGAATTTCTTTTACAAACTTGCGCCATCGTATTTAACAATAAATAACAGCCAGTTATGTGATTTGGAATTATTATTTTTCAGTTTTCAATAAATAAATTACACTTTGAGTTTCAATTGATATTTATCTTATGATGGTTTTTATCACACTGTCTCCTTGCAAAAATTGGCTTACAATGGCAACTTAGATGACTACTCTGAAAATTGTTTTACTTTTAAGAAAAAATGCAGAAATACCATTCTTCGTCTCTTAACAAAAACACCTGTAACATTTTTGAATCTAAGAATAAAAATGACTTTTTGAATGTGTCAGTAAGTAATAAATTTCGATTTGTAAAATTGTTTGAGTAATCTAACATATTGTATTATTTAAATTTGAAATAATAATTGTTTTACCTCAGAAGCACCAACTTTTTAAATTTTAGTGAAATGGGACAGAATCGAAGAAATGAAGGGACAGATCTATTACGATGTACTTTATATTTTCACATGGAGAAGGGGAGTATCCCTTGTAAAAAATTCTATAGCGATTTCTAAAGGTTCTTTTATTTCTATGTACTCCCAACTATCTGGAGTCAATGTTCATGAAGGATTTAATTTGTTATGCTGTTAATTAGCTGATTTTTATTTATTTATTTATTTATTTTACGCAGGAAAATATATGAGTTTTTTTTTAACCTACTTGTACCATATTGTATGGATATTTGCGCTTGAATCCATTTTAAAGAAAATTAAATAGTAATATTTTATGAAAGAGAAAACATTTTATCATAAAATCAAAGTTAATGTTAATTAAATTATATAGTTACATTTTTCCTTTTCTTCTTTACTTTACTATTAATTGATATTATGTCATTCCTTGAAGATGTTTTTACTTTAAGATAAAAAAATATTTATATTACGCCATATAAAATTCATTTAAAGCGAAATACATGCAACATGGTAATAATTTCCTTTGTTAATTGCTACTTGTAAAATCTCACAAAAGAATGAAAAAAGTAAGACATACATGTATATTAAGAAATAACTGTGTAAATTTCTTATTTGAAATTTAAATTTATATTATTTAAATACGAAATACATAAATACGAAATTTGATGGGAGTTATATTGATAAATGATAAATTTTCATAGTAATTACACTTCTTTATGGCGAATAACACCTATAATTTTTGTGTTTGTTCATTGGCTTCACATATTTTTATTATTCTTTTATATGTTCATGAATGGTGAGAAGAAAAAAAGATATAAAAAAGCGTTTTTAAAAGGACCCTCTTCCAAAGCAAACAAGTAAGCATAACAAAAGAGAGAGAAAAGTCCTAATGCGTGACATTTGCTATTTATTGTAATCAGATCAAGTTTACATGAAACAGACGACTAACGGTAAAGGAAACAATATTGTAAACTAGTTCACCGTAATTTCAGAATCCCCTGGTTTCAGCCAGCCTTCTAATGATAAATTTCGTATGGTGACAGTTGTACAAAGAGACGAATCTTTAGCTAATAAGCTAATCCAGATTTGTTCAATTTGGAGCAGTGTGGAATAATTCCTACAAAGCGAAAAAGCGGGGAATCCAGAACACCTCAATTTTTGACAGAAGTCTGTTAAAGAGAGAGAGAAAAAAGCTTTTTTTGCTGTTTCCAGACTAAAAACTAAATTTAGGGTAGAAGGAAAAAATTGGCATGAAGGAAGAAAAACGGAAATTTCATTGTTGTATTACAAAAAAGCTTTTTAAAAGGAAAAACTGAGTGATAAAATTATCGGATACGGAGTGACCGAAATGTCGAATTTCATTTTGACTAAAAACTGGAAAAAATATATATTTAATGTTTTTTTCCTTTGTTTTCTTAGAAATTTAATGTGGAGTTTTGCGCTAGGTCGGGCAAAACTTTTTCCAGGTCGGGCTTTGCCCGACCTGGCCCCCCTCTGGCTACGGCCCTGTTCTAGTAATTCTTGATTTTCCCTCCCATTGTGTCGTACTGGAAGTGAACAATGAATTGAGTACCTCAAGGAAATGACAAGGGGATCAAATGCTGCTCAGGTAAGCTGAATGACTGATAAAGAAACTCCTGAAAACCGAGTGGAGAAAAAACGAAGGAAAAAGCAAATTCAAGAAAACATCAGTGGTCAAGTTACAGAGAGTAGAACCCACTAAAAAGTAGTCAACATACAACTAACGGAGGTGGTCAACATAGAGAGATAAATATCCATTGAAAATGCATTGCGACCATTCAGACTATAAATTTCGGTCAACATAGAGAGGTGGTCAACATAAAGAGGTGGTCAACATAAAGAGGTGGTCAACTTTGGAGGTTTTACTGTAGATTAAAATCATTGTTAATTTTTTTTTTTTTTTTTTTTTTTTTTACACTACACACCGTTTAACTGAAATTTTTTTGTTGTATTTTGGTTACAATAATTCAAATCAACGATAATTTTTTGGAATCATTTTTTTTCAATTATTTTTGTAGATTAATTATAAATGTCCTTAATATCTTCGTATTAACTTTTTCATTCCATAAAATTTGATTTAATCTACCTCATATTTATAGTTTTATGACTTAAGGGAACTCGGCATCCATTTTTATGTTCTCAGACACTATAGACTTTCGACTATAGCTTGACAAAATTACAGATTAACAATACATATAAAACCACAGTTATAGCCTGTTTTAAAAATGTCTAACATCATAATTGTCTCTCAAAATATATTTTTTTAAGTTATTTACCTCATTTCGAGTTTTTCAGATGTGAATACAGATAATGTTACCAAAATGCTAAAGCTTTTTCAAATATTAATGAAAGTGTTTAATATATACATATTTTCTTTTTTTGTTACAAAAAATTTAATTTTTAAATTCTATTTAAAACATCATTAATAAGCTGCACAAACACAAAAAAATAAACTGAAAATTAAAAATAAAATAAAAGTGGTAGTGTTCTATTAGTAGTGTTCTGAACTAGCAGTGTACTGAAATAAGAGCTAAAATTATTTTTTTTTCTATTTTGTCAAAATAATAATAATAATAATAATAATAATTTCATATTATTTATTTATTATTTTATGTATTTATTTATTTAATTTTGCTTTAAAAATCTTTATTTTACATTTACACATTGATATACAAATGTTTATTCTTTTTAAGTTGATATATGTAGTATAATAATAAACATATATAGCGTTATCAACATTTTGCTAATTTTGGACTTTTTCCCTCTCCCATTACGCTATCATATGTTATCATTCGTCGACCCCCTCTCTCCTCACCCGATAATATCGTTATCAATGTCTATCTTTTTTTCATTACCTTTCTTTCTTTTAAAACACTTGCACTGATATACATTTGTTAGTCAAATATTTCATTGTTTTAACAAGTTAATAAAATAACAAAACAAGAAATAAATTTATGGCAAATTATATCTGAAAGAGTTATTTACTATTTAAAATTATTAAATAATTGCTTCTTGTTACATAATGCTTTTTTGACAATAATATTGTTCTCTTGCAATTCCCTCTGCTCGCAGAGGTGAAAAGCAAAACTTATCGACAATACAGGAAACAACAGTCTTTGTCTTTCTCTATTGGTAAACGCAAGAATCAGTCTCTACATATTATGCTCCTAATTTCACTAATAGTGAATGATATTTATTCGTATATGGTAGAAGAACAGGTTGTTGTGTTTATGACGTCCAATTATCAGCACGTGGGATAGGACAAACGCTGGATTGGAGCATTCCAAATTCTGAAATGAAATGATTTTATAAGTAATTGATGGCTTTAATAATAGCCTCATATTTTCATAAAAAGATATAAAAATAATATTAAACAAAAAGGTAACAGACTAAATAGAGCGCTGATTAACCAGATTGTCCAATTAACCGGATCAAGGACCAATCAAGGACCAACTTTTTTTTCCAACCTGCTCAAAATTTTTTTGAAGTGGAGTTTCTTGAGGGTTCGTAGGGTAAATTTGGCTGGATTTCATGAAAGTTAACTGCTAAATAACTATTTCCCAATCAAGGCCGTAGCTAAGAAGGCGCTATGGGCGGCTCAGCCCCCCTTAAATACTTTGAGCCCCCCAGAAAAGTTTCCAAGGTCACTCAATGAATTTCTCTTCCGAAAATTCAAATGAAATTCTGTTCAAAAATCTAATTTAGTTTTGAGAACCTTTCATAGTTATGCAGAATTACTAAATTGAATCTAAAATAAGTGTTTCAACACTCCCTCATCCTATTTGCACATATGACGCTAACAGGATGTTTAATTTTTCACCAGTTATCCACTGAAAATTTTCATCATCCTGTACTTTTCTTAGCATAAAATGAAGTTATTAGAACAGTTTAATAAGAAACATAGTATCTACAATGTGAATATGCACTAATTTATCTTTCTGCGTCAGAGAGAGAGAAAAAAATTATGAGCCCCCCCCCCCACCTACATTCTCTTGATCCCCCCCCCCCCCTGGAGTTCACTTCTAGCTACGGCCCTGTTCCAAATTCGAAAATAATAAAATCGCCAAGAAATGCAAAAGCAGCAATGCATAAAATTAACTGTTTCTAGAATCTAAAAAGTTTCACTTCTAAAAGACACACGCAAAAGTTACATGCTTAGGGGGGGGGGGGGTGCCCTCTATGAATCAGAAGACTATCAGGAATTTATTTTCCCTATCACAAATAATTTGTTTAATGTATGTTTTGTACAGTGCATATAAAAACATGTATTAATTTCTATGTGTGCTGCTATGTATCTTTGTACCAATTTTGTAGAAAAACATTTCATATTTATTTACTTAGAACAGGTGTCACAAATAGAAATTAAATTAAAAAGTTGACATGTTTCGGTTCATTCATAATTATAATAAATATGAATGAACCGAAACATGTCAACTTTTTAATTTAATTTTTATTTGTGACACCTGTTCTAAGTAAATAAATATGAAATGTTTTTATATGTGAATGAAAAAGGTGAAATGATTTTGTTTTAGTTTTTAGTTTTGAAAAAACGAAAGCTAACAACAGTTTTAACATTCAATTTTGTAGAAATTAAAGTCTATATACGTATATATATATAACTTATAAACACGTCATCTGTACTATGCTAAAATGTGCACTATCGAAACTGCCAATCCTAAATCTGGAAAAAGTAAGAATGTAAGTTACCCATTATAAATAATTGCCATAGACATTTTTTAAAGTCGCTCAATTATCCGTATTTTTCATTGACTGGATGGGGCTCGGTCGAGATAATCGGTGTTCTACTGAACTTGCATGTAAAGGAAAAAATACTGAAAAAGAAAGTTTAGTTGGATTAAAATTGTATCAAAAAGAGATATCTCACACATCAAGTGCCAGAACCCACTTCACCCCCTCCCGCCTAATCTGTTAAAATTATATATGCACAGTCTCTTAGGTTTCTAACTAAGGAAAGTTCATCATTAAAACAAAAAAACATTTATATAAAAAAATACCAAAACACGAGTTCTAATAAGAAATAAAAATTCATTTAAGATACAATGTGTCTCACTTAAGCACGCAGCTTTATTTTTAAATGATAAGGGGGGTTCCGCAAGAAAATGGCCCACTTTGCTTATCGTTATTTTTGAGATAATCTTGGTTCTTCGTTCCGGTTTTTGTTTCACAGGTTTACATAAACATGTTACGGTCATTTTTTTAAAAGTGTTGAATGCTCTGCATGCCTTACATAGATTAAAATCATTATTTATTTCATTTTCAAACATAGATCTGTCAAATAAAATTTCTTTTTTCTTCAAAATGTATTTTATTTATTCATTTGTTTATTTTGTTACTTTAAATGAGCTTAAGTGAGTAATTTTTCATCAATGATACCCATTTTTAGGTAGATTTTGTAAGAAATACTACGTATTATATTCTCCTCTATATCGTGGAATTGCTGATTTTTTCTTTTTTTTCTTTCTTTTTTCTTTTTTTTTTTTTTTGCAGATTTACGACATTATGACCCTAGAACTCAAAACAACCTGTAGTTCAAATCTTTCTGTTTTTTTTTTTTTTTTTTTTTTTTACTTTCTCTCTCTCTGTATATATATACACACACATATATATACCGGGTGTCTCAAAAATGACTGATGGATTTTAAAATTCAATAACTTGCAAACGATAACAGCTATTTAAAAAATTTTTGCAGGAGAGTTATGAATAATGTCAGGAGTTTTTTTTTTACCGTAATTTTTGATTTTAGTTCGCATTTCAAATAATAGACGGCGCTGACCGCAATTGAAGGCCAGGTTGACACCGAAACTAGCCTCACTCAGCATTGATCACCTGGCCTTCAATTGCCGTCAGCGAGCGCCGTCTATTGTTTGAAATTCGAACTAAAATAAAAAATTACGGTAAAAAAAACCCTGACATTATACATAACTCTCCTGCAAAAAATTTTTAAATAGCTGTCACCGTTTGCAAGTTATTGAATTTTAAAATCCATCAGCCATTTTTGGGACACCCGGTATATACACAAGGTGATTCATAAATATGGAAACAATAGGCTATTTCTGTAAATATTGCCCCTAGACCCATATTTCAAATTTCAAAATTTCATAATAAAATGTGAAACATATGATGACGTGAGTGTCAACTCCATGGGGGTTCTATTTGAAAAAATACGAAAACTAAATTTTTATTTAGCCTCCGTAAGGTAAAAATTCAAATTAGTAAAATTTTCCTTATCAAGCCCTGAAATAAACACAAAAAATACAAATTCATATCTGTAAAACGCACAGAGTTATAGCTGTTTAAATAATTCATCAGGTTCAAAAGAGTTAGACACAAATTGAAATGCGCACAATTCAAGAAACAATTTTACTTTAATAATTCTAAGAAATATGTAAATGTATATACACATTGAGTTAGATTTTTATTTATTTTTTTATTTATTTGTGATACTTAACCATGTAGTTTGCAAACAAAATCACATCCAAAAATTTCTCACAATGTTCAGAAAGATTTCAAATGATTAATATATTTTTTAATGGGATAATTTAAAATCGTTGTAACTGAAAAAAATATTTATCGGATTGTTTTTTTTTCATTTAATTAAAGAGGAAAATATAATTTAAATTTGGATTCAGGGATTTTTTAAATATTAATTTTAAAAATATTAAAATATTTATTTAAAGAATGCTGTAACTTTGCAATTGGAAGTGTATGCCTAGGGGTAATATTTAAGAAGTTAGCCTATTCTTTTGATATTTATGAATCAATCTGTATATATATATATATATATATATATATATATATATATATATATATATATATATATATATATATATATATATATATATATATATATATGTAGCTTTTTAATGGAGATGATAATTTCCATATTTCATGGTATAAATATCATTAAACGGGTTCTGGAGCTGCGCAAAAAATAGAGTTTAATGAAAAAAAAAAAAAAAAAAAAAAAAAAAAAACACCCATGATTTCATCAATTTACAAGTTATCAAATCCTCTTCATCTTGTATATATTCTTAATATTATCTAAAAATTTTAAATTGACAATTTTTGGTAGGGAAAACTCTTACAACAACTACAAAAACAAAATAAAAATAAAAATAAAAATAAAAACATGAAAAACGGAGGGAGGATTGAAGAAGAAAAACATTCACAACTTTGTCAATTCACAAGATATCAAATCCGTTTAATATTATTATAAATCTTCTTAATGTTATCTACAGCTTTTATATCGACAAACTTTTGATAGGATCAACGCTTACAGCAAAAATAAATTTAAAAAATGAGTTTTAAAAAAAGAAATATTGTATTAACATGATTATGACAAAAAATCATCTGTTATAAGAAAATGAAGTTAAAAACTCGCCAAAAGCGGCCAAATAAAACTGTTAAACTGGGTTTTTTCTAAAGTTGATCTATTTTTGGGTAGTGGAATTAATGCTTAACTTATAAATAAATCTACTTCCGTCTGTAGACCGCGCAGAGAAGTATTTTTTATTTTACAGAAAATAAATCCTTCCTCCTTGTCTGAGTACTACATAGCTTGTTATTTTGGTTTTGAAAATTATGTTTCTCCTTGCTGGAATGCCATAAAATCTACGGATAGTGCAATTTTTAAATGTTTTCCTTCGACAATCATTTCGCAATTTTTACTAGTCTCAATTTCCTTAACAGACGCTTTATGTCTTAATTTTTTAACCGACTTCAAAGAGGAGGTTATGATTTCGACCTGTATGCATTTCTTGTTCACTCATAACTTCCCTAAATATGAACCGATTTTCATAATTCTTTTTTTTTTTTTTTGTTTGAAAGCATAAGATACCCATGGGGTCCAATTTTATTTTCATTAAATTCTGAGGATTAGAATTTTTTTAGATAAAAAAGTGTAAATTTAATTTTTTTTTTTTTAAATAATGATTTGGCGCAAATCCTCTTTCATTGTTGCAACCGTTTTTAAATCTTAAACATATTAAAACTATGCATTCACATGCGTTAACACTAAGATGTAGCCAAACTTGATTCTTTTTTTGAAGTCGGTTAGTATTTTTTTTTTTAAAGCATATTTTATCTTGGCTTTTATTCATGATCAGGGATTGTTTCTATATTGTAGAAGAATATTCAAAGCACAGATGTTTTATAATAAAAGTTCTAAAAAGATAGCATGATATGATTACAAGAAACATATGACATAGTTTATAATAATATGCATATAATAATAAGCATGTAATATATAATATTATTTAATTTATGTATAATCATGATATATATAATTGATAGCATACATTTTATGGCATAGTTCGCGGAAAATATTATGCGGAGTGTTTCTAAATGAATATCGGTGATTTTATGCGTGGTAGTATATATTACGTAAAACTTAAAATTATAGTTAATACATAAAATGAAAGAGAAACTCAAACAATTTTACCTTCAAGCTTACAAGTGTTCAATGTGAGCACCTTTCGTCCCACGGCACACCTTAAGTCCAGTGTTGAATTCAGACATTTTTCTCCGGGAGGGATATCTGTAGCTCTGGGGGGATATTATGAAATTCCGGGGGGGGGAATGCTCTTTTTTACCATCGGAAACACATAATCTCAAAATTTCCAGGGAGGGGCTTTTAATTGCTCCGGAGGGGAATGTCTCCCCCCGGGACACCCCCTGAATTCAACACTGATTAAGTCGATAGCTCATTTCTTCTAGCAAAGAAGTTCTGTTCAGACGGTCACGCGATCTGGAGTGATTTGATTTCTACTTATAAGGATTCATAAAGGATCGTGTTTATGTGCCTCCACTACCAGTTGACCATTGCAGCTGTTGCAACGATGACCCCACAAACAGTTATCATGTTTGGTAAGAACTGAGCTATCGACTTGACGTGTACCGTATGACGAATGGTATTCGCATTGAACTCTTGTAAGCTTGTAGATAAAACTGTTTCAGTTGCACTTTCATTTTATGTATTAATTATAATTTTAAATTTTATGTAATAAATACTAAAAAGCGTTAAAAGCTCGATATTAATTTAGAAAAACTTCGTATTATATATAATTTTTTCATTCAGCTAAAATGTAATAAATATGAATTCAAGTTGAAGAATCTTCCATAATCGAAGTGTATGTACTGTTTGAAAAGAATTTTTTTTTCTTTTTTTTTGTACTTTAAACTAGATTATTAGTAACTCTGTCATTTAAATATACAGCGAAAAAAGAGAAAGACATATAAGTGTAAAATAACGAAAAACTGCTAACATTCGTTTAAACTGGAGAATTCTTTATATTCGAAGTACATCCATCGTTTAATAACAGTGTTTTCCCGACAAACCAAAATAACAGTAATGAAAAAAATATATATAGAAAGAAAAGAGAGAAAGAGTAAACTAGCGGCAATCCCTACACTATCTTCTATCTCATGCATGTTAATACTTCCTGCAGCGCACCGGTTGAGGTGGTTTACACCAAAATCTATTCAGAAACAACTTATCTCAAGATCTACAAAATGAATCTGAAGTTCCGAGCGTTTGTTTTTGAAATAGAACCCCTGCAGAAATTATACATATTATAAATAAATAAATAAATAAATAGCTTGATAGAAGCGTCACTTGCTGAGCGATATTTACTTCAAAATCAAAACAACGCTAATATATGACGACCTCAGAAGCCAAGGGGTACAAGTGACAAAATGTCGATTTGGAGTAAATTGAGTTTAAAGATAATTGATGTTAAATTGGAACAACAATAACAATTGACTAAATTGAAATACGAAACATCTGCTTGTTGCATTCTAATCTTTGAACTTTCATTTCAATAACTGTTAAAGAAATAGAGTACAATTTTGTTTAAATGTAAAATTAATCAATATTGTTTGTTTTTCGAAAAAAGTGGTTTATCTCTATAACTCCCCAAATAATCAGAAAATGACCTATATTTCTTTACCTGAAATGAAAAAAGCATATTTCCAGATACCCTGTGCACTTAACTCATTTTTTTCAATTTTGTCACTTATACCCCTTGGCTTCTGGGGTCCTCCTATATCAGGGACTAACTGAATCTGAAGTTGATGAACATTCGAGCATTATTTCTCATATAGAGCTATTGTGATAATATGAATAATGCCGTATGACAATTGTACCTCGGCGATTTGCACCAAAAAAATAATCAGCACCATATTATACCAAGAACTATCGGAATTTGAAATATTATGAAAATATGTCTTAATTCTTGAGATACAGCTATGGTGGAAATCGTGAATAAGGCAGCATAGCAGAATCACCTGTTGGACGATTTACACCACAAAGGTAATGAGCACCGGCTTAAATCTGGGATTAATTGAATCTAAAGTTTTATTGAATTCTGTTCATTATTTCTCCAGATAGAGTGCCTACAAAATTTGTGTCACATACAGTTAAACAGGCTCACAGAGAGAGAGTTTGTGAAAACCATTTTTTTTGGGGGGGGGGATGGGAAAGGGGTTCTTCTGATCCCTAAAACGTGTAAGTCCATCAAAACCGGAACTTCAAAAATTTTCACGAATCCAATACTTTCATCTTGTAAAGATAGAAAAAAATAAAAATATACGAAAAGCTGCTTTACTGGTAGATTCCATTGAAGCTTTCAGGTGGTTAAGATGAATGAATATGATTAAATTTTATTTTAAATGATACAAAGGCCGCACACTTTGTGCATAAATGAAATTATAAATAATTACTTGTGGAACATCAAATAAATCCTTTCATTTGTTTTATACATCAATATATATAGATATATTATTTACGTCATTTTTATGCATTCGTGTTAATGAAAACTAGGAGATGTAACACAGGCTTTCCGGTGACATAATATCATTTCAAATTGAATAAAATATTTTTGATAGGCTCTGAAAACATGCTAACATGCTGTATTTTATCTCACTATGTTATCTATTTTAACTCTGTGCGTTTGTTCTGTTACGGAAGATTAAATGATATTACACACGACCAGTGGCGATCGTCTGTAATTCGGGTGCTGTTTAATTAGCACTTTCCAACAAAGTTGAAAAGTGCTTATGCATTCGGTTTGTCTCATCGTCTGGCTGCTGGTCGAGCTCTAACTCCTGTAAATACATTCTGATTGCCCTGAAATCTTTGGATTGACGTTTACCTTAGCACGAACCCTATTGAAAATGAAGTATCTACCATGATTAGTTTATTTACAGGGAGAGTCAAAAGTTTTCCATTACATTATGGCCTATGGGGAAAAATCGTTTCAAAGCAATTTTAAAGATATTACACCCTGTCAAACATATTAAAATTTATATACATTTACGAGGTGCACTAAAATATTCATTCTATTAAATATGCGGTGAAAATATAGCTATTATTCATTTACAGGGCACACAAAAGGATTCCATTAGATAATGGTAAATGGAGGAATTGTGTGCGAGATATTTTAAATATATTAAACTGTTTCATGTATAATAAATTTGATATATGTCACTGAGGCTTAGTATAAGTTATACGATACTGTGTTGCATAATATGAAGTACATAACATTTACAGGGACACACAAAGGATTTCTAATAGCATATTCTTTCCAAAGTACTGTATATGTATCCGATGATGGCTCATGGATGGATGAAAAACATTATAATAATGATATGCGCGTTTAAGTTTCACTAAGGCTATGCACATTATATGGTGTGTATAAATGCTATAGTTGATATACAGGGCTACCCCAAAAAGCTCCCCAACTTGTTACTGTGTATGAGCGTAAATTACTTAAAGGTAATTCTTAAATAAGTTATGCATTTTAACGCTAAACTGCCTTAAATTTACAAAGAAATGTTTGCAGAATATACCGTAATTTCGGGTGTATAAGCCGCGGATCAAAAAATTCTTTTTGGACCCAGAAATCTTATTGAGTGATTGACGACAAATATTTACGGCGATCTAACTAGTTATATTTGTTTTTTAAAAAATTCTGGGTCGAAAAAGATTTGTTTGATCTGCGGCTTAAACACCCGAAATTACGGTTTATAAAATGATATACAGGGCCATGTAAAGAATTGGGTGCGTGGGCATCTATGAATGATAATTTATGAGAATGTGATTTCAGTTGTTTTAAGAGTGTTTATTTTAAAATAAGTTTTAGCTTATTACTCACGAGTAATAAAGGTACAATCTAAACTACAGGGCTGAACAAAAGTGTTCAGGTATGTTTCCATTATTAGTATAAATTGCTGAAAAAGAAATTTCAAGCTATAGGGATTTTCTTACTAAACTAAATTTTCTCATTATATAGTATGTATTTTAACTGACAGATCAAATATAGGGCTGTTCAAAAGTATTCGAATACACATTTGGCTATAGATCTTTATTTCTCTAAATAACGAAGTTTTGTTAAAGAATTCATGAAGTGTTGGAAAGTGCTTCATAACTTATGCTTAATGCATGGTTTTTCTCACTTGTTTCTTTTCGATTGGGGGATTTTTCGGTGCCTAAAACAGTTTCCACAATTGTCACGACAGATGACGGCTATTTTTCTGTTTGAGAATGATCAGTCACACAGTTCAAAACCAGCTTAAATAAAATAGTTAAGTAAAAATAGATGCGGCATTCCGGATTTTTGTAACGATCAGAAAAAAAAAGTTTTCTTTTAGTTGCTATAACGAACTCGTATTATATATGAAATTATAAATACATTTTTTAACTATGACGTAAGTTCCACTATGCAATATCCTTCGCATGTAATAATTTAATTATTTTAAAGTTTTTTTTTTCTTTTTCAAGATTCACGCGTAAATATGTACAATTTAAAACATGGCGTTTAGAAAGGCTATAAGAAAATGATTTTAAATACGACACTTTAAATAAATTGTTTTAGGCATGGAAATTTAATTTAAAAAAAAACCCCGTAGTTTTTGATTCGATAAAACGGTAAATGGTTTTAGCATTAAACACTTATTAAAGTAATTCTCCGATTTAAAAACTGTTTAAACATTTTTCTATAAAATTCAGAGTTTTCACGTTTTTATATGCAATATATATATATATATATATATATATATATATATATATATATATATATATATATATATATATATATATATATATATATATATATATATATATATTAATGAACCGAGAAAGTATAAAGTTCCCAATAAATTTGACTACGGAAGCGATTGCGTAGCAATAATATTCTTTTTTTTTTCTTTTTTTTTTTTTAAAGAATAGAGATATAATTTAACAAAAATTATCTTGAAATGTCTTCATTATATGAAATATCTCTGGTCCCTTAGATTTTAGATAATCGTGATCATGAGTAATATAGCTCCTAATTTTACATATATAATGAGCCATGTAAAAGAAATTTCTACACATCACTTATTTTAACAAAGGAAGGTTTATTGGGGAAATAGGCAAACAAGGTAATAGAAAATATTTTAACCAGGAGCAATATTTAAACAGAAGTAAAACGCTGACAAACTATGGAGAAACTATTAAACAACAGTTGTGGAAACATCTGTAAGAAACTTCGTTGCATAAGCATTAACATTGAAAATCATGTCACGTTTTTCCTTTCAAACATGAGATAATAGCGCTCATCTACGTTCCTGAATAAATCTGGAAAAAAAATATTGTCAGTCTATATTTATTTCGTGAAAACAAATAACCATTGAACTATATTTTAAATGGTTAATAAAAACTTATTATATACATCTTTGGATGTCGCATTTTCATCATCTGAGATACTGAAAGCATCCATCAAAAACAATTCGAAATTTCAAGAGGATTTTCTTTTAGAGAGTTAAAGATTTTCTATGCAAAATTACTAAATTTTGAAGAACTTAAAAACTAAGTTTCTTGGCATATGTATGACAGGATAACTACAATTTCATTCTAAAACATTTTTTACATTCTTAATTTTAGGACAAACACTTTAATTTTGTTTAAAGGGACATGTTTTCAATGCAGTAGCTCAAATTTCATGTAATGTTCAGTTTTCTTTGTAAACTTATGGAAACCACACTGTAAAAAAAAAGTGTCGAGCTACTAAAAAACTTTAGTGATCCTTGTAATTACTAAAAAATTTTTAGTAATCTTAGTCAGTTACAAGAAAATCTGTAAGAATTACTAGAAAAAAGTTAGCAACGAATAGAGTTAATAATTTTATATTTTTAATAGCTATCACTAAAACTCACTTGGTGTGGCCTTGATAGCATAGTGGTTATAGTAAAGGACTCCAGGCTAAAAGGTCCCGGGTTCGATACTGGCCACTGCCAAATACGCCCCGAATGTATGCAGTGTAAGTACTCGTTAATAAAGGGATTTTGAATATCCTGACGGAGCAGTAGCAATGTTTGGTGCTGCCATCTATTGCGGGTTTGCCGAAAATCTTCCGTTCCAGAAGTCTGGATGCAGCTCGAAGGAAGCTCCTGCCCTTCAAGCCCACGTAATCGTTATTAAAAATAATTTTGGAGCTATTACTAAAATTTGCTTGGTGGCTCATACTAAAAATTTTTAAGTTAGTTATACAAAAAATTCTTTTGTTCAGTTTACGAAAGAAATGCTTGTTTCGCTTGCAAAAAAGAAGTTTGTAATGGTTACTAAAAAATTCTGTGGAATACAAATTTACTAAAAAATTTTTAGTAACCTCTTGAATTTTTTTTTACAGTGCAGGAACTGAATACATTAATCTCATTTTTTTTTCAAAGAAATATCTAAAATATCTTGCTGGTAGCTATGATTTTACTACTTCTGACGTGAACTATCTCAAAAGCAGTGTTCTCGCTGACAATTAACCAACGTTAGTAATTTGGCTATTTAAAAATAACAAACATTCGCCAAATGAAAAATGTATTAGCAAAACAGATTCATCGCGTATCTAAAAAAAATATATTTAATCGTTTAATGCATTCCTTTTTTTTTTTTTTTTTTTTTTTTTTTCAGTTTGTTCTAAAATAACCTAAGTTTTTATAATTGCGACAACGATTGTCATTAATCTAATTTCAACTATCCGCTAAAAATGTATTAAAATATGTATATATTAAAAATATGTATACATTAAAAATACGTATGCATTAAAAATATGTATACATTCATATGCATAAAAAACCAAAAAGAAAAGAAAGAAAAAGCAAAAATTGAGCACTAGCAATTTGGTGAATCTAATCGCTTGTTTACTCGCCAAATGAAGAATTTAGTCGCAATTTGGCACAATGGCCAGCGACAGCGAGAACACTGCTCAAAAGTACCTTATTCTTCCGCATTATTCGGCATGTCGGAAAAAATCGAGGTACACCAGCATGCTGGAAAAACTCGTATTTACCGGCATGCCGGAAAAAATGAGGTTAGGTTATTGAAGGATGGATGGCTGATTTATTCAGTTTTTTCTAACAACATTTTTCAGTTTAAATTAAAAATCAATACTTTTTTTTTCCTTTTTGTCTATCTCCCTCTCTGTATATATTAATTAATATTTAAGTGATTATTGGGTTTTATTTATCTTATTATTATGCAAAATTTGCATGTATAACGTTTTTACTCTAAAATGATGACATGAAGTTAATTAAATTATCACATAAAATTACTTTTTTGATATAAGATAAGCACATATTTCGCTCTTTAGATATTTAAATAATTATTGTATTTTTCTTATTTTATATATAATACGAATATTTCTTTTCATAAAATAATTTATGAGATAATCTGTTTTTACATTGTAAATATTGGATGGGTGCTGGAAAAGAGCTTTTTGTGAATTCGTATGTGATACGAGAAATACGTTTTTATTCTCTTTGTGTAAAAGAGGTAAACTAAATAATTAGAAAAGTAGAAAAAAAACTCTATATATATTGTATTCTTCCTTCCCAAAAATATAGTCGCTGTTACTGAATGTAACTAATGAACCACATTCCTTTCCGTTTCCGAAGTTTCTCAATTTTTCCGGCATGCTAGGAAAGACCAAAGACTCATACTTAAAAATCTGCCCCCCCTCGAATTTTGCGGCATGTCGGATAATGCGGGGGAATACGGTAAGAATAATTGCTCCACAGTGCCATATTTATACCTGATACAGAATTAAAATGACATGCCAGGAAAATGACACCAATTTCAGTGACAATCATACTTAATTATGCATTTTTTTTTTTTTTTTTTTTTTTTTTTTTTTTTTTTTTTTGTAAAATATAGAATTTGTTACTTTCCTTATTTATTTGTCTTATAAGATTTAACTATTAATTAGAAATTTTTAAAAAAACTAGAAAAATATATTTATACAATATAAAAGTTGGCCCTTTACTTTACACACATCATAGTGTGACATGCCAAGAAAATGACAATCTGAAATTGTAAGTCTTTTAATTCCTTTATTTATGTTATTAGAAATGTAATAATTCTTGAAAATACTTCTAAGGATATTTTTTTTATGATGTATCAAAAGAAAATTGCATTACATAATATTTAAAAAGAATTTTATTGTGCGGACAGCAATTTCCGTATTTTTTTTATTTTTTTATTTATCCCTTTATGGTACCTAATTTTGAGATTTAGTAAATATCTAAAAGTATTAAAATAAACAAAACAGAAAACTATGCTTTTCAAACATATTATAGAGCACTTTTCTATAATCATATTAAAACATCTGAGACTGATAAATCTGTTTTAAAATACAATACTTTTAAAATATACTTATACAATTAATAATAATACTTTAAAAAAATATTATAAATAATGAATGAAAAAGAAAAGCTATTTTAAATCTGGAAAAAGCTAACAAATCATTCAAAATCTTCTATTTTCTAACTCCAACAATGTGACATCTGACCATTTTCTATGCTGCGTTACCCGTCTTCATTACTGGAAAAAATAGTTAACACATATAAATGATGAAGTATTTTTAACACTTTCCAATGTATAGTTGGAAAGTGTTTATGAATTCTATTTGTGTTGCCGCGCTCTAACTCGCGTAAATACGCTCTTATTAGCAAGCAATTTATGTAATTTTTGGCGGTTTACCATGGTATGTTCGGTATTGAAAATAAAGGTTGTAGCATCCATCTGTTCATTTTTTTTTCCAGAGACACACAAAATAATAAGGTGATTCAAAACAAATGGGACAAAAAGGAAAGTAAATTATTGCAATGGATTTAATTATTAATATATCGTAGAAGTACAGTATAGGTGCAGATTCACGGTAGTGATTCGCGACGTGGAGGCTAATTTTCGGCGCCTAAATCGCCATTCTTTGACAAAATTTTTCGCGATCCTATGGCTATCCTTCAGGTTTCTATCTCGAATCTTTATGAAATTCGCGTATTTTTACGCGATGCTCTGACGAAAATCGTACTTTTTTCGTCATCCTTTGACAAAATTCAAGGATTTCTTTCGATTCTTTGAAAACATTCATGCCCTTTTCTGCTGATTTTTGAAAAAAAAATTTTTTTTGGTAATTTTTTGTCGAAATTTGACATTTTTCCCAGGTAACTTTTTATGTTCGTATGTCTTAAATTTTCAGAAAATTCGGAACAGAATCTCCACTGAAGTAATCTGTAATTAAAAAAAAAAAAAAAAAAAAAAAAAAAAGTAAAGATGTTCTTGTGTGTTCTTGAAAAACAAATGTTTGGATTGCATTTTGATTTTCATATGCAAAATAATCTGACACATTCACATAAAATAAAATAAATAAATAAAACACTCTTGTATGACAAAATAAAAATAAGAAATATTGTTTTTTTAATGTTCCCCACTACCATGATTAGTTAGCTTATTCTTATTAATGCATATTTTTTACCCCTTATATTTTCCAAATTTATCTTTTGACTGTACCAGGGATGTAGTCGTAAAATAAACAGAGAGTATACGCGCAAGGTAGAGGGTATACCTTAGAGTGTATATATTATAGCTTTCATGTGAAACAGAGGGTATACGGTATTCCTTGAAAAAATCCAGAAGGTATATGGCGTATACCCGCGTGTATCCTCCACTACATCCTTTTACTGTACATAGCTTAAGATTTATATTATACTGAATTTATATGCAAATTAAAAGAATTGTGCGGTTAAATGAAATATACATACTTGACGTAATTAATTTGTGTTTTTTGTACATGTTTGGATATTTTTCTCTTTGAAGTCCTGATATTCTCATATAAACGAAAAAAATTTAACTTTTTTGTTCACTGAGTGGCGATAGGATTATTTCAGTTTGGAAGCCACTGGCTCTTTAAAATTTCCGGAATCTGCATCTATAAAGTACAGCTACATAAATTTTATCTTTTAGAATTTTTCCATTTTTAGGTCTGGTAGATTATAAAATAGAGTTTTCTTTCAAAGCGCCGAGTACATTTGTCGACATTGAAGCCCTTCTAAATTATTTCAAACTCTCCCCCTCCTGACAGCATACTAAATCGTTGCGATTTGATTAAAACCAGTGCTTTTGTTGAATTGTGAACATTTCCCATTCTTTTAATCGGGGTTTTCAATTAATACTGTGCGTTCATTAAGACATTTTTAAATTTTTATGATTTTGCCAAGGTGATGGGTATGAGCGCTGTGACGGACTAGTGAAAACACGATACTATACGGGATTTCGTGTGACGAACGAAACCCTAAAAATGAACATTGTATTTATTTTGATGTAACCTAACGTGTTTTAAATTAAAAAAAAAAATGTATTTCTTCACAGCAAGAAGCATTTTTTTTTTCATTTTAATGATAATTTACGCTTTAACATTGGTGGATTTTGCACAGTACTTAAATTTCGATTGATAATATTCTTTTGCTTTTAGCAATTACTAAACTGGCAGAACAAGGTGATATTGAAGACCTTCTTAGAAAGGACAGCGAGAAGGGATAAAACAGGACAACTTCGAACATTAGATCTCTTCAACAGAATTTTTTTTTTCGGAATCTAAGAGTTGGACAACAGAAATGGCACGTGACATCATTGAGAACCAATCCGACCCTCACGGCAGATGCCAACTGGCAAGGCAATTGAGCGCTCCCGCTGCAGTCCTTCGTCAGCCTATCCCATTCACGGCACCAGGTAACCTGCAATGTCCCCTGGAATTTTGGATCCACAGTCAAAGCAATTCAGAAAAGACAGAAAAGACACCGCTTTTGAACAAAGGATCCAAAAGTAAGTATTTTCTTAAGAAATAGATTATTTTATCTAATATAAATTGATTTTAGATTTTGTCGAATTTCGGATTTATATATTAACATCTCTAAAACATTGTGCCCAAATTTTTGGACGATCTAATAAATAGTAAAGGAGATATGTTTAACTTTACTTATATCGCTTAAATATCTCTTTTTTTATATAAATGAAATGTTTAAACTTATTTTTGTCAATTCGTTTTTTTTTTTTTTTTTTTTTTCCACATTCTCTACGTAATCGAAATGCTGTAGTTTCCGCAGCAATTGATCAAATTGTCTGATTTTGTTTATTGTTTATTTATTTATTTTTTTTTTAGTATATCTTTATACTCTGGGAGGGATAAATAAGCATCGATTTATTTATAGTTAAAACTTTTATTTACAAAAGAAAAAAATGAATTTTAATGTATGCGATTTTATACGTATATTCCATGTGCATCTATTAATTAAATTTTCTCTTTTAATTTTAATCTCATTTTTTGAAGAAAATCCGATGTTTAATTTTATAGAACAAAGTACACAAAGTATAAATACAGCTTACTCAGTAAGAAAAAATATGCAGCTTACTTAGTAAAAAAACATAGTTTGAAATACCAAAATTGCAAAAAAAGAACGGTTTTTAAATAAATAAATATATATATATGTATCTTCAAGGCAGTTATTGCCTGTACTAACTTACGGAGCAGAAATATGGACACAATCAAAACGGATGGTACAAAGACTAGAAAAAAAATCTCAGAGATGCATGGAAGATGTATGATAGGCTTAAGTAAAAGAGACAGAAAAAGGATAACCTGGATAAGTTTTTGACATCAATGATAGAATTAAACAGTTAAAATGGAAATGGGCTGGGCGCATTGTAAGAAAACAAAACAATAGGTGGAACACAAACACTCATCATTGGTATCCCATGTATGTAAAACGATCAACAAGATGAACGTATTTAAATTGGAGTGACGAAATCAGAAAAATGTCTGGTGTAAATTGGATGACGAAAGCAACAGGCAGGAAATATTGGAAAAATCTGGAGGATTCTTATATCCTGCAATGGATCTAAAATGGTTGATTATGATAATGATGATGATGATGATGATGGTGATATATATATATAATATTTTTCTTTGAATTGAGTTCTCATTTGAGATTAATCGGGCAATATGGAAATCATTTTTAGGTCTATCCTGATTTCCATTCAGAAATTAATCGCAATTAATGTGGCTATTTAGCATTGCCCTTGATAACGAGCTAAATACCACATTTCCAATTTTATTCCAAATTTTGACAACTCCTCTGTTTGATATAATTTGGCATTAACAAGTTTTTTCTGAAATTGATGCTGATTTGTAGTATTATCTAATGGTTCTATATATATATATATATCCGTTTTCATTTTACAGCCTCTGGAAAAATTATAGATTTAGTAGGCACCACACCGGTGTGTGTTGTTAGAAATCTAAAAATAGCAATCCCAAAATCTATTTAATTGAAAAAATCTCACGCAACCACTGTGGATTTACAATTGTTTTATAACATATTTTTTCTCATAAAATGATTATGAAAATCTTAGTTATTTGGACAATGCACATTACATGAAGTAATGTAGCTCAACTATTAAAATTCTTATTTATTTATTCATTGACAGTTCCTTTACCACCGAAAAGTGACTATGTACTGCCTGTGGATAGCTTACTGAGGGCGGGAGCACCAGAAGATCCAATGCAAGATTCGAAAAGTGGTGACATAGATCAAGAAACCGCCTGCTCCATCACTTGTCAAGTGTTTATTCCATTCATGATAGCTGGCATGGGAACTGTAGCAGCTGGATTGCTTCTGGACATTGTTCAAGTGAGTGTCTTCCCCCTAAAAGAAAAAAAAATAACAAAGTAAAGATTTGCTTTATTAGAAGAAAAAAAAGTTAATTTAACAAATTACAACGACCATTTAGAACATGTTTTTTTCAAAAACTAAAATTTTAGACTTATAAATAAATTCTGTAAATAAAATAATAATAATAATAATAAACATGATTTTTATGGTGAGCAAAACGTGGCTAACATAATGACAGAGTCATACATTACGTACGACATGGATTAAAAAATACTCTTGGACGAAAAATAAACAAATTTTAAATGAAATTTCAGTTTTACAATTTTCGGTACTGATAATTTTAAAATTTCTAAACATCGCACATTGCCAATTTTTACAATTTTGTATAGCAGGAAAAATGTACTTTTAAATGCAATTTGTTTGAAAGCTGTATCTCAATTTATTTTTGAGTTATTAATTTTTTTCTAGTTTTTAATACTTCTTTTGTCATTGCGGCAACAGAAGTATTCTATTTCTGGACATTAAAGGTATACCAATCAGAAAACGAATAAAATCAGGATATCTCAAGATTTCAGATATGCTTCAAATAATTTCTATTCTCGACCGAGAAAAACAGCTATTTTTTCAAATGGTTAAAAATAATCTATAAAGAAGAAAACGGATTCAAACGGGATGTCTACGATCTTTACATTTAAGTACCAATATTTCTGGATAGTAATATTTTATTATAATCTTATTCGATTAAATTTTCATGTAAATGTGAGTACATGATGTCTACGCACATTCTTATAAAGTGTGCAAAAATACTGAAGTAAACTTTTTGAAAAAAATTCATATTTGTGTAACGAAACATTACAAAATAAATCATACAATATTGAACGTTTCATGTTAAAGTGACGATACAAGTAGCCTCCCTCTTAACCGGAACTTCGCTTAAATTGATAGACTTTTTTTCTCAACATGAGGCAAAATTCAGAAAAAAATGTCGATTCTAAATAAATATGGTAATGGATTGAATTCAGAGTGCATCCCGGAGTGATCCCCTCCCCCCCCCCCCACACACACCCTGGAAAATTCGAGATATTGTCTTTTTAATGGCCAAAATTGCAATATTCCTCCTACTGGTACACTATTATATCTGATCTATCTGCAAACTACTTTGTACAAATAATGTTAAAAGCTTGAGGAATGCGAACAGATTTCTGTAGAAGATGTAGAAGAGAGTTTTCAGTTTATAAAGATCTCTAACATGATACATTTTTTGATAAGAATATAATTAGGACTGTAACTGATGTTGTTCAACACGAAGACGATCTTGATGACGATACAGTTGAAGTTCACACTGCTTAAGTCCTTATACACTATATGGCCAAAGATGACCGTCCACTTGCTATTTTAGACATTTTGTTAAATATCTAGAAAAATACATGAGGAGTTATATCGAAACTCTAAGTGTATAAATATAATAGTACAAGTCATACATTTCCGAGAAGATATTTTCCTGAAATTCCATAGGAGACCGTCAACAAATTAAAAAAGAATGAATATCTTTTAGATAACCCTGTCAAAACTAAAGTAGCAAAAGCGCTCAAACTGTAGATTATGATTAAGTGGCTTATTGTAATAAACTGTGTTCATTTTTATGTCTATAGCATGTATACTCGTCGAAAAATTAAGGCTTTTATAAAAACAGTCCCAAATTTTTGCAAGATTTTTGCTTATAATTTGCAGAGTTCTTATTATAATATAATTTTCTTTTCTGAAAATATGACAAACAACATCTTACATAATACCCTGTCATCAGAATTAAAAAATAAAAGTTGTATGAAAAATGATTAGGTTTACTAAATATTTTTTCATTGTGCATGCGTCAACGTTATCAAAATTTCACTTTCATATTGTGTTAGCTAAATATATACAGTAACTTCTGTATATATTTCAAAAATACATCTTGAAAATTCTGAAAGGGATCGTGTATAGAATTAGCTCAAAATCCGTTAATCCTAAAGTGAGGCAAAAATATGAAGGGATGTATTCAGATATCCATTGATTAATGGCAATATAGAATACACAATATGGCAGGGATAAAATCTCGGATAAAATCTTTGATTTTTTTGCTTCAGCTTGCGATTAACTAAATTAATTTGAGTTGATTCTATAGACGATCACTTTTAGAATTTTCAAGCTGTGTTTTTTAAACCTTTACAGAAGTTGCTCTATACATTTAGCTAAGACAATATACAAATGAAATTTTGATTGTTTTGACGCATGCGCAATGAAAAATTATTTACTAAACCTGCTCATTTTTTATACATTTTTTATTATTTTTTGATTCTGATAACAGAGTATTGTGTACAATCTTGTTTATCATATTTTCAGAAAATAACATTATTTTATATGAAGAATTCTGCAAATTATAATAAAAAAACTAGGAAAAATTTGGGACTGTTTTTATAAAAACCTTCATTTCTCTATGGGTACAAATGCTATCCACAAAAAATAAACACAGTAAATTACATTAAGCCATTTCATCATAATCTACAGTTTGAGCGTTTTTTCTACATTAGTTTTGACAAGGTTATCCAAAAGATATTCGTTCTTTTTCAATTTGTTGACAATCCCTTTTAGAGTTTCGGGAAAATTTTTTCACAGAAATGTGTGACTTGTACTATTATGTTTACGCACCTAGAGTTTCAGGATAATTTCTAATGTATTTTTCTAGACATTTAACAAAATGTCTAAAATCGCAAGTGGACGGTCATTTTTGGCCATATAGTGTATGAAAGGGGTATAAGCATTAGAGTTTGTTCTACGCTATGTTGAACAGTAGCTAACAGCTTCCTCGGTTAAACTTATGATGTTTTAAAGAAGTGAAAAGATTATACTGTAAAATGTCTTGCATCTTGCATTTAACAGAAGAATGCCACTGATTTCTTTGTGGTTGATTAAATTAAATTTACATAATGCAGAACAATTTCAATCTCTTATAAATTTCTTTCAACTTCATTATTTTTTATTAGTGATAATTTTCCTTTCAGTTAATTACAATTTGTTTGTCTTTCACAAAATATAAAAATGTATGTACTTTAAAACAAACTACACAAATCGAAAAACTAAATTCATCGCGCGTGTTTAATTAAGTTTCATTTACATAATGTAGAACATTTAAGATACTTATTTAATTTATTTTACTTCTCCGATTTAACCGGATTTTCTCTTAATCCGTAACTGTATTGCCGGTCTCACAGACCGGCACTCTTTTCGATTTCACTTGCGATTTTGGGGTTTAATTATAGATGCTGTTGAAATTGAGTTTAGTTTAGGGCGGTAACATTATCACTAGATATTTATCTATGGATTAACATTAATTATCACAGTCCTGCACATAAAGTTAAGTGCAGAAACAGAATCCTACAAGCCAATTGGGCTTTTTATTCGTGTTTCCATTAAGCTGTCTCGGAGAACGCCCCGTACTTTTAATGTAACAAAATGTCACCA
Organism: Maratus speculifer; assembly: GCA_964019185.1. Taxonomy (NCBI): domain Eukaryota; kingdom Metazoa; phylum Arthropoda; class Arachnida; order Araneae; family Salticidae; genus Maratus; species Maratus speculifer. The sequence goes on from OZ025298.1 coordinate 220,655,160, forward strand.
TACCTGTTACGGGTTAACCGCCTAATCCTCGGTCCCGTTTTTCCTGGTTAAGCGGAAAGCTACTGTATTTCATCTAATTATTAAATTACTAGACGCGTCTGAGGACCAGTTTTTTCATCATTATTAAATATATGTTAAGCAATGTGTCATACTCCTTTTATTCATAATTCAATTTACTTGTTCAATTCTTCGCCAAATCAAAAAATTTTGATAGTGAAATCATGAACTCGGTATTTTTAATGCTAGCGGGGTGTATGTGATAAATCGTCAAAAAAGTTCCCGCTCATTATTGTGTATTTTATTAATTTCCTTTAATATTTAATTCTTTTACTCATTTCTCTTAAAATGAATAACTTTCATTTAAAACATAAAACATTTTTAACATTTAAAATTCATGGCTTTCATATCTGACTTTCTTCTTTTTTTTTAAAGAAAAGAAAAATATCAAAAAATGCCAAGAACCATGACACTTGATTTAAGCTTCAAAGCATCGTTTTTATTTACTACGCTAAAAATAAAAAAAATGTGAACTGGCTAGTTAAAAACTGCTAAAGGCGAGATCTGCACCCTGTAAACATAAAAGTATCAAGAATTTTTTGCGATCATGGCAACTTTTATATAAGGTACCCTGGGGTAATAACGCCACGTTAAGGTTCTATCAATTTTCACGGCTTAGTTTTAGATTGTATTTTTCAAACAAATATAGGATCTGATACAGCAACTCATTGACTATCTATATAAAATAAAATAATTTAACAGATATATATTCATAAAATGTTATGGCGTTTTTTCTTGACCAATGCTATTTGGCGTTAATACCCACCTATATGGGTAATAACGCCATGCAAACAAAATTATAAAATAAGATGTAATAATGGCATGTAGATTGCCCAATTCTAAAAATACAAACTCTACAGCTCTAGAAATTGACAAATTGCAATCTAAGCTATTGAAAATATACAATTTTTTTGTGACTCTGAAAGAAAAAGAAAGCTGTGGTAGTGGCGGGGGGGGGGGGGAGGAGGCAAATGAATATCAGATTCTATGCTACGTTTTACTTAAAAATGACCATTTAAATAGAATTATTAGAAACATTGCACGGATTATTTGAATCAGTATTTATATTCCCATGTATACATTCTATGCGATAGAAAATGTTGATTTTTTTGTGAAAGTGAAAGAAAAAGGAGTGAGGGGGAGCTTCAACAGAATATAACACCCTGTGTCTCTCTTTGCTTAAAAAGTCCCGCTTAACCCATTAACGTCTAGCGTTCTCATTTGAGGACGGTTACAAAAACAGCAAGAAAGCGGTTTTCCCACCAGTAAAGAGGAAGAAAAATGTATACCTTATTTCACGAGACAGAATCCTTGGTAAATTTAGATAAAAGTTAATTTGCTTTTTAAAGTGGTGGGAAATACAAAATTTAAATTTTAGCGAAGAAAATAATTCGGGCGTTAATGGGTTAAATATGATTGTAAGAAACATTGCATGGTTTTAACCATTCATAATGTAATATTTTAATCATGTGAAGTTTCATAATAACTAGAGTTATATGTAATAAATATTTTTGTTAAACCTTAACTGCTGTTAGCGTCTCACATACCGCTGAGTTTTTCAAGTTTCAGAGTTTAACTTGCAATTTTTAGTTTAACTATAGATACCGGGAAAATTTTGTTTCATTTGGAGTCCTATTACTATCTCTAGAGACTTTTGAATAGCTGAATTTTACTTATAATAGTGCTGTATATAAGGTTCAATACAAAATTAATATTCTAAAAGTTAATTTAACATTTTATTCATCGTTAGATTAAGCGGTCTGACAGGCCGCTCACAGTAAGTTATGCGACAATTTTTGTCACAGCAGTTAAGGGTTAATACTATTATAGTAATCTAGTAAATAGTTTTTAACCCATAACTCCACACTAATGCGGATTCTCTAAACCTACAGTTAAATTGTCGACGTTTTAAAGAGCATGCTTTAATAATTTTTTAATAAATTGAATAAAATTTTTTATTAAAAAATTTTAACCCAAAGAGATCTCTTATTCAATTTTATACATAATTCATATGGTTATATTATATCATTATCTCTATATTAGCAACAAAATTAACCTTTAACTGCTGTTAGCAATCTGACTGAACACTGTACCCCTTCCTCCCCCCCCCCCCCAAAAAAATAGCGTTTAACTTGTATTTTCCAGTTTAACTATAGTTACAACTGAAATTCTCTTTCGTTTGGAGTTCTCGTAATATTATTAGAAATATTTGAATAGATTAAATTTAATTAGAATTAATTCTGTACAAAAAGTTTAGCGCAGGAACAGTATTCTAATGATTTTTAATTATGGATCGCATTTTAACCTTTAACTAATGTTACCGGTCTCGTAGACCACTATTTTTCTTTTAATTTTTTAATTTAACTTGTAATTTTCAGTTTAACTGCAAATACTACCGAAATTTTGTTTCATTTGGAATTTTAGTACTATCACCAGAGACTAAATAGGTGAATATTAAGTATAATACTCTTGTATAAAAAGTTTAGTACAAAAACACAATTCTATAAGTTATTCCCGCCTTTTATTCATCTTTCAATTTTGTGGTCTCACAAACCGTATCACATTCATACGTTACAATTTTTGTCACATTAGTTAAAGGTTGAATTTATAAAGTTTTGAAAAACCGAACGCTGAGAAAGCGGACAGTTAAAATTTCGAACTCAATTGAACAATCCAGTGGAAATTTAATAGAAACCTGATTTTGAAGATGTTCGAATTTGAATCTCTAAAACATTTTGATATAGTTTTATTTACAAGAGTTAAAAATTATTTTTTACATTAGTAAAAAAAAAAATAATAATAATATAATAAAAAATAAAATAGAGAGATTATTTTTAAGTATTGGGAACCCCCCCCCCCCCCTTAATCTTACCATTTCAACAATGATGATAATGCTGTCCCATATTAATATATAAACCCTCTTCGGATATAGTTCGGCCACAGTTGGGAATCAACCGGGGTAATAACGCCAATCCCTGGCGTTATTAACCCTAACATTCTTAACTCCTATTACTTTGCAACTTTCGTTTATGTTGTCACTAACTTTATAGTATTTTTGGAATATATTTTTTAAATTTACAAAATACACATCCGATCTTTTGCGCGTTTTTATGAAAAATAATACAATTTCAATAAGTAAATAATTTATTTTTATTTTCATTATATAAACAACAATAACAAAAAAAATGCATTATAAATATAATCAATATTTAAACTGGTAATTTCTAAAATATATAATGTGACTCGATATAAGATAAAAACAAAATATAGAGCCACACTTGTCAAAGGAGTGTAAAGGTTTAAGAATAAAAGATAAATACATAAGATGTGTAAGTGTACCAGATGTTTATGTCAACACAAATGTAAAATAAGGGATTTTGTTTGTTTGTTTTTTAGCATTGGGATGTGTTTCAAGAAGTTCCGGAGATGTTCGTTTTGGTTCCTGCACTTCTTGGGCTAAAAGGCAATCTGGAAATGACCCTGGCTTCTCGAATCTCTACTCTGGTAAGTAAATGAAATAATTATATTTCATTAATTACATTCTTTAACAAAAATTTCATAACTTTTGTTTCAACAATAACTGTTGGAAAGAAATAGCTCCTCCCAGCCGTCTCATACTTTATATGAGCTATTCAATAATTCAATCAAATTTACAATTAATATCAGCGTGTTTGGTATCATAATTATTACTGTATCATTAATATAATAAATCAATCAACATAAATTAAAATTTCCAAAGATGAAGTGAAGCAATTTCTCTTTGCATGCTTCTGTATAGTTAAAATACACTTGTTAAATGCACTGGGGTTCAAAATAATAGGAGTGATCATGTAATTATCTAAATAAAAGGTGTAATTGCGTTAATCTACATACAAACCCTATAACTTTATTTTATCAAACTAAATAATCTGTATGAACTTAAAGAAAATATTCTAAAACAATTGTTATAATACATTGAATTTTTACTCGATATGCACTCGAAACAATATGATCAAAAGGGACAGAATTTTCTAAATTATAGAAATGTTACATGTCGGCTGGGTTTCTTCTGTGCTTAATAATTTCATTTCAACATTTTAGAATAGAGTTTACATGATCTCGAATTTATCAAGATGACAAAACACATGATACCTCCCAAATGCCAAATTAAAATCTTATTTTCTATTTATACTGCACGATTTGACCAATTTTTCGTTATATATTGAGCATTATAATATCCAAAACTTTCTTCTATGTTCTATGTTTAGATTATTAGGTATTCAATCAAATTTAGGACCCTATTTATTTTCAAATAGCTTCTTTGTGTCTTTGTATAAGAATGATTTTGAGTATGGTCTTATTGAAAAAGTAATTAAAGCCGGTAACTGTTTCTCTCAGGTTCAGCAAATAGCATCCTAACATGTATACACTTGCCGCCGAAAGTCTGCGTACAAACGATCATCTTTCGTGTTCATGCAACGATCACCAAGTAAATGGAGTCTTTCGGAATGGAACCAATTTTTAGTGATTCTTCTAACTTCATAAACTCAAATAGTACAAACAACAATCACTTGATCGTAGTATAAAATAATACAAAAATTCATAACTTAAGAACGACACAAATCGTGTGCACCAAAAGGCTGCCGTACACGGGAAAAAAAACTTTACGATAGTGCATTGCATTCAAAAGTTAATACATTGTACGGTATCTCCTTTTTATCTCCTCTCTCAGCCTGTTTGGCATGGATTTAATTAGTTTAGATGTCTCTTGTGTGATTATTTTGTTCCACTCTGTTGTTCTGGGGATTGGGGTAGACTACAGAGTTGGTATGGCACATGGCAGATCATCCATAATCTCACAAAGTATGCTGTAGGCTTCGAGTCATTGTCCTGTCAAAAGTAAATATTATCACTTACTCTAAGATTTTCTGCACTTGCTTTGAGATTTTTCTTTAACATGTTCAAATAATCAATCTTGTTCATTATTCATTCAATAAAATCAAGATTACCAACCCCACTGCTTCCCATGCACCCCTAAACCATAACATCTCCTCCTCCATGATTGGCAGTGAGGAAAATATTCCTTTTTTTTTAACTCCGTACCTAGTTTCCTCCAGACATATTTTTATTCTTCGATGTCGAAAATACAAAATTTACTTTCAGCTGAATATATTACCTGTTTCCAAATGTCATGTGTTTTATTTAGATTTTTTTAGGAAAAGTCATTCTTTTATCTCAGTTCACTCGAGAGATAAATGGATTCTTCTGTGCTTCTTGGCCATGATAGTCAAGCTTTTTCAGTTCTCTTGTGGTTAAACTCACGTTTTTTTTTTTTTTTTTTTTTTTTTTTTTTTAAGTTCTAAGAAACAATTTTAGTCGTCTTCGAAGCTGGTAGTCCTGGATTTATTTTTACTGAGCGTATTACGCAGCTTAATTTTCGAGGCGACAGTGCAGACAGACAATCGTATCTGGGGTTGGATCTTAAAAGTCATGTTTATTTGTAGTTCATGATCACTTTTTGATTCGATGAATGTTTCCTATTAACAGTTTCACCAATTAAATCAAGAGTTTTTCCCCCTTTTCCAAAGATCTACGATGGTCTGTCTTTTAGCAGTATCGATTTCCTTTTTATTGACTCCCATGGAATAATACAAGCATTCAAAATCTCAAATTGTATATAAATGGTAGTAAAAGCCTACAATTACTTTAAAAACTAACATTGGCGCAATTATCTCACAATAAAAAGTCTTTAAAAGCTATATTTTTTACGTGTACGCTGACTTTTGGCGGGGGTGGTTAGCGATTCTTTGGCGGTCATTCTTGTTTTTGCATGTTAAGGTTGGAATTTTTTCGTTGTATAAATAAGGTAATCTTAAAGAATCAGTGAGAAGTATGTTAATTTTCCTACGCGAGATTACGATAGAAATTTTATTATGAACGTTAATTATAATCACCTGTACGCAGAGTTTTGGTGGCAAGTGTATATGGGTGATTCTACGATAAGAGGTAATTTGTGCGGCAATCCGTTTAAAGCAGATTTTTTATTCTATATGTTGCAATTTTTTGCAATGAATCACATCATCTTAATGTACTTTATTAAATAACATCACGATTGAATACCTAATTAAAACACATTTTTCTGAAATTTCTTACAAAGTCTAAAAAAGTCTCTCCCCTGGCATGTCCCCTTGCCGGTTTAAATTTAACTTTCAAACAATACATATATTTTTTGCATCAGATGTTTAACTAAAGTATGTTTAATCGGAATTTAAGTAACTATACTTAAGTACTATTAAATAAAAAATGAAATAATTTTGTTAATTTCAAATAATTTTTAAAATTAACTTTTGTCCCGCTTTTTTTCTGTATCTACCCTGCCAAATTTCGTTCCGCCAATACAAACATAAATTCAAGGGCTGCTGTATTGGAAGTAACGTTTAAGGACATCTATAGCCGTGAAGTTAGCATTACTAAACGCGCAACCGTTTAAGTGCCGTTGTTTTTTAGTTGTTCCCACGCGACTGTGCAGTATAGTGGTTTCGTAAGGTGATCGTGTATCTCCCCTGGTAAGTCATAAAACTTATAATATTCATTTCATTTATTTGTGCTTACTGCCCTAATTAAACAATACAGTAATAATTAAAATGATATATACAATTAACTCAAAAAATAATTCAGTCAGTTAAAAAAAATTGAATTTGCCATGAAAACGTCTCTCCCCTGCCGTATTTCCCCTGTCAAGATAACTGCCAGGGGAGAGACTCACTGACCAGGGGAGATAAAATTCCTAATAGAAATACACCTAATAGAAAAGTAGAACAAATGATGAATTCTCCAAGTGCCAGTGAGACAGTGAAGAAAAATTTGGTTTTTGTAGAAGTATTCACTCAACAATTAAAATAAAATTATTCTGCTCTCCCAAACGAAAAAGAAAAAAGAATTTTCAAAAGAGTGATAATCGGGAAACTAGTGCAAAAATATGGTATACTACAGAAAGAAAAAAATATGAAACCTTTAAGAAAATTAGGAAAAGCACAATTAATAGAAAATAAAAGGAAAGCCAAAGCAAGTTATGTTGTAATGAAGAATAAAGGATCTGATTCTTACAGCTCTATTCCAAGCCAAAATTATATTATATCTATATCAAAGCACCAAGATCTGCTTCATATAATTTGTTGCGATAGATATAACGAGCAGTGCCTTTCCCGAGAATGTTCAACTTGTAAAAATAAAGGACTCGGATACAAGGAATTCGATAATAGTATTCAAATTGTCTACAGAAAGTGGGAATCCGTCTCTACCAACATAACTGATCCAAAAACGCTTAAGGCAAGAAAAGTGACTAAGTATTTGAAAAAATCGATTCAAATTTATCCTCGTGATTTAATTAAGCAATTAGATTGTAATTTGGAAAATTTTCTTCACCATGAACTGAACATAGTCCACCAGCATTCTGCTTTTAAAATTAAGAAGACAAATTTTACAGAAAATGAAGCTGTTATTCATATGGATTTCAGTGAAAATTACTTAACTAAATACGCAGAAGAGATTCAGGCATTTCATTTTGGAGGTTCGCGTCAACAGATAAGTCTGCACACAGTTGTAACTTACATGAAAGAAGAAGCATCTGGCGAAGTAAAGACTACATGCTATTGTTCGTTGTCAGAAAATTTGTCACATTCACCTCCAGCTATATGGGCACACTTACAGCCAATTTTAAACAACTTACCACCGAAGTAGACACTCTGCATTTTTGGAGCGATGGACCCGTAACACAATATCGCAACAAATACATGTTTTACTTTCTTGTCAATCATTTAATAGAAATTTACCCAAACCTTAAACTCTTTACTTGGAATTACCATGAGGCAGGACACGGTAAGGGGGCTCCTGATGGTGTCGGTGCTGTTTGCAAGAGAACAGCTGACCGATTGGTGGCTAGTGGCAAGGATATAGCATCTCTGAGCGATTTGTCAGATGCTATTCAGAAAAACTGTCTCAGCATCAATGTTTTCGTTATTGACAACAAAAATATCCTAGAAAAAGAAGCTTTGCTTACTAGGGCTAAAGAATACATAAAGACTTTTCCTGGTACTTTGCGTGTCCATCAGGTGTCATGGAACACTGAAGATAAAAAACAAATGAAAATGAAGAGTTTAAGCTGCTTTTGCAATGAAAGTATAAATTGTGATCATTTCCAAATTGGTGTCATGGCATACTCGTGTAATAAAAAATGCCGTCTTCGGGTCGAGGATGTTTACGGACCGGATTCAGAGTCCGATAACGAGAATTCATCTGATAACGAACAAATTAATATACCAAAAGGTGGCAAACACCAGACAGAGGATGAAGAACAACCGTCGACATCGAAAAAAACATTCAAAAACGGCGAATTTATTCTTGTAAAACTATCATAAAAACAACAGAGTATCGTTACGTGGCTATGTGTACGGGTTTGGAAGAGGATGGCGAGATACAGGTAATTTTCTGTAAAATAGGGGACGAAACCGGAAAATTATTTAAAGTTGATGAACAAGATATATCATTCATTTCAGAAGATCAGGTTGTCCAGACACTCCCTATGCCAAATATTATTTTGAAAAAGCAGAGGATGTTTTACTCCTTTAAGAAGTCAGTGAATGTATTTGAGAAAACTTAAGCATTTTAATTTAAATTTTTGTTCATGTAGGTAAGAAAATGCCTTTCATTTTTAATTTAATTTAAATTTTTGTTCGTGTAGGCAAGATATTGCCTTTAATTTTTAATTTAATTTTAATTTTTGTTCATGTAGGCAAAAGAGGGCCTTTAATTTTTAATTTTAATTTAATTTTTTGTTTATGTAGGCAAGAGAGTGCCTTTAATTATTTGTTACATTTCATTTTCTAATGATTAACGCATGTTCATTTATTGAACTGCATACAAAATATGACCGAAGCGCATAGGTATAGGTAATATGAAAATTATCCTGACTATCCAAGTGTGATTAACACTTAAGAAGAGCTAGTCTACTTAATATGTATTAATAAAAGATTATTTTATTATTTGTTGAAGGTACAATGACAAGATAATTTACATATGTGTATTTTTGCAAGTGAAATGCTCTTGTTAAAAAAAAGGCTGTAATATGATCGTCTATTAATGATTAATATGATAGTCTGATTATATGTTAAGAACAGTTTTTAATAAAAGTTGATTTTATACATTTCATTGATTTTATTAAGTATATTATTGGGTCAAACTCTCTCCCCTGGTAAAATAAGTATCTACCCTGGTTCTGATGTCTCTCCTCTGCCCAATGTATTTACCCTGGTCTTCGAAAAAGTAATAAAATATGTATAAAGTGACTTGCCCTTACATGAACAGATATATAAACGGGACAAAAATAATAATATGAAGTTTCATGAAAAAACTTCAACTTTTCTCCTTGGTCGTATTTTCTTGTTTTTGAAACCTCTTATCGTAGAATCGCCCATAAGTATTTCTGTTTTGTTTATCCGTCTAGGAAAGCAAATCAAAACTTACTTTCCGAGAAAAAAGCAGCTTAAACTATTAGAGTATTGATATTAAACTTCTTTCCAGCGCTAAAGCTAATTTTAGATCAAATCGTTTGTTGAATCTGATGTTTCTCTGCAAATTAAATGCAGGCATTTTTGTTGCGAGATGAAAAAAGGCGGACATCAATGTCGGTTTACATTTTAAAGAACTCCCGAGATTTTTATTGCTCTTCTTGCTGTCTATACTGATGCTAACAATTTTATCTCGCATACAATTTCCTTTGCTGCCTTTTTTTACTTGGTACCATGCGAACAATCAAACTTCAGTATCGATTCGAAAGAATTTTCGATCTAACTGTAAATTTTGTAGTATCGAAAAAGTTAGATTCTCTAAAAAATTAAAAATAATAATCTTTGAACAGTTTTATTTTACCAACAAGTGTTTGAACTGACATTCCTATCAAGATATATACTGGAATTTCTCCTCTTTCGAAGTCAGAGAGTATTTTGACTCAATGCACCGAAATACCATTATGCAACAGCAACCAATGAGATCAAAGTGGAAGTGAAACATCGTGAATAAAAAATCCACTGAAAAAGTTGAGGTGTAATGTAACACGTACAGGAGAAAAATCGTTAACCATGGAGTTTCTATATTTAAGGATATGAATAACGTAAAAAAAATGTAAATCTGAAGGAGTGTTGCACTTCTTGAAAATAGCAGCCAAACAAAAGTTAAAATTATTTCCCTACCCCCAACAACGAGAAGCAATAGAGGACTTTTGCAATCTGGGAGCATGGCAGTGCCTCTTCCAAATCGAGAAAATAAGTGTTGAATTCAGGATGAGGCCCGGGGGGACACTCCTCCCCAATGAAATGTCCCCTCCAGAAAATTTGAAATTTTGCGTTTCCAATGGTCAAAAAGTACAATTCCTCCCCCCCCCCCGGAACTCTATAATGTCCCTCCCGCAGCCACTGAAGTCCCTCCAAGAAAAGTGTCTGAATTCAACACTGGAGAAAACACAACTGTAAGCATCCTTTTCTGCGAGAAACCCAGGCTATTTTTGACATCTGCATATCTTTGTACTGGAGTTTCCCAGAAACTTGGAACTTTATTTTTCTAAAAAGTATTAAATAGCAAGTCAAATATCTTTAGAAAAATCCGGTTAAATTTACACAATTCTTTATTTAATAAGCATTTCTTTTAAACACTTACATAACTTTCAATAAAAAATAAAAGCTATAAATTAAAATTACTACAAAGAGACTGCTTTAAAACGATTTAACCATAAACTAGTAAGTAAAAATTATGTTATAACACATTTTTTTTATTTAAATAATTACATTCCTCAGTATTTAAATAATTTTTATTTCAACAGTAATAAATATTATGAATTAATAAATTACATCATACAGACTGTTTCAGAAAGATTTCAACACAAAATAATAACAAAAATTTACGTAAAAAAAAAAAAAAAAAAAAAAAAAAAAAACGAAAAGCAAAAAAAAGTTTGTGCGTAATTATTAAAGCAGAGATATACATGCATTTTAAGTACAAAGAGAATCTTTTAAGAGCCCACACTACTGACTGAAAAAGACCGGGATGATAATGTTAAGTCTATGGGGGCGTTCTTTTCAAATATCTCGCTCAAATTTTAATATTTGTAAATGATTTTATTTTATTTTATTTTATTTTTTGAATAGGACATCTGAGGACGATCTGCAACCGGCCTAGTTTTTACTTTTTTGATTTTGGTTATATTTTTTTTGTATTAGGATAGTTTCAGTTTCATAACTGGTTCAAACCGGTTCTAAAAGTTTTTTTTTTTTTTTTTATTTTACACCAAAATTTAAAAAGTAAAAACTAGGCCGGTCGTGGATCGTCCTCAGCTTTCCTATGAAAAAAATCATGTTAAAATATTAAAATTTGAGCGAGATATTTGAAAAGAACGCCCCCATAGACTTTACATTATCATCCCGGTCTTTTTTAGTCAGTAGTGTGGCGTCTTAAGCCCGATTTCCACTAATACGAGGATACGCAATGAACACTTTAGGATTCTTTTCAGTCGATAAATGGAATGGGAAATAAGTTTTGAACTATTTCATTTGAAAATGATTTTAAGCGAAATCGAGATGACCGAGTAATCTAAGGTGCCAGACTGAAGAATTCGTGTGAGAAACACTTCTTTGCTTCTACCATGAAGTGTTTCTCTGGAGTATTGTGCTATATCAGTTTAATGCTTTAAATTAAATTTTATTTCAGGAAGAAAAGGAAGAATTTTATTTCAGGAAGTTTTTTTTCTTCATTCTTATTAAGGAAAATTTACCTTTCCAATATATTTTTAATTAATGATTATGTCCTTAAATTTTCAAATGGAAATTTTTGATAAGTAATTATTGTTTGAATTAATTGAAACAACTTACAGTTTTCGGTGTATTTTTATTACAATTGATCGATAAAGTACACATACTAAGAAAAACAGTTGATTATTTTCCATAAAAACAAGAAAAAAAATCATATAAACAAACTGTGGTGCCATCTGTTGGTATTGTAATGCAGTTTGATGTTAATGTTTGACAAGACTAACAAAAATGTAACTTAAAAGTTTATTTATTTGCATAATTTTTAAGAACACCCCCCCTTTTTTTTAATTTAAAACTGAAGTATCTCAAAAATGTTATTTTCTCTGTACCAGTCTACGGACAATTAATATTCACCTGCACAATCTAATTATAAAAGAAGTTGTTTTTAGTACTTTTAAGCGGATTGTGGAGTCGGGAGTCGCTAAGAAACAAGTCGACTCCGTTTTTTTTTTAAATTGGGTATTTTGAAATGAAATTAAACCAATTACACGTAATTTGAAATCCATTAAAGGAATTATTATTTATTTATTTATTTATTTATTTTTGGATTGTATCGGGCTACCCAAGTTAAATATTCCCAATGTATTGCCATGCATACATTGTAGATGAAAACTGTTTTTATATAAAAATTCTAGTAGATCCCGAATAACTTCCGAACTAGTATAATTTTCATCTTTATTTTTTTTTTCCTTTCCATCGAATATTTTTTTGCTCTGTAGGATAAGAATTAACATCAAAATTGTAATGATTTCCACTTTTCAAATCTACAGATCCGAAATAGTAAAATCTCTATTTGTTTTCTTCATTAAATTGCGATAGTTGGATTTTTTTGGTTTGTAAGACGTGAAATTGAAAAAATACTAAAACGGAAAATATATTTTTTATCTTTCAAAGTTCTAAAAACTGAGTTAATACCGAAATAGAAAAAAAATCTCCGTATTTATTTTTATTTATTTATTTATTTATTTTTGAATTCTTTCATAATTTTAAACAACAACAACACTAGCAACTGTCATTAAAGATTCCGCAGTCGGTGTCGGAATTGACCATTTTCCCCTCTGAGTCCTTAGCCCTGCTTTTAACTACTGCCAACAAACAGTGATATTACGAATCTTTTTTCTGTGGAGTTATGTTAAAAAAAAAAAAAAACTGAAATAATTCACGGATATATTTTTCCTGAATTTTACAGAAAAAATCCCCTTTCAGAACAAAAGTGCATTTTCCGCTAAATCAGAAAATTCCACCATATTTCCTGAAAATAAAATATGGAAATAGATAGAAAGAAAGAACGGAGACGGTCCGTTTTCTGGGCTCCTGGCCGTGTGGTCAAGGCACCACACCGCTAATCACCCGTGAGCGTAGATTGTGGGTTCGAATCTCACTGGCGTTTTACACACACCTTTTGTGCAATATTTTAATGTTATAAAAACGTATCACACAAAATGAATAAAATATCAAAAACATAAAAAAATCACTTTGAAATTACATTTTTTCTGCTTCCTTTTTTCTTATTTAATAAATCTTTTAACTAATTAGCAGCCCCCCCCCCCCAAAAAAAAATATAGTGTACGACAATTTAAAAAAATTCTCTATAACATTCTTTTTGTAAAAAATGAATAAAAAATTTTTCATTCATTCATTTATATATATATATATATATATATATATATATATATATATAACAGTGATTTTAAACAGTGATTTTTTTTAATTTAAACTAGTAAAAAATTAAAATTGATTAAAAAAATAATAAGTATTATTCAACGGTCTAAAATAAAATAAAATAAGCCGTTTACGAATAGTCTGACGAATATATTTGAAAGGAAATTTTTGAAAAGCACAACAGATTTTGCCACTAACTCATAAAAGACATAATTTGTACAAAACGGCATCAGCAGCTTTGGCTCTGTCAGTAAGGACTTATTTGACTGTCTAAAGGTCTCCAGTTCAATACTCAGGACGGCTTGAAGTAAATTATACAAAAAAAAATAAGGTAAGTTAAATAATATAACAGCTCAAAATCACTTGGAAAGTTCGAATTTTTTGATGATCGATCGACTCATTAATATTATAAATTAAATTAATGTATTATGATTAAAAATCAAATTTTCTAACAGAAAGTTACCGCTTCTTCAAACGGAGTTTTCCATTCTTTTATTTCCTAAATCTACTAACGGAATGGTAAATGTCTGGCAACTTTGCTGTCAGTAGTTTTATCGTGAATACTCAGATATATTTTTTAACAGTGTAGTTTGCCGTTAGTTTTGGCGAATACTCTCTGTTTGTTTTTATTTCTATAACGACATGAATGATTTCAGCTACTATGGAAATTATAGTAACAAGGTAGAACCCGTCAAATTTTGACGAAAGAAAATGTTTCAGAAGGAATTGTTTTATTAACTTATAATAAACCTACAAAATTAGTTATAGTAAAAAATGTATTTTATATTGGTATGTCCAACTCTTAAACAAACGACATTAATTAACAAAATACTATTTCTATAAAACGCAGTTGTAAAAATTGTTAAAATTAAACTTTAAAATCGTATATGTAAGTAGTAAAAATATTAAAGTTATGTTATTATGATAAAGTTATCAATTAAGATTCTTATGCTAGTATTCCAAAACGATAAAAAGCAAAATTTATCCATCTTTGACTCAATCATAATTTTTTCCCCCTTGAAATCTAAACCCAGCATCATTTTCACCATATCAAATTTTACAAATGTACATTATACATCTGTATTCACGTTTCAAAAAATTTGGCATTTTAATTTGATAATTTTAATTCAAAACTTGAAGTCTCAATGCTATTAGCTGAAATAGATATTAAACTATTGATGTTCTTTTACGTGTAAATCAAATGTTGTAAATGAAGTCAAAATTCACCGAGTTTTATAACAGAAGATATTTAAATTTCTACTTTTTCCTTTTTAATGAGAAAATGGCAACATAAAGATACAGCATTCAATTTTTCCCTTTTTTCCTTTGCTTTAAATAGAAATGGAGTACTCCTGTTACCACGATTAGAAAGGAGGTATTAAAAGCTACAAAAAAAATAAATATTTCGAAAACAAATTAAGATACAGCTTTCAAACAAATTTCATTTAAAAGTACATTTTTTTTTCCTACAGGATGGTGTAAAATTTGAAAATATGCGACAGTAAAAAGTTTAAAACTTTTAGTAGCAAAAATTGCAATACCAAAATTCATTCAAAATTTGAAAGTGTTGCCATTCGCAAAATGACGTATGCGTTACGCACAGATACGTTTGGCCTTTATAATATAGATACTATTATAAATTAAGTGAATTATTGTAATTACGTATTTAATAATTTAAATATATTACATTCATTTAATCGAGGTGGTAAGAATAGTTAATTCTTATTTTAACTTACAGGCTAATCTTGGAACAATCGACACAGCAAAAGAACAGTGGCGAATGGCTCTCGGGAATGTTTGTATATTGCAGGTAAGTTGACACTTACTCGCCAAAGAGTTTTTTTTAATTCAGATTTATTCTATCATCAAATATTATAGAACGGGCTATAATATGCGTAATAATATTAAATTATAATCTTAAATCACATTTCTTTAAACAAATATTAGTATAATTATTTCATAATGTATACAGAGTGTCCCAAAAGTCCCTGATACGTTTTAAATTCGATATAAAATCAAAATATTTTCGTACATAGTACATCTATATTGTTTTAACCCTTAAATGCATAGGATAGAACGCGTTCCAAAAAATGCACAATTCGAAGAATCAGAATTCATACCAGAAAAATCTAAATAGTAAATTTTTCTTTATTTAATTACGAATGGTCTGTTATTAAGTAAGGTGAAAATTGCTCTTTTAAATTTCTGGTGAGAATACGGAATATGTGAATAAAACCCCCAATAAATCGGGAACTCTTATGGTATCGAAAATGATACAATCTGCATTTAAGGGTTAATCTTTCCGGCACAGCTCCGATCTTAAATCAAGGAAAGCTTGAATTTAGAAATTCTTAATTTCTAAAATGTCGTTTGTAAATTCCGATGCCAATTAATAATTTCTGATTTTACGAACAGATTTTTTTTCTGTGCCGGAAAGGATTAAGCGCAAATGGTTTAATCTTTCGTAAAATCTTTCGAAAACATGCTGCTTGCGATATGGATTTAACCCTGCTGTCCTGTTCGCATTTACTATACGCATGTAGTGTTCGGGTCAATGTGACCCGATTTAGATTATTACCTTTTCTAGCAGTAAATGAAAATAACTATTTTAGAAATAATTAAAAAAATAGTAAAATAAGCTTAAATATATATCAAATAATACAAAACACCAGTAAAATAACTTTAAAATATTTGAATACTTACTTTTATTTACAATTTGGACAAAAATAGCTTACGTGAAATTTGCAAGTGTGTTTTTTGCAATTGTAACATAATATATTAGTTTTGTTGTCGTTGGTTGATGGGCAGAACTTGCATCTTGCACGTTGAGTACACAATGAAGTGTTCTCATCTGATTCCGAGGGTACGTTTGCACTTTTACTACGCATTCTCTTCACAATTTTGACTGAATCTTCGCTTCTGGGAAGGTGCTGTCTTACTTCAATGTGTGGAAAAATTAGAGATTTCCCCAATTCTTATAAAAAGAGCCTTCGTTTGGTTAATTTATTTTCATTTCATTTGCTGTTTATTGAAATCCACAGAATAAATGCATTGTAAGCAGATGCATCAAGCATATTATAGAATACTATCATTGGCCAGCGATTTGTTTTTCTCTTACAAATATATGTACTCAAAAGTTGATCAAGACTATCCACCGCCCCTTTAGTTCCATTATAATCTAATATCATTTGTGGTTTTTTGTCAGGTCTGTCGCTAACTTCATTTTCATGATGGAAAGTGCTCATAAGAATAACATTTTTGTTCTTTTTAGGGATGTAGTTTACAACTGTTGTATCTTCTGTAAAATAAAATGATGAGCTGTGCACTTCTTTATTTAGCATTTTCTCAGGAAATTCGGGCTTATTTTTTCTAATGGTTCCCAACATAGTCATTTTCCGTTCTAGAAGAAGTTTTCCCAAGTTATAGGATGTGAAAAAGTTATCACATGTAACATTGTGCCCCGAATACCCATAAGTAAGGTCACTACCCGCATACCCTGACTTTTCTCTGGCTTTGATCCTTGATTTTTTCCAGTATAAATTTGTGCATTCAGTACATACGAAGTTTTGCTATCACATAAAATCCATATTTTTATCCCATACTTGGAGGGTTTACTAGGTATATATTGTTTGAAAGGGCATCGTCCACGAAATCCTACTAATTGGTCATCTACAGTAACATTTTCACTTGGATTATACAATTTAGGTTGAATTTCTATCCACTTTTCCCAAATATCTCAAACAGCAGCTAATTTATCTACAGACCTTCCTTCTTACCTGGTAGATTTATTGTCAAAACGAATAACTCTTGATATCATATGAAAGGTTTCGAGGGACATTGTAGCACGAAATACATTTCTGCCTGTTTCTCGATTCCACAAACTTTTTGTTGATTCTCCATATGATTTGTATACACCAGCTAATAATAATAATCCGATGTATGCTTGAAAAGTTCAGTACTAATATCTTTCCACTCTTTTCCATACCCTCTTCTTCCTTCTATATTAGTCATTTTTATGATTTCGTTCTCGATTGTAGAATTGAATACCGTCGCAAAAGCGCTTTTTATGTCAGTCATCGTTGTCGTTGCATATCTTGTGACACCTGGAGTAGTTTTTATAATATTAGCAGACGTTAATTGACCAGAATAAAGAAGGGGATTCAATTTCCATACCATTTCACGAGTCTTAGACTGAATACTCTGCATATTGTGCGTCTTTTGAATATCAATATTAAAATCATTGTCAGAACTTTCACTTTCAATTTCCTCACTTGTATGATTTTCATACTCAGACGCATTTTCCTCTTCGCTGTCAGAGGCTTCCATTAATTTAGCAATATCAGCGTCGCTCAAATTTCTACGATTCGCCATTTTTTCACTAATACTCAGAGATTTCTTCAGATTATTAGAAATTGAAATACAGCAAGAAAAAAGAAACGCTACTAACATGTGCATTTTTTTCCCTTCCGCCAATGATATCAACATTTGACTTTGCTCTCCTGTCACGTGATCTAACACCTGTGCCAACGAAACAGATTTCGAAATAGATACGTTGCAGTAATTATTTTTATTGAATGATTCTAAACAAAATTAAAAGTGCATGATAAAATTACTTTTTAACTCGGGTCACTATGACCCGAACAGTACATTAGGACTAAGTTAAAAAATATCTCTTGGAAATATAAACAAACGTAAATACTTCTAGGAATATATAGTTATATTACTAATGAACAAAGTCAAAAAGTTTTATGGAAATATCTCTGCGCTAATTTTTTTTATAAGTGAACAATAAAATTTCCGGGTCAAATAGACCCGAACAGAACAGCAGGGCTAAAAAAAAAATCATGTTTGAAAATAATTTCAAAAACTATTTAAAAAAAATCAAAGATAGAATTTTTAAAGAAATTGCATTTTAATGAAGTTATTTTCTTATTCGATGGTATAAAAAGAAAAATTGTGCGACGATTAAAAATTTTTTTCAAAATGCACTAAAATTTGAAAATTATGAGTCTAGTGATACAGCCGTTAATGGGAAGACAGTGTTAATCATGTTTTTATGGTACTACTAGGTTATCCCGTCGACCAAAAAATTTTCGCCAAATTATAAGATTAAATGCCAATAATGGGTGATTGTGAATGTCACATTCAATGACATTAAATACGATTCATGTGTTTAAAATGTCATTAAGTGATTTTTATTTCGACTTTTTTTATTAATATTCTACTAATTATTTGTTTTTTCGTTATTTAAAATAAAAAGTATGTCAATATGTATAATTTGGCTTTTAGTTTGGCGATTTGTATAATTTGGCGAAATTAGTCAACGGGATAACAGAGTAGTACCGTTTTTATTTTAAGGACGTGTTTTTATTTAATAATATACAAGGTGTTTTAAATTTAATTTTATAACTTTAATATTTCTTAAAACTAAAATGAAATTACATGGTGCGGCCATTAATTTCCAGGAGTGATCTAGAATTCATGACTGAAACTATTATATGAAAGACACATCCATTTAATATTATTTCGAAGTAACTCCTACCTGTCGTAATGTACTTGTGTGCTCACCCGTATAAGGTTCGGGAACAATTTTTAACCTCTTCAGATCCGAAGCTAAAATAATATTACAAATACTTATTCATTTTTTTTCAAACAAAATGAGATCGTACTTGGCAGAAAGAAATTTTTTTTTTCTGAAATTGATCCTTTAAGCGCTTAATAATTTTGTATTAAAAATATGGATCTAAAACTACAAACCAACTTCAAATTTAATAGCTTCAAACAAGTAAATAATCTACAAACCCTCAAAGAAAAAAAATTGAAAAATGAATTAAGTTTTAAGGAAATTTATCATTTTTTTGGTCACACTGTATTTTGGATATTTTTAAGTATTTTGCAAACTTAAATGAAAATAACATTTATTTTATGAAGGATTCAGATTAGATGGGGGTATTTATTCGTTTGCTTTCAACGCAAAAAACATTCAGCTACGAAGAAGTGATGTAAAAATGAAAGAAAAAAAAATCCGATATTTTAGTTTTTATATGTAAAAGAACAGATATGCCCGAATGGAGACCCAGGGGACGAACAGATTTAAACCCATTTTTGGAATGCTCTTTAATGCGGATACCAATGTTTTCCTGTTGTAATTGACATCCTCAAATCTTTTTCAAATAAATCTTGTGCCAAAATTTGGGTAAACATCTCTTGGAAATATTCAGTTCATTGGCGAATATTTGTATAATCAATTGGTGATCCGAATGACCATGCTCACGAACTTTCACAATTGTTTTTTGGTGTGCAGACGAAATGTTGCCATTTAGAGAGCACTTCATTTTCCACTCATTCGCGTCCATCCCGAAAACGGCTAAATCATACAAATATGCGTGAAAGAGATAATGCTTCCTTTCCGTAATCTCGTTTTAGCATTTCACGGCCTTTTGTAGCGGTTTTGCCGAATCTGAAGCAGAATTTAATGTTCATTCTCGGCTTTATATCGACTTCGACAACAAAAATTGAACACATACTTTAATGTGTATTTCTAGATCAATCACTTGCTTCTGAAGAGCTCCGACGTCACTGGACATATGCATATCAGCAATATTCCAACTATAAATAGTACCGCGTTCTGACAATTCCCGGCTCTCGTATGGTTACGTCAGTGCTGGAAATAATTGGCCGCACCTGGTAAAAAAAAAAAGAAAAAAAGCAAGCAAAAATAAGAAAATAAGAAAAAAAAGAAAAAAGAAAAAAAACCTGTTTATTGTACGGTGAACACCAAGTTCCAAAGTTTTATGTGATGTTAGAACAGCTGCATATGAACACATTTGGTTCCATGAGCAACATCGAGACAGGATTTCCCTTCCTGCCATATTCTCTGGAGCATCTCTACCGGAATAGTAGTAGTCACCGCTGTAAACCTGTGTTTTAGCTCATTCAAATTTTGTTCGGAAATTTCTTTAGACTTGTGTATCTAGCATGCACAACGGACTTTTTTTTCTGTGGTGTAACCATCTTCAGTTATAGAACTTACTGTGTCGTACTTGAAAGCAAAAACATTCTTTTTTAGTACAAATGGCTTTTGAGTTACTTTTACACATTCTAAAAACTGAACTTAGCTGAATTATTTAGTTTAGGTTTCATGGAGAATCAAAATTTTAAAAATAAATTTGGGATACCCTGCAGAATTCTTTGGGGGGAGGAAGGAGGGGCAAGCAATCACGTGGCATACGCGAAAAGACATACTATATGTAAACTTTGTTTGAATGTAACTTTTCATTGAAGATGACAACAGAACAGACATCATATACGTTATATTTTTTTAACATATACAAATTGCTGTTGAAATCTAACAAATTATTTTATCAATGTTAAACAGTGCCAGTCTCTGGTTTTGGGTCTGATAGCCGCAGTTTTTGCCTCCATTGTTGGTTGCATCAGAGAAGAAGAGTTGAACTTTCACAATGTTTTACTACTCAGTTCTAGCAGCATGCTAACAGCTTCACTGGCCAGCTTCGCACTTGGTGAGTAACCTGCAAAAGAATTTCGTATTTTAACGACTTAGAAATATATTTTATAATATTGTTTCTAGGTGATTAATAGTCGTACATCGAGTTTTAAAGTATCGTCAACCGGAGCTTTTTTGGCCCTTGGGGGGTTACTTGGATTCATCCTATAAAAACATTTTTATTCTTTGTATTGAACAGACAATACAAGATAATTTGGAATTTTTGACCTTGAGAAATATTTTATAGCCTACTTATAGAGTATTTGAATAGATTGGAGTAATTTAATTTTTTTAGTGGCAACAATGGATGTACAGTGTTGTGGACAGTTTGTAAACAACTGTTTTCGTGTGTAAATGTTAAGTCTCCAAACTTTGCATGTTAAAACAATCTGAATAATATCTAGAAATAAGGCAAGTGTCAAAATATTACCTTCATTTACCTGTAACCTATGTGTGATTTCAGTTTTTTCTTTCACTTTTTATTTTGGCACGAAAGGTTTATGTTTTCATAAAGGTATCATGAAAACTAGTATTTCGGGGTTACTTTGTGTCAGGCCTTTTTTGATCCGAAAACAGCAACAAATACTTAGAAATACCTTTTATACAACCAAATCTCTTAAAAAATGTTTTAAGTAACATTTTTTTTTTTCAAATGTCACTGCAGCAAAATATTGCACTAATTGTTTTTACTCCAGTTGCTCAGGATAACATGACAAAAACTGTTTCTCGTTTCTTTAATATTAGCAATTGGTTTATTCGGTTTAAATTTATTTAAAAAACATTTGCTTATCGAGTTTGCGGGGTTAATTAATTAGCAGATGCTATTGCAAGGGTGTTTCAATAAAAATGTTTTCATTTACATATGAAATGTATTCATTTTACATGAAATTAAAAGGCTAGACCACAGAAGACCCTAGTTAATAGGTTACTTTGTTCCAAAACTTTAAAAATTACTAAAAAATGAAAAATAAACAATCCTCTTTAGAATCATACAGTTTGCTTCATTGTTTCATGTTAATTATTTACAACTCAATTTTGATGTTAAAAAAATCATATATAATATTTTTTAATAAAGGATATGTGAGGAAAAAGGTGGCCCAAAATATCGCCGATTGACGGTAATTGATTTCTAAAATTTTTACACATAGAATAATAAAGTATTAAAATTTGTCGAAATCTCAGTTTTACCTTATGCGTTTGCCCCAGGTGTTATTAATAGCGGTGGCTGTTTCCAAAATAATGTCTATTCCGCCAACAAAGAATTTTTTTAAATTACAAAGCTGTCAATCTTCCAGTTTTATTCAGCACAAAAACCAAAAGTATTCAGCACAAAGAAAAAAAGCCTTTATTTTGTGTAAGCATAGAAATAGGGGAATATAATGATTCATGTTGCCGAAGTGAAGTGGTGCATAATCCAAAATGAAAACCACCAATGGCTTATCATTGTGATTGCCGTACAATTGCTGTTCATAACTACTTGTGCGACAAAGACATTGTTAAACCTACGGATAAACCACTAGTTGTATAAATTTTTGGCTTTTTCTCCACTTCACTTCCAGCAGGTATGGATTATTATATTCCCTTTCTATAAAATAAATATTTTTTCTTGTGCTTGATACCTTAGGTTTTTGTACTGTCGACTCTTGGACTATTAGAGAAACATATTTTTAATCAGATTTTTTTTTTCGTTAATAAAATGAAATTAGCGCTAGATGCAAGTAAGACAAAGTTTATAAATTTTTCTAAGTTTTAAATTGATTTGAAAAAAAAAAAAAAAAAAACGAAAGATGATGTTTAACTACACCTCATTGTTAGTGATTTAATTTTGTTAAAAGGCTTTTATCCATCGCTTTTCAGACAGAAATACTGGTTGAGTTGAAAAGCAGCATAACTAATCCATTTTTTGCAAAAATAATGCAAGAACTCACTCGCATACTGCATAGACGACGCGTATTGTTTAGACAGAACAGAAGATCATTGTAAAAATTATCTCCTGCAAAAGCATTTATCAGCTTAGATTCCAATATATCCCTAAATGATCGCTTTCTCCACTCTTATTTCGATTTTTGCCTTGAAAATTGCGGTGATGTAAGTGATGAATATGGCGAACAGTTTCAACAAGTCATATCGACAGTGGAAAACTAGTCAGATGTGGCAATGACAAAGCTTACTTCTATCTTGTGCATGTTAATGCATCCTGAAAAATGCAGCATGGCAGTGCCCCCAGTTAGGATGGTTTAAACCAAAATCTAGTTAGCAACAACTTATGTCAATTCATAACTGAATCTGATGCTTGATGAAAATCCGTGCATTGGTTTTTGAGATAGAGCTATTGCAAAATCTAAATAAATAAATAAATAAATTTAATAACAGCGCCACATGTTGGGTGACGTACATCAAAAACTAATCAGGATCAATTTTTTATCAGGTGCTGACTGGATTTGATATTTGATGAAAACCTATGCATTAGTTCTTGAGATACATTTATTGTGAAATCGTGAAAAATGTATAGTATAGCAATGCCAACTATAAGACGATTTACACCAAAAACTAAACAGCACTAATCTATATCAGGGACTAACTGAATTTGAAGTTTTAGAAACTTTCGTGCATTAGTTCTTGAGATAGAGCTATTGGGATAATCACAAATAATTCACCATGGCAGCGCCATCTATTGAGCGATTTGCACCAAAACGTAATCAGCACCATGTTATATCAAGTACTAACTAAATCTAAAGGTTACTAAAATTCATGCGATAGTTCTTGAGATACGGCTATTGTAGAAATTGTGGATGATACAACATAGCAGCACCACCTGTTGAGCAATATATACCAAAAACAAATCAGATCCAGTTTATATGAATATCTAACAAAATCTAAAGTTTTGTGAAATTCTGTGCATTAGTTCTTGAGATAGAGTGCCCAACATATTTTTGTCACATACAGACAGGCAGACTCTCATACTCACAGACAGACATTTTGTAAAAACATGTTTTTGGAGTGCTATGACCCCTAAAATGTGTAAATCCGTCGAAAACTGGAATTCAAAAATTTGTATCAATCCAATATTTTCTTCTAATAAAGATGGGGGGAAGTAAAAATGTTACCAGGGACTACTGAATTCGTTAATGTTAAGGCTCTTGTCCCTGGCCGACGAAGAGCTCGCGAGCTAATGCTATTTCTATAGGGATGTTATTTTCTAATATCTGGGTTTGCATTTTGACATTTTTTTTCATTTTATAGCTGAAGTGCATGTCGACGGCGCTCTTTTTTTCTTTTTCAATTTTGAATGCAGATAATTTTTTTTTATAAAGTTAGTTTCACTTTTAAACCGATTTCGATAGAGAAAGAAATTAAAAAAAAAAAAAAATCCTGAACCAAAGGTAAAAAAAAGGTAAAAAAGGTGCGATGTCGGCATGCACCTCAGCTATCCAATACAGTTAAGAAGAAAGAAAAATATCAAAATGCAAACCAAATACAAGAAAAAATTATTTGTCATTTATTTATTTTTTATACTAAGTAAATGCAATTAAATTTCTTATAAATTAAATCTGGAATGTTTAGATAAGATTTTAACATTTATAAAATATAAAACACAGCACAATAAATTAGGTATACAGCTTCCTTAAACACACCAGAATATTAGAATAAAATTTAGATTGGTTCAAAATATTAGAATATTTTATTTTACGCAACAATATTACCTTATGAATATGAAGTAAATGGTAGTTAATATTTTGTAGCATCCCCTTTAGCTTTCATAACAGCGCGCAATCGATCTTGCATACTATATACAAGGTGTTTACAAACATTTCTATCAATATTAGCCCAAATAGACTTTATACGTGCCACTAACTCAGTTTTACTTGAAGGAGGATTTTCTTGAAGTTTTTTCTTCATTATACACCATAAGTTTTCGATGGGATTAAGATCTGGTGAATTTGGTGGCCAAGGAAGTACCTTAATGTTGCGTTGGCGAAACAAATTCTTAGTTGACACCGAGGTATGCGGGGACGCTAAATCTTGTTGAAAGATGAAATCATCTTCAAATAAATCTTCTGATGATGGAATCATGTAATATTCTAAAATTTCTTGATATATCAGAGAGTTAACCTTTTCGTAGACGATGCATAACTTTCCAGGTCCTTCTGCACTCATACAACCCCAAACCATGACACTAGCAGCAAATTTAACGGAACGTTTAAGGCATTCTTTATCAAATGCTTCTTGCTTCATTCTCCAAACTCGAATACCTTGATTACCATATGAAACACAAAACATACTTTCATCACTAAATAATATATTTTTCCAATATTCATTGCTCCATAAACGTCTTGATTTACACCAATTCAATCTTATACGCTTTTGTCTTGCAGTCATGAGAGGTTTTGTTTTCGGTACACGAGATTCAAATTTAAATTTATGGAGACGTCTTAATGCTGTCGATGTAGAAACTTCAACTCCTTCTTCTTTCCATTTTCGGTGCAAGAATCGCACACTTTCAAAACGGTTTTTCTTAACTATACACTTCAGTTTCCTGTCATCTCTAGCAGATGTTTTTGGTTTTCGGCCACCATTTCGGCGATTATTTTGAAATTTTCCAATTTTTGAATATTGTGTTAGTATTTTACTAACGCTCGATTGCGAACAATGTAAATAATTCGCTATAAAACATTGATTTTTACCGTGCCGATACAAATCAACCATACGAAGTTTAGTAGATTCAGGAATATCACTCACACGGCCCATTTTAAGACGAAAAAGAAACAAACTGCAAAAAAGAATACTGATTTTAAATAAAATAGTCTGAATTTAATCAATGATGCCACCAGTTAAGAATTGGTAATAATTAAAGGAGAATTAATGTGAAATATTCTAATATTTTGAACCACTTGAATAAATATTCTAATATTTTGACTTTTCAAAATAAATTTTTTTGCAATTAATCTTTCCAAAAATGATATTAAATTTAAGATAACAAGTAAGTTTAATCAATAATAAGTTCTTAATAAAAATATCGTTTGCATATTTTCATTAAAAGACATTAAATTACCAAACGATATTTTCAATTTCTAAAAAAAGGTAATTATTCTAATATTTTGAATATGAGCTGTATTAGAAGATAACCTCCCCATAGGAATAGCATTAGTTCGCGAGAGTTTCGTCGGATAGCGACAGGTGTAGGCTTACTTCTTAAACTGGTAGAGATGCTTCTTTAATTGAACACAAAAGACTCGGAGAAAAGAATACGATTTCTTGATTAATAATGTAAGGTTAATGTTTTGATATTGTTCAAAATCTGTTTATTTTATATTAAAAGTTTTTGAAGACCCTAAATAATTTGATGTTTTTTAAGTAAATTGTTTATATTCTTTGAAATTTCACTTCAACTCAATTTTATTTTATATTAGTCATATTTTTGCATCGACAGCTAACATTAAAATTTTAGTTGTTAATTCATAGTCTATGACCTAAAAGTTGTAAAAATATACCATTTATTGGTTTCATACCATACTTGGTTCGAGCCAAGATTCTTCCGTTTACCAGCGAGATGTTTTTCCTCCAAGCTATGGTGTCTGCACGAAAAAACGTTGAAGTTAAGGTTCTCTTATAAAATTTAAATTGCAAAAATGAACGGATGACATTGAAAAAATTAATTTAATTAAAATCTTAGACTGTTTCGAAATTTTGTGATCTGTCATATGACACGAGATATTCAGCTATATATTCACAAAGTTTGAAGTATCTGACTTATATAATTTTTGTGTACGGACTCTATGACGGATAGAGAGACAGAGGACAGAGACGAATAGGGTTTCGCCAGGTGAACGTAACCCTAAAAATTATTGAAACTATACATAAATTACAAATATTTCAACAGATTGCAACAACAGCTCTTCAGCAGTTACTGATGTTCCTATTGAAGAGTATTAAACACTTTTGATGTCGTAAATAATATCTCATGAGACTTTATGTAATGTCATGAGATGTTGCTTTGCAAAGCAACGACAGCAACAACAGAAAAAGAAACAACTTCGCGTCTCTGAATAAAACCCCATGATAATTTTTTCTGTCACTTCCACAATTTTCGCACCATTCTTTATGTACTAAGTCATTTATTACACTGCATTTTAATTTCACTTTTCCACACCTTGCTCTCTATAATTTCTTTCCTTTACATTCATTCATTCATTCTTTTTCCATGTTATATGCTAATAACATCGACTTTAATTGAAAAAAAATATTAAACTTAATCTAAAATTTTAGTAGTAGGGAAAAACAATCAGCTTTTAAAAAAGTCCCACAAAGATCTGCAAAAAATGCATTGTCATTTTTTTTTTAAGTGCTTGCCTTCACAATTGCAACTCTCTTATCCCGATCTTCAAAACAGGGCCTAGAAAGCTTGAAGGAAGCACTCCTGTTACTGATAATTTTACAAGTAGCGCGATAGGTATTTTGAAAGCAGATGTTCGAAGGTGTTTAGCGTGTAGGAGAATATCTTGAAAAGGAACGAAGAAAATTAATCTTATATAATCATTCAGTTTACTAGACGAGAGATAGGAATGACCATCACGGAAAGTGACGTTCTCTTAAAAGTTAAATGCTCTGTTCAGAAGTTTGCTTTAAATCTCGCCTTACGAAAGCAATAAAAATGTCAACTAGCCTTTTCTTTTAATAACTCTGTGGTCATCAACAAAAGAAAGGAGAGTCCCAACATTGAAAAAGGGGGAGATAAATTCGACGGACAGACTACGAAAGTAATATATGATAAAAATTGCCCGGTTAAACTGACGGTATAGAGATCACAGGCTATGCACACTAATCGTACATTATATTCTTGTTTCAAAGAATGCCTTTCGAAAAAGGAAGAAATCTACAAAAGAATCCATTAAGTTAAATTATAAAGAGGTAGTTCACCCATTCTACTACCTCTTTACACTTAACTAGTGAACTTCTATATCTAATCAGGTAAGTGTCTTATCAAAATAAAATGGTATACCAAATTCGAAACAAATTGGATAAATCTGCATGAAAAATTCATCTATCATTTCTGTAAGTAGAAATTAACTGAGTAAGTGTTAAGGCAAAACAATACTCAATGAAAAGACATGTACTGTTACACTAGACCCGAAAGGTTTAAATAATATTATTCACGGTTTTTAGGTGCTTTCGTAATCATATAAATACGTAGCACATAAATAGTCGTCGTTCAGATTGTCCGTCTGTCTGTATATCCGCATATAACAACGTTAAAAACTACACAACCGAATCGTTTCAAATTTAAAAGATATAATTTTTGTATAATTTTGTCGAGTCATTTAAAATTTTATGAAAATCGGATGTACAGTTTAATTACAGGGACCATCAAAAGTACCCTGCTACATTATGGCCAAGGCGAAAAAATAGCTTCAAGGTCATTTTAATGATGTTACACTCTTTCGAACATAATAAAACTATTACCAAACTATTCCATTCCATGTTAGTATAGGAGAAAAAATGTTTGGGGCGAGTTTTAATTATATTAAACTGTTTCACATTTTATGTAATTGATTTACGTGGCTAAGGTTTACTAGCTGTATAATAGAAAACAAATAGTATTTACAGGGACACACAAAATATTTCGGGTAATATGCTACAATCCAAAATACTGTATACTATTACACCAAAATCTGAATATTTCTAAAACTTCGTTATAGTACGAACGCACCTCATTTGCTACGCTTGACATGCAATTTCCGACTTGTTTTACTTGAAAGTGAGATGTGTCATGTGCATTTGATGATATAATGAAGAGAAGTTGTTAACTTCCTACAAGCACAAAGCGAAAAAACTCTTATTTATGTGGAGCAGATGTTTTTATCAAGGATCGACCGAAATAAGTTTTAAAGGTCAAAACAGGGACAAAAATTGAAATTCGGTAATCTTCCTATTTTCGGCCGAAAACGAAAACCGAAACGAAAAATTAATTTTTTTTTCAATAATTAATCCATACATAAATACATATAAATATTAACTAATCAAATGTTTAATTAATTATACGTGTTGCCCAAGTTGGCTCTCTGCTCAACTCACCCAAAACTTTTTATTTAAATAAAAAATAAAATGTAATTTATTAATTAAGGCTCAAAATGATTTTCTAATTTTACGAAATCCATTTATTAAAAAATATTTTACGTACACATACCTTGATTGATCTTTTGTAATGATTTTTATAAAGGATCGTCTATTATACTAGAACTTTCTCAGAGGATTTGAAACATTTCTGCGGTTCAAAACTTCAAATTTTCTATTACTATTAAGTCAGCGATTTTTAATGATCATGTGAAAAGCGTTTTTAATGTTTAGTCATACATGCATTTCTCGTTTTATAATTTGCACTTACGTCTACAATCAATATTAATTATAAAGAATGATTATCTTGTCAATCAATATTAATTATAAAATCAATATTAATTATAAATCAATATATACTGATAATTATAAAGAGCGAAGTTTATGGCAATAAATAAAGTGTGTCTTATTTGGGCGATACAGCTCAAATGAATATGTTGAAAATTCCGGAAGAAAGAAAATAGATATTGGGAATACGAATAATTTTGGTCCAGTCGAATTTTCAGCAGCATTTTCACAGGAAATAATTTTTGGCAAAACTTAGATTTTTAACCGATAACGAAAACGAAACCAATTTTCGGTCGATCTCCAGATTTTGTAATTAATAGACCATGATTTGATAGAAAGAGTAAAGGGGGCTGGATGACAGGGATAAAGAGAAATTGATAGTAAGGATGAAGGGAAAAGGATGTCACGAGACATGAGACAGGAATAACCACCTCGAATGCTTAAGAGACAAAAGAGAGTTTTGAAGAATAGACATTTTAATTGCTTGCTTTAATTTCTTTAAATGAGTCAAATCACTGTATTTAAATACCAATATGTTCTGATGATTGAAAGTAGCAGTGTGGCCAGAAATAGACACATGTTTTCAATCACAGCGGGAGTCAAATAGTACTTATTTAATTAACCATGCAATGACTATCAAATGATTACGAAAGTAATATCAAGTGATCATGAGAAACTGATGTGGCTCTGTTTTCGTGTCCAATCATCGGGAAATGTTGCGAAACATCAACAGATTAGAGACATTTGGTTGAGAAGCTTTTAACAGTATTAGCTGAATAATGCTGTTTTCGCCGGGTTCGTATTCATGAATTAAAACCAGCCGCAGTTATTAATGTATTTCAAATTTTTAGAACATTTCCTATTGAAAATAAGGACAACAAAAACATATTACTTTATTCTTTGAAATGTAAAATAATATATTCAAAGAAATCTACTTTTTGTATTAAAATTATGGAAAAGTATTTAATTAGTTAAGGTAATAATAATGATTTTAAAGATAAAGAATAAATATCGATGTTACACATATGGTTCTTGTATGTTTAGCTGGTAAGTAGGTAACATTTCAAATAGAAAAAAGTAATTCTGAATACAAAAATTTGAATCATATTTTTAAGTTCAAGAAAATTTATCATTAAATTATAAAGTTTCCATATTGTGCTATTAATTTGTAACTGCGAAACCAGAATTTCTATAATATTCACACACCTATAAGAATTTTATTGTATATTACAGGTTCAATAACCATCTTTGTTGTGATATTTTCCCGGAAGATCAACATAAATCCAGACAACGTGGCAGCTCCCATTGCAGCCTCTTTGGGTGATGTCGTTACTTTGGCATTATTGGCTAATATATCCAAATATATATTTGAAAGATCAGGTAAGAATCGAGTAATTATTGTATTAAATAATAATTACAGACCAGGAAAGCTCTTGTCTGTGGGTGAGGTGAAACCAATGCAATGTTTCGAATTTTAAGACTAAAAATGATTCAGTTTTGAGTAGATTTAAAGTTATATGGGTGTGGTCAGTTTTATATGATATCCACCAAATAGGGGAAACTAAAAAATACAATGAAGAGTATGAACGGAACTTATGTTATATAGTACAGCATTTTCAGAAAATTTTAGATGCAAAATTATAGTCCAGGAGGCGGTAGCGCAAACAAACACCTTATCGAGTTCACGGATGAAAATCTAGGACTAGTCAAATCTTGATTCATATATTAAAATTCAATCGGCCTGCCAAGTCACACTTTGGTGGAAGACACCTAAAAACCCGATTTTAGCACTTGACTCATAGGTTTAACATTATGTTTTCTTGCTCCCAATCCTCCATGTTTTCATACTTTTGGGCATGGAACTAAGAAAGATAGGGAAGTAAGACGAAGCCTTTTTCCCATTAGAAGCAGAGAGAGAGTCGATGCCACCGGATTTCTGTGAGGTTCACCCCTATCCCAGCATTCCGTGAGCATGGCAATAGTTTGGCGCGCTTTATTGTGACGAGTTATAGTGACGGGTGTTGCTACAGCGAGAGGTAAAACCGGTTTAAAACATGCCAAGTTATCGCCAATCGCCAAATCCAGCCGAGTTGGCGGCAGTTTCAGGGTCACACCTATCCCAGAATTCTTGGCTTTCTTCGGAGCCGATCTGTTGTCCGATACTCATTCCTTATCTTTCTTAGTTCCATGCTTTTGGGTGCAGGAAAGCACAATGGTAAACCTACGAGTGAACCGCTAAAATCAAGTTTTCAGGTGTTTTCCACCAAAGTGTGACTTGGCAGGCCAATGGCGTTTTAATTTGCGAATCGAAATCTAACTTACCCTAGATTTTCATCTGCGAACTCGATGAAGAGATGGTCTGCGCGGCTGCCTGCCGGTCTATTACTACAAACAAACTTGACAAACAGACATTGCTGCGCAGTGAATATATGAGCTTGGGCCCGCTACGGACGTACACAGTTGAGTTTGAGAGTTTGCATTTAATTTTAACTATAAAAGCAATTGTTCGCCTGAAGAATTTTAAATATCTTTTGTGGAATACTTGTTTTCGAAATTTCTGTTTCGCTATTTTGTGATTGTTTGCGAGCATTCATATAGTCCCGTTAATTCCTGTTCTTTGTAGAATATTATCGTAATAAATCGTGCATTATTCTAATTAACTTTCATCTGCATGAGCCCCATAGTTGAAGCGGTTGTATTTATTTATTTTTTTTAGGTGCATTCGTAATTATGTAAATACATAGCACCTATTGTTGTCGCTCAGTCCGTCCGTTTGTCCGTCTGTCCATCTGTCCGTCCCTATATAACAACGCAAAAACTATCCAACCAAATCGTTTGAAATTTAAAATATATAATTATTACATAATTTTGTCGAGTCGTTTCAAATTTTATGAAAATCGGATGGATAGATCAATTACAGGGACAATCAAAAGGATTCCGTTACATTACGTCAATGGGAAAAAAGTTTCAAATGCATTTTAATCGTTTGAAATTTAAAATGTATATTTATTACATAATTTTGTCGAGTCATTTCAAATGTTATGAAAATCGGATGCATAGATCAGTTACAGGGACAATCAAAAGTATTCCGTTACATTACAATCAATGGGAAAAAAGTTTCAAATGCATTTCGATCGTTTGAAATTTAAAACGTTTAATTATTACATAATTTTGTCGAGTCATTTCAAATGTTATGAAAATCGGATGCATAGATCAATTACAGGGACAATCAAAAGTATTCCGTTACATTACGATCAATGGGAAAAGATGTTTCAAATGCATTTTAATGGTGTTACACTCATTTAAACATAATATAATTGACATAAATCTATGATGTATGTACTAAAATCTACATTCTGTACAATCTGGGATGCAGAGAATATTTATTATTAAATTACAGGACCACACAAATGTATTCCACTAAATAATTTTATACGGGGAAACATTGTTTGGGGCGTGTTTTAATTATATTAAACTACTTCACATTTTATGAATAAGATATTCGTTAATGAAGTATAATAAAAATTACTCCTTGCATATTTACAGGAACACAAAGATTTCGACCACTGTACTGTATCCAAAGTACGCTCTACTATATCAGCAAGATCTGAATATTTTAAAACTTATAGTACGAACGCACCTCATTTGCTACGCTTCACGTGCAATTTAAAACTTGTTTTTTTTTATACGTGTGAATCGAACATTCATTGAAACAATTAGTCAGCTGTCACTTTGCGTAGCAATCAAATGCTCTTACATGCGTCTGTACTTTTCTCAGAAGATAAACACACGGAATTCGAAATTATATTTTTAATTTTTTTCTATCTTTAATAACACAATCAATCAAAGTGATACCATAGTAATTTTTAAAAAAATAAATAGAAGTGTCACCGCATGTACGTTACAGATTTTAGTTTCTTATCATTGTTGTTAATCACTTAATAAATTTCAAGTGACCATTCATTGTAATTCCAGTTTGAAGTCCACTCCTAGTATTTCTTCACGTCAATCATTAGGTGATGTTACACGAAAACAACATATTGGCCGATTGGGCATATTTGAGACTAGCAGGCTATGCCCGCTTCGCTGGTCCATATTTCCAAACAAACCTTGACTCAAAAAAAAAAAAAAAAAAAAAAAAAAAGGTGATTTAAAAATTTTATTTTAAAGCAGTATAGACCACCCTGGAATGTTCTTCCGTATTGCTGAAAATCATGCCAACGCCACTGCAATATTGTACTATTGTAAGTCTTGGCGAAAATTTGGGCAATTAAGCATCATCTCTTTTGTTTTATCATTTATAGTAGAGTTTCGTATGAACATGAGACCGTTATGACAACAGGAATCAAAATGTTCTCGAGTCATCACATTATTACAATAGAGGGCATTGCAATGATTAGTGAGATTGATTATCAAACTCTATTAACTTTCGGATTGTACATTATCATTTCTTAGTTCTTAAAATCCCGACATCTGAACTTGCACTATGTGTAGTTCTGGTAGCCTACATACAATGTCATTTCATGTTACATTTTTTAATAAACGTCCTCTTCTAGTAGGTCTACTGTAGTTTCTTATCTACCTTAATCTGTTCCAGCAAGAATACATAGAGTAAAAAATGTAAAGAATTATTGACAGATAAAGAAAAGTTTTTGTTTGTTTGTATTTATGACGGCCATTTATCTACACGTGGGATATAGGCCCTAAGGAAAGGATGCCCTCCGTGGGGGGTGGCAGACGAAGAAGGGTGTTTCACTTATATATTTAGTAGAACAATGAAGCATAAAAAGTATGTTTTAGAGCTGTATTATTTGAATAACATTAAAATTACACCAGTTTCACTGCCTCTTCCTTTTATAAAACAGTTGCTAACATGTAGCCATTAAATCAGAATAATCTTGATGACTAAATTTTGTAGAAAAATAAGTCTTTAGTTTGCATCTAATAAAATCTTTCTACCTTCTGTAATCGATTCCATTATGATTTTTAGTGTCAAACATTAGAAGTGCTAGAAACGGTATTGTTACAAATGTACCAGACTTATTTCATGTTTGTCCTCAAATAAATTTACGATCAACCATTATTACTGAAATTTACGATCATCCATTATTGGCATTTAATGTTATAGCTTGACGATAGTTTTTTGTTCGACTACTTGATTATTCCGTCGATCAATTTCGCCAAATTATACAAATGGACATAATTTTTATTTTAAATAACCAAAGAATCAATAAATTACTAAAATGTTAATAGAAATACAAATAAACATCGAATTAAAATTGGTTGATGAAGTAACAATTACGTATAACAAATTTAATGTCAAATGGTCGATGGGATTATCAAGTATTACCAAATTATATAAACAAATTGTATAAACAATAATATTGCCAATAATATGTAGGGCAGGTGTTATCTACGGACCCCGTTGGCGCGATTACAGCAAATTGCGATTTTATGCCTCACGTGGTAATCCGGTAATACTTGATTATTTTTGAGTAAATTATTTCATTATTTTTCTTTTCTCTTTTAAAATAATAGAAAATAAATAAGAGTAATATAAATGTAATTGGTATTTGAAAACGCAGTGTTCTCCAAATTGGCATCATAAAAAAATCACGCCAAGGTGATGCGTGTATAAAAGTGGAAAAATGTTTGCAATAATATAAACAAAAAAACGTAAACAAATAATTAAAAATTCGCCATTTCGATAGTTTTTTAAAATAACATCAAGGTTAATTCTCCAGTCGGGCAGCAATAGTAAATTTTCTTTTCTTCGTCTGTTTCATAATAAAAAAAAAACAAATTTAATAACTTCTAATTAAATAATCTGACTAATTTTCTGTAATCGGATTTATGATCTAAAAGATCGATAATTATATGATCGATAATTTTTGACTAATTTGGCGGAAAAATCGTTTTCGAATACCAGTTTCATATATATATTTAAATTATTTTCTATTATTTAAAAAATAATAACAATTAGTATTTAAATAATAAGTATAGAACAAAACAGTTTACATAATTTTAAAGAAGAGAAAGGCAATAAAAAAACATTTTATTAATAATTAAATAACAATAGTCGGGTTGCAATGCCAGACAAAATAACATTAATTTAGTGTCCATTAGTTACCTCGGTGTGTATATGATATCTGTGCAAACAAAACTTCCGATAATATAATGAATGACGTCATATTTATTTTCCTTTGAAATTTTTTTATTTTAATTTTTCACGTGGATACTGTTCAACTAAAAATTAATTGCCGAGGAGAAATTATTTTCCATATTTTGATTTTTTTGGCAACGGGAAAGAAAATGGTTATTTTTTATCGGAAAAATTTTAATTGATTCTGTATGAAAAATAATGAAATTTTGAATTATTAAGGAAAATATTTGAATAAATCAATTAAAAATTAGCCTATGTTCACCGGAAATAGTGTAGCTTTCCAACGGTAAAAAAATTTTTCAAAACCGTCTAGTAGTTTCGGAGCCTATTCAATTCAAACAAACAAACAAACAAACAAACAATCAAATCTTTCCTCTTTATAATATTAGTATAGATAAAAGACGATAGAAATTTGTAGTAAAATATCTCCTTGGTAAATAAATTTTTACTTTTTTCAACTTTTGACAAAACAGGATGTAACAATGTTACAATAATTTATGTTCGACACCTTTTTTAGCATCTGTTGTAAGTTTCTCATTTTTTTTTTTTTTTATGTCAGTTGCAATTGTTTACGAAAAAAGATGCATCGATGTTACAATGACTTACGATCGAAATCTTTTTTTACGATAAATAAAGGCGTGGAACTATTAAGAAAAAGAAAATGACACATCCTTAAAATTATGAAGATTCAACTATTCTTCAATCTCCAAGGGGTTCATTATCATTGCGGAAAATTTACATGTGAAGGTTTAAGTAGAAAATTTCTCTTTATTTAACCGCTTTATTAACGAAAAATTTGAATCAAAAGTAATAGTAAACTAGTCGCTGGGGGCCACCGTAATACTTACCCATCATGGATATGCATATGAAAATAAAACATGTGTATTTATACAATGCATTGCAATTCACAAACAAAATTTAAATATTGTTAATATACATAATAATGCTATATTAAAGAACTGCTGATGTACCAATTTCGACAAATTATATAAAACGCCAAACTACTCAAGTAGTACCGAACTGCGTAAAAGAAACATCCTTATAACTCTAAAAATAATTGTCTGAGCGTAGCGAAGTCTTTATACTCAGAGATACGTAACGATATTAAAAGTCAAAAAAATTCTTTCGTCAAGCAAATCTCAAAAAGTACTTGTCGGATTTCGATTCTGTTTGTACCAGAAGGTACCTATGAAGGTAATCTGGTGAATGCACCTACTTTTAAAAATTAATTCTAAATAGTTTAAAATTTATATTAAAAAAACTGATAAAAAAGCACAATTTATTTGCATACGTCACAGAAATTTTGTGCGCGTGATTTTCACCGGCTGGTTATTTTCGTAGATAACCGAATCAGTACATGGAGTAAATAGTAATCATTTACGCACTCAGAAATATTGAATGCAATAAAACATTTAAAAATTTAATCATGCAGGAAAATAAAACTGCTATTTTTTATATTAAAAAAAAATGTCATAAAAACTTTGATTTTGATATTTTGTGATAATCTCTTAATAGCATTTTTTGATCGCTAAAAGAATGTTTTATATATTTCGCGTGTGAAAATTAGAAACAATTACGTGTTTAAGTAAAAAGTTTCTTTTATGACATCATTTTCCCTTTATTTTTATTGCATGTTTTCTTTTAACTTATATTTTATTTGTGTGTGGAAGTCAATTCTGGTCACTAATTTTTCGGCACGGATACCACAAGCGCATCAGATTTGGCGCAATTTTTTTCAAAGCCCATTTGGTGAAAACTCCGTTTTCAAATAACGCTTACATACACATTTTTAAATTACTTTCTATTTTCAAAAAGAACTTACAGTAAATAAAATAATATTAAAAATTAATAACTATAAAAAGAAATATTTTATATAATTAAAAAAAGGAAATGAAAGTCAATAAACATTTTATGAGTAAATAAACAAATAATAAATAAATAAAGCCGGGTTACCATCTCAGGTAAAATAATGCCATTTTGACGCCAATTATGTACCCTGGTGCATATGTGACATCTTTTCTCATCTTTTCTTTTATCCATTTCCTGTTGGCATACAACTTTGAAATTTGGAATATGTATGCATACCTGGGAGCAATACTGGAATTAGACATTGATTTTTTTTTTAATTCGATCCAAAAAGGGGCAAGAGGGGCTATTTTTTTAAAGATTTATACAATTTATAGCCACTTACCTATTTTTATATACAAGAAGAAGTAAGTGGTATGTAAAAACAATTATAGTATAGAATAAATAAAATACTTGAGATAATATACTAGAGATATAAGCACGGGTTTGGCGAGATTTTTTATGCCAATCAGGCGAAAACATCGTTTTGATTACTAGATACATATAGCATGCTATAATAACACGTTATTTCTTTATTTCAAAATGAAAAAAAAAGGAATAAACGAAACATTTTTTGTTATTAAAAAAAAGAAATAACAATCAATAAATGATAATATTTTTAGAACAAACAATTTATTATAACATTTATATGATAACCAGCCTGTTAGGCAACTGAACGCTATTTTGGCACCAATTAGGTACCTCGGTGTGTATAGGGCATATATGTGCCATATTTATTTGTCAAACTGAGCATGAACGTTTACCAAGTATGTTTTCATAATCGCTTATATCGTTTTGCAACATAGCGCACCTTTCGAAGCCAAAACTGCACAAAAGAAAAAAAAATCAATATTTGCAGTTTTTTTTTTTTTTTTTTTTTTTTATGTAATGCACATTTTGTAATCAGTAGGCTCGATAATCAGGCCTCTTTTTTTTGCTTTAAAAGATGATATTTCATACGACGTCTTTTTTGGATTCCTCGTTTTTCCATATTTGATAGCATGCGTCTACTCGTTTTGTAACTTTTTTTGAAACTTTCTTCTTTATTAACAGCGACATTTGGATTTCCTATTTAAATAAAAATTCTTCTAAATACAAATAATTTTGTTAAAATAAATAAATAAATGAAATGCGGACATCTATTGCTCAAAACACAAAATTTTTCCTATTGAATTAATAAAAATCAGTAAAAACATAATTTTCATGATAATAAAAAGGTGACTTATGTAATAACAGAGTCATATATTATGTACGTTATGGATTAAGTATGAATATTTCTCCCCCATTTATAAATAATAATAATAATAAAATAAAATGCGTACAGACCAAAGTCTATATTTGACTGAAAACAACAACCATTTTCTAAATGCTTTAAAAAAATGGCCAATGAAAAGTGATATTTCAAAAGTATTATGAAATTAGTTAAAAAACATTTATTTTAAACTAAATGAATAAAAGATTTATATTTTTAATGAAATAAATGGGATTTGAAAAATTATTGGAAATTTATCCCCATAGATCTATCAATATTACAATCAGTACTTTGTATGCAAAATTGAACAATTAGCAATACCTTTTGTACCCGAAAAATGGTCGTTGCTTTTTTTTAAGGTTAAAAAGTAGATTACGAAATATTCCTATACAGAGATGCCAAGCCCCCGCTTATTGCACAGCAGAATTTTCTTATAAGAAAAGTTATTTTTTAAAATCCGCAGAATCTTCCAATTTAATAAAACATTTTCTGTATTAAAATACCGGTATCCAAAATGCCGGAGATTTGGCAGCTCTGCCTATAACATTTTAATTAATCACGGTACTTTTTTAATCGGATTCAAATTTAGTGAAGACAACGTTTTTTGGCCAAAAGCAGCTTTTTTCCACATGTGTAACTACCATACAATTCCTTGATGCTAAAATAAAATGTTTTGACTTATGCTATTATTGCTTCCTCTTATTTATTTATTTGAATTTTAAATAAGATCACTCAAAATCGTGTTTTTTAAATGTACGGAAAAAATGCTTTTCGAGAGAGGGCGAAAAGAACAATATTTGGCGATTTATTAGCTGCCCTTGGCTAAGTGTCTTACTACCTTGTATTTAATACTCTTCACAATACTTTGCTGTTATATGGACTTAGGCGCTTTTATAAAAAGTTTGACGTAATTCGGGCTTAAGAAAGTGAGTTTTTTACTGAATAATACAAATAAATGAAAAATGAATACTAAGAAATACTAATAAAAAAAATGAAGCATTATATTGATCTATGTATATTTAAAAATGCATCTGCTACCACTAATTAGATAATTTATCTATGTGTACATAATAGGAGATAAATAGCTTTTGATTCTGTATTTCTATGCTATAATGCATTAACGTTTGTGTGTTTTTCGTTATCATTGGGAGTACCTAGCCGATTTAAAAAAATAATGTGGGCAAAAAATGTTGGTAACAATCTTTACTGAAAAATATACTATATTTTGCGTAGGAACAATAATCACCATCAATGCACGAGCAAAAAAAGTTCTAAAATTGAGAATTTTTTTTTTTTTTTTTTTTTTTTGTGGCAACTTTTAAGATATAATATTCTCGTTATGAACGATTTCTAAAACATTCGACAGTTTAATTTCATAAATTAAACATTTTTTTTTTTTCTAGAAAAAGTTTTAAACCCAATTTATTGGGAATATTGCAATTTCTAGGATACTGTTGGGGTCAGAAACTATAATTTTGGCATTACAGTAACTTATAAGATGTAAATGCTCGTTTAGGACAAATTTTTAAAAAAGGATTCCTTAACTCTTATCGACAACCTCATTGCATCCGTGGAAAACAGATATTCAACATTATAAACTACTAGCAGTTACCCGTGACTTCGTTCACATAACATTTAAAGAAGAAATAATTGATCAATCAAGCAAAAAATTTCGATGATGAAAAGCATCTGTAATTAACTTTTTATCGCGAATTTATGGTAAAAAAAACTTTTGATAATCCCTATTTGCTAATTTGTTTGCTGGTCAAAATTTTCCTTTCAGCGATTAATACTAATAGATAGAAACATTCTTGAATTCTTTTGTTCAGCCCTGTAGTTTTCCAAGTGCCTTTAATACACGAAAGTATCTTTCTAAAATTTATTTCAAACAAAAATATTTCTTATTACTGCCTAAATTACATTTTCAGAAATTATCATCCGAAGACAACCTTGTATCCAGTTCTTTGCGGGACCCTGTTTATCATTTTACATATATACTACAAACATTTTTAGTTTACTAAATGCAGTTCAAAATAAAAATGCATATTTTATTTAAAAACCACCTTTAAGTAAATTACGCTCATATTCAGTAACCTTTCCGAGATCTTTTGTGTAACCCTGTATATCTAAATTTAACTATTTATACTCTCAATTTAATATGCATACATTTAGCGAAACTAAAAAGCACATATCATAATTCAAAATGCATTTCATCCATGCAACAGTCATCATCCATCATATACAGTACTTCGAATAGAATATATAATATTTGAAATCTTTTGTGTGTCCCTGTAAATGCTATGCACTTCGTATTATGCATGAAATAACTTACATTAAGCCTCAGCAACAGATATCAATTTGATTATACATGAAATCGTTTACCATAATTAAAGTATGTCGGAAACTGTTCCTCCCTTTATTCCTATGCAATGGAATTCTTCTGTCTGACCCTGTAAATGAATAGTAAAAGCCCTTTTCACTACATACTTTACAAAATGCATATTTTAGTGCACTTTGTAAATGCATATAAATTTGAATATGTTCTACATTCTGTAACATCGTTAAATTTAATTAAAACGATTTTTTCCCATAATGCCGTAATGTAAGGAAATTTTTTGACTATCCCTGTAAATAAACTAATCATGGTAGAAACTTTATTTTCAATAGGTATTCGTGCTAGGTAAACGTTAAGAACGTCTAAAAATTTCATGGAAATCGGAGTATATTTACGAAAGTTAGAAAGCGACCAGACAGACAGACAGACAAACCGAAAGCATAATAACTTTTCAACTTTGTTCGAAAGTGTTAAAAAATCGAGCCAAAAATATATTAATCAGTGATTTTGTTTTCCACCTTTTCCCCACAAAAAATTTCTTCCATTGATAATTATGAGTTTTGAATAAAAATATTCATTTGTATGTAACTTATAACTTATTAATTAGTATAAATAAAAAATATTTCTGATTCATTTTAAATATGACGTCATTATTTATCTCGCTCCATTAGCTACTGATATTCATACCCCTTGTATTTTTAACGACTGCTATAAAGTACCTGTTTTATTTCAACTATGACGTCACATTTTCATGAGTGAACCATTTTATTAAAAATATAATTCTTTTTCATTCTTTTTACTTTTAATTTATGTCACCATATTTTACACAAAAATTCCCATTAACTAAACAAATATCCTTGTTAAATGTATTATAAAAAATACACCTTTTATTTTTATTTCAAACATGACGTCATATTTATTTTCTTTTAAATTATTTTATTATAGTTTTTCGCGTGGAAGTTTTCTATTAAAAATTCATTGCCGCTGAAAAAGTATTATTCCAATTTTTTATTTTCTTGGCAAAAGGAAAGGAAAATGGTTAAATTTTATCTGAAAAATGCCTATTGATTTTGTATGAAAAATAATTAAATTTTGAATTATTAAGGAAAATATTTGAATAAAATAAATAAAAATTACCCTATTATTTAATCCGGACTTCTAACTTTACGTCTGCAAAATTTCAAAGCAATCGGTTCAGTAGTTACGGCGTGAAAGCGGAACAAACAAACAAACAAACAAACAAACAAACAAACAAACAAACTCACTTTCCGATTTATAATAATAGTAAGGATTCGGACGGATTTCACACCATATAAAACACACTCCATTCTCTTCAAACATAATAGTTTGTTATTTATAGTTTCTCAAAACGGTGCGAAGCTTCTGTTTATGCTCATGACATCATTTCAAAGAGTTATATTTCCAATATAGGAAAATTTGGTGTTTTATTTTCTGTATTACTATTAACATTTTGCATATTTCCAATTGTATATCCACGCATGGTTTGCTTTTCGTTTATAAAAATAGTATATGCAATTTTATATATAAGATTTTGTAATTCTATGATTCAATATGCTTATTTTCATCATATTTTATCACAATGAATAACCAATTAAAGGTAACATCTCATTTTCTTTACTTATCGCAAGTTATTAAATGTGTATTCTCAGCAATATCGCTCAGACTAATCCCTCTGAGGGAAGTCCTAGTAATTCTATTAACTAACAATTAACTGAGTCGGATTAAGCGTCTTATTTCCAATTAAAATATACTTCTGAATTAAAATTTGAATGAAATACAGGGTCATGAAAAATCGAAGCATGTGGAAAACAAGATTACAAATATCTCGGCAACTAATAATCCGATCGACTTCGCTCTATATGCAAAATATGTGTTATTTTATTGCCTTTTACGTCCATTCCTTAGAACAAAAAAATTCGAAAATTTTTATATACTTTTCATCAGAACGAATTTTTCGAGAGTCCGAAAAAAATAGTTCCGGATAATCGAGGTTGCTGATTTTAATAACAATTTTAATTTTTCTTAAGAAAGGTGTTATAGTAAAAATAAAATAAAATACATTGACATGTTTCGGAACCATCAAATAAGTTCCATAGTCATAATATAAACAAAATTTCAAAATTTTACTTGATTAATTATAAAGAATAAAGAATGACAAAAAGGTGAACAAGCGGAATTTGGAATAATCCGCTTGTTCACCTTTTTGTTATAAATTCTCTACTTTCCGTTTCATGGTTGATAGAGCGTTTAAAGTCTGTTCTGATGAATTTTTAAACGAAGAGTTGTGTAAGATCCGTGAGATTGCAGGTTCTAATGGGTATAAAATAAGTAGCATCAATTAATTAATTAATTATTATAGGAAAAGGAAGCCTAAACAACAATATTCAGGGTTAACTGAAAGATTCAATAAAGTAGGTGATTCTAAAAATTTTAAAAGAGTTTCTTTTCCATATCTGAAAGGCAGTTTTGAGAAATTAAAATTTAAATTAAAAAAGTTTAGTATTGATTTGATTGCAACTCCTCCACCAAAATTAAGATGTTTACTTAATAAACAAGTGGATCCTATAGGACATGATGATCTTGCTGGAGTTTATGAAATACCTTATATTACTGAAAATGGTTACTTAAATTATTACTTAGGCATGACTGGGAGAAAGTTTGGAATTAGAAAAGTGGAGCACGAATCGGATATTAAATTTGGACGTACTAACACTGCCTTATCAAGAACTTATCTAAATGAGGAGATAAAAATATTGTTTAATCAAAGTAAATTATGTTTCATTTCTAATTGTAATCGTAAATCTATTATAAGAGAGTCCATTGAAATTTATTCGCGTAATAATCCGGTTTGCAATGATACCGTTTCTTTTATTATTCCTAAGTTATGGTTAGAATTAATGAATAAATTCCTCGCGAGGGCTTGAATGAGATGAACCAGGTTGGAATTTCTTTTAAATCATGGTCTATTTTTAATTTAATTTTTTCAATAGCGCGCGTGTTTTTTGGTGTTTTATATCTTATTGTCGCGTGTCATTTGTATTAACAGTGAAATAGTTTGAAATTTTTATTTTTAGTTAAGTTTTAGATCATGGTCTATATTTTAATTAATTTTTTGCAATAGTGCGCGTGTTTTTTGTTATTTATATCTCATTGTCGCGTGTCATTTGTATTGACCGAGTAATATTTTGAAATTTTGTTTATATTATGACTATGGAACTTATTTGATGGTTTCGAAACATGTCAATGTATTTTATTTTATTTTTACTATAACACCTTTCTTAAGAAAAATAAAAATTGTTATTAAAATGTTTATATAAAAGGTGAATGCTTTAAAATCTGATGATTTAAAAAAAATCAATTGGATTTAATTAACTTTTTATCAGAGGTTGCTGATATTAAATAGGATTCGTCCCATTCTTA
Organism: Maratus speculifer; assembly: GCA_964019185.1. NCBI lineage: Eukaryota > Metazoa > Arthropoda > Arachnida > Araneae > Salticidae > Maratus > Maratus speculifer. The sequence continues at coordinate 220,699,659 of OZ025298.1, forward strand.
CATACTAAGTACATACAAAATTTCAAGTCTCTATCTCAATTTGTTCGGGAGATAGAGCGTTTACAGACAGACAGACAGACGGACGGCAAAATTTTTTTTCTAAAAATATGTTTTTCGGAATCTCCACTATCTAAAACGTGTAAATCCGTCAATTTTTTTTTTCGATTTTCAAAACGATTGCAAGACTTACCCTATACTACGTATGATGGGTAAGTAAAAATGGTATTTATTTTTACTGAGGGAAATGTACATTGGCTGTAGTAGTTCCGCCACGTTGTGACAACCAGGATAACTGTTAGTGTCAGTGAAAATACAGTCGAGTCTCTATATAACGAAATCCATCGTTCAGACAAAAAATTCGTTGCATAGAAAAATTCGTTGAATAGAGAACGGCAAAACTTTTTCATTTAATGTTTAAATCTTGAAACAGAATTGTTTTTGAGGTGTTTAATTAAGTTTTTGAAATATTTAAAGGGATTTTTTATCAGAATCTCAAACATCTTCACCACTTTCTTTTTTTTTCCCCAGTGTCTTGTTGATTATTTTCAAAATTATTACTTTATCAGAGAGAGTTGTGTTTAAACTAGAAGCAATTTTATGCAAATGCTGTTGAAGATTACACCAGCAAAGGTGATATTTAATAACAATTCTTCATTAAAATGATCTTTCACAACAAAAAATACTCCGAATCGCCACAAACAACAAACATCCTCTCTAAACTCTAAAAGTAATGAGAGTTAATTTAGGTAGATGAAAACCTGCTGAAAAACGACCTTTTCTGTAATTCCCCCTTATTCCTGCCTTACTATCCAAAGCAAGAAACAAACACCATTTTAAAGACACTAATGGAATAGTTTTATCTTTTAGGATGCTCTGTGATAGTTGCAAATCGGCCCACTAGCAAGCAAATATTTCAACCTTTTCCAAGAACGCATGCTCATCTTGGCTAAAACAAAGTCAAGTGTAACCATGCTAAAAGATGTTTTTCTTGGGAGGGGGGAGTTGAATGCCTTTTTTTTGGACATGAGGAATAAGGTAGAGGAATGTAGCTATGAAATATAAATCAGAAATCAACGAAAAAAATTATTCTACAAATAATTTGAAGTGTTTTCTGAACTTATGATAGAATATTTTCGAAAAAATTCGTTAAATGGAGATATATATTTCGCTATATGGAGATTATTTTAAATGTAATCAGGAAAAAAATTAACCGTTCCTATAAAAAATTCGTTGGATGGAGTTTCGTTACAGAGAGACTCGAATGTATTATAATACTTGAGCAAACTGACACCAGTATAAATGCACAACAAAAAAAGAAGAAATAGATTTTTTTTTAATAATTGCTTATCAATAAGATGTTTAAATTAGAAAACGTTTGCTATTCAAGTTTACTGATTTTTTTTTTTTTTTTTTTTTTTTTTTTTTTTTTTTTTTTAACTAATTAAAAGAAACAGCCTTCATCTTGTGACAACTTCCTCAGTTACTTCATTTGTAACTGCTAGGCACTACACTATGCCTCCTCTTCTTTATTAATAACTCTATTAACAAAGGAAATGAAATTGGAGATATGAGTGCCAAATATATGCAGATAAAAAATTTGACGTACATAGAAAGTTATACATTCATAAAAAATGGAATGATTAATACATTTAGATTTATTACAATATGTATACAATAAATACTTTTTTTTAATCTTTTAATTGTACGAAATAGGCTTAAAATGGTACGCTGTTAATTTTGCTTGATTCCAAATTCAGGAAATAGATTTGTTACATGGATTTAAATAGAACAGAACGTATATATCAAATAAAGATTCTTATGACCGAAATTACGTTCATACATTGATAAAAAATGTAATTTTTAAATAATTAAATTCCCTAAAAAAATATATACAATAAAATACTTGTTACGGTTTTCTTATAATGTAGACACTTATAATAATTGTATATTTTGAAATGTGTTAATTGATGCCCGTTTGTTAAAAATTTTAAATAAACTTGCATACCCTTTGTTAAAAGTTATTACACATCATATCGTATTTTAATTACATAATATTCGGATTAAAAAATCATTTAACGCAAATAATTTTTTTAAATATTTCTTTAAGTCAATTTGGTTTTTATGTGTGAAGATAAAATTTTCGGTGTTTTATCCTTTTTTTTTTTTTTGATATATTACACTTATTTACATTATTAAAGATATATTTCTGATGTCAAAATAACATGTTAATGTTTTTATAACTTAATTATAAATTAATAAACTAATTATAATGCATTTCCCATTGATTGGTCAACATTGATAAACCGACAACTAATATGTTTACAATTGTTCAGAAGATATAAAATGATGAGGCTAATGATTCGCGAAACAACTCTAGTCAAAGCAGACCAAAATAGGCCCAATGGCTATGAAAACGGCAACAATAAAATATTTTAAATACTGAAAAGTAGAACACGCAAATAAAAACAAAAATTGTAATAATTGATATTTTTAAAATACTATTTTATCATTCAATAGTTTGACATTAATTAAATTATCATCGCACGTTGAGGAAACAATTTAGAAATCTTAAACAAATTGTTTCAATAATACTTTGTTTTCTTATCTGTTACAACATTTTAAAAATGAAACTGAGCAGAAATTATATATAATTTTAAAAATAAATTCAATAGCTTAGATTTTCTCTCAAGCATAAAACAATACAGGGAATTTTTAATAATAGTGGCCCACGCTAAATTAATGTATTGTAAGAGAAAGTTTTTGGAGTAACTTGATCACGTGAACTTCAATCATTCCGAAAGACATGTTCTTTAAGATAAATATCAAAGAGTGTATTAAAAAAACATATTGATATATATACCGGGTGATTCAAAAGTCAAGACGAACTTTAAAAATGAATAATTCAAAAACGAAAAAGATACAAAGACACGGTTTGTACCAAACGGATGTAAAAGAAACCGGCTTTTGTGTGGCAAGGAAAAAAAACTAGTTCTGGCGGCGACCAACAGATGGCGCTATAGGGATTTAATGCACCAAAGGATGATTTACAAATGAACAAAAAATGATGACAACTTACAATTCAGCTTAATTAGAGTTAATTAGTACTGCAATAATAGTTCCCTGTACTGTCCATCATTTAGAAGTACAGCTATGAGACGAGGCACCTCACCGTTTACAGCATAGAGTAGCATTTCTTGCGTTATCGCTGGCACATTTTGGCGGATGACATCTTTCAGTGCTGCTACTGATGCCGGTTGGTTGCGGTACACTTTTGACTTCAATAATACTTATAGACCAAAGTCCGAGAATGTCGGATCGGGAGATCCGGGGGGGGGGGCATGCGTGATTAAAGTAGCGACTAATAATGCGATGGCCGTGCTCCATCTTACATAAAGGTGAATGTTTGGATTGTCTGTCGTGCCTGCAATTAAAAAATCCGACAGCGACATCTGTTGGTTACCAAAAGAATTTTTTTTTTCGTAGCCACACAAAACCCGGTTTCTTTTCTATCCGTTTGGTGAAAATCTTATCTTTGTATTTTGATTGATTTTCGAAATATTTGTTTAAGTTTGTCCCGACTTTTGGATCACCCGGTATATATACATATTTATTTATTCATAAGTAAAGAGCATTTGGAATTTTTTGAAACCTGCGATGCATGAATTCGCTTAAAATCTTAGAAAAACATTTTATTCCCTTGTAGCTCAATACATGTGGGTCGAAGCTTCTATCCTAATCTTTTTCCTTTTGTTGATTCCTTTCTGGGCTTTGCTGTCCTACCGCAATCCATATACTAGACAAGTATTGCGTTCAGGGTGGATTCCTGTGATCAGCGCCGTTGCTATTTCCAGGTAAGGCAAAAATCATTTTCCGTTTTGAAACTTTTCAAGTAGAGACATATTTATATACAGGCTGTTTTTTATTTCTTTTTTGTAAGTTGTGAAAATAGAGCCCTATAAAAATATAAACACTTATGTAAATGGTCTGAAATTTCACCAACAGTCTACCAAAGCAATGGGAATTTTTCAAGCGTTGTTTTTTCTTTCTTTTTTTAACTTAAAATTAAACCGACAGATTGCACTGTATATGCAGTAAAATCAGACGATTAACTTGCGCACGGCACATGCTCATTGGCGATAAATATGTGAAGCACGCGCTCATACCTTGTGTTCATTATTTATATTTTGTAAAGTACTAAAATTAATAAATTATCGTAAATTTATTCAAAATATAAAATTCATTAAAAATGGATGTTCGTGGCAATTTTCTTTTTCTTAAGCTTAAACAAATTTTTATACCTTTTTATCTCTTTTTATAAAATTTCACAACTTAACGAAAAAAAAAAATTCTTATGCAGATAAGTTTAAAGTAGGTTTGTTTTTTATAGCTAGCTCACTTGTACATAAAAGGAATTTGACAAACCGGTTAGGTCCTAGGTAGCACAATGTCACGCGCGTCAGCGCAAAAACTATAAGAACTGAATATTTTCTAAATTGAAAATAGACAAAAATTGATGTTTGAACATCATTAAGGTTCTAGTGCCTATGGAATACAAAAATAAGCAACGTTAAAAAGAACCAAATATATTATAAACGTAGCAGACCGATTTCGGTAGCATTTAGCGTACCATCGTCAGTGCTCTGTCGTCGTTTGAGCACTGACGACGGTATGCTAAAGGCTACAGAAACAGATTACAGGGTACTGTGTGCAATGTTGTTTGTCATATTTTCTGAAAAAAATATTATTTTATATTAAGAACTCCAAAAATTCTAAGGGAAAAACTTGGAAAATTTGAGACCATTTTTATAAAAACCTTAATTACTCTGCGAGTATGCATGCTATTTGCATAAAAATGAACACAGTGTATTACAATAAGGCATTCAATAATAATCTAGAATTTGAGCGCTTTTGCTACATTAATTTTGACAGGGTTTTTCAAAAGATATTCATTCTTTTTTAATTTGTTGACGGTCCCCTATGGACTTTCGGTAAAAAACTTCACGGAGATGTATGACGTATACTATTATATTTATACACTAAGAGTTTCGAGATGATTACTCATGTATTTTTCTAGATATTTAGTAAAATGTCTAAAATCGCAAGTGTCCAATAATCAATGGCCATATAGTGTATATGCTACTGCCAATGTTTCGAATTTTGTTATTATTTATTATTTTTTAATTTGCATTTTCCACATTCACTCCAGAAATTTGAAATAGAAATATTTGCTTCATTTAATACAATACATTTTGTTTTTCAAATAAAACAAAATTTACTATTGAAATTTTCTAGTATGAATTCAGATTCCATGAAATCACGGAATTTCTAGAACAAATCATACTAAATAATTGAAAGGGTAAAGGAACACAAACTTTATAACATCATGTGAGCCTGTATAGTCGTGCTAACTATATGCCTGAGCACCATAATCTAAAGATTGGAAATATACGAAATTAAATTTGACCATTGATAATCTCCATTCACTCATAATAAATAAGAGGGCGTTTCGTCTGAAGTTTTCTTAAATATTGATCTTCAGATTTTAATTTTAAATATAACTAATAAAACTAAGCTTTTGTTTAACCACTTTTTGTATTTGTCCGTACTTCATACGGGCAACGTGTTTTTGCCAATCATGATTTGCCCGTTCTACGCATGGGCTTCCATATTCTAATCATGATTTATTATTTTCACCAGTAAATTTTTACTGTAAATTTTGCATTTTTTTTAATCCGAGCATTTTTCTGATTTAATTAGGCAAACATTTTTGTTTTTAAAAACTGGTGATAAAAGATTAAAAATTCTGTAGAATATATGAAAAAAAAAATATATATATAGGCATTATTTGAAAGTTTTTTTTTTCAAAAATATTGGTCCGTTAAGTGGTTAATTGATGTTGATCCATGTCATGTATTTACATGAAATTCATAAAATGAGCATTTTTAAAATTTGAAAATTGTTTTCCAAAAAATCTTTCTTATTGAAAAATCTTAATATTTTTGTTAAAAGAGATGGGTCCCCAACAATGAATATACTTGTTAGGGGGGATAAGTTTTTTCTGTTAAAACGTAAAAAATAAACAAAAGAAAGTATTCGGCCACTGAAACAAGCACGTGAATATATTATGCTCATTTCCCCTCTGTCTTTCTTATTTTTTATTTTATTTTTATTTTTATTTTTACTTTTTTCTTGAGAAAAAGTATTGAATTTGTTTTATCTGTAGTCATAAATTTTTCACTCATTTATCCCCAAAATTTTGACTAAGTGTTACTTATTTTTATTTTCTTCTTAAGATATATCTATATCATTTTTTATGCGACTAACGCAGCTGCTGGTACGATAAACACGCTGAAGTAGATGGTTTTTAAATCCAAGAATTATTGTGAGAGAAATATAATGTTAAAGTCAGCCGTCAGAATTCCAGCAAATCCCACAATCAAAGAGAAATAAAAACAACTCGATTACAGAAATCACTACTGTTCGTGAAAAAAATGAATTTATGTTCCATAGGAGATTCCTGAGCGCTGATTTTTGGTGATAGAGCCTCCTAGTATATAAGAATGAAGTATTAAATTTATGAAAATTTTCAACGTCCGTTTCTAGATAATTTTTTTCGGTTTCTTATATGTGCTTTAACTATTTTGGAAAAAGTGTCCTGCACAACTTTTGTAGCTGGAATTTAAAAAATCTTCATATTCATTTGCCCGTTGATCTAAGTTCATGCTGATTACAAATTACAGAGTATCTCCAACAGCTGACGTTGCTACTCTGAGTTTATCACAATTTTTATGATAGTCTATATCTTGGCATATATGTAGTGTTGCCAGCTGTGCCTCGTAAAACGCGGCTACAAATTCTCTGGATACCAGTATTTTAAATTAATTTTGTTTGCCTTATATCTAATAGTAGAATTATCTGAGATTATAAGCGGCAAAGTAAACTGAAAGAAATTCAGTGCATTTTTAGCACTGATTCACACGAGACACATGGCAACACTGCTTATAAGAAATGTAATTCCACCAAACTTAACCTATATTATTTTTATTATTGTTATTATTATCATTATTATCAATATTATTATTATTATTATTTTATGAAAGAACCCGCTTATTTATTGTTTTTTATTATTGAACAACAGAAGGCGCCACTGTTCTATGATAAATGCGATAAACTGTATCTGAACTTTTATTGCATAGAAATGTACCGAAATTTATATTTTAAATTTTTCATTAAATTTAACGATTATGAGTCGGAACCCATTGAATTCGACGAAAGAAAATGTTTAAAAGGACAGAGCGATTAAGTTTATAAAGAGAAAAAAAAAATAATTGCAATAATCAACCTCTTCAGACCTCCAACAAATATTAAGTGAGAGCACAAAACCAGATTTAAAATTGCTATACATTATCTCCAAAAATGTATCGTCTATATATCGTTTCTCATGATATGCACGTATTTAATAAAAATGTCTAGAAATAATTTTAACAATTCTAGAAACATTTAAATGCATTTAAAGTGTGTTATTTAGTGTCCCCTAGAGGCGACATCAAGATAGAAGAAGTTAATTAATATTATATTCGTCAGCATGATGCTTAAAACAAATATTATTTTTAACAAAAGTGTAATTTTAACTTTTCAAATTTTCGAAAAATGAAACTTTATTCATACACTTAAAAATAATATGAAATAAAAATAACGAAATTATGAAATTATTAGTTGTGGCTTTACGAAAACGGCGTCACTATGACACAATTATAATTTTTATTTTCAATAAAATCTAAATATATTTTTTCTATCGTCTCAAAATTTACTTGTATATACTTTTTTATATTCGTATTATTTGTTTAAGTTCTATTCTGAGTGCTAGTGAAATTCAGAAAGTTAGTTTTAGATATATTCGTAGTAAAATATTTAGTTTTATCAAGGAAAATTCTAACAACTATGATAGGATTTTCATTCACTGAAGTCTTCTAAAATCAGCATCTCTATCTCGTCAACAGCGGAATGAAAGAAATAGTAGCTTTATGCATTTATTCTAAATCCTGACGTCATTTTCTATTCGAAATTTTTAGAAAAGTTATTTTAATTGTAATATGCAAACGGCAGCCTTAACGACATAGTAATTCCAGTTGTTTCCTTTTTCTCTTCGTAATGGAAGTAACCCCATATCCTCCAAACGTAAAGAATTTTCACAAAGAACATTTAAAATTAAAATTAAATTACAAAAATGGAATTAATTTAAAAAATAGTGTGAGCGGGCGCATCTAAAAACAAAGTGTTTAATTTGAAAAATAAGAATAATTATTAAAATCGGTTCAGTAGAAAGAGATGATCAAGAAAACAGCCTTGTCTTTTAAATGTGTAGATTGTAATTAAATGGAAATTATCGTAATTTTTAGAAGTACTTTAATTTTTGCATATCAAGGATCTTTAAATAAATAGCATTAATTCGTGTATTTAGATGCAGTAATAGAAGTCAATGAATATGATGTCATCACTAGCACAGTTGTAACAACATATATTAAATTCTCGGAGCAAATTTACCTGTTTTCTAAATGAGTCAAATTCCTCATTGGAAATGTTTTGCTTTAAATGTTACTTTTTAATATTAAATTATTTTCTATTATTTTATTCACATAGATTACTTAATATTATTTATCAGTAAATAATCAGTTTTCTTTCGCGATTACAGCATAATTACATGCAATGATTTTATTATAGTTAAATTTTATGAAATCCATTAATTTTAAGTACAATATGATACATTCACTAACGAAATCATGCTTTTGATTGGTGGAATGTGACAAAGTAAAATAAATTTATATTGTAGACAGAAAAGCTTTAACTTCATTGCCACTATTTTAAAGAAATATCATAAAAAGTTTTTGAAATTGAATTTCAAATATAAAATGAAAATAAATTAAAAAATAGCTAAAACAGACACATCTACAAATAAAAAGCTTTCATTTGAAAAAAATAATTATCAAAATCGGTTCAATTGAAAACTCAGGGCTAATGATTAAAAAAAAGAGCCCGGTCTTTTAAATATATAGACGCACTGTACATTTTATTGATAACTGTGTGTGTGTGTTATTTTAACAACTATAATGATTTCAAAAGAAATTTTGTGTGATGGCTACAACATACTATTAGTTTCATTTTTGTTTTAAAGAACTAGTAGCAGTTGAAATTTTGAGACAACCCAAAATTATGTTTATACTGCTATGTGTAATTTTCTTTTACATAAAATGTCTTTATTAGTCAAGCATTTTAAGAAATCACAACAATCGTTTGTGATATAGAATAAATGTTTATAAAAAAATAACATTTCGTAACATTTAAGACTTTTACAATATTCCGAAAACTTTTTCCTTCGGAACTAAATGTAAATCCATTCAGAAATTCCAGAAACAGTTTTTATAGTTTATGAAATATTTTTGAAATTCCATTTTCTTGCACATTTACAAAAGATACCGACAACAAATGTACTCTTTTATTACAGAAATAGATTTATTGATATCGGAAATATTATGTTTATTCTTACAAAATTACGGACAGCAAAAAACAGTTTTATTTTTAAAAAGATTGCACAAATTTTGGAAATGTATTGATTTATGGAGTTCAAAACTGATAGTTTTACTGTCTTAGTTTTGAATTTGCCTTTATGTTTTAATATTTGATATTATATACATTCTTTTTTTCAACAGTGGAGGAGGCTATATTCTCAATTTCGCCGTTGCAAGATATAAAGAAATAGCTGCATGTCAGCCTGTAATCAACGGTAAGTTAATGTAAATAAATAATTCAGATGAATTCGATTATTTAAATTGTCGATTTGATAAGACACTTTCTGTCGAGGTGATGGATTATGTTATATGTGAGAGCAAACTGTAACTTATTTATTCAGCACTGAATAAAATATTTAAATCATAAAGGTAGTTCGAGCTAAGGAAAAATTAATGCATTATATTAAAACTACAGTCTTTATTTATTATCAGAAAAGTAATACTTTTCATTTATTCCTGTGATACCCTAATAGCATGCATGGTCACAGTGACGTCACTGTGAGTCACTTTGGTCACAACACATCTGTGACTAAAATTCCACCACTCAGTGACGTCACATTCTGATTGAGATGTGACTTTCTTAAAAATCATTAGAAATTTATAAATATCCTTCAAAACATGTTATTTACTTTAAAAAACATGTTTCTGGCAATTTAAATATCATCGCTTTTGTCACAGTTTCGTCACAATGTTAATGTCAAATTAGTCACAAATGACACATTTTTCACAAATTTGTCACATTGTGACCACTTTGTGAAACGTCACAAAAAAGCTCTAAAACGGCCATAACGACTTCACATTTAAGTCACTGTGACTTCACATCGACGTCACGTGACGTCAAATTGACAATCGATGGTCACAAAGTCACAATGTTACTTCACAGCGACGTTGCAGTGACGTCACCATGCTTTACGGGTATTTTAGACATTTCATCCTAAAAAGTTAAGTTTATCTCAGCAAGAAATTGGCCTTCTGTTCTCTCTTGTTTTTAGTGAGTACAATATTGTGGCTACGCAACCATGTCAGGGCGATGTCATAATGTGACTGTGTCTTTTACAGCGTGCATTGTGATCATGTGGCGCTGATGCCATGTTGCAACGATGTGAATGTGACACATAGATTTATGCATTTGCATTCTGATTTGTGGCGTCATTGACAAAGCAAATACTGATTAAACGTGAACGTATAGCATTCTTTGAGTGCAGAATTTTAAGTAGAAATTCTCGAGAGCTGTACATTTCTTTTTGTTACTAATTAATGAAATTTATCTTGCAATTCATTTAAAATTCGATAAATGCTAAAACAGAATAAAATATGAATATTTTAGATGGATAAAATGATTTAGAAACTTTTTAAAAAACAAATAAAAAACGAAAATTACATGTATTTGGTGCAACTTATCAGAAAAATAATTAGCTTAGCAAAATAGATAGCTTTGCTACAACTTAGCAAAATAATAATATAAAAAATTACATCCTTCCCATTCTTTTCACAAATACCACACCACAGTATACTACAGGATTAGTCATAAATGTCTCAGTCACATTCGTAACACTATGGGATGCTACAGCAACATCATAATTGTGTTTATAAAGTATATAGTGAAATCACATCAAATTTCCAACCATGGTTGCTGCAGCAGAAATTGGATTCACATGCATTTTTACTCTTCCGGCTGTAAGGAATTACAGCCGGATTGCCATAACATGGTACACACAAATCTTCTATGGAATGAAGTGTTGCCACTTTAGCCCGCTTTTTAATACAAAGATCTCCCATTCAAACAGAAGATATTACCGTGAAGAAATTTTTGTAAACAATATACATCAATTTCTCTGTTGTCAATCGGTCTTTGTTAGCAATAACTTTATTATCGGGTGTACGGCAAAAGTACAAATTATTGGTTTAGTAGTTTGTTAATCTAGAAGTTTGAGAATCCATTGCTTTAAAATAACTTACATATTCCATGGTTGCATGGAATTTTAGGTGTTATTAAAAGGCCGCAAAATGTTTATGGGTATCAATGCCTTTCAATAATATAATAAGTTAATAAAAAAACTTATCAAAAGCCGAAAATATATCAATCATTCCATACTTCTTTCAGTATCATTCAGCTTGTACTATACATGCATACTATAAAGTTAATACAATTTTGCTCATTTATAGTTGAGAAGCGAGTTGGTAAATATTTTTGTTGACGAATGAAATTTTGGAAAACTATAGAAGATAACAAATAGTAATATACAAAAAATAAAAATAAAAATAAAAAAATAAAAAGTTGAATGTAGATTTTTCCATGGCAGAATTCAGTTTCGCCTCCGATTAAAATAATAATAATAATAATAATAAAATCGATAGAGGTCTTTTAGAAGAGCTACCCCGTTTAGAATGCAATGAACTAACTTCATTTTTCTTGTGTTTATCAATATAATAGCAAACAGAACGGCGTGAAATACTCAATTGATTAGCAATTTCTCTCTGAGACATTGGAATTGCGGAATAATAAAGAGATACAATTTGACGTGCTACTTCTTCATTGACTAGATTCATCAAAAACGGTTTTTTTCTTTAGTTTAAACGCTTTTTTATAGACTCTGAGAAAAAGGAAATGCATTTTAACAATTAAATTTTATGAATGTCTCGTTTACGAAACTACGAAGACTTACTAGATTACGAAACTAGTCGTTGGGGGCCACCGTAATGCTTACCCATCATGGATATGCATTACATAATATGTGAAAATAAAATACGTGAAAACTATTTATAAAATGCATTGCAATTCCAAAACAAAATTTAAACATATATTTAAATATTTTTAATATGCATAGTAATGCTCCATTAATGAATTGCTGATGAACTCATTTCGACAAATTATGTAAAATACCAAATTACACAAGTAGTACCGGATTGCATAAAAGAAACATTCTTATAACTCCAAAAACAATAATCATATTAACTAACAGTTTACTGCGTCAGATTAAGCGTCTCATTTTCAATTAAAACATATCTTTGAATTGAAATTTGAAGACAATACAGGGTCATGAAAAATCGAAGAATCTGGAAAACAGGATTACAAATATCTCGGCAACTATTAATCCGACCGACTTCGTTCTTGATTCAAAATTTGTGTTATTTTATTGCCTTTTACGTCCTTTCGTTAAAATAAAAAAAAGTCGAAAAATTTTATGTACATTTCATCAGAACGAATTTTTCGAGAGGCCGAAAAAAATAGTTCCGAATAATCGAGGTTACTGATATTAAATAGGCTTCGTCCTATTCTTACTTACTAAGTACATACAAAATTTTAAGTCTCTATCTCCATTTGTTCGTGAGATAGAGCGTTTACAGACAGACAGACAGACGGACGACAATTTTTTTCAAAAAATACGTTTTTCGGAATCTCCAGTATCTGAAACGTGTAAATCCGTCAAAAATTTTTTTCGATTTTCAAAACGATTGCAAGACTTACCCTATACCACGTATGATAGGTAAATAAAAGTGGGCCACATTTTTTGACACGACACTTTTTAGCTTGTCTGAAAGAAATAACATCAAAGGCTTTAAAAAAAAAAAAAAAAAAAAAAAAAAAAAAAAAAAAAAAAATAGAAAATAGAAAATAGAAAGAAAGAAAATGAGAATACGTATAAATTTCCAAAAATATCACAGTTGGGGAACAACGGTTAGAGTTGACATTTTTATAATTTTTAAAATGGAATACATCAACTATAGATAGTACAGTTATTCTTTGCAGAATTAAAGTAAAATTTCATCTGTCAGAGTTAATTTACTATTGGTCGGTTTCTTATTTTTACATTACAAATATATGATTTGAGCTCTTTTATTCATAACTTTAAGCAACCTTTTTTTTTTGTCTAATATGAATAATACTACAAATAAATCAGGAATTTGCATATAGAATGATTAAGTTTGGAGAAAGTATTTACATATATTTTACAGCTCAAAGTAGAGTAGACTCTTGATCAACCGGGACGAATTATCTGGGTTGCGAATTAAATGGGATACTTTAAAATCTTGAATAAGAAGCTCCATTTTTTTTTAATGCAGATTTGACTTCCACGGGGGAAAAAACTTTTGTATTTAGAAAATTTTTGGATCATCATAGATGGCGATGCAATCGAGCAAAATAAGATCAAAATCGTTTATTGTGCATCAAATCCTATTTTACCTTAAAGTTTTATTTAAAACATTTTAAAACTAGAAACTAAACATAAAAAAAAATGTTGTTTCCTTTCCCACATCATGCTAAGAAGGAGGCTAATGTTTAAATTCTAAATGAATGCACTAATTTTACAGTTACACAAGTACAATGATTTGGACGCAATAGCTTTCTATTCCCTCTGGAATTTTTTCTTTAACACGAGTTCCCTTTCCTTTGACGATTCATAGAGTTATTTTGCGCAGTATTTTGCTCGCTTTCATCACTACCTATGATGATACGAAAAAATTTTAAAGACAAAAGTTACATTTTTTTTCTTTGGAAATCGAATTTGTAATAAGAAATGATGGTTCTCATTTCGGGTCTCAAAGTTAGCACCTCTATGACACCCAGGGTTCGGGATGGGGTGATTAAATATGGTACCACTGAATAGATTTTTTTTTTAACATTTAAGCACATATTTTTACGTTTTTCAATCGATGTTAATTTCCGGAATTATTCCACTCTTTCCAGACTTTTCTGACACTCTCTTTTAAATGTTAAAAAAAGTATTTATTTGTTCAAATGGAACATAAAACGAACTTTCAAATAAAGCTTCTTTGTAAACAGTAAGTTAATTTTCCTGTTCTTTTATCATTTAAAAAGTAATTTTTAACGTGTAATCTTTTTAATGTATCAGTATTTTAATAAACATTAAATATTTAGTTTGTATGATAAAGTAACACATTCAACAACATAAAATAAATATTTAGAAGCAAGGAGAAATAATCCGAGCTTCTGGTTTAAAATCTTTATTTCACCTTCTTCTGATTAAATCGAAGATTTGATTGAAGATTTGAATGACATAATAAAGATTTTTTTTACGAAACATATGAAAGGAAATTTCAGAGATTTGCGACAGATAAAATGTATTCCGGCATAATTTGAAAAATCTCAAAAAATTCCCGAATGTTCTTCTCATGTGGACATGTATGTTTATGTGAAAAGAAAAAAAACGACGGAATCAGGATAGAACGACGGTAAAAAAATAATGAAAATTTCGTTTATTTGGTGATTTTTAAAGAAAAAAACATTAAAAGAAAAAGCTATTATAGCGAATACTCTTTAAGGAAAAAAAATTCTATGCTAAATTGTTTTAAATAAGTTTAATTTTAAAAAAATTATAATTTTTAGTTAGTTTTAACTAAAGTTTTGTAACATACATTTATATAACTTTATAATAAAATGTATCTATCATATTTTAAGATTTAAAATAAAATTTAAATTGATTTAAAAAGTGTTTCAAACTCAAAAAAAAAAATGTCCGTATTTGAGCACAGTTGACTTAACATTGTTGCTATGAAAACGACTACTTCTTTGACATTGAAATGTAAAATGGCAGAATTCTTCATGTTGACTTTATTTTTTAAATAGCCTTTTAAAATCCTATGGCTCCTAGAATAGGATGAGGAAATTTTTTAATACCTGTATTTTCTTATAGAAAATGTTTCTTTAAATATGTTTAATTTTTTTATTAAAATAAATAAATAAATAAATAAAATACTGGTATTTGATCTGAAAAACCTGGAAAACTAACGGTATGCGTACGAGCCCTGTTAATTAAAAAAAAAATTGGATCGAAAGGCAACATTTCATTCAAATCGGCAATAAAAAGAGAAAAAGAGTGAATTAATTTGTAAATAGAAAATATTTTTCTAGTGATAAAGTTAAATAACTATAGCAACAAGTGTTTTATCTATATACATTGGTAGTTTCACTTGCAATTTTATCAAAATATTCTGAACTAGCCTTGTACGAAGACCTGCCTTATAAGTATTATATTTCTTTAGATAAAATTATGTTTAGAAAATTTGGCAGGAGATAAATCTGATGATAAAATATTAATCTGAACTGAGAAAACGAATATTTAACAGTTATTTTTTTTTTGTTTTTCCCTTTAGGTGTTGGAGGTAATCTAGTTGCTGTTCAAGCCTGTCGAATCTCTACCTATCTTCACCAAAAAGCAAAACCCGACGACCTCTCTTCCGAAGAACTCTGTGTCAGTCCTTTTACAGCATGGTTTGGTAAAAGTAAGTTTACATTGTGTTTGATGTAAAAAGATTTTTAAAATACAAGCAGAATATGGGGAGACAAATGATGTTCAAATGATTAACAGTTTCTAACGAAGTAAATTCAAACTTTAATAACTCGCTTATAAACAGCTATAGTATCCCCACCTTAGTCTCAATTTAAAGAAAAAAAAATTAATGCTTCATACCAGTTCCGATTCTGTATTCGTAGCAGTCCAAAATCAAAAACTGTGCGCGCTAAGTGAACCCATAAATTTCGGCTTTTCGCTTTCGACTGATGACACGGGATCATATATCAGAGATTAATAATCCAATACGAATAAACCAAGAGTAGTTTTGAAAAGGAATGTATGTACCACAACTCATTTTTGGGATATAAAAGTTGTTCCTAAGAAATTCAATGAGGTAAAAGGCTGTGAATTTTAAAAAGTTTTTTGAAAATTTTTCATTTTTTTATGTGAGGGAATATTACAAGCAGAGTTACGATAAACATCGATCACGAATTCATACAGCATGAAATTCGAAAGAAAATGACATAAATAGCCGGCCCAAATCTCAAACCAATGCGCAATACTATGAACATTGGCATTGTAATCGCGCAAGGACAACTCAGGAAGCATCTGACAAACATATGGGTCTAGAATGGAATTTTATTGCTGGTGAGATGTGAGATCGATTTAAACCCATTGGACATACTTGACACACATAATACTACAGCGGATACTTAAATTTAGAGCTGTATCAACATCTTCTCCAGTAAGCATTTTTAGAGAACAATTACTGCCATAAATGTGACTTTCTGAGGTTCAAAACAGAATTAAAGCCTGCCATTTATAATATTCCTGACGTATTGTGAGAAAAAATTTCCTATAGAGGTATGATTAATTCTATAACAACTATAACAAGTTCTATAGCAACTATAAATAGCGGTGTTCTAAGTTAATTTCAGCAATGAATTGGAGTAACTATTCCGTATATCCGCTGATCCCAGATCCACCCCCTTCCACCCCTTGAATGGACACTTGTTTTAATCACGATTCCCTAACATGTAGTTAAGCAGAATAAGATAGGATCAAGTTACGGTATCGTCGGCCATGTGGTCAATATTCCAATCAGTATCAATACCAAAAATTATTTTATTTCAATATTCTATACATGACTGACGTTTTCATGGAAATTACTGCGGCTTTGTACGACACTGCAAGTCCTGTTTAGGATTTTTCTTTATTAATTGTAAGGAATAAGTTGATTATTTCATGTACGAGCAAAATTTGACATTTAAAATTTATAAACTTCTAAAGTTTAAAATAATTTTCCACGTTATTTTTTTGTACTGCCAACGTTATTTATTTTTGTTAGAAGATACATTATCTTTTGTTTCAGAAAGGGGAAAGGGGATTCCCCCCTCTTTAAATGGGGAAAGAAAAATCTACTAAACTCAGTCCTTAAAAGAAAAGGAGAAGAAATAAAATGAGGAATAGAGCGAATTTTGGAAAAATTCTTATTTTTACTAGGAACATAATTTATCTTAATACTTTATTGTCACAAAAATACGTAAAATTATGTTTAAAAAGTCATGCATTAATATCAGTGTAATAATTATATCAACAAATATTAAAGATCTAATCAGCAACTTTATTTATTTGCAGGTGTTCATGCTCGCACATGCCGCATCCTTATTCTTCTATCCATTCCGGGTCATCTCATTTTCATCTCATGCGTTCACGCGTTGAAAAGCTCCTATACACCCCTCACTGCCCAGTTCTTGCTGTTCTACTTGGTCGCAGCTCTCTTGCAGGTGGCCATTCTGCTCTACGTCGCACACTGTTTCGTCCACTGGCTATGGAAGTGGGGTTTTGACCCTGACGATGCCGCCATACCTTATCTAACAGCCCTTGGAGATCTCCTTGGAACGTCCTTTTTATTCCTCGCCTTCCTTTCTTTAGAAGCTCTGTGAGGTTGTGGACTCTAATTATAGCACATTTGTGTTGTAATTTTAAATAATGTATTAATAAAATTTTAGCGTTTTATTGTACTTTTTGTTGTTGTATTTTAAACTAGTAGAAGTTATTTCTTCACACATTAAGAAATAGAATCCTTTACACTAGCTAAAATCAATGTTAAACTGTTGTGAAAAACTTATATTTTGTTAAGTAAGACAATGATAAAACAGAATGGTCATAAAAAGACTTCTATGATGCACGAACTCCAAACGATATAATCGCTAAACCAATCGGAACGAAATTTCAGATAGTAGGATAGTAGATAGATTTGAAGGTATGTGCCTTGAGATTATAATGATTTTAAAACAGGAGAGCTCTCATGGTTCCGGTTACAGTGAAAAAATATCAACAATTTCGAATGGCAACACCAACTTTTATCATGAACAGTTTCATCAGCACAGTAAAAAAACATAAATGGTGCTGGAAATAATCTTGACTGGACTGATGAAAATTGACAGTGTAAAACATTTTCAAATATGAGCATTGTAAATGACAACACAGATAGGAGGTGCATTATCGTACTTTGCAGATTTACAGGGATTGACAGTAGAAGCACTAATAGCAAAACACCATGTGCAATGCCCATGGAAAACCTTCAAACAGTTGTCTAGAAAGATTGTTTCTGAATATTTCAAAATTTAAAGAGAACTTCTTTACCATAGCTAAAACATACAGAAAGAATTTGGTTAAATTCTATTCATAATTTCATACACTTTTAGATGACACAGATATTGCTATTAGAGCGCTAGTAGTCACGATATTTTATCATGAATCAATATTTTTAATTCGCAAAAATTAATGAATTTTTTGTCTATCTTTTCTTCCTTAAATTTATCGAAAGAACAAATGTTTTTTTTTTTTTTTTCAAATTTATAAGCAGAAATATATTTTCATTTTTTTTAAATTTAATCAATTTATTGATCTTAAATATATTAGTTAATTTGTTTAATAGTACCTATGAGCAAATATTTTCGTGTTTAAAGTTGCTGCATTCTTCTGAAATGAATGTTTACATTAGCGTAATATAATCACTATAAGGTGTTTATTTTAATGCATCACTGATTTACTGTTAAACAAAGAATTCGTCGACAAAAAATCAGTAACTTTTAATTTAATAAAGAAAATTCAGGTCATAATTTAATGACATGATATCAAAGTGTTAGAATTTTTACCCTGCTAAATGTTCGTACAATATTGGGTGAAAAACTCATTAACTGACACCTTAAAGATTCTTTATCTTTTAAATCACTATTACATATTTTTAAATCCATTTTATCCTTAACTTTGTTTTTGAAAGAGTGGTAGAGATGATTAAAAAATTATTGTTGACAAAATTATGTAAAATTATGCTTTGCGTTCTTAAAAATTAATCAATATTATAAGCCTAAAAAGCACTCCTATAATTTATAAAATTAAGAAATAAAACAACTCATCTCAAGTTATGTTATTCTTCAATAACTCAAATACTAACAGTTGTTTCTTGTTTTTCTTCGCAGCAGTAACTTTCAGTTTATTAAGAAATGTTTGTAGAATATATTTAAAATTATATAGGGTATAGCTAAATTCTTGGGCAAAACTTTAAGGGGTATACACATCAAGACAAATAATATTAAATAGGAAACTAAGGATCCCACACTTCTTCCGAAGGAGATAGGTGCCATTAATGTTTAGGATCCAAAATTTCAAATAAACATAAAAAACGGAAAAATTGGTCGATTAATTTGCGGTTTTCACTAAAACTATTCTTAATGTCAGTATTTTCTTGAAAATAAATTATAAAGATACAATTTTGAAAATGCCAATAGAGGGCGCTTTAGACTTTAGATTAACGAACAACTATGTATTTTTTGCCGTTATTTTCTGCATCTCATTAAATATTTTCAGAAGCTTAGACTTAAACTTAAACTTTGAGCCCAAAATCTGAATAGTTGAAAGTGATTAAGTAACGCAAACTGAACCGTGTTCAGACGGGGCCGTCGCGAAACAAATTTCTTCTCTTACGGGCCTGATTCATGAAAAGATGACGTCACGCAAGAGATCTGAGTTGCAAACGGAACATATAGAATGGTTGTATGTGTGCATCAAAAACAAGGCTACAAATTTCCGTTTTATGATATTTTTTCAACAATTTGAGGCTTATTTTAGATCTGTTGAATTATACATTTACTATTAAACACCCAAAGTTCATAAATAAGACTTTTTTGTTTTTAATCTGATTCCAAAACTAAACTTATCCTTCGATAAAAACCATGAATCTTGCGTATAAATCAAAGATTTTAACTTCAAATATACATTTATGGCAGACAAAATCATGCATTAAAATTGCACAACTTTAGAAACAAAATAAATAAATAAATAAAAGAAATTATACAGAATTGAGATTCGTGATATTTTTCATAGCGTTTAACTTGAAATACAAATTTATGGCAGGAGAAATCCTACATTAAAAGTACGCAATTTTAGCAGCAAGTAATTTAAGTTCCTTTTAAAAATAAAAATGCCTTAATTTTAAATTGTAAATATCAAACAATTAAAATAAAAATTCTTTTTGTCAATTAAAATTTCAAATTTCATAATGTATAATTAACTTAAAATGCACATTCTTTTAATAGATATTACAACTAAAAGAGTATTTTTCACTAGAAACATGTACTTTCAAATAATTTACAATAAATATGGCATTTAATATTCTCTCATAAAAAATAATCTCACTTTTGTTAATACAGATAATTTTTTATTATTATTATTATTATAAGTGAATTTCGTAGTATCATTTAAACTTTTGTATAATAATTTAGTAAGATATTTGTAATTCTTAACAAAATAAATAAATAAATAAATAAATAAATAAATAAATAAATAAATAAATAAATAAAATAAAAATAAAAAAAATAAATAAAAAAATAAAAATAAATAAATAAATAAATAAATAGATATAAAAGTTGGTTTCCACATTTGCATTTATTTATGAATGCAGATCGAAATAATTTTTTTCAATAATGAATTGCATAATATTTCTTGGGTCTGGAAATTTTAGGAAAGTACTTTCATAATTAAAATTAATGAGTTTTTGTAAAGCATTTACAATTATTTTCTGGGGGTATTAATTGACTTCTATCACCCAACATAAAGTATTTACATTTCAGACGGTCACATTTCATTCGGGCAATCTAATTCTAAAATTTTTGTCTTTGGCTAATAAGTTAATGTACTCACAACATTTTAATTTATGTGAAATTTCATATTTAATGTAACTAAATATAACAGTCAATACAGACATGATGTCATTTTTATCTCAATTTCTTCACTGCTGTTAAACACACCGCAAAAGAAATCCAATATGTTTAATTCTTCAATTTCATCAACAGCTATTAAAAAAAAGTAATAATTGAAATTGTTCATTTTGCTGTTAGTATAAGATAATTAAACTTAAAAATTTTTACCTTTTTTCCTGCTTCCATAACTTTTATATAGTAAATGAATTTTCCCATTCATTTAAAAAGATAATCAAGGATACGATAATTTTTCTATTCTCATCTGATGATGTTGTCCAAAGCGGGTTTCTAAACTATCGATGTGATTATATATGTATATATAAATATATATATATGTATATTATATATATATATATATATATATATATATATATATATATATATATATATATATATATATATATATATATATATATATTTAAAGATAGTCATTAAATAATTTTTATTCCGACTATCCCTATGCATACGAACTTAGTATTGTTTCTGTTTTAAATTGCTTTTGATTTATGCAAACTGAATTGTAAACAGAAATTCTAGACCCAAAATAAGATGTAAAAGGGCTTTCTTTTTACTCTTATCTATTAGATGATTCTAAATGTTTACTTCCCGACTTCAAAATAAAACTTATAATTCACATCATATGTAAGACCACGTGGGAATGGCATAGATTTATTTAATTCATTTTAAATAATGAGATAAAAGGAATTACTCATTGACTTAGGTTAATCCTTTATCCACTAATTAATCTTTTTAAAATGCTCATTAAAAAAATGTATTCATGTAACAGAATATGTAATAGACTCAAATTATCTAAAAATATACACACAATATTAATGGTGATTGCTTCAGCCCTAGCATAAGCAAAATTTTAATGAAGGTGAAGTGGTCTGTGAGATGAAAAAGTCAGATCTCGTGTATGACTCATTTCTCCTGCTTGGGATTTCGAATCAGGCCTGTTAGAGAAGAAACTTGTTTCACGACGGCCCCGGTTCAGAGGTTCAAATTTCAAATGATTATAAAAAACGGAAAACTTGATCGATTCGTTTGCGGTTTTAACGAAAACTAGTCTTAAAATAAATATTTTCTTGAAAATAAATTTTAAAAACAAATTTCAAAACTAGACTTTCTTTAGACTTTGGAGCAATGAACAACTATTTTTTACGGGTATTTTTTTTTTTTTTTTCATCTCATTAATTTTTTTAGAAGCTTAGACATAAATTTTGAGCTTAAAATCTGAATTGTTGGGATTGGATAAGTATCGCAAACTGAACTGTATTCAAGGGGGGGAGGGGGGTCAAATTTCAAATGATTATAAAAAACGGAAAAATTAGTCGATTCGTTTGCGGTTTTCGCTAAAACTATTCTTTATGTCAGTATTTTCTTAAAAATAAATTTTAAAAATAAATTTCAAAAAATTTCTTTAAAGGACGCTTTAAACTTAAGAGTAACCAACAACTATTTTTAACCGTTATATTTTGTATCTAATTAAATGCTTGCAAAAGCTTAGACTTAAATTTTGAGCTCAAAATCTGAATCATAGGAAGGAGTTAACACGTTCGCTGCCAATAACTCCGCCCTCTCTGTTAAATGATTGAGAATTTCACACACTAGCGCGTGACCGGCAGCGAATGTATTAAGAAGTGCAAATTCAACTGTGTTCAGGTTTTGATATTTAACCTTCCTCCCCCCCCCCCCCCCACCTCGAACACAGTTCAATCTTGCGGTACTTAATTACTCCCAATGTGTAAGATCTTAAGCTCAAAATTTAATGCTTTTGCAAGCATTTAATGAGATTTAAAAAAAAAATAACGGTTAAAAATAGTTGTACGTTACTCCAAAGTCTAAGACGCCCTCTATCGGCATTTTTTGAAATTTATCTTAAAAATTTATTTTTAAGAAAATACTGATTTAAAGAATAGTTTTAGCGAAAACCGCAAACGAATCGACCAATTTTCCCGTTTTTTATAATAATTTGAAATTTGAAGCTCTGAACACAGTTCAGTTTGCTCCACTTAACCACTCCCAATTATTCAGATTTTGAGTTCAAAATTTGAGTTTAAGTCCTTCCGAAAACTTTTAATGAGATGCAAAAAATAATAGCAAAAAATAGTTGTTTGTTACTCCAAAGTCTAAAGCGCCCTCTATCGGCATTTTTTGAAATTTATCTTTACAATTTATTTTTAAAAAAAATACTGACATAAAGAATAGTTTTAATGAAAACCGCAAATCAATCAACCAATTTTTCCATTTTTTTATGTTTATTTGAAATTTTGGACTCTAAAATTTAATGACGCATATCTCTTTCGGAAAGCGTTTGGAACCCTTTGATTTCTATTTAATATTATTTGTCTTGATGTGTACTATCACTCTTTAAAGTTTTGCCCAAGAGTTTAGATACACCCTGTATACAGGATCACGCAAAAAATTAGCTACATGGTCACCTATGGATGACGATTTCTGGAAATGTGATTTAAGTAGTTTTAAGAGTGTTTTTATTTGAACTAAATTTTAGCAAAATGTTGGCGTGTAATAAATGTACTAGGTACACTGTAAAAAAAATCTGTAACCTTAGTAATCTAAATTAACCGAAATCTCTTATGCTTACTAAAATTTTATATGTACACTGTACAAGAAAATGATGTCAATCTACAAAACTTGTAAGCAAAACTAAAACCATCTGTAACTTTACAAAAGAATTTACTAAAATTTTGGTAACTTTACTAAAATTTTATCTATAATGCTTGTTATCGTTACTTAAAAAGTTCTTGGAATACGATTTCCCAAAAAAATTCTTAGTAACCTTAAAATTTGTTTGATTCAAAGTTCAAATCTGTATCTGTTACATGAATTTTTATTGTTGCCGTTACATAAAAAGTTCTTGGAATACAATTCTACTAGAAAAATTTTTGTAACTTTCCCAATTTTTTTTTACAGTGTAAACTACAGGTCTGAACTAACGTATCCAAGTATGTTTCCCTCTATTAGTATAAATTGATGAAAGAGAAATTTCAACCAGTTATGCGTTTCTTGCTCAACTAAATTTTCCTATTATATAATATATATATATATCAACCGACAGATCGAATACAGGTCTGTTCAAAAATATTGGAATGCATGCATATTTGGCTATGGTTAGTAACATCTTATTTCCCTAAACGAATTTTTGTTAAAGATTTCAGGAAGTGTTGGAAAGCGTTTCATAATTTATGTTTAACGCATGATTTTTCATGCTTAAACTCTTCATACTTTCCATGCTTAACGCGTGGAGAGTTCAATTTCCTTTTTAAGAGATGTAGTTACAAAGAAAATAAAAACAGGTTTAGAAATGAAAGTGTTCATTCTATAAGATAATCAAATGCAAAAAATTGCGAATTTTCATCGAAATTAATGTTTTATGCATAAGCGGATACTTTAAAGTATACACGCATATACTCATTGAATTTTAAAAAGTAAACTTACGGCTTTTCTCAAGTTTACTGCTTAATAAGCACGGAATTTTGTGGCACAATAACGTACATATTGCTAAACATAAAGGTGTAAAATTGATGGACCGGACTATCGAAATGATTTGGAATCAAAATGATTTTTCCATGTTTTGATAAATAAATTATTTATCGAATTTTAAGCGTTTTTACTCTCGTGACAAGGCATTTTCTCCCTTCGTTGACTTGTTTTTAACGGCTCTCAAAAAAAATTCCGTTACATTATGAAATATGAGAAAAATCGTTTGAAGTGTATTTTAATGAGATTACGTAATTTCAAATATGCTGAAACTGATATAAATCATGAAATTTCATTACGATTACGTTATAACAGGACATTCATAGCATTTTTTGATTCATTTACAGGAACACACAAAAGAAATCGATTACAGTACTGTCTTTGAGTAATAATTGTTGGAATGTGCGTTTTAAAACTCGGTGTGCATTTGAAATTCAGTTATTTTTTGTATGTTATTCGTTATATATAAATTCTATATTTCATATGCACGGCCACACGAAAGTATTCACGTATAAGTTTTTTTATCAGAGGAAATTATTGAAAGGGAATTTTCAACTGAGGTATATGTATTTCTTAATTCAGCTAAATTTTGGCATGCATGTTCTTAATAGATTTCTTTGTGATCTTTATATATCATATACAGAGTACTGGCAAAAATTCAAATATTTTTTCCAATTGTAGATGAGAACAGCTAAAATTGAGTTTTTAAATGTGTTATGCGTTGTGCATATGGTTGAATTAGACAGAACATTGTACTTTTTTAAACAGTGTAGTTTTGTTACATTATTCTGTAAGCTTTGGAAGCTGTTTCATAATCTATGATTGACTCAAGATTTTTCTTTCGTGTTTTGATGTCGTCTCGATTCAAAATGTCAACTTTGACAGTATTTCGTGAAAGAATTGTTGTGGTTATAAAATAAGGAAAATGTCTTCGTATTATATAGTTTCTCAATAACAGCAACTTCCTGTTTTCATGTGTTTCCGAACAAAAATTAATTAAAACTTATGTCATAAGGTTCATTCTTTCGAAAACTTATGCAAAAAATTTGTTTAATTCTTTTTACATTCTTCTATTTTCAATAGAAGAAAGTTTTGTAATCGAAATTTTTTCCACGAATATACATATTTTAGGGGTCAGAGATTCCAAAAAACATGTTTATATAAAATGTCTGCCCATCCGTGTGTTCATAGCCCGTCTATCACCCTTATACCACATAAAGTGTTTGAAATTATGCATAGAACTAAACTAAATTTTTCGTGTATGAATTTTGGTCTATTTCAAGCAGATCCTCTCTGAATTAAAAAAAAAAAAAAAATCTGTTGGAAAAGGGGGCTGTAATAGCGATTTTTGTGTCATTTTCAATATGGTACAATCGAAAAGAACATGAAGTTATGCATAGATTTGAACTAAAGTTTTCTGTAAGTGCTTGGCTATGGCTAGTAGGTCCTCTATGAATTTGAAAAAATCCCTGTCGGCTGGGCCTATAGGCGGAGGTAGATTTCAAAAAGTGCTCATTTCAACAAAAAAAAAAAAAAAAAAAATGATTAGAGATAAACCCAGTTTAATAACTTCATTCGGCCGTTTATGAAAAATTTTTAATTACATTTTTCTGCAAAAACTGGTTTTATCAGAATCATCTTAAGAAAAATTCAGCTCAAATGCCCATTTTGACAACATATTTTGAAATAGATTCTGAATTTATTAAAAAATCGACCAAAACAGTACATTATACAGTTCCTAAATAGCAAAAAATTGTCAGTTGAATGTATTTGAGAAAAAAATTGAATTTAAAAATGAGCCATAAAATAACCGACTTGTTGTTTGAATACATCCTTAATTTTTTAATCATGATTGCATCGGAAAATTTTGTGCGAAATACTCACTTTGACAGCATTTTTAAAAATATATTCTATCTTTATCAAAAAACTGGCCAATGCGTCACAGTATATAGTTCCTATATAAGAGGATCTGTAAATTGGATGCGTTTGACAGCGAAAATGGATTTTAAAACGAGTCATAAAAAACGCAATTTGCTATGTGAAAACTTCCTTAAATTTTCAAATCACGAAGACTTTGGGAAATTCTGTTCAAAATACCCTTTTTGGTAGCCTTTTTCAAAATATATTCTGTCTTTATCAAAAAACCGATCAATGCATCACATTATATAGTTCCTAAATAAGAGGATCTGTAAATTGGATGCATTTGAGAGCAAAAATGGATTTAAAAACGAGTCAGAAAAAAACTCAATTTCTTATTTGAACACTTCCTTAAATTTACAGCCACGATTTCGGAAAATTTTGTTCAAAATACCCTTTTTGGTAGCCTTTTTTGAAATATATTCCGTCTTTATCAAAAAACTGACCAATGCATCACATTATATAGTTCCTAAATAAGAGGATCTGTAAATTGTATGCGTTTGAGAACAAAAATGGATTTAAAAACGAGTCAGAAAAAAACGCAATTTCTTATTTGAATACTTCCTTCAATTTTCAGTCTCGATGACTTTCGAAAATTCTGTTCAAAATACCCTTTTTGGTAGCCTTTTTCGAAATATATTCTGTCTTTATCAGAAAATTGACCAATGCGTCACTTTATGCAGTTTCTAAATAAGAGGATCTACCATTTGGATGCGTTTAAAATCAAAAATGAATTTAAAAATGAGTCGGAATATAAGCAGTTTGGATTTGAGATTTTTTCTCCAACTCCTATTTTTGTTTAATTTCTTTTTGCTATACGAATTGGTCCTATGAAAAACTTGTCAATATAAAAGTTGTAGATATTTTTGAGAAGATGTAAAATAAATTTAATCAGATTTGATATCTTAAAAATTGACGGAGTTATGGATTTTTCTCTTTTTTCAGCGCCCTTTTTCTTTTCGTTTTTAATTTTTTTCATCGGTAAAAGTTGGTCCGATCAAAAACTTGTAAATACAAAAGTTTTAGATAATTTTAAGAACATTTGCAAAAAATTTAGTTGGACTTGATATCTTGAAAATTGACGAAGTTATGAATTTTTTTCTCTCAAAATCCCTGTTTTTTTCGCCCCTTGAGCCCACTTCTAAATTTATCAAAAATCTGTCATGCATATACTTTTGGCCCATTTTTAAGAAGTAATATAAACTTTAAACTGATTCGATATCTACTTTAATTAAGAAGTTATAGCGTTTTTTCGGTTTTCACAAAAACGCCCCCTATTCCGACCCCCTTGGTCCGATTTTGCCCATTAACGAACTTAGCCAAGATTTTAACCCCTTTGATTTTATGTACAAGTTTGGTGGAGATTGGTGAAGAATTATAGAAGTTATCGTGTCCATAAAAAAGTGAGATATATAGATAGATAGATAGATAGATAGATATATAAACTGGTGCGATTGCAATAGGTAGTATTTCTTACGAAATCTACCTAAAAAAGAAATCCCCGTCGGCTTGGCCTATAGGCGGAGGTAGATTTCGAAGAGTTTTCTTTTCAACAACAAAAAATAAAATATTATTAACGATAAACCCAGTTTAACTACTTTATTTGGCCGCTTTTGAAAAAATTTTAATTTCATTTTTTTGTAAGAACTGATTTTATCAAAATCCTCTTAAACGAAATTCGGCTAAAATGCCCATTTTGAAAACATATTTTGCTTATATATTCCGACTTTATTAAAAAATCGACCAATGCGCACATTATATACACTATATGGCCATTGAATATTGGACGCTTGCGATTTTAGACAGTTTACTAAATATCTAAAAAAAATACATGAGGAACCATCTCGAAACTCTTAGTGTATAAATATAATAGTATACGTCATACATCTCCGTGAAGATTTTTTACCGAAACTCCATAGAGGACCGTCAACAAATTAAAAAAGAATGAATATCTTTTGAATAACCCTGTCAAAACTAATGTAGCAAAAGCACTCAAACTCTAGATTATGATTGAATGCCTTATTGTAATACACTGTGTTCATTTTTATGCAAATAGCATGCATACTCGCAGAGTAATTAAGGTTTTTATAAAAATTGTCCCAAATTTTTCCAAGTTTTTCCCTTATAATTTTCAGAGTTCTTAATATAAAAAATGTATATATATATTTTTTTTTCAGAAAATATGATAAACAACATTGCACACAGTGCCCTGTAATCAGAATTAAAAAATAATAAAAATTGTATGAAAAATGAGTAGGTTTACTAAATAATTTTTTACTGCGCATGCGTCAAAGATATCAAAATTTCATTTGCATATTATGTTAGCTAAATATATAGAGCAACTTTTGTAAAAGTCTCAAAATCATAGCTTGAAAATTCTGAAAGTAATCGTCTATAGAAAAAGGACAAAAACCGTTGTTTCCAAAATGAAGCAAAAAAATGAGAGATTTTATCCAAATGTAGTAGTACATCCCGTATTGTGTATTCTATATTGACAATAATCAATGAATATATGGATATAACCCCTCTTGTTTTTGCTTCATTTTGAGAATAATGGATTTTCAACTTATTCAATTGACGATTATTTTCAGAATTTTCAAGTTATGATTTTGTGACTTTCACAAAAGTTGCTCTATACATTTAGCTAATATAATATTTAAATGAAATTTTGATATCGTTGACGCATGCGCAGTAAAAAAACATTTAGTAAACCAACTCATTTTGTATACAATTTTCATTATTTTTTAATTCTGATTACAGGATACTGAGTGCAATGTTATTTGTCATATTTTCTGAAAAAAATATTATTTTATATTAAGAACTCTGAAAATTATAAGGAAAAAACTTGGAAAAATTTGGGACCATTTTTATAAAAACCTTAATTACTCTGCGAGTATGCATGCTATTTGCATAAAAATGAACACAGTGTATTACAATAAGGCATTCAATCGTAATCTAGAGTTTGAGCGCTTTTGCTACATTAGTTTTGACAGGGTTATTCAAAAAATATTCATTCTTTTCTAATTTGTTGACGGTCCCCTATGGAGTTTCGGGAAAAAATCTTGACGGAGATGTATGACTTATACTATTATATTTATACACTAAGAGTTTCGAGATGATTCCTCATGTATTTTTCTAGATATTTAACAAAATGTCTAAAATCGCAAGTGTCCAATAATTAATGGCCATATAGTGTAATTCCTAAATAACAAATAAAACTGTCAATCGAATGCGTTTGCGATCAAAATTGAATTTAAAAATGAGTCATAAAATAACCAATTTGTTATTTGAATACACCCTCAATTCTTTAATCATGATCGCTTTGGGAAATTTTGTGCGAAGTGCCCATTTTGGCAGCCTTTTTTGAAATATATTCTGCCTTTATCAAAAAACTGGCCAATCCGTCTCACTATATAGTTCCTAAATAAGAGGACCTCTAAATTGGATGCGTTTGAGAACAAAAGTGGATTTAAAAATGACTCGGAAAAAACGCAATTTGTTATAATTCCTCAATCTTTCAATCACTATTACTTCGGGAAATTCTGTTCAAAATACCTTTTTTTGGCAGCCTTTTTAAAAATATATTCTGCCTTTATCAACACTGGCCAATACGTCACATTATATAGTTCCTAAATAAGAGGATCTGCCATTTGGATGCGCTTAAAATCAAAAATGAATTTAAAAATGAGTCAGAATCTAAGCAGTTTGGATTTGAGGTTTTTTCTCCAACTCCTATTTTTGTTTAATTTATTTTTGATATAAGAACCGGTCCTATGAAAAACTTGTCAGCATAAAAAATGTAGATATTATTGAGAAGATGTAAAATAAATTTAATTAGATTTGATTGCTTAAGAATTGAGTAAGTTATGGATTTTTTCCTTTTTCCTCCCCCCTTTTTCTTTTTGTTTTTAATTTTTTTATCGGCAAAAATTGTCCCTATCAAATACTTGTAAATGCAAAAGTTTTAGATAATGTTAAGTACATTTATACAAAATTTAGTTGGATTTGATATCTTGAGAATTGACGAAGTTATGAATTTTTCTCTCTCAAAAACCTTGTTTTATTTCGCCCCTTGAGTCCATTTTTAACTTTTCAAAAATCTGTCATGCATAAATTTTTAGCCCATTTTTTAGAAGTAATATAAACTTTAAATTGATTCGATATCTATTTTAATTTAAAAGTTATCGCGTTTTTTTTTTTTTTCACTAAAACCCTTCCTATTTCCACCCCCTTGGTCCGATTTTGCCCATCAACGAACTCGACCGAGATTTTATGCCCCTTGATTTTATGTAAAAGTTTGAAGAAGATCTGAGCATAATTATGGAAGTTATTGTGTCTAGAAGAAAGTGAAATTTATATATATATATAGATAGATAGATAAACTTTTTTACTGATGGTAGTTTTGGTTTCTAGGAGTCATGATCGGTGTAGATCGGCAAAATTTTTTCAAAAATCTCAACATGGGAGAGAATGCAATAGGTAGTATTTCATACGAAATCTACCAAAAAACGCCAGAAGGGGCGTTATAATTGCGATGTCTGTGTCATTTCCAATATTGTACCATCTAAATGTGTATGAAGTTATGCATAGACCTGAACTAAATTTTTCGTGCTGGATTTTTTGTCTATTTCAAGCAGATCCTCCTTTGATTTGATAAAAATCAGCCGGAAGAGGGCATTGTAATAGCGATTTTTTTGCCATATTCAATATTGTATCGTGTATGAAATTATGCGTATAATTGAATCAAATTTTTGTGTAAGTGTTTAGCTATGGCTAGGAGGATCTCCCTGAATTTGAAAAAATTCCCCCGGAAGGGGGCGCTGTAATAGCAGTCTGTGCTATTTTCATTTTTGTACCATCGAAAAGTGTATGAAGTTATGCATGGAATTGAACTAATTTTTCATATATGTTTTTGGCTATGACCAGCAGGTCCTCCATGAATTTCAAAAATATTCGCCGGAAAGGTAACGCTGTAATCACGATGCCTGTACTTTTTTTTATTATTGTTCCATAAAAAATTAATGTTTTTACACACAGAATTCAACCAAATTTTTGTGTGTATATTTTTAGCTATGACCCAGCAGGTCCTCCTTCAATTCGGAAATATTCCGTTCGAAGGGGACCTGCCGTCTGGGTTGTCTGGGCCATTTTCGTTACCGTACTATCCGATTGTGTATAAATTTATGCATAGAATTTAACGAAATTTTTGTACATGTTTTGCTTAAAGCCAGCAGATCTTTTTGAATTTGGAAGTATTCTATGGGAAAGGAACGACAGCGATTTTTGTATCATTTTCTCGATTCTTCGTAATTCTACTGTCCATTGGCTCATGTCGAGACCGGAACTCGCGTCCCGCTATGCCGTCTATATGCAAATAGGTGTTGACAACAGAATAAGGAAAAATTATTGATTTTATTAAATATCATGATCTACATTAACTTTTTTTTTACTTCGGTTAATTGAATGAAACAGAAATTTTAGAAAATCAGTTGAAATATTAAAATAATAATATTATATATATAGAAAATATAGAAAATCAGTTGAAATATTAAAATATTAATATTATAGTATTAAATTTTAATATTAATATTATAGTATATGTTAATTATTAATGCACACACTACACAAATTATTCCATATGCACTGGTTCTTTAAAAAACTCTTTATTAAAAGAATAACACTCACTCGCAGCTCACTGCTGCATTATCGTCTGCATTTATCTCAAACACAACTTTAGAATAAAAACAGAAAAAACAATTCACTTCCTTTCACTTTCTCAACACTGACATTTTAATTATAGGTAGCACGGTATCGTCTGCCTACATAGAACATACCGGCCCCCCATTGACATGTTTCACATTCAATAATAACTCTTTTTTTACTAAGTACACTAATTACACAAATAAATACAAAAGGTCACTATATATGTTACTTAAATATAAAATTGAAAGAAAAAACAATATAACACTCACACACACATATATATATATATACTTTTTTTTTTTAAGTACTATGGGTTTCAGACATAGGTAAAATACATATTTTATTAATCGATCTTTTAAAAATTCTATTCTGAGTTTTTACCTGAACTACGCGAATTTTCTTATCATTACTGTAATATACTTCAATAATTCTGCCTAAAGGCCACTTATTGCTTGATATATTTTCCTCTACTAACAACACTAGATCTCCTATTTTTACATTATCCTTTTCAAATCTCCACTTACCCCTCTGTTGTAATTCACTTAAATAATTACTAGCGAGCTACGCCCGCTAGCTGGGCCACTTTTTCCAAACAAACCTCGATATTAAGCAGTATATAATAAGTAAAAAAATTCATTTAATAAGCAAGGCTTGGTGTTCGAATCCTCAAGCACAAAAAAAAGTAAATTAAAGAGCTATGGTTGTTATGCGCCCATTATCCCGTTAAAAATATGTGATTTCGCACAGTGGGCGCTACGCGCCCACCGTGCGAAGCCGGCCCACCGGCCTACCACCCACCGGCGCTACGCGCCATGGTCGCCATCGTCCCGTTAAAAATATTTGGTTTTGCACGGTTGGCGCTGCACGCCCATAAGACATTTTCTCGTGTTTTTTGGTTCATCAGAAGCAGACTTTTACGCAGATTTTGAATATGCAATCAGTTTTTTTCTCCTTAAAAAACTGTCTGCATGATGGTTTAAGAAAAAACGCGCAAAAAAAAGTTTTCGGTATTAAAAACTGCAAAAGACTACTATTAAAAAGAAATAAGTAATTTCATTAATATCACAAACAACATAACTAACAAATAATTTTGGCAGCTCGTTTTCCGTTTGTACTAACAGAAATTAGTATTAATCGCGTAAATCTTAGGTCACACAATATTCGTGTATGCTACCAAAAAGAAAAAGTATGAAAATAAATCGTGTTTAACATTTTTTACCAATTAATTAGTTCTTTTTCAAAGAACCGAAACGAAAGAAAAAGTCGTTTTCCCGGGAGAAAAAAGAGGTTTTCGGCTGCTTCTTCTTTTAGCCAAAGGGGAATTGTTCAGGTTCTTCACCGCAAGGTGGCGCAGTGTTCTGCCTCAGAGCTCCGTTTAAGCTCTGTTTGGGAAATTAGACGTTTTCCGTTCCGATTCCCGACTGGTTTTTAATTCATAACTTTTTTTAATTTTGGTCCCACGGTCTCGAAAATACCCGAAATGACTTTCTCGGAATTTTTCGAATCGAAAGACACCTCTCGCGACTTCCAACTCGCCCGCGTTGCGAACTGTAATCGGCTTCAAGCAGACAGACAGACAGAGGCGCACGGATTTTATTAGTATAGAGATGGTGCCATTTGCGCCAAAAAAGTTGTACAATTTTAGTTATTCTTTGCCATTTTTTGAGGCCATTTTCTTTTATATTGGTTAAATCAGGCTCAATAATGACATTTAATGGTCTGTTTATAAGAAAATGAGCTGGAGTTAGGACTCCAAAATCATCTGCGTCATCTGATAATGGACTCAAAGGCCTTGAATTTAATATTCCCTCTATTTGTATCACTACTGTAAGAAATTCCTCATAAGTGAGATTAGCACCTCCCACAATTCTCTTAAAATGAAATTTAAAGGACTTTATTGCGGCCTCCCAAAGACCCCCGAAATTGGGTGATCTGGGGGGAATAAATTTCCACTCAATGCCTTTACTAGACAAATATGCTGCTAATTTCTCATTAGGTTTTCTTACTAATTCATAAAAGACTCTAAGTGTTTTATCTGCCCCAATAAAATTTTTTGCATTATCAGAATACAATTTGGCACATTTACCTCTGCGTACTATGAATCTTTTCAGTGCCGCAATAAATGATTCGGAAGTTAAATCTGAAACAATTTCTATGTGTATAGCCTTAAATACAAAACAAACAAAAATACAGACATAAATTTTTTGTAAGATGGTCCTACGTGCATAACCAATTTTGATCATAAATGGCCCACACAGATCAACACCCGAAATATTAAAGCAATAGTCTAATTGGACTCTATCCCTGGGCAAATCGCCCATCAATTGATTTGCAATAACTGGTTTAGCTTTAAAACATGGAATGCACTGATGAACCACCTTTCGACACATTGCACGACCATTTATTGGCCAGAATTTATTTCTTACTAAGGATAGTAAAGTTGACGCACCAACATGCAAATATTTCTTATGATAATAATTTATAACAATTACAGTAAATTTATTACTCTTTGGTAAAATCGCCGGGTGCTTTTTTGAAAAATTTAAATTACTATTATTTAACCTGCCACCAACCCTTAAAACTCCAAATTCATCAAAGTAAGGGTTGAGGCCTTTTAACTTGCTACTCGGACTTGCCGATCCTTTAGTCTGAAGACTATGTATGTCTGCACCGAATTCATTATTTTGTATTGATTTAACTAAATGTCTCTCTGCAAGCTCCAATTCTGACGTACTCAAGGTTCCATTACACTTATAAAGAGGGTTTCTTTTATTCATCACAAATCTGAAAATATAACTAAGAATAGGCACAATCGTTAAATAATTATTACTAAGATTAGTCAAGTTATATACAAAACAATTCTCGGTGATATTGCAATTTATAACATTAAATTCATTCAAGGATTTAACATTAAATTTGAGCTCTTTATTGAACTAATGATTTGTTTCTAGTATGGTTATTGTACGTTGAGGATAATCACTGTTCTGAAGAAATAAAGGTCCCTTCCACCACAATTCACAGTTTGCAAGTTTGTCAGAATCCATACCTCTGGAAAGTTTGTCAGCAGGATTTTCTTCTGAGCAAATATGATGCCACTCACTAGAGTTTTCTTGTATGTTAGCCACTCGATTTTGAACTAATTGCTTAAGGTCGATAGGTTCTTTTTGAATCCATGCTAACACAATCATTGAATTTGACCAAAGGAAAACATTAGTCACTATTACTTTCATGGATGATAATACTCTGTTTACCAGTTTGATTAGCAACACTGCTGCACATAATTCCAATCTTGGAATAGTTAGATTATTTATTGGTGTAACTCGCGACTTGCTAGCGATTAAATTCACCATCACATTTCCTAAGGAATCACTGGATTTGCAATAAACTGCTGCCCCATAGCAACGTTCTGAGGCGTCAGCAAATCATTGTATTTCTATAATTTCTGGGTTTTCAATTATAATACGCCTACAATTTTTTATATTATTTACACATTTAAATGACATAAGAAATTGATGCCACTCATGAAACTCTGATTCAGGAAGCTCGTCATCCCAGTCAATATTGATTCTCCACAATTTTTGCATTAGTATTTTGGCTTTAGATATAACTGGACCAAGAAGTCCCAGTGGATCAAAGAGTCTCGCGATTGTTGACAATACTTCTCGCTTTGTGTAGGAATTGCTCAGTTCCACCTTAACTCGAAAAGTGAAACAATCATCTCTTGGGTTCCACAAAACCCCTAACGTTTAAGTTTCAATTTCATTTTCAAATTTGTACCCTTCTTCATATGTCAGCGAAAGATTTTTATCACTTGTACACCACTTATGGAGTCTCATACCTGCTTTATGCATAATCGCCATGAGCTGCCGCTGCAACTCTTTGGCTTCTTCAAGCGTAGGTGCACCGCACAAAATATCATCCATGTAAATATTTTCTCGAATAACCGATGCTGCCATCGGATAATTATCTCCTTCATCAATCGATAGCTGGTTGAGAGTTTTATATTTTGAGAACTAAATAAGGCGCACTAACCGTACCGTATGTAACGGTCTGTAGTTCAAAAATTTTAGGCTCTTCCTCGAAATTATCGTTCCACAAAATTCTCTGCAATGCGTGCTGACTAGGATCAATATTGATCATTCGATACATCATTTGAATATCCGCAGTCAGTGCATAAGTATGCTCTCGAAAACTAACCATAATCGTGAATAAGTCATTCTGAATAACACCGCCATTATATTGCAATGAATTATGTGATGTGCCATTTGTTGTTGTGGCAGAACAGTTAAATACAACTCTCAGTTTTGTGGTGGACTTTTCTGGTCTAAAAATACCATGATGTGGAGCATAATACACGACGTCAGGTTCTTTCACTTCTTTAACCTGTTTCATATGCCTCAACATTTCATATTCATTTAAAAAATCTTTATACAATTTGAAGTATTTCTTATCTTTTGATAAGCGAGTACACAGCGATTTGAGTTTTTTAAGAGCAAGATCCCTAGATTGGCCTAAACACGAAGGATTTTTCTTTAAAGGCATTTTAACCACGTATCTCCCTTCCTCATTTCTCCAATGCGTGCGCGCAAAATGTTGCTCACATATCTCAAATTCCTTACTTTTTGATAACTCTACTTTGACGTTTTCAACTTCCCAAAACTCTTTTAATGTTTGGTTTAAATCTTCCTCCCGAATTAGCCCACAATGAACTTTTACATCACTTTCATGCTCTATGCATCCACTAGCCACATACCCAAATACGGTATTTTGCAAAAGTAAATTTGAACTTTGAGAATATATTTGTCCCGGTCTTAATAACTCATAAAATATTTCTGCCCCCAACAACATATCAATTTTATCAGGGAAATTAAATCTATAATCTGCTAATATAGTTAAATCTGGTACGTCAACATTTATGTTAACCACTTGTTGCGGAATGAAATCTGTAATTTTCCTTACTACTAGCATAGTCAATTCTCTTTCAAAACTTTTATCTCTATTCGCGATTTTTGTATTTACGCAGCCTTTTATTGTCATAGAAGTGTCATCCAAACATGAAATTAAAGTATTCGTTTTATTAATTCTAAGCTGCAATCGATTAGCACACTGCGAAGTAATCAAACATGCTTGTGAGCCGACATCTAGTAAGCATCTAACTTCCTGCCATTCCGAAAACTTATCTTTAATGAGGATACGCGCCGTACTTAATAAAACGGATTTTGTTTTATTTTTCACAAAACTAGAGGCGACAGTCTGACTCGGAGGGTAGGAAAGGATTTCCTCGGGTTGTGAATTTTTTATTCCTGCAGCCGATTTAAACACACGACCAACATTTTTATTTAGATTATTTAATTCCTTTTCTTCTCTAGGAAAACGTATTAGCTCAGAATGCGGTAGTTTACATCTAGCACAATTTTTAGACTTACATTTCTATGCGCAACAATTATAATTTAAACATTTGAAACATGCTTTATTTAATTTCACAACTTCTACTCTATCTTTAATGGACAGTTTTTTTAATTGCGGACAAGACCGTGATATTCATTAGATTTACACAAGACACATTTGACATTTT
The DNA here is from genome assembly GCA_964019185.1 of Maratus speculifer. Classification (NCBI taxonomy): domain Eukaryota; kingdom Metazoa; phylum Arthropoda; class Arachnida; order Araneae; family Salticidae; genus Maratus; species Maratus speculifer. Next base: position 220,737,445 of record OZ025298.1, read on the forward strand.
TTGTTTCCGAAAAAAATATATTTGAAGCGCTCCTTTGAGGCCGATTTTGAAATTTATTTGTCGCTATACGTTTATTTTCATTTATCGTGTTTCTCGAATACACAATTGATTCACCTTTAGATTTATTTTTAATCGACAAAAAAATATCGCATTCTCTTCCTAGTTGCTGTGGTTTAAAATATGACTCTGATTGTTTAATTGCGATATGATTCATTAATTCGCGATCTAAAGAACTGAAAATTTTATCTGAAACAATCAGATCGCATAATGATTTAAAATCATTTACCTCACGCAAATTTCAGTAATACTGAAAAATTGAACTCAGCCTAGCTGCAAATTGAACGTAACTTTCCGACGGTAATTTTTGCGCATTCTTGAAATTGTTTAAACATTCTTGTGCAGTAGGTTGAAATTCCCTTAACACTATATTTTTCAATTTATCATAACTAATCAACTCTTCCTCTGATAAATAGATCATTAAATTGCTCGCTTTTTCGCCGAGAATATTTAACAGAATTTCGGCCATAAACTCTTCAGGTACATTTTTAGTTCGAAACGCTTTCTCAAGAGATTGAAAAAAAAGATTAAATGACTCAGCTCTCGTTGGTAAAGGAATAGTTAAAGTTTTAATACTTTTAATAAAACTTTCCAAGTTATTGTTCCCTATTTCCGTTTCCGATTTTTCTGTTACGGACGGCAAATTTTCGCGAGATTCTTTACGCAATTTGGCTATTTCTAATTCTTTCTCTAACTGAGCTAGTTTAATTTTTTCAAATTCCGAATTTTGTAAATCTAACTCCTTTTCTAATTGCGCTAATTTAATTTTTTCTAATTCTAATTTTGTTTTCTCAGTTTCTGTTCGTGATTTATACTTCTCGACAACCGAATTAACGATGCTTTTTAATAACTGCTCATTTGAGTAGTATTCACTATTCTCTATAATATTTCTTAAATCAATAATTTTACTACTTTCAGGAGCAGTTAAACCCAATTCCTCAACTACAAGCTTAAGCTCGTATTTATTTAGATTATCAATAACAGACATAATTTAATCAAAATAAACTAAAAAATTGCTCTTACTTTACTCAAATCGCTGCGAAATTCCGAGGAAGACTCATTATAATTCTTAAATTGATCTTCTTAGACGCAATATTTCACTTGTTTGAGCACGATATTATTCGAAGATTCTCATGTTAAACGTTGACAGATCTATAATAGAACTCTTAATATAACATCAGCACATAGTTCAAATTCTATGATTTTTCACTCTCATAAATAATTATTTTCACCTCACGGCTCGGCGGTCCATGTTAATAATTAATGCACACAAATTATTCCATATGCACTGGTTCTTTAAAAAACTCTTTATTAAAAGAATAACACTCACTAGCAGTTCACTGCTGCATTATCGTCTGCATTTATCTCAAACATAACTTTAGAATAAAAAAAAAAAAAAAAAAAAAAAAAAAAAAAACAATTCACTTCTTTTCATTTTCTCAACACTGACATTTTAATTATAAGTAGCACGGTGTCGTCTGCCTACATGGAACAGTATAAAATATTAATATGCGTCATTACTTTTTGAAATATTACGATGTAAGTATGAGATAGAATAAAGTTTTGGGAATGGCACATCCAACTAATTTACAATATGTTTGAATGAACTTTTGTCTAAATTTGTAAATGTCTAATTACCTAAAATGCATTTTTATATTACTTGATATTAGCTTTTTTCCTACTAAAGAAATAAGATAAGAGAGGTAATATTTATCAGCATGTTTCTGGAGACCCTCACTGTAATTTAAGAAACAACTACTGAGGCTAATCAATACGTTCTAGCATTATTCACTCTGCCAAATCGATTATTGTCGCACAAAATAAGTTGGATTATTCTTCGTCCACAGTTTACTCACTGTATTAGGGTTGGGAGAGTTTCTCGTCGAGAAAAAAGGAGATGAAAAAGAATGACACGTAAAAACTAAAATCTCCTTAATTTAAAATTGAAAGCAAAGCAGAATCTATTCTCATTATTGCAGATATTCATGTATTCCACAAATTGTGTCTCAATTGATAAAAAATAGTAAGAGAGCATGTTTGATGAATTCACAATTCCTTTTTTAATTTCACGTATTATACGAAGTTTTGTGTGCACCATTTTTAAATAAAAATCTCCATGACAACTTTCTTTAGATAATTACTAGTTGTTACTCGTGATTTCGTTCTCATAACATTTAAGAAGAATTAATTGATCAATTACAAAAATTGATCAATTACAAAATGCATATTTTAGTGCATTTTGTAGATGCATACGAATTTGAATATGCTTCACGGGGTGTTGCATCGTTAAAATTCAATTGAAGGGATTTTTCCGATAATGCCGTAATGTAAGGAAAATTTTTGACTATCCCTGTAAATAAACTAATCCTTTTCAATAGGTATTCGTGCTAAGGTAAACGTTTAATAACGTCCAAATATTTCACGGCAATCCGAGTATATTTACGAAAGTTAGAAAGCGGTCAGACGGACAGACAAACCAAAAGCATAATAACTTTTTAACATTTTTGGAAAGTGTTAAAAAATAGAGTCAAAAATATAATTATCAGTAGTTTTATTTTCCGCCTTTTTCCCACAAAAAAATTCTTCCTTTGATAATCATGAGTTTTGAATAAAAATTTCCATTTGTATGTAACTTATAACTTATTAATTAGTATAAGTAGCTATTGATATTCATGCCCCTTGTATTTTTAACGACTATTATAAATTATCTATTTTATTTCAACTATGACGTCACATTTTTCCAAGTGAAATATTTTGTTAAAAATATAATTATTTTTCATTCTTTTTACTTATAATTTATGTCGCCATTTTTGACACAAAAATTCTCATTAACTAAACAAATATCCTTGTTTAAATATATTATAATAAATACACCTTTTATTTTTACTTCAAATTTGACGTCATATTTATTTTCTTTTAATTTTTTTTCGCATGGAAATTGTTCAGTTGAAAATTTATTGCCGCTGAGATATTATTATTCCAGATTTTGATTTTTTCGGTAACGGGAAATAAAATTGATTAAATTTTATCTAAAAAAAATGCCTACTGATTCTATATGAAAAATAATGAAATTTTGAATTATTAATTAAAATATTTGAATAAAATAAATAAAACTTAGCCTATGTTCATTTCCGGGCTATAATCTATCTATATGCAAAGATTCAAAGACATTAATCCATCCGTTTTGAAGACAACTTCATTCCAACTTTCGGACACACTTTCACATTATAATATATATATATATATATATATATAGGGATTATTAAATCGAAATGTACGCTTTATACAATATATACACAGTTATAGATAAACATTTTTTGTTGCTTTGTTAGAAATCATGATTCTACATTTCAATTAATATTATAGCAACTTTTTCTTTTTAAAATTGAAACAATATTTTGTTTTCTTCAATTTTGGAAGATCAAGAAAAAATGCAGTCTACTACTGCGTTCAAGTACAATACATAAACTAACTAAAATAACAAGAAAAAAATGTTCTTAGTATCAGTTATCTAGTAGGTCACGTGACCTTGACGTCCGCCGTCTGATAGAGCGGGGAATGGATTTGCAAAATATCCCACATGCATGTTTCAATTTTAAAGCTACGGATTCAACTTGATTTTTGCAAAATACAAACGATATCAGTTGTCTTCAGAAAGCATAATCCCATTTCCAGGGCTCCCAAATGTTCCGCGAACTGAACATCAGTATTTTTTAACAGAAAATTTCATGATAGGATTCTACATAATTTGCGCTAAAATTAACATCCGAACGTAGTTTCTCGGCAATTTGCAAGAAAAATCTAAAAAGAAACTTTCTCTAAGTAAATTCTGATATTCATTTCGCGGACTATTTGGGAGCCCTGACTTATTATTTTTTGAGTCCATAATCAGTGGCGTAGATATTTTGGGAAAAAAAAATGATAAAATATGGCAAATAGTTAGATTTGAAATGAAATGTGCGTTTTAGATTAAGTCAATCGTTGGATTATTTACTGGTGCTTTCCATTTTGGATTTTTTTTTTTTTATGGTTCTCATAAGGATAGTTTTTCACCCATTATATTTTGTTATTCAGGCTTATTGCTACGTTTTGTTTCGCACCTGAAAGGAGATGACTTTGTACAAATACTGCAAACTTTGTCTAAATCTCTATACGAGATGGGAAGAAAAAAAAATTATATTTTGAATCAGAAAAGAAGAAAATATAAAATCATGCTGTCAATTTTCTTGATAATTTTGCTGATTTTATTTATAATTTTAATATATTTTTTGCTTACTGCGGGCGATTCAGAAGCATTTTTCCTAGAATATCCTTTCTTTATTTTGTTTAAGTTTTGTATTCTCCTCATTTGTCTTTGTCATGATTTGTAAATTGATTGGTAACTGGTATCACATTTTAAGACGAAAATATATAAATGTTTCTAGTTCATATAAATTAAAATTTAGTTAAAAGTTGCAATATAGTTTCAAACAGCTTTGATCGAAACCGAAAATTATGTAAATGACAATGAAAATCGTAAAATGTAATTTGAAAACGATTCGGGAAAAGTGGTAGCATTCTGAATAAAAAAGCTCTCTCAGCCTCAACTATCGATTATCTAGTAATGTAAAATATTTCTAATAGATGGCAGCAGTTTTGAAATTTCCATAAAACATACCCATTTTTTAATTTGAAATGCTTTTTAGGTGCGTTCGTAATTATGTAAATACGTAGCACCTATTGTTGTCGCTCAGTCCGTCCGTCCGTCTGTCCGTCTGTCTGTCCGTCTGTCCGTCTGTCCGCATATAACAACGCAAAAACTACCGAACCGAATCGTTTGAAATTTAAAATACATAATTATACCATAATTTTGTCGAGTCATTTCAAATTTTATGAAAATCGGATGGATAGATCAATTACAGGGACAATCAAAAGGATTCCGTTACATTACGGTCAATAGGGAAAAAAGTTTCAAATGCTTTTTAATCGTTTGAAATTTAAAACATATAATTATTGAGTAATTTTGTCGATTCATTTCAAATGTTATGAAAATCGGATGCATAGATCAATTACAGGGACAATCAAAAGGATTTCGTTACATTACGGTCAATGGGGAAAAATTTTCAAATGCATTTTAATCGTTTGAAATTTAAAACATATAATTATTACGTAATTTTGTCGAGTCATTTCAAATGTTATGAAAGTCGGATGCATAGATCATTTACAGGGACAACCAAAAGTATTCCATTACATTACAGTCAATGCGGAAAAAGTTTCAAATGCATTTTAATGATGTTACACTCATTCGAACATAATAGAATTGGCATGAATCTATGAAATATGTACTAAAATATGCATTCTGTACAATCTGTGATGCAAAGAATTTTTATTATTAAATTACAGGGCCACACAAAAGTATTCCACTACATAATGCTATACGGGGAAACATTGTTTGGGACGTGTTTTAATTATATTCAACTATTTCACATTTTATGAATAAGATATACGTTGCTGAGGTGTAATAAAAATTACTTCCTGCATATTTACAGAAACGTAAAGATTTCGACTACTATACTGTATCCGGAGTCCGCTCTACTATATCAGCAAGATCTGAATATTTTTAAAACTTCGTTATCATACGAACGCACCTCATTTGCTACGTTCACGTGCAATTTCCAACTTGTTAAAATTTACATATGATTATTTCCATGATTTTCGTGCAGAAAACACTGGAAGCTTTTTGTAAATGTTTCTCTCAAATTGAAAAAAAAAAAAAAAAAAAGGTAAAAGTAAAGAAAGATTAATTCTGTTTATTTTTGTTATAGAAATAAAAATTCACACTTGATGGATTTTATCTTGAAACAAAATTTTAAATGAATAACCAAGGCATACAAACAAACATTAAAATTGGTGGGGAAAAAAAAAAAAAAAAAAAAAAAAAAACTTAGTAAAACATCCTTTTAATCCAAAGTTGCTTGAGCAGACAAATAAGCAGCAGTTTCTTTGTGATTTGTCGTTAGTATTTTCGATTGCACAATTGTCGTTATCACTTAAGATTCATAATTTGTCTATCCAAAGTAGTAGTTATTTTGTTCGATTTCCTGATAACAGATGGCAGCAGTACAAAAAGTCTAATCACATTGTGAAAACTGCGTAAAATGGAAACTGTAAGAACCAGAAAAAAATAAAACAGTTTTAAATTACGTCAAAACAAATAAGGTTGAGTTTTCCACACTTCACAACTAAACTTAAACTCTTTGTTTGTTTGAAAAGAAAAAAAAAAAATAGCAAAAAGTTAATCTGCCAATATTAGCAATTATTTTTGTTAATGTATGGTCTCTGAAAAGACTTTTTTTTTACAGTTGGGGCATTTCCCGGTGGCGTTTTCGCCTGGCCTTGGCTTTTTGGATCTAATGAAAATTTCCTTTTTTTTATTTTCTTTTACTTTTTCAATTGTTAAACTACATGTATTTAACATGTTCTCTATTATTATTTACTCTCTGAAGCTTTTTTATTTATTTAATTTGTGGCTACCAGCCGCATTTAAACAATTTTAGGTAGATTTCGCATGAAGTACTACCTATTGTGGTCTCTCCTATGTCGAAATTTCTGAAAATTTTTTGCAGATCTACGCCGATCATGATTACAATCAGTAAAAAAAAATTATATATATATACCCAATGCTTCGCAATTGTTCCAATATTACCAACTCCTCTTGATTTGTTTGAGTTTGTTATTTTATGGGTTAGTATTCATTACAGATGTTAAATAGTAGTATTGCATAATGGTTCTATACATACAGGGTGGTTCAAAATTGACCGGTATATTTGAAAAATCAATAAAAATTAAACGGGCAGCGATAGAAATACATCGTTTGTTGCAATATTCTTGGGACAACAGTAAATTTTCAGGCAGACAAACATTCGAAATTAGTTACATTTTTCAACAACAGATGGTGCTGCAGGCGATTTGAAAAATATAGAAAAAAATGCAGTCTGTGAGTTCTCCTTTCTGTAAGTCGTTTTTCTGCTGTATACAGTGTGCTGTTTACAGATTGCAAATTTGCTGTGAAAAATGGTTTATTCCTTAGAACAGAGGATTTTTGACTTGAAAGACCAGGTGTACTGCCACAATCCAGAAACAATTGAACAACTGAAGCAGTACACTCTAAAAGTGGAAAGAGTGAAAAGCTCACTTTTTGGAAGAGTGAGAGCCATTTTCACTCTTTTTGGAGTGATTTTTGTAAAAATACACTCCTAAAGGAGTGAAAATTTTCACTCTATACAAAAGAGTGAATAATCTCACTCTATAATGGAGAGTGAGAGAGTCACTCCATCGATAAAAGTGACTGTCTCACTCCGTTATCGAGAGTGAGAGCGTCATTCCAATGATGAAAGTGAAATCTTGGCATTATAAACTTTTAAATATTCCTGTTCATCTTTGAATCAATATATTGTGTAAAATATCGTGTAAAATAAATAATGTCACAGCAAAATGTGACATTTTTTAGCAGCAACGCCCAAAGAGAAAACTGCACAAGAGGAAAAGTTTCAATTTGGCGACACTAGCCCGCCCTCCTCCCCGTCTTGTTTTTGTGGCAGGTGTCATAAAATTGAAAGGTGTGAAAACACATTTAAATTCTATTGAATACATATTTCATGTTTACTAATATACAATTTTAAACTATTTAATTTTAACAACGAAAAAATATAAGATAAAATTTTCCTTACATTTTGGCAAAGGGTATTTGGAAAACAGATTTGGATTAAATGTAGCTTTAGTAAATTATAACAGTTTGTAGCTAACCCCTTTTAGATTCCAAGAAAGAAATCATATGCTATTTTCAGAATGTATGTTTTTGCCCCAATATATACATATCTGTTTTTTTTTTTTTTTTTTTTTTTTTTCAATAAAAGAAGAAACTAGGCTGGTTTGTAGTATAAATTTTGAACCCCTCACTTTCTGCTCCCAAGGCGACTGCCCCCTTCTCCCCCCCCCCCCCCAGGGCGCCTTTTTATTGGTGGGGGAGTGAGCCTAAAATGCCATGTCAAAATTCATTATTTGCCAACTCAGTGAAAGCAAACATAAATAGTTCTCAGCGTTTGCCAACTAGTTTTATAATTTTACCAAGCTATCTCAATTAGAAAATGTAATACAATTTATATTTGGAAAAAACTTAATTATATTGGTAACTTTTGCCAAATTTATTAGAAATAAGAAGTGTATTATAATTTTTTTATAACATTTTGAACAAATTTGCCAGTTCAGTTTGCAAATTTGCCCATTGCATTTGCAAATGTTTGGGGGAGGGGGCTCCCCGCCTGTCCCCCCTTAGCAAGGCCCCTGCCCCCCCCCCCCACCCCACACACACACACACTTTGCATGGCCCTGCATTTTAGTTTTCAAAACTACACTTCCTAATTTAACCTTGGAAATTACACCGATTCGCGATTTGGTATTGAAACGAATTCTTTTTAAAAGAGAAAATCTCACTCCCAAAAAAGAGTGAATTATGACGCAATGAGAGAGTTACGTATGCATTACATAATCACCAACCAATCAGGAGAATCTTCTCTGTCTACGGCACTTTGAGCTGGATATGCGGTTACTATCCGCCATTTTGACATCTCCTCTTCGTTCCATGGGTCCATATATGTGGACGTTCATTCTTTTCCCTTTCATTAATAATGAAAAGTAATAACACATGAATATTATCAGCGTTGTGATCTTAAATAATGCAGAGAATACATAGTTTAAGCATGTATAGGTTATCTTCATGAACGTCCGTGGGTAAGATATAGACCATGGATAGACTAAAGCTTAATTTGAGAAACAGTGGGTATAGGGAGCTTTTTAAAAAAAATCCTCAATGTGTATCCTCAATGTGTAATTCTCCGGTGTGTACCCTCGAATAATCTTCACTAAATGGATTTTATTACATGAAGCTCTTAATGGTAAGTCGTATTTAATTTTAGCTTTTTATTCTAGTAGAATCAATTATCACAGTAAATGTAAACGTTAATTTCAGTCACTTAAATTAACTTCTACTGTGGAGATTTTTTCGCTTTTTTTTACTGTTTTCGGATTACGAAACTTTAATTTGAAGTTAAATAATTATATTCGATTGTAATGATATAAGGAAATGCTTTCATTTTGAAAATTAGCATTATTTTACGAACATATGTTTTGGATTATTATAATTTTGAATATTTTGAAAGGTATTTCTTTATTACTAATAATGTTTTAAATTAATATTTAAAATTATAAAATTTTGTTTTCAGATTTAAGATTTGCCAACTTAAAAAATTATAGGAATTTCTTCTAACATTTGGCAAGATTTTTGAGAACTTTCTAAATGTAATAATGCATTAAATTTATTTATTGTGGTATGTTGTTGTTTTTAATAATACAACTGTAAAAAACAAATTATATCTTGAATGATTTTCTAATTATTTTTTATAAAGCACACGAAATCTTTTTAGTTGATATTAATAAATTTCAATATATAACTAGAATAAAAAGTTATAATTAAATATGGCTTAATTTTTTCCGGTAGTAAGTTTGGTGGTGGTAAGGGAATGATAGAGTTCCGGTGGCAAAAATTGCACTTTTTTACCGTTGAAAACAGAAAATCTCAAATGTTTCGGGGAGGGGGCAATCACACAAGGTTTAAATTTGAAATAAATTATTTTAGTTTATTTTTGTCAGTAATATAATTTAATTCATATGTAACTTTAATTAAGATTTTCCTTAATAATTCAATTAATGTTACAAAAATTGAATTAAATAAATATTGTCAATAACGTATTTTTTACAATGCCCATAAAATATTCATAAACTAACATAAAAAAAAAGAATTCACTGCAAAAAAAATTAACATTCACTCCTTCGTAACAGTGACTAGTCACTCCTATGATAGAGTAACTACTCACTCTTAAGAAAGAGTAACTATTCACTACATCAGGGGTGACAAAAACGCACTCCTTCAGTAAGAGTGAATAGCCACTCCTCCGAAAGAGTGATTATTCACGCCTGTTTAGAGTGAGTATTCACTTCTCAGGAGTGAGTATTCACTCTTTGAAAGAGTCAACAATTCCACTTTTGCTCAAAGTGAATACTCACTCTAAAGAGGTTGGGCATATTTTGAGTCTGCGATAGAGTGACTATACACTCCTCCGGAGTGAATAGTCACTCTTTTTTATTTAGAGTGTACATCTCTTCTGCATGTGAAGCCATCCCGGTTAGCATGTTTACACACTTTTCTGGTAATTTCGTTCTGAGATTACGCCATATTATTGCTGCACATGGAGGATTTGTGGAAGATATCGTATTTTAGATTTTCCAGACTGCAGCGCCACCTGTTGTTGAAAATTTTAACTAATTTCGAAAGCTTGTCTGCTAAAATTTACTGTTGCATATTGCAACAAACGGTGTATTTCTATCGCTGCCCATTTAATTTTTATTGTTCTTTCTAATATACCGGTTATTTCGAAACACCCTGTATATATACAGGGTGTTTCTAAATTCACGGTCCAAACTTTAAGGGGTGATAGTACACATCAAGACAAACAATATTTAAATAGGAAACCAAGGGTCCCAAAGTCTTCCGAAGGAGATAGGCGCCATTAAAGTTTAGGGTCCAAAAATTCAAATGATTATGAAAAACAGAAAAATTGGTCGATTCGTTTGCGGTTTTCACTAAAATTATTCTTTATGTCAGTATTGTCTTGAAAATAAATTATAAAGATAAATTTCAAAAAATGACGATAGAGGGCACTTTAGACTTTAGAGTAACGAACAACTATTTTTTACCGTTATTTTTTGCATCTCATTAAAGGTTTCGTAAGCTTAGACTTAAACTTAAATTTTGAGCTCAAAATCTGAATAGTTGGAAGCAGTTAAGTAGCACAAACTTAACTGTGTTCAGAGGGTTTTAAATTCAAATGATTATAAAAAACGGAAAAAATGGTCGATTGATTTGCGGTTTTCACTAAAACTATTCTTTATGTCGGTATTTTATTGAAAATGAATTATAAAGATAAATTTCAAAAAATGCCGATAGAGGGCGCTTTAGACTTTGGAGTAACGTACAACTATATTTTATCGTTATTTTTCGCGTCTCATAAAATTTTCTTAAAAGCTTAGACATAAACTTAAATTTTGAGATGAAAATCTGAATCGTTGGGAGTGGTTAAGTAGAGTAAACTGAACTGTGTTCAATGGGGGTGGGGAGGTTCAAATTTCAAATTATTTTAAAAAACGGAAAAATTGGTCGATTCGTCTGCCGTTTTCGCTAAAACTATTCTTTATATCAATATTTCCTTGAAAATAAATTTTGAAGATTAATTTCAAAAAATACCGATAGAGGGCGCCTTAAACTTTAGAGTAACCAACAACTATTTTTAAGCGTTATTTTTTGTATCTAATTAAATGCTTGCAAATGCTTAGATTTAAAATTTGAGCTCAAATTCTAAATCGATGGAGGGGTTAAGAAGCGGAAACTGAACAGTGTTCAGGAGTTAAAATGTTACCCTCCCCACTAGGGCGGAGCGTAAAAAAACTTTTTTACGAAATTCTTTTCTCCCTAGCGCCCAAAAGTTGTCTAGTGGTATCAGTAATACACTCACAAAATTTCAAAACAATCAATAAATATCTTCCGGTTCCACTTTTGGTTCGAAATATGCAATTTTAGTCAAAAAGGTTGTAATTTTTCACATTTCATTAATATTTTTAATTTTAATTTTTTTATTCGCCCTAGTGCGGAAAAATTGAAAGAGTGCATAAGGAACACAAGTACAAAATATTAGAATAATTAAAAGATATCTTCTTGTTCCACTTTGGGTTCTAAGTATGGGAAATTTGTCGAAAATTACGCAAATTTTCACATTTTAGTCATTTTTTTATTTTTCGATTTTCTATTCCCGCTGACATGAAAATGTTCGAAGAATATGCAAGAAACATAAGTAAAAAAGTTTAGAATAATAAATAAATATCTGCCCTCTTCCTTTTCGGGGGTTTAAAAATGTGAAAGTAGCCAAAAAGTATGTAACTTTCCACATTTCAGAGATTTTTTTCTTATCAATTTTCTCTTCTCGCTGGCGCGGAAAATTCGAAAATCATATGACAAACATAAGTGTAAAAATTTTAAATAATTAATAAATATCTTCTTATTTGACTTTTATTACTTAAACTGGCAAAATCATAGCATTAATGTTGTCAAAAATCATAGAACAATCGAATTAAAAGCGATCTGAGGAAAATTCCTCTAATAAGTTCAGCTTTCTGTTCGTTTACTGTAGTATTACTGTTGGTTTAATGCTCTGGTCGTGATAGGTGCGTAATGAGGATATTCAGTTTTAGCTTCTATATTTTATTGAAAATAATACATCTGAAAGTTTTTACAATATTTTAATTTTTAATACAAATTTTTAATTACTATATTTTAATTTTTAATTTTTGTGTTGAACTAATAGTGTGCATGGAAAATATTGCTCAGAAATATCACAATTAAGGCGCAGTATACACAGCATTTGTCTCATCCCATTTTTTGGGATCCTACAGAAATAAGAACTGGCATTCTACCAACTTATGAACATTTAATGTACTTTTTTGTTGGTGAGAAATGAATCGAAATATAATTGAAACTCGGACCCAACTTTGGGTGATAGTGGATAATGGGCTGAAATGGTTGAAGCAATTTGGCAGGCTCCTCAGTTTCATCGATTTCTAGGCAAAAAGTAGTTCAAATGATTGGTTCATATAATGACAAATACAAGAGTATGAAGAAGTTTGACGCTAAAGAACAGTGTCAAACATACGAAGTCAAAAGCGCTAAAGAACAGACGAAGTCAAAATTGAAAATTTTCTTATTGGAAGGGGGAAAAAACGTCTGTTTGAAAATTTTTCTTACAAGAGTACATGTCTAGATCAATGTAAATGTCCACGTGATATAAAAATTCCAGAATTGGAAGATAGTTTTTTAAGGATCAAAGAACTTCAAGGAATTTGTCGATAGACACAATTGATACATTCGGAAACACGGTCCAGAACACGGAAACTTAGTAAATGAATGAGCAGGCTCGAAAACGAATAAGAAAGTTTCTGAAAATGGAATAAAAGGGAAAACACAATCACTACTACTTCATCGAAGACTTAGAGTTATTTAAATCTTTTAGTCTTGTTGATGAACAACTGTATCACGACCTAAGTGATAATCCTTTAGTGTCATTGCATTCTAACATAAATACTAAAAGTTTATCACGAACAACCCGTCGTCCTGCCCTAGCCAGAACTTGAAACACAATAGGAGTGTCCGACCGAGTTGCAGCATCAGTAACAGGCGCACTTCTTGAAGATTTGCGAGTTGTGACATGTGGCGACATGTCCAATGTTATAGACAGGCTTAAAACAAGAGGAGAAAGAAATAAATATCGCATGAAATGCCAAGTCCAAGATTAGAGTTCCAGATCAACCAATACCTTGAAAGGATTGTATTTTGCCGGACGAAAAGATCAAACTTTAATTCAGAGGAATATTGAGGGAACGTTACATCAACAAAGAGTGCTTGAAGAATACTTGACACTTATAGAAAAACCTGGCTGCAATTATGTGGGGCAAGTGTCACCAATAACCTCTTTTGCTATGTTTCTCATATGATTTTCTAATACTTTCCGCTCCAGCAAGAAGAGAAAATTGATTATATAAAACAGTCTCTGAAATGTGAAAAGTTACATACTTTTTGGCTACTTTGACATTTTTAGACCCCTAAAAAGAAGCCGGAAGATATTTATTTATTATTCATAAATTTTTTACTTATGTTTCTTGCATATTCTTCGAACATTTCGATGCCCGTGGGAATAGAAAATCGAAAAATAAAAAAATGACTAAAATGTGAAAATTTGTATCATTTTCGACAAATTTCCCATATTTAGAACCCAAAGTGGAACCAGAATGTATTTTTTAATTACTCAAATATTTTGGACTTGTGTTCCTTATGTACTCTTTCAATTTTTCCGCACTAGGGCGAAGAAAAAATTAAAAATTTAAAATATTACTGAAATGTGAAAAATTACAACATTTTTGGCTAAAATTGCATATTTCGACTCAAAAATGGAACCGGAAGATATATATTGATTGTTTTGAAATTTTGTGAGTATATTACTGATACCAATAGACAACTTTTCCGCGCTAGGGAGAAAAGAATTAAAAAAAAAAGTTTTTTACGCTCCGCCCTACTCCCCACCCCTCGAACACATTTTAAATTTCCGCACTTAATTACACAAAAGATGCAGATTTTGAGCTCAAAATTTAAGTTTGAACTTTTACAAGCATTTAATTAGATACAAAAAAGAACGGTTAAAAATAGTTGTTGGTTACTCCAAAGTTTAAGGCGCCCTCTAACGGTATTTTTAAAAATTAATCTTTAAAATTTATTTTCAAGGAAATATTGACATAAAGAATAACGGTTAAAAATAGTTGTTGGTTACTCCAAAGTTTAAGGCGCCCTCTAACGAAAACGGCACTCTAACTCCTCGAAAACGGCAAACGAATCGAACAATTTTTCCGTTTTTTATAATCATTTGAAATTTGAACCTCCCCACCCCCATTGAACACAGTTCTGTTTGCGCTACTTAACCACTCCCAACGATTCAGATTTTCATCTCGAAATTTAAGTTTATGTCTAAGCTTCTAAAAAAATCTTATGAGATGCGAAAAATAATGGTAAAATATAGTTGTACGTTACTCCAAAGTCTAAAGCGCCCTCTATCGGCATTTTTTGAAATTTATCTTTATAATTCATTTTCAATAAAATACCGACATAAAGAATAGTTTTAGTGAAAACCGCAAATCAATCGACCAATTTTTCCGTTTTTTATAATCATTTGAATTTAAAACCCTCTGAACACAGTTAAGTTTGTGCTACTTAACTGCTTCCAACTATTCAGATTTTGAGCTCAAAATTTAAGTTTAAGTCTAAGCTTACGAAACCTTTAATGAGATGCAAAAAATAACGGTAAAAAATAGTTGTTCGTTACTCTAAAGTCTAAAGCACCCTCTATCGTCATTTTTTGAAATTTATCTTTATAATTTATTTTCAAGACAATACTGACATAAAGAATAATTTTAGTGAAAACCGCAAACGAATCGACCAATTTTTCTGTTTTTCATAATCATTTGAATTTTTGGACCCTAAACTTTAATGGCGCCTATCTCCTTCGGAAGACTTTGGGACCCTTGGTTTCCTATTTAAATATTGTTTGTCTTGATGTGTACTATCACTCCTTAAAGTTTGGACCATGAATTTAGAAACACCCTGTATATATATATACATATATACATATATACTTACATAACACTTTTTTCTGGACACGATAACTTCTACAGTTTTGTTCCAATCTCTTCTAAGTTGATGCATAAAATCAAGGGGTATAAAATCTCGGCTAAGTTGGTGAATGGGCAAAATCGTTCTTAGGGGGTGAAATTTGGGAGGGTTTTTGTGGAAACCGAAAAAACGCCATAACTGCTTAATTAAAATAGATATTGAATCGGTTTAAAATTTATATTACTTCTTAAAAATGGGGCAATAGTGTACGCATGACAAATTTTTGATAAATTTAGAAATGGGCTAAAAGGGCGAAAAAAAAAACAGGGTTTCGGAGAAAAAAATTCATAACTTCGTCAATTCTCAAGATATCAAATCCAACTAAATTTTGTATAAATGGTCTCAACATTATCTAAAATTTTTGTATTTACAGGCTTTTCATAGAACTATTTCTTACCGATTAAAAAAAGGAGGGTGGTGAAAAAAAGTCAAAAATCTGTTAGTGTACTCCCCAGTAATAAATGCTGGAAGTGCGTTTTCAGTTTTGATATACTTTTTTAAAGTGTAAATAATCTTTTGCGTTCTGTATAACTTCTATATCTATACTAAATTATAATAAGGTAAGGTTTGTTTGTTTCTTTGTAGGAAGTAACCTCTGGAACTACCGAATCAATTTTCAAATGATGGTGTCCGTCCTTGTTCAATCCTTGTGTTGTCGATGATAAAAATTGTTCAAACATAAGGTATATTCTATGTCGGTGCAGCTACCTGCAGAGGGTTGCTGGGGGAAAAAAAACAATCTAACTTCCGATTACTGTGATACTAAAGAGGCCAAAAATTGGTCGGGCATGGCTGTTACTTATATGCCATGGCTGTTACTTATAAAATACTAGCTGACCCGCCCGGCGTTGCCCGGGTCCGTATTAACAATATTAACCCTTTCCGGCGCAGTGTTACTTCTCCAGCAACACCTAATTTTAATTCCAAACTTGCAAACGACACCAGAAATATTTTATAGAAATTTCACTTTTACAATGAAAGCGTGAAATTGGGTATTCTTAATTTCTATAAAAGTCGTTTTTAAATTCCGGTGTCAATCAACAATTTCTTACTTTATGAGCAGCGTTTGCCTGCGCCGGAAAGGGTTAAACGAACTTGAAATTTCTATGATTTTATCATTAACTCGAAACATGCAGAAATGTATTGTCTGAAATACGTGGCCACTGACAGTGTGAAAAATCGGTTTAAAAAACAGCTAATGTTAAGCTCTAAAAATACTTAAAATGAGCGATGAGAAACGCGGGAGGGAATATGTATCCAACGACTGCGTGATTTTTGTGTTAGTGTTGATATTTATCAAAAATCACTGTTAAGTCATGTAACTAATTATTTTTTTTCACATAAAATTCCCAAGTGAAATATTTTGAATTTCAAACTAATTATATCACTCTTAAATCCGACTATACCATGAATAAATTCGATACTCGCTGGTAGCTAAAATGTTGGTATGTAGTATTATAATTTCAGAGCAATTTAACAAAAGTAAGTGTTATTTTTAATCAAATCATGCGTAATGTTCACTCTATGGATAAATTCCTACCCGTAAACTTTTGTACCGTAACCATAACCTGCCTGTAACCAAACTTTGACTTAACAGTACCTTACCGTAAATTAAATATAACATAAATGTAACCTAGCCTTCACTTTATTGTAACATATCCTTTATCTAACCATAACATAAATGCAATTTAACTTTAACCTAACTTTAACTTAACCGTGAACTAACTGTAACCTAACCTGAAATTAAATATAATCAAAGACTTACCATAATGTAATTGCAACCTAAATGTTACCAAATCATATATTGGTTTCATGTCCATGGAAATTATTTTATCTTGTTCGGATCTAGTTATGATTCATTAGAACATTTTTGTCAGGTTCAGATTTCGTTCGGTTCAGATTTTAGGCTTTATTTTTTTTCATATATATATACTATTTAGTTTTAATGTTCGGGTCGTATTCATGTCCATGGAAATTATTTTGCCTTTCTCGGATACATTATGGTTCTTTGGAATATTTTTGTCGGGAACAGATTTGTTTCAATTCAGATTTCGGCTTTTTCTTCAAATTGAATTTTTGGGTTCGGTTTTTCTTGCGTGTTCACGGAAATTATGCTGCCTTGTTCGAATAAGAATATGCTTCACTGGAATATTTTTTTTTCAAGTTCAGATTTGGCTCAGTTCAGATTTCGTGATTTTTTTCAAAGAAATTTTTTAGGTTCAGATTCGGTTCATGTGAATGGAAATTTTTTGTCTTATTCAGATCCGGTTACGTTTCTTTGGAATATTTTTTTATCAGGTTCTGATTTGGTTCGATTCAAATTTCAGGTATTTTTTCAAATAGAATTTTTAGTTTCGGATCTCGTTCATGTCCACGGAAATTATTTTGTCATACTCAAATCCAGTTATGATTCTTTCGAATATTTTGGTCGAATTTAGATGTGGTTTGGGTCAAATTTCAGTTTTTTTCAAATCGAAATTTTTATGTTAGAGTTGGGTTTATGTCCATAGAAATTATTTCGTCTTGATTGGATTGGGTTTAGATAGGTTCTTTGGAATATTTTTGTCAGGTCCAGATTTGGTTCAATTCAGATTTCGGGTTTTTTCTTCAAATATAACTGTTGGGTTCGGGTCTTCTTGCATGTTCATGGAAATAATTCTGTCTTGTTCGAATAAGGACATGCTTCACTGGAATATTTTTGCCAAGTTCAGATTTCGTTCAGTTCGCGATTTTTTTGAAAGAATTTTTTGGGGTTCGGATTGTGTTCATGTGCATGGAAATATTTTGTCTTCTTTGGATCGGGTTGCGTTTCTTTGAAATAGGTTTGTCAGATTCAGATTTGGTTCGATTCAAATTTCAGGTATTTTTTGAATGGAAGTTTTAGGTTCGTATCGGGTTCTTGTCCACGGAAATTATTTTGTGTTACTCGAATCCGGTTATAGTTCTTTCCAATACTTTGGTCAGATTTAGATGTGGTTTGGGTCAAAGTTCAGAATTTTTCAAACGGAGTTTTTTAGGTTTGAGTCGGGTTTATGACCATGGAAAGTATTTTGTCTTGCTGGGATCGGGTTATAGTTCTCTGGAATATTTTTATCGGTTTCAGATTTCGTTCGAGTCATATTTCGGGTTTTTTTCAAGAAAATATTTAGGTTCGGGTCAGGTTTCATACCCACGAAAATTATTTTTCCTTGTTTGAATCGGGTTATGCTTCACTTGAACATTTTTGCGGGATTCAGATTTGGTTCTGGTCAGTTATCAAATCCATAGTTTTTTCCAAACAGAATTTTTAGGTCAGGGTCGGGTTTATACTCACGGAAATTTTGTGTATCACGGATCGGAGTGTAGTCTGTTTTTTTCTGGTTGGGATCGGGTTATGTTTAAATTAGTCTAATCATTAAGATTATAATCAGTTTTGCTACTATTCTTTTTATGGCTATTTCTGATAGATAATTTACTTTGCTATTTGATAATTTATTATGGTGAATGAATCGTTTGCGGATACAAACAACTGTATGCCAACAGCTATTTTATTTTTGTTTTAAAAACAAATTAAAGCCATATTACAATTTTAAATTGAACACATTTAAATTTAATCAATGATTAAAAAAATAAACTCATAGAAAAGTGTTGTGTAATGTTTTTTACAGAAACACAGCTAATGACTCAAACATTCTAATGTTCGAAATGCCAAAAATATGCGTAAAACCATATAGTAAAAAGAAATTAATAGAGTGGCAGTATAATGTCTTGGGGTGACGCAAAAAATATAACTCTAAAATCCGCTACATTAAGTCCAAATAAGCACCAACAAAACCATGTCCTTTGAAACTCCGATCAATTCAAACTGGTTTAAACCAGTATTTCTTTGTCTTTGTTTTTTACCTTTTAAACTGTTATTGAAGAGTTGACTAAAATTTCGTTTAAAAAAATAACGTTTTGTGCCATTATTGCCTGTAATACACGATCAGAATGCATGAAAGATACAATTAGATCAATCATAGGCAAGAATTATTTGATTATTTTTATCATATGGCTTTGAAATATCAATATAGAAGCATCATTTAAGACTTTGCTTGAAAAATCAACATTCTTTCGTTAATATCTTAAAATCGTCTGCATTCTGAAATCTAGATTTTAGATTAATATTATTATTTAAGTTTAAAAGAATCTTTTCATCACTATATTTTATATATTGACATGGAATTATTAATATGTTGTTAAATCATAAACATTGTTCCTCTACGTTATAAAGTATTAAAAATTTCTGAAAAAAAAAGAGAAAACTTTTAGTAATATAATTTTTTACTTCAAATCATATGTTTTCAATATTTTATTTATTTTGTTTTGACATTTAATTATTTTTAATTTTCCAATTTCAATTATTTTAAAAGCAAATATTTATTTTAATAAATAATATAATAGAAAAAAACCATTTAAAAAAATTACTATTTCTTCGTAAAATATGCTTCAGCTGTAATTCATTTCTTCCAATCCATCTTATTAATACAAAATTCCTTCCTCGTGCTTTACTTTGAGACATTAAAATTTCAGCGATAAAGGGTTTCATATTGCAAACCTTTTTTTTTCGTTTACTTCGCCACCACCTATCTTTTTCCTCCATGGCGTACAGCAGCTGTAATAAAAAAAATCCTCATTTAAACTGACAGTTTGCCAGTCTATGAATTTTAAAGTTCAGTCCCAGTTTTTTAAATTATTTTTGCGAAAATTTTATGCAACCAATCAACCATAAGAGAATGTAAAGGAAAAAAGATAAAAAAAAGCGATTTTTTATGAGAGTGAGGTTTGGAATTTAATTAATAACTCAGTTAATAAATAGAATTTTGAAATTCTGAGCGTCAGGTGCATCAGGAGAGATATTGGGCTACTCTCAGAAAAATTTTGAGCTTTGTACGTACCGTAGTTTTCGATAACTATCGCAGACACACACACACACACACACACACACAGACAGAGCGATTTGTTATTTTATTAATATAGATAAATGCCCTCTAAGAAGAGTTGAAAATTAATTCGAAATTTACAAGGTTTGAAGCGAATGGAAGAACTTAAATGGTTCGAAAAAATTCCTAAATTTCGATTTCTATACAATCTCCGGAAATAATCAACTGATTATAAAAGTAATGGTTACTTATCACAGAATCTCTGACAATCACTGACAATCACTTGAAAATCTCTTATCCTAAAAAGAGTATGTTGTATGCCAGTGACGCTATCAACTGTGGTTGGTAAAAACACCAAAGTTCTAAAAAAAATCTTTAAAAATGTTTTAAATTACGTTTCTATGGAATATTAGGAAATACGAAACCGATTTCATTAACTAATGTTGGAAAATTAATGGTGACAATCCCTGTTTCAATATACAGGAAAATCTGTTGTGAGGGTGTGTAGCGTGAAAGCGACATCTATCCTCTCTTTTACTTTAACTTTCTAGAGCGTGTGTGTCTTTTTCGGTTTCTACAGTTAAGTCACGGTTAGAAGTAATATGTAAATTTGTAGTATCTCAGTTTGCAGCATATAAAAGCTTGGAATTTGAGTGTGTGAGTGTGACTTGCGGTGTTAGCCAGCTAGTGGTGTCTAGCGGCGTAAGCTGTCTAGGTGGTGATGACAAGCAGTGGACTGATTTAAATCGAGTTATAGCAAGTTATTATTGCGCCTCCAATGAGTTAGCCAGGAGTTTTGCAGTGAGCCGCCAGCAGCAGTTTCATTCAGAGCGGAGCGATTCGAGAAGTTTGCCGTTGGTAAGAGATAGTAATTATTTACGTTAAATATTTCAAAGTTAATAAAGAGTGTTGCACAGCCACGGGCGGTTAATAAAGCTTTATCTAGCAGTTTAGCTGAAGCTTACGTGAGAAGTTGATTCGAAGTGCCTCGATTGAAGCTAGTGCCGGATCTGTGAGTATGAGTTTAATCTTTTTGTATTGTAACCAGGGGCGGATCCAGAGGATCGTTTTGGGAGAGGCGATACTAAGAAACATAGAAACAACATTGTCATAATTTCTGTACATGAAATCATTCCTTGTACAGTTATTATTAAATGAATGATCAAATGAAATGCTTTTCCGCGATCTTCTCACGAAATACGCTTTTTTCCGCGATCTTTTGACTAAATTCGCGCTCTTTTTGCGACTCTTTGACAGAATTCGCATTTTTGACGAATTTCGCGTTTTTTCCCGCGAAACTCTGTCAAAATTCGTTTTTTTCGCGATTCTTTGACGAAATAGGCTCTTTTCTGCAATACTTTGACAAAATTAGCAATTTTTTGCAACTCTTTGAGAAAAGTAGCTCATGTTTCCTCGACCTTTTGACGAAATTGAAGTTTTTTCCGCTGCACTTTGACAAAACTCGTGCTTTTCCTGCGATCCTATGTCGAAATACGCGCTTTTCAGCGATCCAATGTCGAAGTTCGCGTTTTTTACGCGATCATCTGTCAAAATTCGCGTTTTCCGCGACCCTTTGACGAAATTCGCACTTTTTCGCGGTACTTTGACAAAATTAGCGCTTTTTCAGCAATCTTATGTCGAAGTTCGCGCTTTTTCAGCGACCCAATGTCGAAATTCACACTTTTTCCGCGATTCTTTGCCTAGCTTTCTTCCAACCCTTTGACAAAATTAGCGCTTTTTCCCCGATCTTTTGACGAAATTAGCACTTTTTTTGCAACCCTTTGAAAAAAGTAGCTAACTTTAGACGAATTTCGAGCTTTTTACGTGACACTTTGACAAAAATCGCGCTTTTTCAGCGATCCTATGTCGAAATACGTTCTTTTCAGCGATCCTACGTCAAAGTTCGCTTTTTTTCGCGATCCTCTGTCAAAATTCGCGTTTTTTCGACCCTTTGACGAAATTTGCGCTTTGTCCGTGATCATTTGACGAAATTCGCGCTTTTTAGCGATACTTTGACAAAACTAGCGCTTTTCAGCAATCTGATGTCGAAGTTCGCGCTTTTTCAGCTATCCTATGTTGAAATTAGTACTTTTTACGTGATACTTTACCTTCCCTTTTTCCACGACCTTTTGGCGAAATTTGCTCTTTTTCCGCGATACTTTGACAAAATTAACTTTTTTTGCGCGACCTTTATCAAAATTCGTGCCTTTTCCGAGATCTTTTGTAGAAATTCGCTCTTTTTCCGCGACACTTTGACAAAATTAGCGCTTTTTAGCGACATTTTAATGAAATTCGCGTTTTCCCTGAACAATAGAATGTCTCCGACGGAATCGCAGAAATCCCTTCCGGAAAAAAGTCTGAATTCAACACTGGTTTGGGGAGGGGGCGATCGCCCCGATCGCCCCCCTCCCCCGTGGATCCGCGCCTGATTGTTACTAGTTATTAAAATTAAAGAACGAAAAGTTCCACTTTCCTTGAGCCCTAACCGTTTAAATAAACTGGTTTTATCTTATATCACGAGTCATGTATGCATTTAACAACCACCAGAACACCCCCAACGAGCACACGTCCGTTACACTGTCTAAGTCGAAAACATTTCTAAGTCCCACATTTATAAACATAGAGATTTTCGAGAAATCTGCTTAAGATGGAAAGAATCTGTGTAAAGTGGAACGGGACATTCATTTTGAGTCCCATGTAGCAAATTTACTGTTACTTAAGAAAATTTTAATACGAAATATAAATGAAATGATTTTTTTCTTTTCATATTGAACTATGTTGTCTAGTCGCATTCTCAGAGGTTAAGAAAAGGCGTCACTGATTGCTGAAGGTAGTTTGGGGATGATTTTATTATTTTATACAGGGTGTCCGAAAAGTCTGGAAACGGTCTAATAACTCGATAAATACATAAGAGATTGAAAAACGAAAATATACTTGCTAAATATTTTTAAATAAGCTACTCAGTGATACCAAATTTGACCTTCGCAACCGACCCTGTGGGGGTCAAAGCGGGTCCAACTTTGAAATCTTAAATTATAACCCCCATTTTTTTATTGCAGATTCGGATACTATGGACAAAAATACGTAACTTTTGTATTTGATGTTTATTTCGAATTCTCGTTTATCACGGTGTAATTGAGCATATTAAATCGATACATATTTCGGTTTTCCCAACCAGGTTTCGCCTGATTGGCCAGAATTTTGACGCCAAATTCCTCGTCTTTTGCAGGAAAAAGGTTTCTTGAAAATAACTGTGGCGATTATATCGATAATGCTACACTGTTAAAAATTTGACTCATTTGCTGTAGCGTCACTCCACAGCTTTTATAGAATATCTCTTTTATGACCAAGGAGAATAATCCATGACGCAGTAAAGTAACCGTTTTCTATAAAAGCGGTGGAATGACGCTGTAGCAAATGAGTTAAATTTTTTACAACGTGAAAGGTTTTTTTTATGTTTTTCACTACTAAATTCATTGAAATACATTAATTTAGTTTTCTATTTGGATTTTTATTTTATCCAATAAATGGTTTCTAAATAACGAATGGTTTCTAAATACGGCTGATACGAGTGTATGTTTTTTTTAAAATTATTTGCTGTAGCGTCACTCCACCGCTTTTATAGAAAACGGTTACTTTATTGTGTTATGGAGCATTCTGTTTGGTCATAAAAGAGATATTCTATAAAAGCTGTGGAGTGACGCTACAGCAAATGGATCGAATTTTTAACAGCGTAGCATTATCGAAATAATAGCAGGGCTACACTAGATACCGGGCTTGCTCATTTTTTATCACGACGTCACAAAAGGTGGCTGGCCGCTATCTGCGATTAGTTAAACAGGGCTCAAAGTGACGCAGCCATTGTTTTGTACCAATCGCTGGTTCATTCAGCCACCTTTTTTGACGTCATGAAAGGAATGAGCAAGCCCGGTATCTAGTGTTGCCTTGATAATATCACTGCCCCCTCTACAATGCCTATTCACTGAGCAGACGACAAACGTGAAACGTCATGAAGTGGAGGCGAAATCACTAACCCTACTGGTTCCACAATCGCCACGAAGCTCAGAACGCCATCGTTGTCAGGGAAACCGCCTCCACTACGTCACAAGCGAGAAGGCATTGTAGAGGAGGCAGTGATAATATCCACGGGTGAGGCTATTCCTGCAAAAGAAGAGGAATTTGACGTCAAAAATTCTGGCCAATCAGGCAAAACCTGGTTGGGAAAACCGAAATGTGTATCGATTTAATATGCTCAATTACACCGTGATAAACGAGAATTCGAAATAAACATCTAATACAAAAGTTACGTATTTTTGTCCGTAGAATCCGAATCTGCAATAAAAAATGGGGGTTATAATTTAAGATTTCAAAGTTGGACCCCCCTCTAACCCCCAGGGGGTCGGTTGCGAAGGTCAAATTTGGTATAACTGAGTAGCTTATTTAAAAATATTCAACACGTATATTTTCGTTTTTTAATCTCATATGAATTTCTCGAGTTATTCGACCGTTTCCAGACTTTTCGGACACCCTGTATATGACTGTGAACTGTTGAACAATGGGTGTACTAGTGTGTATGTGTACTATCAATTTGTAGTGTAAATTATTATTATTATAAATACCGGGTGTCCCAAAAATGACTGATGGATTTTAAAATTCAGTAATTTGCAAACGGTGACAGCTATTTAAAAAATTTTTGCAGGAGGGTTATGTATAATGTCAGGAGTTTTTTTACCATAATTTTTGATTTTAGTTCGCATCTCAAACAATAGGTGGCGCTGACGGCGGTTGAAGACCAGGTCGACGCTTCATTCAACACTGATCATCTGGCCTTCAATCGCCGTCAGCCCCACCTATTGTTTGAGATGCGAACTAAAATAAAAAATTACGGTAAAAAAACTCCTGACATTATACATAACCCTCCTGCAAAAATTTTTTAAATAGTTGTCACCGTTTGCAAGTTATTGAATTTTAAAATCCATCAGTCATTTTTGGGACACCCGGTATATAAATATATTTAAAGATTCCATGTCTAATTAATTAAAAAAAATTAAAAGATACGTTAGTTTTAACTTTTAGCCAAAGAAATGTTTATTACTCTGTGAACGGGATGTCTATAAAATTTTTCTGCCTAAGCCGGAGTTCTGTCTAAGGCGGAATTTTTTTTCAGTCCCAAGCGATTCCGCCTTAAACAGATTTCACTGTATATATTTCATAATCGTGCCAGTTCCACTATAAAGCTGTAGACCGTTAGACAAGAAGGTTGGAATTTGACATGATGGTTAAATTTAAGATGAGTTATAGTTTCTAAAAATTTCAACACTTCAAATGAATATTGAGATAATCGGATGAATTGAGCATAAAAGTTTCAAAATATCTCCTAAATCATCTTTTGTTGAGAATCAACTTCAGTTCTTTTTATTAGTTCAAGTCTCATTTCTGCCTAATGTGCAGTGTAATAATGATGTTTAGTCAAACTGAGACTTAGATGATAATTTTTGAATTACTCCTAAATGTATCATTTATTTTAATAAAAATTAGACACACAAATATCATTTGAGATATTTCAACTGTTACGCGAGCAAAGAAGGCGGGGTTTGCTAGTAACATATATAGGGCTATAGATCAGAATTCATAATCATTTCTGTATATGGACGTGATAGGTTGTTTAAGGTGTTTTTTTTAATTGAGGTATTCAGTTTCCAGTAGAATTGTATTTAGTATTTTAGAGATGTTTGTAGAATATATATACAGGGTGAGTCATAAATATCAAAACAATAGGCTATTTCCTGAAATATTACCTATAGACTCATACTTCCAATTGCAAAAATTCCTGAAAAAAGGTGAAATTTCTGATAAGATAAGTTGCAACTCCATGGGTGGTCTATACGAAAATTAAACTTTTATACGGCTCCCGTAGAGCAAAATTCCCGATTAGGAAACTATTCCTTATCCATTCCTAAATTGAACAAAAAAAATTTCATCCCCGTATCTGAAAACCTGACAGATATTAAAATCCAAAATTCACCAAAATTCGTGACTTACACCACTTTACCATGCCTGTAAACGAAGAATTTTCGACTCAGTTTCAAAGCAAATAAGGGATCGTCCACAAATTGTCCGCATTAAATGTCGATTTAAGACCGTGCCTCTTACTTGGACATAATAAAGCAGCGTATTGATTTAAATCAAAATTTGTTTTCAAAATATGTTGATCGTTAGCATTGAAGATCTGCATGGATCGAAATATCTAGCAGACACATTTTCGGTTTAAGACAGAATTCCGTCATAGGCAGATTTTTTTTTCTGGTTTTATGGTGTTTAATTTTTTAGCATTTAAATATACTATTCTTAAAAGAAATAAATTTTAAAGATTTTTTTTCTTGTAAAATAAAATTGAATTCAAAATCTGTGTGGTTTTCGTAAAAATTTTGATTAAATCAAATTTTACTTATTTCATGTACATATTAGGTCAGTCAGAGACAGTAATTTTAATACGGATTGTTCGAGACCGGGATTGAAAGTTTCGTTCAGTGTAGACCTTGTTACAAGTAAAGAATTGTTAAAGAAAAAAAGTACAAACTTGAAACAGGTCATTTTTAATTATTTTACATTAGTTTTGTTTCGGACAAAATAGAAAAATTATTTACTTTTGAAAATATGATTTTTTAAAAAGTTATATTATTTTTTCAATAAACATTTTTAATAGCTCTAAAATTAATTTTGAAAAACAAATACCCCGAAATAAAACTAAAATCAGATTTTCTTCTTTTATTAAATGGAAAGAAATTTAAATCCGATAAATAATGTTTGGAGTTACAACGATTTTTAATTATCACATTTAAACCAGTACTAATCATAATAAATTTTTATAAATTTTATGATAAATTTTAGGATGTGATTTTTTTAACAAATTATATGGCTAACCATCACAAAAAGAAAAAAAAAATCAAAATTTTAACGCAAAAGACAGATTTTTTACACGTTTCCTATAACTGTTAAAGTAACATTGTCTTTTGAATTGCGCGCATTTCAATTTGTGTCTAATCCCTTAAAACCTGATGAATTATTGAAACGGCTATAACTCTGTGAGTTTTGAAGATATGAAGATGTAACTTTTTGTGTATTATTCAGGATTGGATAAGGAAAGATTTCCTAATTGGAATTTTTATCCAATGGGGGCCGTATAAAAAGTTAATTTTAGAACTTTTTCAAATAGACCTCTCATGGAATTGCAACTTATCTTATCTAAATGTTTACCTTTTTTTTTTATGAATTTTTGCAACTGGAAGTATGGGTCTGGGGGCAATATTTAAGGAGATAGCCTATTGTTTCGATATTTATGACTCACCCTGTATAATTTCCTTTACAAGGATATGAAAAGAACAGGATACATTGACGCCTGTGGATGATTATTTCTTAAAGTACGTTTTCAGTTGTTATTTCTTAGTAGGACTCTTAAGATATCTTCTTCCAGTGCATTAAACTCTGAAGAAGAGGTCTGCATGGGCTTCGGGTCCGGGCCTGATCCTCCCGACCCATTGAAAAAAAATTCGGCTCGGGCCAGCTCGATACAAAAATTAAAAATTCGAACCGAGCCTGGCCCAGCTCGATAAAAATGTTAAACATTTGGCCCAAGCCCTGCCCGGCCCGGCCTGTAGAAAAAATTTGGCCCGGTATAACAGCTAAAAGTTCCTCCCTAGACTTAACACGGGCCAGAAATAAGTTGAAATCGCGGCCTGGCCGAGTGAAATTCTTCAAAATATTAATTTTTACGTCAGTTTGGTCAAAAATGTGCTCGTATGACGAGTTTTGACCAAAAATAACAATTTTAACTGCACGCAGATCTTTGTTCTGAAATTAGGTTACAGTATTCTGGAAGTGCTGGAATTTGTTTCATAATCAATGCTTGACGCATGAATATTTTTCCTTGTTGTAAATTAAAAATTATTTTTCCCAAAACTGAAAAAGTATCGAAGACGAAATAATCAACGACGAATGATCTTTCAAAGTTCTTTCTAAACTACTAAATGTTAAAGTTCAAATAATAAATTCTACAAAGTTTATATGTCCATTCTAATTCTCTTCAATAACTTAGACCCGCCTACATTTTACTAGTAATCCTTCTGCACTAAAGCCCCCTGGAGGCAAAATACATCGCCCACGTGTTTTCATTCATAAAGATTTTTGGAATGCTACGTCGCCGGTTAGACAAACTGACTTCAGCCGCTTTTCGTCTGATCAGCCTCTTCTCGCCCACGCTACTCCGCCAGCTAACTTTACACAATAAATTTGTGTAGCGAATTGTGCATATGAAATTCATGAATGTGAAAGATTGATATTTTGTAAAACATTCAAAAGCAGGTTCACTAAATGTCAAAAGTTAAGAATACATATAGCAGTTAGAAGAGAGAACTTTTTTGTTATTAAATTACTATATAAAGTTAATTTCTTATCAAAGGCTTCACTATTAAAAATTTATGCTTAAGGAGCTCAGTAATCAATTAAAAAAAATTGCTGTACATATTTTGAAATGCTCAAATTTCTTTCTCCTCTATCAACTACAATTCGAATTTAATGGGAGTAAGTGAGACAAATTGTATTAAATGTGACGTATGTACAATAAAAGAAGAAGAGAGAGAAAAAAGAAAAGGAAACTATTTATTTTTCCAACTGAAGTGGAGGAATTTTTATTTTTTATTCATCTTTGATTTGGAGTTTTCTTAAATTCTTTTTAGCGAAAAAAAAAAAAAAAATGATTTAGATAATAGAGGTGGGTATTAAATTTGCATAAATGCAAAGGATTGGTAATTTGTGAAAGATTAAAATGCAGTTAGTTTAGTAAATGTCAAAGTTAACGAAGTGAACAGCTTTTCATATTATTAAAAGGCAAATGTCAAAATAAAAGCATACTCATACATAAAAAAAGTAATATATATATACAGGGTATCCCAAAAGGTCGTTTACAAACTTAACATGCTGGTCTGTCATATCATGATGAACAATATTAAATAGGAAACTAAGGGTCCCAAACATCTTCCAAAGGAGATATGCGCCATTAAAGTTTAGGGTCCAAAAATTCAAATGATTATAAAAAACAGAAGAATTGGTCGATTCTTTTGCGGCTTTCACTAAAACTATTCTTTATGTCAGTATTTTCTTGAAAATAAATTATAAAGATAAATTTCAAAAAATGTCGATAGAGGGCGCTTCAGACTTTGGAGTAACGATAAACTAGTTTTTACCATTATGTTTTGCATCTCATTAAATTTTTTTAGAAGCTTAGACATAAAC
This sequence comes from Maratus speculifer, assembly GCA_964019185.1. Classification (NCBI taxonomy): domain Eukaryota; kingdom Metazoa; phylum Arthropoda; class Arachnida; order Araneae; family Salticidae; genus Maratus; species Maratus speculifer. The sequence continues at coordinate 220,767,055 of OZ025298.1, forward strand.
TTAAATTTTGAGCTCAAAATCTAAATGGTTGGAAGTGGTTAAGTAGCGCAAACTGAATTGCGGGGGGAGGTTCAAATTTCAAATGGTTATAAAAAACGGAAAAATTGATCAATTGATTTGCGATTTTCACTAAAATTATTCTTTATGTCAGTATTATCTTGAAAATAATTTATAAAGATAAAATTCAAAAAATGCCGATAGAGGGCGCTTTAGACTTTGGAGTAACGTACAACTATTTTTTTCCGTTATTTTTTGCATCTGATAATTTTTTTTAGTAGCTTAGACATAAACTTAAATTTTGAGAAGAAAATCTGAATCGTTGGGAGTGGTAAAGTAGCGCAAACTGAAGTGTGTTCAATGGGGGTGGGGAGTTTCAAATTTCAAATGATTATAAAAAACGGAAAAATTGGTCTGTTTTCGCTAAAATTATTCTTTATGTCAATATTTCCTTGAAAATAAATTTTAAAGATAAATTTAAAAAATCCGTTAGAGGGCGCCTTAAACTTTAGAATAACCAACAATTATTTTTAACCTTTTTTTTTTTTAATCTAATTAAATGCTTTCAAAAGTTTAGACTTAAATTTTGTGCTCAAAATCTAAATCGATAGGAGGGGTTAAGAAGCGCAAATTGAAATGTGTTCAGGAGTTGAAATGTTACCTTCCCCTCCCCTCGAAAGCAGTTCGATTTTTGCCGCTTAATTACTCACAACGATGCAGATTTTGAGCACAAAATTTAAGTTTGAACTTTTACAAGCATTTTATTAGATACAAAAAATAACGGTTAAAAATAGTTGTTGGTTACTATAAAGTTTAAGGCGCCCTCTGGTGGAATTTTTTGAAAGATAACTGTAAAATTTATTTTTAAGAAATTATTGATATAAAGAATAGTTTTAGCGAAAACCGACCAATTTTTCCGTTTTTTATAATCATTTGAAATTTGAACCTCCCCACACCCATTGAACACAGTTCAGTTTGCGCTACTTAACCACTCCCAACGACTCAGATTTTTATCTCAAAATTTAAGTTTATGTCTAAGCTTCTAAAAAAAAATTATGAGATAACGGAAAAAAATAGTTGTACGTTACTCCAAAGTCTAAAGCGCCCTCTATCGGCATTTTTTGAATTTTATCTTTATAAATTATTTTCAAGACAATACTGACATAAAGAATAATTTTAGTGAAAATCGCAAATCAATTGACCAATTTTTCCGTTTTTTTTTTTTTTAAATCATTTGAAATTTGAACCTCCCCCCGCAATTCAGTTTGCGCTACTTAACCACTTCCAACGATTTAGATTTTGAGCTCAAAATTTAAGTTTATGTCTAAGCTTCTAAAAAAATTTAATGAGATGCAAAACATAATGGTAAAAACTAGTTTATCGTTACTCCAAAGTCTGAAGCGCCCTCTATCGACATTTTTTGAAATTTATCTTTGTAATTTATTTTCAAGAAAATACTGACATAAAGAATAGTTTTGGGACTGGCACATCCAATTAGTTTTACATTATCTTTGCGCCTTTATTAAGCGAAAACATTCTTTTTTTTTTCTGCGTTTTGGCGAATTTTATATTTAAATATGTAAATTCAGCGAAATAACTAAGAATTTCTTCGGAATTTTTTATTTATGCTATAGGACCGGTATAAATAAAAATATTTTCGAATAGAAATTTTACAAAATATTAATTAATTTTATTTGTTTAAAATTTTTGTTTTGCCACTTTACAAAAAAAAAAAAAAAAAAAAAAATCATGTTATAAGTTTTTAAAAATACGTAAGTATCGTCTGCGTAAATGATTTCACATAATAAGAATAAATTGTGTATTTGAATTCTTAACACTGAAAAATACTTTTATAACTGAATGTGAGCAATTGAATTTTCACATATTGTAATTCATTAAAAATGTGAATAATTTTCATAAAAAAATGCATTTTAAAAATTTCATAAAAGAAATCGTCAAAAAATTTTATAATTAAAAGGAATGAACACCCAATCATGCGCCATTTCCAACCAATCTCAACAAAGTATTCTATTAAAATGTGTATTTTCCCTCTCAAATAACATATTTTTTTATATACAAGAAAGCTTAATGTTCTTTTACGGTTTGAAGTATAAATTCTGAAATTATTTTCAATGCTTAAAATATTTAGTCTTCGCAAAAATCAGATATATGGGTTCATTTTCTCATTTAAATAATTTTAAAGAAATGAGAAATTTTGATGCAACGATAATATTTTACGTACTTAAACATTCATGACTTTATTCATTTTTACTGGTTCAAAGATTTTTATAAACTGCAAGAAATGCGCGGGTTTCATTATCGTTTACAAAAATGAATCCGTATAGTAAAAAAAATATGTTCAAGAAAATACTACGTTTTTTAGAAAATATTTTTCATCTATTTAATTAATCATTCTATCTATAATTACTAACTCCATGATTTATTTTTTGTACTGAAAATATACGTGTTTAATTTTTTATTTGCAAAAGTGCGTCCGTAATGGAAAAACATGAAAAAAAATTAATTGAAATGATAAATTTTTTAAGGTTGTTCTGTTAAAAAATTATTATTTACTGACAAATTATTATTTATTTTTATGTTTAATTTAAAGTAAAAATATTGATTTTTTTTTTTTTTTTTTTTTTTAATGTAAAGTGAACGACAAAGTGTAATTTGTGTAGCTTTTTAGATGATCAGCTGCACTCATCTTAATAATTTAACTTCATTAAAAAAAACTGCAATTGCAAGAGCTATTAATTTAACTTAAAAAACTGAAATAACCAAAACAGATTTTATTAACCCTTTGGTTACGGGGTTGGGACTTATGTCGTCCCAGCGACAATCAATTAAGTGTATTCGAACCACTTTTTGGAAAAAATTCTCTGAGATACACTTACAATTGAAAACTTTCAAAAGATTTCTACTATAATGAAAACCTTTTGTAAATTGTGGTGCGAGTGAATTCATAAATAGTCCCCAGTATTAGCCCGTAATCTAAAGGTTAACATAAGTTAGACAATTGTATCATAAACTATAATAAATAAAACGTATATGCTAAAAATACATAAACTGTTCAATGGTACATGTAATCAAGAACTTTTAAATGAACTTCTACAAATCAAATTTATGATAAAGCACAATACCAACGTTTCGAACTGCTTCTGCAGTCGTCTTCAGGATAAATTAATGGTGTTGAAATGTTTAAAACTTTGAGACGAAAGATTCCTGTTGAGCCTCTTATCAATTAATTATATGAATGGAAAACAACATGTGAGTACTGTTTAATCACAACTGTGGGTGTTCCAGTTGGAAGAACGCCATGCTGATTTCATTCAGACTGAAGAAAGAATAGCCTCTGCGGTCCCGTTGCCCTCTCTGTAATCAAGGGAACGGCGGCGTTCAATATAGTTTTATTTTTTCTGTTCCGAATAAAATTTAATTTTAAATTAAATGGATCGTGCATCTTGTAGTATAGTTCTCGGATTCTTTCCGAAATATATTTTTTTTCCTGATTTCTACTCAGAAATTAATCGTAATTGTTGTGTCTACGTGATATTGCCTTTGATAACGAGCTACATACCACAATCTCCAATATTATTTGTAATTATTCCAATATTGCTAACTCCATCTTGTCATGTGTAAGTTTTATATATTGGGTTATTCTATATTCTTTGTAGATGTGGAATTGTAGTACTATATAATGGTTATATATATGTATATATTTTATATTTTTGTGAGCTTTATTAAGAACATGTTTATACTTTAATATTTATGGTTAAACAGCTGATTTAACGACTGATTTACTTCTGATCCGGCGGCTGTGCGGTAAATTCGCCAATTCTATCAACCTAAATAATCATATCCAATGCAAACAAATAATTTAAATAATTAAACGATAATGTAAATAAATAATAAAAAAAAATCGCTAATTCGGCATTTTTCAAAATCACATCATACGGTCATTAATTCTAAAAAGAAAAGTTACGGTATATTGTGAGAGAAAAAGTTATTACGTTTAGTTTAATAATCTTATCTTTAAACCATCTTTTTTTTTACCATATTTGTCTATTTATAACTTATTGTAATATAATAGAATTACAATATAATATTTAAAACACATAATTCAACAACAGAAAGAAGAAGATATTCCTCTAAAAAATGCGACATATCTCGGACGTTTAATAAATAAGCTCATCCCGAGCTGGTACGGACTTCCTCATTTTTGACATAAACGAGTCCTTTTCTCCCATGCGCATTTTGCTTTAGATTTCTATCAAACATGGTACATCAGTAAATCAGAAAATTTTAAACAATTATTAACGCTTTTAAACATCTCAACATCCTGTTTATGCTGAGGACGACTGCAGAAGCAGTCCGAAACGCCGATATTATGCTTTATTATAAATTTTATTTGTACAATTTCATGTACAAGTTCTTGTTTATGCAAGTCTATTGCATGTCCATTAAGGAAGTTTATGCGTTTTAAATGTATGTTTATTTAATGTTTCTTATTTAAAAACAAAGTTTGTAAAAAAAAAAAAAAATGTAGGATCGATTTTAATCGATTTTGTTTAATTTCTGTACACAAATAAGTGTAAGGAAATTATTGTAATTATGATAAAGACTCGTTTAAGGAAATATTTGTTTTCTTGAATTCGTTTTCCGTATTTTTAAACTTTATCTATGCGTGTATAATAGAATTAATAATCATATTGGAATTCCTTGACTTTTTTCCCGAGTTTTTGTTTTTGGTATTTTTTTATGTTGCAGTTATGTATGTGTGTCATTGAACACAACAGCGCCCATTCTGTGCTTTCGATAGAACTCTTATTTGGTGAATACCTTATAGGCAGGGCCTGACAAATCACTTAGCGATGCCTAATTTTCTGACTACAATATAAGACTAATAAACATTATTTTCAAAAACTGTATATGACATAGAATAATTTATAGTATAAATCAGTGCTTCCCTACCCTTTTTAGATGTGTTCGTAAATATGTAAATACGTATCGCCTATAATCGTCCGTCCGTCTGTACACATATAACAACGCAAAAACTACCCATTCGAATCGTTTAGAATTTTAAAATGTATAATTGTTGCACAACTTCGTCGAGTCATTTCAAATTTTATGAAAATCGGATGTATAGTGAAAAAACACCGTAAACACTGGCGATTATTGATAAATAAACTAAAACACTTTGTAAAATGACCATAAAATGAAAAATAAAGTAGGACCCATTTCGAGCTACAACAATAACAACTCGTCATCAGCTAAACCAACACGTATCTGTAAGGGCACAGAGTCAAAAATTAATAGATTCTGTTCATTTCATTAATTAATTAATAAAATAAACAGAATATTTGTTATTGAGTTAAAGGCTGCACAAAAGTATTTGCAGATCGCCTTATTGCAGACTTGTTACATTAATCTGAATGTGTTTGAAAGTGCTTCATAATCTAAGCTTGACGCATGATTTTTTTCTTTATTGTTTTTTTACACGTTGCGTCTAAGAAAATATTTTCCCTTTCTTCGCCAATATTTCACTCTAAAATCAAAAGAAAAATAGTAATAATTCACTTATTTTGAGAAAATGAATGTTTGCCCACTGTCTCCTTTTTAATTTTACTATAATATAAGAACTTCAACTCGAAATATAGGTCACTCCTTTTTCGCCAGTTTTTCATTCTCTCAGATTTAGTAGATCTTGTCGGTGACCTTTTATCCGGACCTAAACAACGCCACTTTTATTTCTTTTCTCGGACCATAATTTATTCGCCTTAAAAGCGATCCGTTATTTTTCCTTGGCTCGTGTCCAGTTTTTCAACGTCTACTCCATCTGAGCTGTAGTTTATTATTTTGTTAACATAGCTTGGTATAGAAAAAACAAACACCATTGTAGTTAGAATGCGGAACACGAGTGAAGAAAATTACCCGAAAGTATATCCGCCGCCAATATAAATTTCCTTAGCGCCAGTCTGGATTTATAACTGACCGGTTAATTTACTGACTGTTAGAAATGCGATTAAGTTCGCCTTTTGAAATAATCATTTTGCTGAGAAAATTTAATATGAATTTCAGTAATAGTTATAAATCTTTTTTTTTATATTTAATAATTTACAGATATTAAAAGAAATATTTTACACCAAAAAATCACATAGACGTCATTCTTAGGTATAATCGTAATTTTGTAAATACGCATCATCTATAATCGTCGTTCAATCCGTTCATCTGTACGTCTATCCGTCTTTCCGCCTATAACAGAGCAAAAACTACAGAATCGAATCTTTTGAAATTTAAAATGCATAATTGTTGCGTAATGTCTACGAGTCATTTCAAATTTTATGATAATCAGGTACATAGTTCAATCACATGCACAGTTGAATGAAAAATATTCTCCTACATTACGGTCAATGGGAAAAAATAGTTTCAAGTGCATTTTAATGATGTTACACGATTTCAAACATAATAAAATTGTTATGAACCTCTGAAATATAGTTTAACATATGCATTCTCTACAATCTGTGGTGGAAAGAATGTTTGTTATTAATTTACAAGGCTGCACATAAGTATTCGCATATCAATCTCCTTATTGTAGATTTGTTACATTTTTCTGAATGTGATTGAAAGTGCTTCATGATTTAAGCTTGACGTATGATTTTTTTTTCTTGTTTTTTTACACGTTGCTTCTAAGAAAATATTTTCCATTTCCTCGCCAATATTTCACTTTAAAATCAAAAGAAAAATAGTAATAATTCACTTTTTTGGAGTAAATGACTGTTTGCCCACTGTCTCCTAATTAATTTTATTATTATATAAGAACTTCAACTCGAAATGTAGGTCACTCCTTTTTCGCCAATTTTCATTCTCTCAGATTTAGTCGATCTTGTCGGTGACCTTTTATCCGGACCTAAACAACGCCACTTTTATTTCTCTTCTCGAACTTATAGTTTACTCGTCCTTAAAAGCGATCCGTTATTTTTCCTTGGCTCGTGTCCAGTTTTTCAACGTCTACTCCATCTGAGCTGTAGTTTGTTATTTTGTTAACATAGCTTAGTATAGAAAAAGACAAATACCATTGTAGTTAGAATGCGGAACATGAGTGAAGAAAATTACCCGAAAGTATATCCGCCGACAATATAAATTTCCTTAGCGCCAGTGTGGATTTATAACTGACCGGTTAATTTACCAAAAAATGTTAGGCATTGCATATGAAGCATGTACGATTACTGGTTCATTTACATGTACACTCAAAAGAATTCGATTGCATTATGGTATCGGGGGAAAAATCATTTGAAGAGTATTTTAATGACATTACGCTGTTTCATATGTCTTGAAACTGATATAAATCATTGAATTTCACTAGTATCACATTAAAACGGTGTACCATAGCACTTTTTATTAATTTACACGGACACACAAAGGAAATTGATTACAATACTGTCTTTGCATAGTAATTGCTGGAGAGCATGTTTAAAATTCGGTATGCACTTTTAATGTAATAAGTTTTTTGCATATTACTCTTTATATAAAAATTCTATGCCTCATATATAGGGCTGCACAAATGCATACTTGTATAAATGCATACTTGTACAAATGTATTTGCATACTATTCTCTCTTTTTAGAGGAAATTTCTGAAGGGGAATTTTCAATTGAAATGTATGTGTCTCTTAAATGAAGTGAATTTTTGAATGCGTGATGTTAATAGAAAAAAATCTCTATGCCATATACAGGACTGCTAGAAAATTAGGATCATTTTTCGGTTGTACATTTGAACAGCTGAAGTTTAGTTTTAAAATGCGTTACACATTTCCGCATGGTGAAATGAGACGTAATAGATATATATATATATTAATGGTGCAGTTTTATTATATTATTCTCAATGTATTGAAAAGTGCTTCATAATCTATGCTTGACGCATGATTTTTTTCTCTATTGTACTTTTATATAATGCGTCTAAGAAAATATTTTACATTTCCTCGCCAATATTTCATTCTAAAAAAAAAAAAAAAATAGTAATAATTCACTTCTATTGAGAAAATGAATGTTTGCCCAGTGTCTCCTTTTTCATTTTATTATAATATAAGAACTTCAACTCGAAATATAGGTCACTCCTTTTTTGCCAATTTTCATTCTCTCAGATTTAGTCGATCTTGTCGGTGACCTTTTATCCGGACCTAAACAACGCCACTTTTATTTCTCTTTCTCGAACCATATAATTTACTCGCCTTAAAAGCGATCCGTTATTTTTCCTTGGCTCGTGTCCAGTTTTTCAACGTCTACTCCATCTGAGCTGTAGTTTATTATTTTGTTAACATAGTACAGTATAAAAAAACAAATACCATTGTAGTTAGAATGCGGAACACGAGTGAAGAAAATTACCCGAAATATATCCGCCGACAATATAAATTTCCTTAGCGCCAGTGAGGATTTATAACTGACCGGTTAATTTACTGTCAGTTAGGAATGCGATTAAGTTCGCTTATTGAAACAAACATTTTGTCGAGAAAATTTAACATGAATTTAAGTAATAATAGTTGCATAGTTCTTTTTTATATTTATCTATTTATATACATTTAAACAAATATTTCATACTTAAAAATTGTAATAAATGTTAAGCTTTTAGTCATAAAATAACAGTATTAAGAATCAATTTTTACCTTGTGTTTTACTTGTTTTTTTTATGTTAATGTAGTTTTTCTTTCTTTCCCTTGGTAGCACTTGTCTTGTAAGCTTGTAGTAAACACACATTTTATCTAATTGAAACAATGTAAAGCTTGGCTTATTTCAAATAATTTATATCTTGATAAGTAGACACAAATATTAGAAGTGTAGAATACATTATGCACATAACGACGACAGACAATACTCGTAATGACAACTACAGAATAGAAAAAAAAAAACGAACATACATGAAAATTAAATATCGACAAAACCTATTTACATGGAAACGCGAAAAGCCAACTGGGGGCAGAAAAGAAAACTGATTTACGAACCACTAGATTACAATAAAGTAAATAAGAGTATTTATAACATACACCCTTAATCAAGCGATTCGAAGAAGAAATTACATTTAGTTTTTCTTTTAATTTTAAAGATTGGTGTTTGGGAAGAAGTTTTGTTAATGTATCTGAAATCATTTCTTTTAACTATAGTAATCAGCAAATACTATATTTTGTTCTTGTAGATGTCTAATGTAATGCTATTTGATTTCGATGTGCTTTGTTCGAGCGCTATATTTTTAATTTTGTGGTAATACTATACAAGACTTGTTGTCTGCATATAGCATAATAGGCAAGGACTGTTTGAAGCCTAGGTCTTCAAATAAAGTCAGCAACCACTGTATTTCTTGTGCAGCATTTGCAGCGGCTATATATTCTGATTCTGTAGAAGAGAGAGTAATACAATTCTGGCGTTTTGAGAACCAAGATATTGGATTGGCTCCCAAAAGAAAGATGTTACCACTTGTACGGTTTCTGGTTTCTTTGTCACCGCTCCAGTCAGCATCAGGATAGTTAGTGAGAACGGGGTTGATTTGGATGGTCAAAATAAGATTCAGGCCTTTTGTTGTGTTTACATACATGATAATCTAATGAGCTGATTTCCAATCTTTTTGCTGATGGTCTTTCAATCTTTTGGCTGAGTATATTAACTGCTAGAGCAATGTCTGGTCGAGACACTGTTGCTGGATAAAGAAGAGATCCAATGGCTTGTCTATATTCTGTATTATCATCTAGAAGATTGCTGTCATCTTCATTTTTCAAGTATGATGTTTGGTATGTATGTAGGCTTCTTCTCTCCTATGTTAAACTTCTTAAGTAATACTTCAATTTTATTTTTCTGTTTTAATTCAAAACTTCCGTCACAGTTTTCTTGGATGTTGGTTTCAAGATAATGTTTCATTTCACCTAAATTTTTAATTTCGGAGTTTTCTTTCAGAATATCAATTACTTCGTTGATTGATTTTTGTTTCATCGTTAGAAGAAATAAGGAGAGAATAATTAGTATATTTTCATCCTCACCATTTTTTGTAAATAAACATGCATCTGCTATACTTTGCTTGAAATTGTTTTTCAGCACAATTTCTGCGAACTTTTGATTTCACGCATGTGCAGCCTGTTTAAGGCCATTATAAGGGATTAAGGATTAACTTCACGTTGAACAAATCCCTCGAGCTGTACCATATAGATATCTTCCTGGAGGTCTTCATGCAAGAATGCTGTTTTAATATAAACATGTTTGACATGGATATTTTTCTGAGCTGCTGCTGTTAAAAATGCTCTTATAATTGTGTATTAGACTGATGCAATAATTTGATCATAATCTTTTCTGAATTTTGATTAGAATTCTTTGCTACGAGTCTGGCCTTTAGCGATGGGAAATATAGTTACTTTCGGTTAACAGTGTTACGATGTTACACACTTGCACAAATAACAGGTTCCAACAACCTGTTATTTTTATAACATGTATCTAATGATATGCTGTCAGCAGACGTTTTAATTAGAAGACCTTTAACAAAATATTTGAAATAATTTCTGGACGCGTGAGTATAGACGATGTTTTTTGATCAGATGAATCCACACCATTAAAATAAGATTTTGGTTAAAATCTAAATTTTTACAGGACAAACTTTACCTAGTTATGATATTTTTAATTTCAAGCATTTTCAGCTTTTTTTGGCTCCAAAAACACGTTTTCCGTTTATGATGACTAAAACGTCGAAAATTCATAAAATTCTAAAAATAAGAATTCGGTAAGTTTTAGTTGTAAAAGAATACATTTTTACTGTTTTAATGGTACTAGTCACTCAGCGGCCGAATTCCCCTCGATAATGTTAAATATATAGGGGTTTGATGCATTTTTATATTCAAAATATCTCCTTAAAAAATTCATATTGTTAAGTTCTTCCTTTAGTGTTTGTTCTCTTAAAGGTTGTCTCTTTTTTTCTAAGTTTTAAAAACATTTCTAAAATCTATGCTAAATTTAATATTTTATATTTTAAAAAATAACAAACTGGAAGCAGAATTTTAACACTTCATATAAAATTATGCATTGATTTTAGAAATATTTTGAAAACTTAGAAAAAAAAAAGAGACATCCTTAAAGAAGAGAACACTGAAAAAAGAACATAAAAATATTATTTCCTTAAGGAAATGTTTTGAATATAAGAATGCATCAGGTGCCTATAGACTTAACATTAGGATGGGAATTCCGCCGCAGAGTGACTAGCATCCTTAATGATTAGAACATGAAAAAAAAATTCTGAATGAATCTTATAGGATCCAGACATTATAATTTTTTTTAATTTCTTAACTATTTAAAAGCAACTATTTTAAAACAAATTGGATTTTAAATGATTCATAACAAAATCTGAAATATTTTTTGCAGCTGGAACTATACCACTACAACTAACGGTTTAGAAATTAGCTTTTGATAAACGATCACAAGAGACGCCCTGCATAAAAATAAACACAGTTTTCACATAATTTGTAATAAATAAATAAATAAAAATTTGTTCTTGACTTAATTGCTGCCATACGTATCAATGCATATGCATAGTGAACACAACAAGACCATGGAAATATTATTTATACATTTTTAATCAAATGCAATTTAGCAATGTAGTATTAAAAACATGTTTTTCCATATTTGCTGATTAAAAATCTGAAAATTCATGAAAGTATAAGTATTTGTAACTCAGTAAGTTTCGGTCATAGAAGAATATTTTTTTACATGCTAAAACACAGAGAAAGTTATAAGATCCAAACATTGAATTATTATTATTATTATTTCTTAAGTATTTAAAAAACAGCAGATTCAACATAAATCGATTTTTTACGATACAGAACAAAATTTGAAATCCGTTTGCAATTGGAACTATACCTCTGAAACTAATGGTTTAAAAATTAGCTTTTGGTAAACGATAAGGAAAGACATGCTACAGAAAAATAAACGGCGCTTTAACAACATGATTTGTAAAAAAAGAAATTCGAACCCCGACTTCATCGTAGCCACATTTATCAAGGCCTATCCAGAAATAATCCAAAAGAGCCTGAAAATGTTATTTATAAACTTCTAATCAAAAGCAATTTATCCAATCATATTTTTATCATTTTTTAAAGTTAGTTACAATTAATTGTACTCGCGCAAATTATGCGATACTATTGTTTTTCTTTTATTTACAATAAAACAAAATCGCAGAAATAAAAATATTCCTAGCTCTCATATTCTAAAAACACAGTATTGAGAAACTAATAAATAAATAAATAATAAAAGCACTTGCCTTCCCCCAACACACACACACACACACACACACACACACACACACGCGCACAATAAAAATCTAGCGTCATATAAAAAAAAAGAAAAAGAAAACCTCTCGCAAACTTCATGAGCATTATCCCTTTTGAACCATCGAAAGAAAAAAAAAAACCGCCGCTACCCAGTTAAAAGTACAACGAAATCAAAATAATACCCATCCACTTCACAACACATTGATGTGTTGTGAAGTGTACTTTTGTGTTGTGATTGTGATCTTAATATGTTGCAAAAGTGTTGTTATTTAGAAATATGTTCAAAAATAGTTTTATTAATTGAGTTAAGGGAGACCCGTAAGAAAAAACCCAAAATTTTTATTATTGATTTTAAAGTAATGAATTTTGGTGCACTACTTAAGAATCTTTTTGTAAGGAATAATTAGCAAAAAAATTCACTTTTTATTAAAAAGTATATTTTTTATGGGGATTTTTATGATTTTTTTTGTCGAAAAATACACTTTTTAAAATTACTACTCCTCATTCAATTTTCAAGATTTTGGTATTACTAAAATTTCTCAAATAGTGTTATAGTATATAGAAAAGAACTAAGGAGATATATTTTTAATTTTCCATTTTAATCGGCTAAAAAAATAAATAAAAATACGCATGGTAAATTTCTTTAAATTCGTTATAATTTTCATGTTTACCAATTTATGTAAAGTTTTCAGAAATAGTTTAAAAAAAAATATCTCTCCTTACTTTTGTTGCAAATTGTTTTGAGATTCTAAAAACATAAACACTTTGTTTCTAAATCATTTTACCACTGAGCCTTAGAATTTTGAACTTAGGCAAAATATGAAAAAAGTCATTTTCAGGAAAACACGTTTCGAATGGCCGCTAGTCCTTTAAACTCTATAGTGAGTACAATTAAAAAAGCTCATTTTCTACCTGTTCCAAGTGTCCCCGAGTTCTGAAATTTTGTATGGATATTCGCAAATATGTATTTTATCGTTTTCTGAGATAAATTTTTTTTTGAACTTTTGATGATTTTTGGCCGAAAATGGGGTACGGGTCTCCCTTAAAATAGTGTTGTAAATAGTATTGATGAGAATAGTTTCTTAAAATAGTGCTGTGTTGTGCAACATTTCGTCCTCAAATTAACAAGACATTGTAAACACCACACAATTTAGAACACTATAAACAATTTTAACACTATTTGGAAAACACATTTCTCATTTTGTAATTTTTAACAACACTTTTTGCATAATAATTTTATTTCGTACAATACATTTTCAATTTATTCACAACACAATTGTAAGCTATTTCAGTTAGATGTGTTGATTTTTAGGTTCAGTTAGTGTTGCAAAAGTGTTTCATGCGTTTGCAGTGTATACATATAATCCCATGTATTTGATATCCATTTTCTTAGTGCTCCGTTTGTCCATTAGTGATACAAGGTAGAACCCGTCAAATTTTGACGAAAGAAAATATTTAAGAAGGAACTGTTTCATTAACTTATAACTTACAAAATTAGTTATAGTAAAAAATGCATTTTATATTGGTACGTCTAACTCTTAAATAAGCGACAATTATCGTCAAATTAACAAAATACTATTTCTATTAAACGCACTTGCATAAATTGTTAAAATTAAACTTTAATCGTATATGTAAGCAGTAAAAAATAATAAAGATACGTTATTATGATAAAGTTATCAATTAATGTTCTTATGCTAGTATTCCAAAATGATAAAGAAAAAATTATTCAACTTTGATTCAATCCTAGAATTTCTTTCCCGCGAAATCTAAACCCGGAATAATTTTCACCATATCAAAATTTACAAACATACATTTCACATCTGTATTCGCGTTAAAAAAAAAAAAATTGGCATTTTTTATTGATAATTTTAATTCAAAACTTGAAGTCTCAATGCTATTAGCTGAAATAGATATTAAACTGTTGATATTCTTTTATGTGTAAATCAAATTTTGTAAATGAAGTCAAACTTCACAGGGTTTTATAACAGAAGATAATTAAATTTAAATTTTTTCCCTTTTAATGAGAAAATGGCAACATAAAGATATAGCACTCAATATTTTCCCTTTTTTCTTTTGCTTTAAATAGAAATGGAGTACTCCTGTTGCCACGATTAGAAGAAAGGTATTAAAAGATGCAAAAAAATTAATATTTCAAAAACAAATTAAGATACAGCTTTCAAACAAATTTCATTTAAAAGTACATTTTTTTCCCTACACGATTATGTAAAAATTTAAAATGTGCGACATTAAGAAGTTTAAAAACTTTTAGTCGCAAAAATTGCAATACCGAAATTCATTTAAAATTTGAAAGTGTTATGCCATGCGCAAAATGACGTATGCGTTACGCACAGATACGTTTCCCCTTAATAATATAGATTTCAAACTCTGCTTCCATTGTGGTTGTTCCGAATCCCTTAATCTGTTTATGTATTTATATTTATATATTTTAATTTAATGTTAAGCCATATTCTAATGATAATAGACAAAATAAATTTTAAAAATACTACAACATTAATTCCTTTGTAATAGTACCCCTTTACACATGTTTTCCTCTCATACTTTCCATAATTCGAATATTGGATATTTTGAACATTTTTTGTGGTCCAGACGAGTTCGAATTAACGAGAGTCTACTGCAGTTTCAAAATAAAAATTTTGATGGGAAATATTTTTTTATGAGTAAAATTCCCTTTATGTTTAGTATTAAAGTCAGTTACTATTTGAAAGCAATAACTTTATTTTCAGATTTTCATCAAACGAAGCATCAGCATAATTTATAAAAGACGTTTTTTCAAATCAATATTCTGTCTTGTCCTATAGATGTGCTATAGATGGGCAAAATTGCCGTCTGAATCACAGGTAATTGCTGTCAAAACAACACTTTTGTATGCATTTCTGGATGTCTATGAAGTTAACTTTAACTCTACATTGTTAAAAATTCCTGTAAAAACACACACAAAAAAGCGAGAGTCTCTGTAAATTTATACTAGTTCTCAGTTAAATGCATTCGATTGAGTTTCTTGGTCATCATTTTACCGAAATTTTCCATATATTATGTATAATTCTCTGTAAGGAATTCGTCTTTATTTAAAAATATATTTTTATGTTTGTTAAAACTTATAATTAAAAACACATACCTGTAAATTTAATTTTTAAATTTTATTATACATATTAAAAAAGAAAATTTGGTTTAATATATATATATTTTTTTAGTTAGAATAATTTAGAAATGGAATATCATCTCCTCTGTGTTAGTGGGGATTTTTATCGCTTTGTACACGTTAAACCACAAAAGACAAATTTTTTATAAAGTATCAACAGCTGTTATAGCTCAGCCAATAGATTGTTCTTTTACTATCAAGAAGTGTCGGGTTCAAAATATTGGGTGGCTAGAAACAAATTATGTAAAAAAGAAATGATACAGCAGTTAAAAATTACTTGAAATATTCAAATTCTTTCAGGCTCACTAACGAATGAGTGATTTATTGATTTTGAAAACAAAATTGAACTTTTATCATTAAAATAAATTTACAGAGCTTATGTATTTTTAATGCTGTTGATTTACAGAGTGTATTGTAAATTTACCGAATGATTTCTCTGTAATTTAACAGAAATGTTGTAACTTTTTATAAGACTTAAGACAATGGATTATGCGTAGATTCCCCGTAATCTCACAGAAAATTTTTTAACAGTGTAGTTAACAAATATTATTTTCTGGATATTATTGGAAATATCCAGATATTCTTTATAAAATTTGATAAAGCTACAGTTTATTTAAGAAGCCTACTTTCTGTTTCAAAACACTCTCCTTCCCATATCATAAACCACAAACGTGTCGTGCGTAGCATTGACGTCATTTTGACGTTGTCAACGGCAGACGATTAAATTCATTTTTACTAGAAATTTTTAACTTCTAAATAAAACTCATTTTAAATTTTTAAACTGGCGAATAGAGAAAAAATGTATTTTCCAATGCATTTGTTTGAAAATTCTATCATAATTTGTGTGAAAACTGCATTGCTATTTACTCACATTTTATTGATTTTAAAATAATTTTCAAGCATGATTTTTTTATCCGTCTTTGTCACAAGGAGGCAATTACTAAAGATAATTGCGGTTGCAATTAAAATAATAAAAATAGCTGAGTATCTGTTTTCATCATAGAATTTATAACGCAATTAAAACCTTCATCAGTCAAATATAACTCATTTTAAACTTTTAAACTGTCGAATAGAGAAAAAATTATTTTTCAATGCATATTGTTTGAAAACTTCATTGTTATTTACTTAATTTTTATTGATTTTAAAATAATTTTGAAGCATGTTATTTTTTTTTCGATCTTTGTCACATGCAGGCGATTACGAATGATAATACCATTTGTAATTAAAGTAATAAAAATAGTTCAGTATTTGTTTTTATCTTATATTTCATAACGCAATTAAAATATTCATCAATCAATAATTAAAGCAGTATAATATAAACAAACACAAACTGAAGACATGAAATCAAACCACAATCTTAAAACACTGAAATGAACAGAATAAAAAAAAAATTGAATGTAAAAACCAATTTAATGCGCCTTAATTCCTGGCATGAGGCCAGTACGATAGTACAGCCTTTTTTAGTCAAGTATTTTTTAAGCATAGTACTGCTATTTTAAATACAAATATAATTTTTAGTATTTTTGGTGCACATAAGTAAAAATAGAGTAATGTGCTCAAATATAGTATAGTCCCCCAATATGACGCTACCTTATATTTTCTAAAGGAAAAGTCGCACTTGAGGGAGAAATTTCTCAAACAATAGTTTTTCACGTTTGCTCAACAAAATGCAGTGTGTTCACATTCATTCTATCGATCATAGTATTGATACTTCACCAGTTGTGTTTCCAACTGTTGAATATTTTTAAGTTTATATGTTCAAAAGTAAGTTTTCCAAAGAAGGCTAATAATTTTGAAATGCTTGAACGTATCTGTAATTTCTGTTTATTTACATTAATGTTTGCTAATTATTGGTTTGGGTTAAAATTCATTGTTTTTTTTTGTCAGTAATTAAGGTAATTCATGTGGAATTCCCAATATGGCACTACCAAGGATTGCCAAATGTGGGTATAGTGTCATATTTGGACATACTTTTTTCGTGTATTACCTTTTTACTTTGTCTTTACATATTGTAACAGATTTTGTTAATAGTTAGTGTTTGTAATCAAAAATAATATAAATAGTTAAATTGAGATCCATTCATAAGATAACTTTAGTTTTCGTTGCATTAAAATATCTCAATTTATTGATTTTCTGAAAGCAAGAAACCCTATTTAGATTACGATGGAAGTGTGGGAATTTGGTGAAATGTTAGAGATATCGCCAAATTGGTGTAAATTTTGGCGACTAATTTTGTTTGCCAAATTTGGTGACATTTCGCGACAGAAAGAGCCTTTCCCCATGGTAACCCTCCTTCTAAATATGGAGATGTATTAAATTCTGTTCCATGTTTTCTTAGAGGATTGTAGAAAGTTCTAGCATTAGAAAATGTTAGAATTTTTTTCAAACATCAGACACTGACATAGACCAGGGATCGTTCCGTGAAACAGAAGAAGATTATGAAGAGATTTGTCTCCTTTGTGCATCAAAATTTTCTGATGATGGCATGGGGTAAAAATGAGCTGGATGCATTAAAGGACCAGACACATAGCACTAACTTCTTGTGGTCAGGCGTCGCTATTTTTGATCTTTCGTGTCGGCGCTTTGATGTAAAATTGCTTTTTCAGTGCACTGAATTTTGAACTTCAAGAGAGAAATCGAAATCGAAATCAGTTGACAGCTTTACGACTGAAGATGGGGGAGATAAACTTTCCCTTCTTTTGTCAATTCAATAGGCTTCGTACCTCAAAAATCCTTTAAAGAGGTTCCAAAACTAGCAACCGTTCGTTCCGTCTCACCGATAGTCGAAAACACTGCTTTTTCAAAGATAGATTTATTGCTCTTTTAGTGTAACTGAAAATAGTGCTGTTTGCGCGCAACCTAAGTTATTAGGTGGTCTCGCGAAAATTGTGGGGAGAAAAAAATTTACTTATTTCTGTGTATCCCATGTTTTGAACTTTTTTTATCTAAATTTTTACTTTTATGTCAGTTATTTCTTTTCTTCTGTTTACTTTATTTCTTCATACTATTAATTAGAACATTTTTGATACTTCTAATTAGAATATTTTTGATCACCTATCTTAGGCTATCTTAAGTTGGGAATTTTTTTATGTGACTCTTTGCACCAGCTTAATTTTATATTTGAGAAAAATACTTTTTTATGATTAAATATTCTACTCTTTTAAATTTATTTTACGTGAAAGATGTGCCGTTTAATTGCAATACAGTGAAATCTTGATTTTTTAGAAACGATTTTGGTGTGGGTGCCGAATATGGCCCTGATTGCCACATAAGGAACCCAGTGTATACCATTTTAAGAACTCCTTTCACTAAAATTTGCAAATGATATGCCACGCATTTTTTTTCTCTCAGAACAACATACTATAAAACAATTATATTACAGTTTTATCTAACAAGAAAGCAATCTTTTCATTTTCGTGGAAATATTCCTCAAAATAATTTTTGTAGATAAAAACTTTCTAAATTTACTTGGGTGAAAGAGTCTTGTTTTAAGCAAGTTAAAATGCATTGTCGGAAGAATTCTACCCAAAAATAAATATATACACAACAACAAAAAGTTTATATAATGTATATTTGCTTCCATATATGAATTCCGAAAACAGACTGAATTTCGCAAACTCATTCAAAATGTGTTCTTTTATGTATAGGTCTGAATATTTTCGAAATATTTTTAGCTCACATTTTCTATTAAGCTGAGTATAGAAAAGAACTGTCATATTTTTTGAATTTATTCTTTTTCAACTTTTATTTTTAGTAAAGTGCTTTTGTATAAATGTTTACATAGCTTAAAAAAGAATTATTGTACAAAAAACAATAACAACAACAACAACAAAAAACTTGTGCAAACAGACACATTTAGAACATATAGATATACAAGATGCATCAAGAATGAGTTCAAATTGAAAGAATTCCTAAAATAAATAACAAATTGCGTCTGTGTAAAATTTGCACCACACTGTAAAAAAAAAGTCTTTATAATTTATAAATATATTGCATACAATGTAAATTCGTGAAACACTCTTACAACATTAACAGAATATAATAACTTACACTTCTAACTAAAATCGTTTTTGATTGTCTCGTGAATGTGTTGTGAATGTGTTCTGCAAGGAAAATGGTTATGCAAAAGTTGTTAAAATTATACAACTTTTGCAGAAATGTAGTTATTGATATTTATTAGTAAAATAAGTGAACTCACTCACAGACATCACGCCACTAATCGTGAGGTTGTGGGTTCGAATCCCACTGGCTCCATTACACACACTATGTGTGTGGAGCTCCTGGTTGTACTTTTCTTGTGTTATAATATTTCCTTGTGTGCTATCTCGTCCCTGTATATTGACGATGGTTTATAAGCTGGCTTCATGTCGAGCACACAAGTCAGATGTATGTTATTCAATAAAAAAATATAGGCAATAAAACTCATTCACTAATCTGCTGCAATTTCTTTTTCGATAGAGCAAACTGTCTTTATTTCCTTTTTAAAATTGTGTAATTTTAAAGGCATCATATAGAAAGTGTTCTGAAGGTATTTTACATGCGTTGTTTTATAGTGTTATAAATTGTATGATGCTTAACAATGCGTTGTTAATTTGCTGACAAAGTGCTGTGCAGCACAACACCGTTGTAAGAAAATATTTTCATCAACACTACTTACAACACTATTTCAACACTATTTTTAGAACACGTTTCTAGATAGCAGCATCTTTTGACACACATTAAGAGACATTATTCTGAAATTCAGATAAAAAAGTGATGCTTTGATAGTTATATTTTTTAATTGGCTTGATTTCTTTTTATGTTAAAGCAAATCATATTTAATAAATAACGCGCAATTATGAAGCTCTGAAAAAATTTCTTCTTCTCTATAGAAAATGTCAAAGTTCGAGGCTGCGCATGCCATTTTTTATGAAAAATGAAATGCCGATATGTTTGGAATGCTATCCCTCTGGTAAGCAACAACATTCCAAAATTCTTTTGGCATAAACTATTAGTATAATACTACCCGCTTATTAAAATTTATTTGTTTCCATTGGGCACTGTTACTTTACATTGTTATGTTGCCAAAAATTACAATTAAAATAACGTTTTTGTCCATTTTCCGCACTTAATATCTTAATTAAGTAATAGTACCCCAAACTTTTTCTTATAGAATACGAAAATGTACTACTAGGACAAGCTAAATAATATAATACTACATTGAGATACTGTTGCTGTTAGCAGGTATAATATGTTTCATATTCAAAATTTTCAAAATCTACAACATTTAAAATAACTAGTAAAGCAATTATTGGAGCTAGATAAATAATGACGTCATATTTAAAATGAATGAGAAATATTTTTTACTTATGCTAATTAATAAGTTATAAGTTACATACCAAAGAAAATTTTATTCAAAATTCTCAATTATTAGTGGAAGACATTTTTGGTTGGAAAAAGGGGAAAATAAAACTGATTAATGTACATTTTTGACATTATTTTCTTCTTTAAAATTAAAAAGAATTTAGTTTCATTTTTTGTAGATCAGCGCTCTACAACGCGGCTCCCTGTACCAGTTTTTAGGAGTCCTTTTGAATGTTTCCTATTACTAATATTTTTTTTAAATAAAATTCCATTTTAAAAATGCTTTATTTTAAATCCTTGATATTTGCTAGAGAAATATTTTTGAAACCTTTGCTAGTGTATTACAGGCATAAAAAATGTAAATGTGTTTAATTAATTTAACCATGTGTTATTGCGTTTTTTCACTGATTTACAGTTATTCTTTATGCGAAATGCTATGGAAATTATGGCGATAAAAACTAGTAAAAATTTAAAATAACTTAATATGTTAAGATGTGAAATGTAAAAAAAAAGCGCACCCCTTTCCCCGCTTTCATGCAGGAGTGCTCAACTTTTTTATGTTATTACACTGACTCATTGCTGTTTCATAAAAAGGGTAAAGGAATGTCATTTTACCATTCAGAATTTTAAAATTTTAGCTATTTTTTTCAAATTGTTTTAACACGTTCGCTGCCGCTCAGGCGAAAGCGCGTGATATGGCGCCAATGTTAAAGGTCTACGCAGATAGCACTAACTTCTTGCGCTATCTTTGATCTTTCGTGTCGGCGCTTTTGTTCTTTTAGTGCACTGAATCCGAACTTCAAGAGAGAAATTCAACGCGAAGTCAGTTGACAGTTTTACGACTGTAGATGTGGGGAGATAAAAGTTCCCCTTCCTTTGTAAATTTGGGAGGGTCAGTCCACAAAAATCATTTAAAGAGATTTTACAATTGTTTCGTGTGGTCAACAACGATTGATTGATTGCTCCTTTAGTGTAATAAAAACTAGTGCTGTTCGCTCCGAGCCTAAGGGGCTACTCAGGCGCCAGCGCGTTATGTGGGGTGATGCCCAATAACCAGTCACGCGCTGGCGCGGGAAAATTTTTCACTGATTCTTTGTTACAAAGAGTAAATCGGCTTTTGGGAAAAACCCACTTCTGCAGTGCGGCATTAACTATCATCACATCTTCATGTAAGCGGCAGCGAACGTGTTAAAAAATCTATAAAAAAGTACGAAATGATTTCCATCAATTACAGTACTTTCAAGACATTTCTTTGAATGACATTCATTTCATTGTGGCATGGGTGATTATCCATGGATTGATCACTAATATCCTTTTTGTTATTATGCATTTTATAATGCCATATTTTGCTCCAAAACAAATTAAGGAGTATCTATTCATCCTTTAAAAAACGTAACAATGTCTCTGATTACCATTTTATTTCATTTAAATATCAGATTAAAGTTACTGGCTCCTTCCACTTCAAAAATCTTTTAGATAACACCTCACAGAAAAATGTATATTTCGAACTTACTTTGATTTGTTATTTGATTTTTCTCTTTTTTTTTTTTACACGAAGCTCCAGAAGATCCATATAGGGGCCTTATATCTTCTACAACGATATGCATTTGTATGCGTGCCTCACTATTAATACTGCGAGATAATTTTTTTTTTGTATTTTTTGAGCTCTGTTAATGATGGCGCCCTTCATTGTTTGTCTTTAGCTGAAATGCGCCCTTGTTTAGTGAAATGTTGAACAGGCCTGGTATAGATGATATAAAAACACGATTAAAATAAATTTTCCTAAAACTAAAAACATATTTTTACACGTTGAAGCTTCATTAATGAATTTCTTCCACAGAAGCGGAAATCGTTTCTCGACATATTGAAATTTACAACCAAGGATGTAAATTTAACTTCCGCAAGTGGATAGTTATTGCCCTTCATTAATACAAACTGAATTAACAAAAAACTGTATGTCATTATTTTTTAAAGATGACAGTCAAAACGACGAAAGACGTTTTTAGTTAAAGGGTAAAAATGATGTAATATTTTTTTGTGTAAAACATTCATTTTAATTAGGAAACATTATGGTACTTCTAGGTTATCCCGTCGACCAATTTCGCCAAATTATACAAATCGCCAAATTAATAGCCAAATTATACATATTGACATAATTTTTATTTTAATAAAAAAAATAATAATTAGTAGAATATTAATAAAAATATTAACACTAGAACTACCGGAGTTTCATATATACCTAGTTTTACCGCATCCGTCAAATTGACGGATTCTTGATCACGGCTTTCATTGTAACTTTTGACTTAGTTAATGTGAATAAAAATATATAATTTAACAAAAGCATCATTTAATATGATTATTCATTAATTATTAATAAAAATTCAATTAAAAAACAGTTTCTATCTGCATTTATAGTACATTTGCAATGTATGAAATAATTATGAGGCACATATCTTACATGTTATCTTAGATTAACACTAGCAACGAACATATTAAACTTAGTTAATGTAAATAAAAGAATATAATTTAACAAAATCAATATTTAATATAATAATTCATTAATGTTAAATATAAAGAAACTAAACAAAAACAGTTTATATTTCTATTTACAGTATAGCACATTTAATATGCACGAAATAATTATAAGGCAGATATTTTACAAGTGTCTCTTATTTAGATGAACACTTTCCACAAAGATGTTTGACTTATTTAATCTAAATAATATATATATATATAATTTAACAAAAATAACATTTAAAATATTAATTCATTAATTATTAAAAAAAACAACCAGTTTCTATTTGCATTTATAGTATAGTACATTTTTTGAATAAAATAATTATGAGGCACATATTTTACAAGTATATGTTATCTTAGATGAACACTTACCACAAACATATCTGTTGCATACATTGCAAGTATAAATCGCTTTGTTTTTGTTGCATAATCGAATTTGGCAAGATTTTCGATCATAAGAAATATTTTGTGAATTTCCTAGAGCACAATCCATTGATTTCCGATCTTGTTTTTGGGAGGAGGCTTCTTTTCTGCCGCACCTATAATCACTGGAAATAATTCGGATAATCGAAATAAAAATTGTTTTCTAGTTATATTTTTATCACAAATCTCTTTATATAAAATCCACGTATTGATTGCTGCCAAGTCCAAAATATTATAAAATACCTGCAAGGGCCATCCACGTGACACTGCTTTTACGCTATATTTGCGGGCCATTTGGTCAACTACGTCTACTCCAAACTAACTCTCATTGTAAAATGACACAGTTGCAGGAATTTCTTTTCGATTAGAAGCAATTTTTAAAGATTTATGTTTTGAGCTAAGATGTAGTACTTTTTTACGAAGATTACTTTTGTAAACTGTTAAAGCAATACCATTTGATTTGTAGAGTTTTGTGGAGAAAACAGCCATGTTATCTTTTCTAACTTTAGCTATTTTTGGCAATTCTCTTTTATTTGCTAATATAGTTCCAACAAGACTTTTTTTTTTTTTTTGCAAGTAACTTCTTTGCGAGCTGCATACTTGTAAAAAAATTATCCGTTGTTATATTCCTCCCACAACTTACGTAGATTTTTACAAGATTCAAAACTACAAATTCATTCAAAGGTACTCCTGATGGTCTACGTTCGTCTTTGTCTAAATAAAGAAAGCCATTTATAAGATATTTACTCCGCACGTCTACAGCTAACCAAAATTTAATTCCAAATTCGTCTGGTTTTTTGGCCATATATTGCAGAAATCTGCCCCTTGCCTTTGTGGGAAACAAATGTTCGTCTATGCTTATATTCTGATCTGGTTTGTAACAAGCTTGGCTGTTATCAATAAAGGACTTCCAAATTTCGGAAGCTAATGCAAATTTGTCAGTTCGTAAGCGAACACCCCTTTCACATTTTTTGTCAAAACGAATGAATCTCATAATTTCTAAAAATCTATTTCTACTCATAGTTTCGCGAAAGAAAGAAGGCCCCCATTTTTCTGAGCACAAATAGGATAATTTCAAATTTCTCGCTTCATAGGCTCCTCGAGCATACAAAATAGCTACAAACGCATAAAATTCTTCAATAGTAATTTTCCAATCGTCCTTCTGTAAAACATTTCTGGCCTCAAGCTCAGTGCAAAATTTTATGTGCTTCATCATTCGATTATCAATTATAAGTCTAAATGCACTGCTAATATTACCAAGCATAATGTTTTGTTTCGCATAACCAGTTGGACCTGAAGAATCCTTGAATATATTGTGTGATGGAATTCTACCAATTCAACCATTCCCTATTTCTTCCCATTCAGTACCGTCGAGAGCAATTTCTTTTTCCTGTCTTTTTTCAGTTTCCATTTGGCTGTCCGATTCAGTGTCTGAACTTATTCGCAAGCGCTTTCTGAGTTTGTGGCTCTTTTGGGGAATTTCATCTTCACTCCCTGAATCTTCACTTTCATATTCTTCTTCTACACTTTCTTTAATATCTCGTACTTCAATTTCATCTCCAGAATTTTCAGAGTCATTATTATTACTTGAACTATAGTGTCCGGACAGTCTTCATTTATACTAGTGAGTTCTTTGTATTCCCCGAATAATTTTTTTCTTCCATGAAATCGTTTCATTTTTGACTAGAATTTACAAAAAATAAATGTTATTTTTTTCGTAAAAATATATTCATACTTTTTTCCGAGGTAGGATTTTACAGAGATTACACTATTCACAGACTGCACTTTCACTAAGAACGTTATTACATTAGAAGTACAATTGATAATGATCGCGTCCTAATTACATTTACCAGTTACTAATAAGTTTGATATGAAGCCAGGAGCGGACTGCGCATGGGTGAAAAGGACTAGTTCATGTGAAAAATGGGGAAGTCCGCACCATTTCGGGATGAATTTGTTAATTGCCAAAGCCGTCAATTTGACGGGTCTTGGTATAAATAGGTATAGGTCATACTGATTACGGAAATTAAAATGGTTGAGATGAAATTGAATACGGATATTTAAATATTCTTATGTTTCATTAAAAGTCGTAACATAAAATTTTGGAACTCGCCATAAATTATATAAAATTTTTAAGCATGAAATTTGAAAACCGTCAAAATGACGGTCTTGGTCGTTCTAGTGTTAATAAAAAGTCGAAATAAAAATCACTTAATGACATTTTAAACACGTGAATTGCATTTAATGTCATTGAATGTGACATTCACGATCATGCATTATTGACATTTAATCTTATAGTTTGGCGATAATTTTTTGGTCTACGGGATAACCTAGAAGTACCAACATTACTATATATTTAGTATATTATATTCGCAAAATGATGTCATCTGCTTCGAAAAACAAATTAATCCTAAAATAGAAATATACATTTCAGAAATAATATTTTGCATTGATATTAACTTGCATTTTAAATAAATTTTCTTTCTTGAATTTGACAACACAAATATACACTTAACTGTACATAAATTGCTTAAAAGGTGCACTAGAGTACTTATAAAAACTTTAAAAATACATTTAAAGTTCTCTAAAATGTTCAAAGTTCAGAACGTTTTCAACCGCAAACTAACTCGGCCTTCGTCAATGAGAGAAACTACAAAATAACAGGTCTTACTGCTGGCGTTCTCAGGCTCGTCCGGAACAGTCCATTTTTACATCGAGGGAGGAAAGACGGGGAGTGAAGGGAACGGGACAAAATGAATAGAATAAACTGCTGAAATATATCAAAAACACAAGCTTATCTATTATTAATAAAGTTTTTCCATATTGCGTGTATATCGTAGGAAAGTGCATCATTACAAGCTATTTCTTTACTGGATATTATTTCGATGGATTCTCTAATGATAGCTTCTATGTGACTAGTAGTATGAAAGATAATTTTTGAACTATTGAAATCTATTTCTATAGGGTGCGTTTGTGCAAACCTTGAAAGTGCAGTATGGGGTTTACCCAATCTTAAATCTGCGTCATGTTCTTTCAACCTCTTTTGAAGTTTCCTTAATGTCATACCTATGTAAACATATTCTTTACTATCCGTCTTGAAAGGAATACTGTATACACCTGATTTATTAATGTCTTGAATAGGATCAATCTTTATGTTCAGCACATCGACAAGATGAAAGTATGTATTGATAGTATGGATTGTATACCATTAAATAAAGATCCCATTATGGAATTAGAAAATAAAGTTAAAGAAATTATTGGTAAAGGAGTTTGGCCTACGTTTATGAAAAATAAATTGAGAATTAACAAGACCGCAACTACTCCCTCCCTCACTGGTAGGTTAAAGGACCAGAGGTAGACTTTCCAATCCGTCCGATTGTCACTAAATGCTCCGGTCCCACATATTTTATGGAAAAAGCCTATGTTTACCTTTTAAAGCAGTATTTACATCATCCGATTTTGCTCTTGAATCCACTTCGAATTTCATAGATAAAATTAAAAACGTAACGCTTGAAAATTCTAGTATTATGGCTAGCTTGGACGTAGTATCCTTATACCCGTCCGTAGATATAAAGGAAGTTTCTAGCATTATTGCAGACTTTATCGACTCGGATTCTACTTTTACTGAAGATATTAAGGATACGATTAAAAGAGGTCTGAATTTAATTGTCAATGGCAACACCTTTGTTTTTAACAATCAGTTTTATAAACAGATCAATGGGGCCCCCATGGGTTCACCCATCTCTGGTTTGTTAGCAGAATTTAAAATTCGTCCTTTTGAAAACAAAATCATGGAAACCATAAGACCAGCCCCAGTTTACTGGTTCAGGTACGTTGATGATATTTTTATTATATGGAACCACGAAGAGAATGAATTGCATTCTTTTCTGGATAAAATCAATAGCCTTGATAGCAGAATAAAATTCACCCTAGAAGTTGAACAGAATCAAAAACTTGCCTTTTTAGATGTCTTACTAATCAGAAATAAAACTAATCAGAGCTTGGATCGTAAAGTTTTTAGGAAAATTAACAGGTCTAATTTTACAATCCCGTTTGCTTGCAGTTCTCCTATTAATTTCAAACTAGCACCTTTTAATTTTTACATAAAAAGGGCTTTTCAAGTTTGCTCAATTCATTTTCTGAGCGGAAAACTAAATTTAATAAGAAAAATAGCCGTTAAAAATTCCATCCCCCTTCATTTTATTGAAAGAATGATAAGCAAGTTTAAAACGAAAGATCAAGATATGCAAGTTAAAGATTCCATAAAAAGTGTAAAAAATTTTTGTAAAGTTAATTATATTCCGAAGTTTTTCGAAAGCATAAGGCACGCACCAGCTAAGTATGATATTGCACTAATAGCAGTCCCTCCCCCCAAATTAAGAGTTGTGCTGAACATAAAGATTGATCCTATTCAAGACATTAATAAATCAGGTGTATACAGTATTCCTTTCAAGACGGATAGTAAAGAATATGTTTACATAGGTATGACATTAAGGAAACTTCAAAAGAGGTTGAAAGAACATGACGCAGATTTAAGATTGGGTAAACCCCATACTGCACTTTCAAGGTTTGCACAAACGCACCCTATAGAAATAGATTTCAATAGTTCAAAAATTATCTTTCATACTACTAGTCACATAGAAGCTATCATTAGAGAATCCATCGAAATAATATCCAGTAAAGAAATAGCTTGTAATGATGCACTTTCCTACGATATACACGCAATATGGAAAAACTTTATTAATAATAGATAAGCTTGTGTTTTTGATATATTTCAGCAGTTTATTCTATTCATTTTGTCCCGTTCCCTTCACTCCCCGTCTTTCCTCCCTCGATGTAAAAATGGACTGTTCCGGACGAGCCTGAGAACGCCAGCAGTAAGACCTGTTATTTTGTAGTTTCTCTCACTGACGAAGGCCGAGTTAGTTTGCGGTTGAAAACGTTCTGAACTTTGAACATTTTAGAGAACTTTAAATGTATTTTTAAAGTTTTTATAAGTACTCTAGTGCACCTTTTAAGCAATTTATGTACAGTTAAGTGTATATTTGTGTTGTCAAATTAGTAAATAAGGTGAATTTTGCACTGTTTTTGTTTTTAATTCCAATTAAATTTCTTTCTTGAAATTTAGCATTTAATGAAAATAATGCCTCAATATTTTCTACATGTTCTGTAATATTTGATTTCATTAAGCAATTTTCTGTTTTAATTAAAATCCTTAATTTTACATGATTCATGATGTGAATTTTTTTTTAAATCTTGACAAGTATTATTCCGTATGAAAAACTAACCTGGTGGTTATATTTTAAATCAATAGCCAGTTTCTTTCATAAAATATTTGCATTTTACAGCAATTATACAAAATAGTGTAATAAATTTATCCTTCGCAAATACATGTTTAACACCTTTTTATCTTACAATCTAGCAACAAGCAACAAGCAATTTATTGCTTAAGTAATAAGCATTTAAGATTCGAGAGATTTCGTAGTCTGGTGAATATTTCGATGTTAATGTTAGATCTACAGCTGTTAAAAGTGTGGTGCCGTGAAATTAAAATTTTATGAACATTTGAAAGTTTTAGTTCTCAAGATTTTACTTTTTTATTTATTTCTGAGCTATGCTGTTTCCCTATGTTTGATTTTTTTAAATATCATTCATCTTTTTCTTTTCCAAGATGGTATTTTTTTTGGAATAAAAAGAAATACCGTATGCCGATTTTTTAATCATTTCAAAGACAAGTTTAAAATTTTTTGTTAATAATAGCTTTAGTTTAAAAATATTTACTAATAATCTCTTTAAGCAATATTCTTTGGCACAAAAACATAAATGAATACCCATGAACAAATTGAACATAAAATTGAATAAATATAAATAATAAATTAGAATAACGGAAATGAAAATTCCTCATTTCATCTTAGAAAATGAGTGTCAAATTTTGAGCTCACGAGAGAAATTTAAATGATCTCCTACATATATAAACATAAGCAAATTGGGATCATCAGAAGTCTTTCGATTATAAAACACGATAAAAGGTTAATTACACATGCTTTTAATCATCGAAATCTTTTGCTTGATTGATGAATTTATTCTTGTTTAAATGTTATATGGACGAATTCACGAGCTAGTTTTAAATAAAACTACCTGTATTTTATTTTAATAATCTCTGGAAATATTACTTTTAATAACCAAAATTAAATTTTATTAGAGGATATCATCAGAAGCGTTTAGTATCATTAATTGTGTGTAATATAGTTCATAATATAGTTCATTGGATTCAATCATGTGGCAATAGATACTCGCCAAAATATGCCAAATCACTGCGGCGTTTGTCAGCCTAACACTTCGGAGTTTTCGTGATTTTCTTCGAACCTTGTCTAAATACGGGTTAGGTCACCTTAGAAAGAACCTCTCCCCCACACGAAGGACATCCCGCTGGGTCTATATGACTCGAAGCAGATAATCGGCCGTCATAAATAACTGTTAAATAACACAACAAATCACTGTGAAACTGCAACAATAAAATATCTCAAAAAGTAGAAAAAAAGTAATTAAAAAGGTTGAGAGCGAGTCAGACTGAACAAAAATAATACATTTTCCTCATAAATTCATGTTATAAGAGCGCTATTCACCCAGCGTAAAATAAAGAAGAACAAGTTGGAAATTGCACGTGAAGCGTAGCAAATGAGGTGCGTTCGAACGATAATGAAGTTTTAAAAATATCACTCTCATATATCAATCTCATAAATCTCTCTCACATCTTAATTGTGTGTAATATAGTTCATAATCAGTTTTCTAAGTAAAAAAATATTTAATGGATTTTACATATTAAAATCTAAATGAATATTATTATCATTTAAAAATACAATATCATTAAAAATTTTAAAATTCGAAGACATTTATGCTGCGTTAAGTAATTACTGAAAATTTATCTGGAATTATAAATTTAAACTTACATTTATATCGAATATATACAAAAAGCTATGCATTTTGATCTACAATAAAAGTTAGATAATTAAAGGCACAAAAAATGTAGATATTTTCGAATTTTGACTATCAAAAGGGAAGAAAAATCCATGAATACCTTAGAAAAATTTATTCAACAGCGTAACGAATAGAGCGCGCATCTAGTATACCAAAGTACTCGGGTTCAAATCCGGCTGGAAGAGTAAAGGTAAGAAATGTGTTCCCGAAATCTGTCTGTTATATGTAAATTCGTCTGCATAATAGGTTTTTTAAAAAATGTGCGTGTTTTTTTCCAAAATATAATTAAATTAAATCACACTTTATTATTTTTTAAGCATATTAAATGACCTTGAACTTTTCCAAAGTCATCCAATAACACTTCCTAAAATCTTCTCCAGATCTTCCGAAGGAGGGCCTGGGGAGCACCCATGATGTTGTAAAGCGGACATTTTCAGTTATTGAGGACGTACTAGTGACAATTTTCTGCATCCCCAGGCATGCTTGAGGGATGATGGTGTTTTATTGTAAATTCTCAAGGGGATATCCTGGGAAAGCTAGTACACTGTAAAAAAAAGGGTCGATCTACTAAAAAAAATTTAGTGATCCATGTAATTACTAAAAAATTTTTAGTAATCTTACTCATTTACAAGAAAATCTGTAAGAGTTACTAGAAAAAAGGTAGCAATGAATAGAGTTAATAGTTTTATACTTTTAATAGATATTACTAAAACTCGCTTCTTGTGGCCAAGATAGCCTAGTGGTCAAGCATAGAGCTCCAGACTGAAAGGCCTCGGGTTCGAAGCTCGACACCACCAAAGACGTACCGAGTGTATGCAGCATAAGTATTCGTTAAGGAAAGAGGTTATGAAATCAAAATTGCGCAGGTAGCAATGTTTGATGCTGCCATCTATTAAAGCGTTGCCGGAAATCTACCGCTGCAAAAACTGTGTTTGGACTAGCTACTAAAAATTCGTGAGTAATGGTTACTAAAAATAATTTTGGAGCTGTTACTAAAATTTGCTGGCTGGCTCATACTAAAAAGTTTTAAGTTAGTTATACAAAAAATTCTTTTGTTCAGTTTACAAAAGAAAGGTTTGTTTCACTTGCAAAAAAAAGTTTGGAATAGTTCTAAAAAATTCTGTGGAATACAAATTTACTAAAAAATTTTTTAGTAACCTCATGAATTTTTTTTACAGTGTATGCTGTATGGGTTATGGGATTTTGGAAAAAAATCATCACGGGAAATGACCAGTTCTATTTTGTTTACACACCTGAAATTTCAGAATAATTCCTCGTGTACTTTTCTAGATTTTTCACAAAACGTCTTAAGTCACAAATGCTCGGTCATTAACGATCATATTGTGTATATACAGCGAAGTAACAAGGTAATATAGTAATAACATATTAAGATAAACTATTATTTTAAAAAATCAAGAAATATCGTTGCGTCTCGAAATTGATGAAAAATTAAAGATATGAACAAATTTTTATTTTACATAGATATTAAGGAAAAAGTATATGGGTAGTAACCAGTCAAATAATTTTTAATTTGTAAAGCAAAGAATTAAAAATAGAGACACTATTCCATTTAAAATATTTAATACACAGCTTTCGATAATAATTAATATCCCACTTCTGGCATAAACACATATTATTCAAATTTTGACTCTCATTCGTTACTGTTTTCCTGTTTTCGACATACAAATTCATTTATCTGTCCCCTTCATTAAAACAGCACCAGGGTCATTTATTAAATTATTCTACTGTAATGTTCCGATTGGAATTACGAAAGCTTACTAAAGTTCGAGCATAATTTGTTTTAAATCTTTCACAAATCGTCTGCAAACTTTGTACAAACAAGTCGTCAGTTGCAATGTTATTAAGAGCGTTACTTCATGCGAATGATTAATCAATTACATTTTTGAATAAAATAAAATAAAGAAACAGTGCGATAACAGTAAAATGTTTCTGGGTTTTGAATGATAATTGAATACTAGCGGAAAAAAAATCAATAATATAAAAAATTACTTTATAAATTCTTTTGTGCAATAATGGTAATTGTAAAATATTAAAAATTTGGTTTAAATTTCGAAGAAAACTGTTAATCCTCAAAATGGGTAGAAGGATAGTAATCAAATTATCTTATCATAATTAAAAAATCAATTTTAAGCGTTATAAGACGAAACATAATAGAGTAAAAATATGACTGAGAGTGGCATTAAGGAGATTATTGTTATTTATGGAATTTAGTTACGAAATTAAAACGAATTCCTAATTTAAACATAAATAAATAAACCAAAAATTAAAATAAAGTACAGTGACAAGCAGTGTTCTCGCTGACATTTGATCAACGTTAGTAGTTTGGCTAATTAAAAATAAAAAACATTCGCTAAATGAAAAAAATATTAGCCAAATCAATTCGCCATGTAGCAATACATATATATATATATATCTTTAATTCTTTAATGTATCCCCTTTTTTTTCAATATGTTCTAAAATAAGTTTTTGTAGTTGCGACAACGATTTTATTAATATAATTTCAACAATCAATATCTTAAAAATATGTATATATACATATGTATGGGGGGGGGGAAGCAAAAATTGAGCACTAGCAATTTGGCGAATATAATCACTTGTTTACTCGCCAAATGAAGAATTTAGTCGCAATTTGGCGCAATGGCGAGCGACAGCGAGAACCCTGGCGACAAGTACGGCGTGTTGCTACTACGTACGAGTCATAAAACGAAATTTCAAACTGTAAAACTTCTATCTCTCTCACACACATATACTATCGAACTATATTATGTATATTTTAATTAAGTAATTGGCTACACTCTTTTTAAATAACAGAGGGGACTGCATTCCCTTAACCTTGACAAGCTAAGACCGTGTTTCCGAAAAACGCGTAGCAAGGCTACATGTGATTTCCACTTCAACTGTTGAAGGGAGTGAAACCGCCTCCGAAGAGAAAAACTAATTGGATGTGCCAATCCCAAAGCTTTCTTCTATCTCATACGTACATTTTAATATTTAAAAAAATAGTTACACATGTTAATTCTTCAATAATTTTAATTCAATACTATACCAACATTTATTTTCATCTTAAATTTCAGCTTCAGTCTGAAAAATGATCTAATAACCAAAAGTTCACATCGTTAGAATGATCCATGGCATGAGCATGAGTTAAAAAACATGAGTTATGACATTGTTGTGAAAAATAAACGATATCTTGATAACAGTTGTGAAAATTAACTTGGTGAATTTTTGTGTGTTTTAATATAATATATAAACTTTTTATTTATGTATATTATATTGTTCTTGTTTTTCGTGTACGTTTTTTGTTTGTATATGAATGAAGATAAATGACGTGTTTCCATTAAATAAATTTTATAAATGTTAAAAGAAATTGCTTATCTCCATAAAACAGTGAATATATTGCCAGAAAATAAACAAAGATTTCCTTCTTTTGCTAAAATTTCATTATTCCCAAAATTAAGCAAAAAGATGAGGAGGTATATACATTTATTTTTTATTATTTTTATTTTGTTATCGAAGAACAAATTTTAATTTTTTGTGAAATGCAGCCATCTGACATGGACAAAATAAGTGTTACTCCATTCTTTAGACTGCTCCTGATCAGGGGTATAAGACCATATCGGCCATATTCATGACACATAATGAGACGTATGTTGCTTTTAGGTACCTGCCAGATATATGACATATGGTGCAGTGAAGGATTAAAGATTCACTAGACTTATAATTACAAAAGAATGCATCTATCAGCATTTCTATTTTACACATCATTTGTTATTCGCTCGAACAAACAATATGCTGAGCAGATCGCTGCAATTCAACTACAGTCGAGTCTCTCTACAACGAAACTCCATACATCGAATTTCTCTACCCCCTCTCGGTCCCCTTTTCGCATGATTACATTAAAAACAGTCTCTGTATAGCGAAATATCCATCTCCATATAACGAATTTTTTCATAAATTGGTCTTAATTTATTAAATTCTAAAAAGCTTCAAAATCATATGGAATAAATTTTCCATCACTTATTTTTGATTTCTCGTCAGTGTTGAGTTTTTTTTATATTACGTCTCTCCTTGTTCTTTAAATCCAATGAATTCATCCCATCTCCCACACACCTTTCCACATTCTTCTCAAAACAGAGTCAATTGGATTGATACACAGTAAGAGAGGAATCAATCTCAATGAGAGGCACATAAGAGAGGCCTTCAAATGGAGGAAAATGTTTACTACAATTTTTCATTCCTTGCTAAAATTTAAGCTTTTTTTTGAGAGCGTAACAATTTTAAAATCAAAACAACAAAAAATTACAGATTTCTTCACCGAAAATTAATGCAAGTCTTCCTTATTTGATTTTCATTAAGCTTTCAAATAAATGCCTGTTCTCTTTTTTGAAACAGCTTAAATAATTGAGAAATAAAATGTTAGGTTAATATTTACTTTTAGACATTTCAGATTCTTAATTCAAAAGATCAAAAATAATATTTGTTCAAATTTCACTCATTAAATACGATTTTTAACATCATTCTCTATACATCGAATTTCTCTATATGACGAATTTTTTACTGGAACGGTGGATTTCGTTATATAGAGACTCGACTGTATATTAATTATATAATATCTATATTTCGAAGCATAAATACTAGAATTTTTTTTCTCAAATCTTTAATTTGGTTTTAACGAATTTTCAACTTTTATGCTAAAAGAAAAGAACAGCAATTACTATGGAATAGAGTATTTTTTTTTTTTTTTAATTTACCATTTACGAGAAATAGCACCATAATCATTCTACAATTTCTTCATGTTTTACATGTTATGATTAATAATTTCACATATCATGTATATAGTAATTCAATCCTTGAGTTTGTTATCTTGAATTGCTGATGAGATTTTACATATATGTATTTATAGCTTACTAATTAACAACATAGAGATGCATTTTTACAGGAAAAATATCGACAGGATATTCAAATAAGGTTTTGGAATCTGATTTGATTGCCTAAGAGGGATCTTTCAGGCAAGGAAACAGATCTGTTGGGCATTTCACTCCTCCTGGTCGCCTTTATTAATGTCCTAAATACATTACAGAATTCAGCCAGAGCTGAAGCCGCCAGAATCGTGATTCCGGGCGCTGTATATATATATATTCTCGTATCAGAGCCGCATCAGCCAAATGAAGAAAAAAAAAATTAACGCGATAGAGGACAGATAAGATAAAAATGACTGAGAAATTGAGAAAATAGGATTCATTCCGTGGGGCAATAGATCTCAGATACGACAACGAGAATATGAAACTGTTTCATGCCCTGGCTACGTAGTTAAAATTAAAATTTGACAAAGTTGTTATTAGGCCAGTCAAATTGTCATAAATAGATGCAAAAATTCTGCTAGAAGATTTTATGTTTTTAAACTGTTTATAGGGATGCTAGTAACAAGAATTAATGGTTTTCCAACAAAATATCTCGAGGCTAAATTTTGTGAAGCCAAAAAAACCACAAAATTTTCGGACTTTTTTCAGTTTTTTGCCAATAACTCAAACATTATAAATTTTTTGCGTAAAATACTCAATTACAAAAAGAAAGAGCATTAAATTCTCTACAAATTTCATAATAAAACTGTTTTTCTAAAGCCATTATTAAGCGCGCTACAGCATTCTGAAAACGACTCTTTTTTTCTAACTTTACGGAAAAATTGCAAAAATGAAAATTTGACACAATTTTAAATTATTTTATCTTTTTTAATGTAACTTATTTAAATTATAGATATTTGCATGATACAAATCGTGATGAATTCCAACGGTAACATTGTAAAAAATTAAGAACATTATAACTTTTTTTGTATCTAGAGTTTTAGTGTAGAACATTAATATTGGGTATTTAACTAATTGTAAGTAAAAAATACTCACGGTAACATTTTTACATCCCTTCCTTCTGGATAAATAATGTCGTTAACATTTTCGTAGTTGATTCCATTACATGTTTTACAAATTGTTGAGCATTTTAATTTATCAAAAGAACATGCTTTGCTGAACCTTTCATTACAGCTACATGACACAGCATGGAGCATGGATTCAGGTGCCGGGTCACGACACATTTGAACTGGCTGAAAAAGATCGTCCGACCTGTGAGCCCACCCCCATTCTTCAGGAGGAATGTTGTTTCCTAGCCTAGCTTGTAACTGATGATAACATCGGAGAAAATGATGCTGCGCAGCCTCTTGTGTTGGTGGTAGTCTTGCAAGATGAACTTTGCTTTTTGTGGCGGATTTAGCAAATAGCTGAAAACTTAAGGGTTTCAATTTCTGTGTAGTATCTATGCATGCACTGTATACTGCAGCATGGAATTTTTCTCCAACCTTCATGATTTCTTGACGGGTAGAACCTAATTTATTGAACACGCAGGCTATT
This sequence comes from Maratus speculifer, assembly GCA_964019185.1. Classification (NCBI taxonomy): domain Eukaryota; kingdom Metazoa; phylum Arthropoda; class Arachnida; order Araneae; family Salticidae; genus Maratus; species Maratus speculifer. Next base: position 220,804,186 of record OZ025298.1, read on the forward strand.
TCTCAAAGCTGATCAGGTTTTTTCAAAGTGTTACAAAACTTTGACTTTCTTTGCCCAAAAAGAGCGGATGTTGTATCGCATCCGCTGATTGCATGAGTGAAAAGAACATCGTTGTACTTGTATTTGAACGACATGGTTGAAAACCATTTGGTTTCGATGTTATCTCTTCCTGGCTTTTGGAAAAATAGATTTTTGTGTTGATAGCTTAAGCTCGTCATGATCACGAGAAGGTCAATATCTTCTCCAACAATTACGACGCTTTCAAAAGATGCGGCTCTTGAAATGGTTGAGATAACTATCATGACATCAGCTTCCTCTTTTGCCAGCTCAACTTGAATTCTGTTATTTTGAAATTTTTAATTTGTTTTAAAAAATAAAATGAAGAAGCTCTTGTTTATGTCATTGGCTTCGTCAACAGATGGTGCGAGTCGACGTTCTCTTTTCTCTCCATTTGTTACAGATTGATCTACTTTTACACAACAAAAACTATGATACCATGCATCTGCTAATCAGGTTCCTGCTGAATACGTTCAATTACTTTCTGGGACCATTCATCACCACGTTTTTCTGCAGCTTTCAAAATTATAGTTTTCGCTTCTAACTTCATTACTTTGTGAATCAAATTTCTCTTTGCTCAGGGCTTTTTATTGTTTTTCGTTGAAGTCACCGGGATTACCTTTTTCATATAAGAAGCAATTATCTTGAAACTTGAAAGAAGTATTCGATCTGAGGGACAAACTATAGTCTGTGTAGAATCTTCATTCCGACGAACATATGCTGCTATCAGTCTCTCATTCGCATATGTTTTTCGACAGTCATCCTGTATTCTAACTTCCTTTCTACTTTCCAAAAAACTTATGAATATTACTTTTGACGAATATTACTTTGACACTGAACGCTATGTTCAAAGAGCTTGGCAAGTCCTTTCTAGCTCACAACGCGAGTATTACTATTTGAAGTCGTTTGGCGAATGGAACACAATTTTCGATCGAGCTCACTCATTTTTCATTACTTCACGAAAAGAGATACAATAAATTGAATAGCAGTATATTAGAAGAGTATGTCATTATAAAAAAAACACTTGCATCTAAATCATTACGGCTCGGGAAAGTCACGTGGCCGCAATCTTCCACCTACATTCCATTTGTTTATCCCTGGCCCTCCGTTCCTTTATAATTGTTTTTCTTATAGGGTTTTCTAGAATTTGTGCTTCTTCTGCCTTCCTTTCTTAAAACTTTCATTTCTCATCCATCAATAGGTTATTTAATTTTCATTGTTAGTGATGAAAAAAAGTTTTTTCTGATGGGAGGCGAAAAATAGTTCACTTTTTATAAAGCTAAAAAAAGGGACATTTTCAAAAAACCATAGCGCGCTTAGTAATGGGTTTAGAAAAACGTTTTTATAACAAAATTCATAGAAAATTTAATGCTCTTTCTTTTTGTAATTGAGTATTTTACGCAAAAAATTTATAATTTTGAGTTATTGGCAAAAAACTGAAAAAAAAGTCGGAAATTTTGGGTTATTTTGGCTCCACAAAATTTAGTCTCGAGATATTTTGTTGGAAAACCACTAATTCCTGTTACTAGCATCCCCATAAACATTTTAAAAACATAAAATCTTCTAGCAGAATTTTTCCATCTATGGGCCCTTTTTTCTGACAATTTGACTAGCCTATATCAAAATTATGCTTTCATAGTGATCGCACGTCAGGAGTTAATAGCCGTAGAAATCCCAACGAACTTCAATGCTTATACATGCAGTATTTTTAATTACAATCATTCCAGTGTCTTAAGCGTATAGCTGGATTACATGTGTGTTCAATATTTGTTTTATTTATATTGTTCTATTAATTTACTGAAGCAGTTATGATTTTGTAAGAGAATAATAGTCAGATACAAACGATGTATTGTTTGCTGATCTTTTTTTAAGTGCAAACCTGTTAATCTTTCATAAGTATACTGCACCCAACAGTGATTGATTGAAAAAAAAATGTTGAAAATAAACTTAAAACTATAAAAATAATGGTAAATTGAATATAGTTTTCAAACAAATTGCATTTTGAAAGATATTTTTTAAAAACCTGGTTGTACAAAATTTGAAACGTTTACAAATTAAAATATTGCATAAAAGTTAAATTTATTTGACTATCCATTACTGTCTTCAAAATGACCCCAGCGTTGTTAATGGATTTGTTTTTGTTTTTTAATATAATGTTCCATATACAAAATTCATACAGTCGGCTAAATGTAAATATGTTTTGAAGTAAACACGCAATAAAATCTATAAATTCTATTAAATTGCATAGATAATGTAACAAAATTTTGTAATTACTTATGTAAACTTTCACAAAAATTAATCGAAAAAGTAATCACTAAGATCAGCAACTCATTATCATAATTATTTTTTCCTTTAATGTTACATAATATATATATATATATATATATATATATATAATGTTGTATGTTGTCAGTATTTCGATACATTTGATATGTGGGAACATACTATTATCAGCACGTTTTGTGCATTTAGTTTACAATTAAAATCAATGCTGAAATGTTCAGTTAACACTTTCATTTAGTATTTAATGTAATCTAAGATACACACAAAAAAAAATTGAAGATGCATTTACTTATTAACTATTGATTTTATCCATTATTTTGTACGGACACTGGTAACACGTTCATTTCGAACGGAAATATTGCTTGTGCTTCTTTTGAGTCGATGTTGTCTACTGAAAAATTAACAGAGAAATATTTGTTAAACGAGAAAAATAATCTTTCTACGGAAAATTTAAAAATTTCTGAAGCACAATTTTGTGAATGTGATTTTTGTGACAATATATAAAGAAAAGTAAAATGCTATTATCAATGGCTAATTTGCTTAGTTGTAGCAAAGAATAACTTTAAGCGTTGCACGGCTTAATTCTACCAGATGTTTAGTGATTAACTTTCATTATACTAAGCGAGGAAAAAAATATTCTTTATAGTATTTGGCCTTTTTTCATTAAATAAGCATTGATTAATTATAATACATGATTTTTTCTCAAAATAATAACGTATGTAAACAAACGTTGCTCAATATTGTTAGACGTGTCATTCATTTATTATATTTACTATTGTTTTTTGTAGTTCTTTTTTGTAGAATTAATATATTTTTTTAAATATTCCATTATAGTGATTTATTTATTGAAATGAATTAAAAAAAATTTTAAATAGTTTTTTTTCTTATCTAACTGGCAAGAATCTTTTTTATAATGTCTTTTGATTCATTATGCAAATTTGTACGTTTATATTGATATTCAGAAACATGCGTATATTTCCACATATTGTTTTTAAGATATGTTAATCTTTACAGCATGAGTTTAGTTGCAATTTTTTCTTGTGCGTGGTTTAGATATAGGAAGGAAAAAGGATTTAATTTGAATAACATGCAAAGTGAACTTTCTCTAATGTTTTGAAGTATAGCTAAATCAGTTATTAATAGGTATTATTTGATTATTTCAACTGTTAGACATTTCTCCTGTTACCTTATTTTGTCACTAGATTCGCGTACCTCTAAAGAAAAATACTGTTTATAAAGAGTGTAAGTATTTGCATGGTATAAAAATAATCCTTTGAATTGAATTAACTAAATTTAGGTTTCTTTTAAATAAATTTTTAATTAGAACATTATGACAAAAAAGTTTTCGATTTTAATATTTTTATTATAAAATGCAAATTAATAACAATAATGATAATATAAATGAACTAATTACTCAGAAGAAGCCACCCATACAAACGAATTGGCGGACTTAACATAATTTATATATATTTTTGGTTTTAAATCACTTTTGTTTACGATATTGGATCAACTGCTCTTGGTACCGCGTATTTTTATACGAAATCATTCAAAATTTGGTCTGCTGCATCAGCCTTTCATTGGTAATATTAGCAAACAGCCAGCAGTATTGTGTGATCCTCTCACATTATTCTTGTGGAATTTTGTCTTTCTCTTTATAAATATCATTAACAATTTCCTCAAACAAAAGATGTGACACAAAAGTGCTTTTTGAAAAATAATGTGTAAAATGAATGTCCTTCGATTCTCTTTGGCTGATTTAGAAACATTTCATCCGTATCCGATGAGCATTAAGCTTTGTGCTTAACAATTTCTGCTGAGGAAATGATGGGGAAATCGAAATTGTCCCTATTAACCGGCGAAACACCTTAAAGTAAGGAAAGGAAAGAAAATCCAAACCGTAGCTGCAAGTTGTAAGTCTGTTGGAGAGATTTTTTTTCAAGGATGGCCAAAGCCGAAACGTTAGCCCGTTTTTCGTTGACAGCTTTTTTTTTTACAATATTTATATTAATTAATGCTTAACGTACATTAATATCTTTTAAAATATCCAGTAAAATTCTCATTATTAACTGCTTGGTTTAAAGCATAGCAATTTGTAATGTATACCATATACTATAATCCAAATCACAACTTGAATTTAATATAAAATCTGTGATATAAAATAAAGAAAATATAAAATAAAATGAAGAATTAAAATAACAAAAGATTAATAAGAGAGAACTATTTACAATGGAAACAGAGAAGATAACAAAAAGGGCCAATATTGGTTGTTTAATGAATGAGTACGGTTGATTGTTTTTAAAAATGACTTCATTTTTCTCAATAAATCTCTTCAGTGTAGGTTCTAATTTATGAAAAAAAGAAAAAAAAGAGAAAACGATTATCGATAATAAATTTAATTTGACGGCTAGAAGAGTGTTAACGCGAATTGAATCTATACCACAAAATTGTCAAAGAGGTATTTTCCACACAAAAAAGCACTTGCAATTTATCTTACTACGAACGCCCCATTGTAAGTTACATATAGTGTAGCGACATTCATTCGATCTCTTTTCAACAGCTTTTATTGTTGTTAACTTTTTTTATTACAGAGCATGAATCACATCTGCTGATAAGTTTCCTTGAAGCGTAGATAGCATAAGAGTAATATATTTTAAATAAGAACGTCTGTGAAAGATAAAGTAGAACGTTTCGTAAAAATGGAAGATTATGCTACAAATAATAGTTTTATTTCCGATACAAACATAATTTTACATTTCCTATCCGTCATTGGTATTCCTAACATAAATAACATTAGACCTACAAAATTTCGCAAAATATTTAAAATATTACAATACGCTTTAGCTGTATATTATATCTGTATTTCTTTCCTGTTATCAGTTTACAGATTCGAGTTTTTACATGAAATGGGTAACCTTTTATCAACAGCAAACGGCATCGCTACAATCACTTCATCTCTGCTATTAAAATTGTTTTTAATCATTAAAGTAAAAAAACTCAATGAAATTTTCAACTCCTTCTGCAAATTTATGACCAGGAATAAAGTGGAAGCTCATTCTAATAAAGAAATTATCATGATAGGATGCATTAGCAGCTTGTTATTTCCGATATTTGTCTCTGGATATAATTACCACGTCTTACACCAAGCTCATTTTTATGAATGGCTTCCTTTTAATCATCTTTTGTCAATTTCTCTTGAAAGAGATATTGTTGTTACTTTTATTGATATAGGCTACGTGATTGATGAATACGCATTTCCATTTATTTCAACAATATTGCTAATTTTTATTTATTTTTCTTACAACAAATTCATATTGACACCCTTCCTCCTGCAGTTAAAAAGAACATACAGGAATCCGACACTTTATAGTATCAGAGCCAACCTCGATATGTGCGGTGAAGTTAAACAAATTTGGATGAAAATAGAGGATTTTACGTCTATAAATGCATTTTTGCTCTTTGGCGTGTCATTTTCTTCAGCCTTGTATGTTGTAAATAAATATGTATCAATTGACAAAGGGTGTCTTTCAGTTATATCTAAATTTCGTGCTGTACTTAGCATTGCACAAATGATTATGTTATGCGCTTCTGGATCACACACTGTGAATAAATGGCGAAAGGTAAGATTATATGTTCAAGAGAAATTTCGATTTTATAGCAAAAATGTCGACAAAGAGCAAAATAGGGGCATTTTACCACTGTTGTCACTCTTAGATTATACCAAAATAGACCTGTCTTTTACTTGCTTCGGAATATTAAACCTCGATTGGAGTCTTTTGCTGAAAACTATAATGACCATTGTAACATTTGGGTCTTTGATGATGTAACAAATCTCCAAAAAAACTCAATGCTTAATCTTTCATTGATAGTTTTTAGGCATATCGTAATTTATATCCGTATAGTAATATATAGTTGTATATAGTTGTATATAGTAGCCGTAAATTGAATTGTTTGCAGATTTTTCTGAATAGATCACCTGTAAATTTTCATTAAGTATCTTATGCCATGACAACCATGCGTTCCAATGGTGAAATTAAGAAATGAGATTCGATCTGTAATGACTTAGTTAATTAGCGTAATCAATAAGAGTAAAATAACAAGATTTCAACATTTGTATATACATAAATGATTATTAAAAATTTGTTTATACTCTATGTTTTTAATATCTATTGTATGATTCTTTTTTATTCACTCCGAGGCAGACGAATTTCTACGAATCAACTTTTCCAATGCTGTTTAAGTGTATTTTTATTATAAATATTTATTATTAATTTTGAAAGAATAATTCTTTAGGGTACATTTTTTTAAAATGAATCAAAAATCTTAAAATATGTCAGGCAGGATCTTTTTTGCTAGTTATTTAAATTCGAAATTTTCGTATCCCTACTACAGACATTAGTATGTACATAAGCATGGTAAATTAAGGTACATTTTGATATTATAATTTAAATTTACTGATGAAAACTTGTGAAAACCCTATAGTATGCGAAAGCACGTAGCTACTAATGTCACTTATTCCAAGTTAACTCAATTTTTCTTTCTTTATCCCAATATAAAAATATTAATTTCTCCCTTAAAAATTTATTCAACGTATTACACATTAAGAAACTTCATTTTCGGTGTAAAAAAGTTAAAAAAAAACTGTTGTGTTAATCATTTAGTGGACACTAAACTAGTAAATTAACAGAACGTCGACTTCGCCCCATTTTGCCCCTTTTGGAGGGTGCAGTTATGGTATTCCATCAGGAGGTTTTCTATTAATAGGGAAATTATCGAACTGATTTCAATGAAGTAGAAAAATCAATAAGAAACGTTGATTCCATTTACCATCCATTTAGTTCGTGTTTTTTTCCACCAGGTGTAAGTACCCTTAATTCTTTTTTGGACATTTGGATGCCAATGTCTAAAAATTCTAATTTTTGATGCTTAAACTTCCTTATATTTTTATATCTGCTCGCGCCTTTTCATCTCCTTTGGAACCAGGGGATACCATCATCTGACTTTTCGACTATTGTGGCTTACTTTTAGCCATTCATCGATGTGTTCTTTTTCCATTCCATCCGTTCTTAGTTGCCATTTATTTACTAAAATCCTTTATTAGCATGCAAAAACAATTATTTTAATAGTCGATTGTAGGGCATATTGATAGTAGATTCTCCGAAATAATCGATGACTGTATTGATTGTATTTTTTATGATCACGATTTTATTCAATTGGTTAATTTTCGAGAATCGCCCATCACTAGGCATATCCTTGCAGCAGTTTTAGGTAGAAGTATGAAATTCAAGATCGTAAACCTATTAAAAATATTAAGGATTTATTCTAGTGATTTTAGAAATTTTCCCGCCCAAAAGAATTAACAAGAGGTATGAAAATTTAGGCCATTCTGCCATACCTCACCAGCAGTTTTAGATAGAGACATGAATTTGAGGTTACCTAATCTACTAAAACAAACTTAAACATGTATTTTATCTATTTTAGAAATTCCTACCTAAACGGGTTTAATAGAATGGTCATACGGTTAGGATATTTCGTGATTTCTCGACCCAGGTTTAAGTAGAATATTGAAATTCAGGATAACACACCTATTAAAACAATAGTTAGATATAGTAGTCCAAGCATTAAGTGCTCAAAAAGGACAAATAAATGCAAGTTTTGGTGTAGTTTTGATTTTTGGTTCCCTTTATGTTTTTTGGGTCGCTGAACACGAATCTGGCATTATCCAACAAAATTTCTCTCCGGAAACACGTTTTTTTGGCAAAAAACGTGACTTTTTTTCGTTTTTTCTAAATAACTTCAAAATTATGCATTTTACATAAAAGTCATCAATACATAAATTAAAGAGCACAAATTTTCCTACATTTTATGCATTTAAAGTTTTTTTCTCTGATCAATGGTTTAGCCGTGAGAAAGCCGCGAAAATGGGTGTGAAAAGCAAAAAATTCTGAAAAACGTGAATTACAGCACCGTACGTCGAGGAAACATGAAAAACAACCATTTTACGCAAATTTTCCCCACTTAATAATACTAAATATATTATTATTGACTATATTTTATTAATCTGATGTTCACTGTTTCTTTCATAAAAAGAAATAAATAAAAATGAGCATATTTGCGAAAAAAACTTTAAATCCATAAAAGGTAGGAAATTTTGTGCTCTTTAGTTTATGTATTGATGACTTTTATGTAAAATGCATAACTTTGATGTTATTTAGAAAAAACGAAAAAAAGTCACGTTTTTTGCACTTTTTTGCCAAAAAACGTGTTTCCGGGGAGAAATTTTGTTGGATAATGCCAGATTCGTGTTCAGCGACCCAAAAAACATAAAGGGAACCAAAAATCAAAACTACACCAAAACTTGCATTTATTTTTTACCAAATGCCTGGACTATAGCTACTTCCGTCATTTTAGAGCTGTTTCGTCTATTATGTTGTCATTATCGACTTTTAACAGGATAATGTAAGATTATACGAATAAGACAACAATTATGAATGTTTAATTAGTCTATCATTTAAGATTATACAAATAATACAACAATTATAAATGTTTAATTAAATATTAATTTTTTTTTAATTTTTCAATATTTTTAATTTGTTAAGAACATTTTATTCACGATAAATAACAAATAAAATTTTGTGAATAGTTTAAATTGAAAAATAAAGAGATTTGTAACAGAAAAAATGAGTAATGCAACAAATAAAAGTTTTTTTTTTTTTATAATATTCTTGTGTAATTTTATATGCTAACAATTATTAGAGTAATTTAAAATCTCAGTTTAGAAATCAAAATAGGAAACATCCAATTTATTTCAAATAAAACACCGAAAAGAGAAAAAAATCGATACTTACTCAAATTACTTTTCTGTAATTTAATATAACAACTCAATAATAATTGTTCAAAATGTAAAAAATTTCCCTCGTATAAATGTTACAGTTACATGTATGAGGACTGTTAAGAAACAGTCTGGGTTGAGAAAAAATAGCAAAATTAGTTCTACGCTATGGAATGCTCTTTGGAAAAAATAATAATAGTATATTTGAGCGGAAATTTTGTTGTTTCAATATTGTAAAATAATTTTATAAGATATTTCATTTAAAAAAAATACATATTTTTTTTGTGTGTGTGTTTTAATTATTTATTTATATATTTATGTGTTTTCACAAGAATCTTTTCAATTTGTGTATATGTTAGCTGATCTAAGTTATTGAATTGTATTATTTATATAAAAGTACTCTGAAAAGTGATTCGTTAAAACATTATAGATTTTTTTTAACTTTAAAATAGAAATTCAACTGTAAGCAATAACAGTTAAACTTGTTCAGCATCCATTACCATTATGAATGTTTCTATTTTTCCGTGGAAAAAAAAATTAGTGTTATAATAAGCAAAATATATTTATACTAGACACCCTTGGCAACCAGTTTGGTCTCCCTTAAATGTATACCGCATTAAATAATATTACTTTTATTCAATATTTATTTTAATTTCCCAATTTTCTGCCAAGTTAGAGGATTCTGCTAGAGAAATAAACATAGATGTCATATATGTACCACATTGGAACAAAATGGCTACCATATGCCTCACATATTAACTTGGCTAGTGTTGTTTATTTATTTATAAACTGTTTATTCTCATTTCTTTTCTTTTTTTAATCTGATTTGAATTGTTTTTTCTATAATTATTAACTAAACTTTTTTTTATTTATTATTATATCCTTTTTAAAATAATAGAAAATACTTTTAAAAAATATATGCAACTGATAACTGAAAACGAAGACTAATTGAAACGAAACTAATTGAAAACTACATTGACGTCAGAAAACAAATTGCGCTAATGTGCTGCGTATATGATATCTGCGCCGAAACTTTAATTTGAAACTAAAACGTTAAAAATTCGTGACTTTTGTTTATTTGACAAAACGTACACAAACCTAATGTACCATTGCCTAATTCCTGCCAAAAGACTTTTACACAATAACCAATAAGATGCATTTCATTTGGGCGTTTCCATTAAACAATTAACACATAATTGCGAACGACATCTCGGTGAAGGCAAACTCCTCCTTCAAACAGTTCAAGTTAGTATTAAACGTGGAGAATTTTCTAATACCTTCATATCAGAAAAAGGCTACCAGAAAAGATTATGTCATTGTTTGAATCCGTACCACTTCTTGTAGTCTCCTAGAAAATATAAATCATACAATGATAGATCCCCAAGAAATAATAATTTATCTACCCATACAAGATAAAATTCTGGATTTTATTTAAACTTTTAAATGCTTTTCTAAAAAAAAAAAAAAAACTACGTTAGCAGTTCGAAAATGGGCCTCGAAAATAGCATTTTCAGAAAGTTATGGTACTGAAAAATCACACTATTCACAATAAATTCACATTAAATACACTAAACTAATAATAAAACTTTATCAAAACATTTTTTTTTTCAATTTTTATAGTCCAAGTGCCGATCGCACACAACCCTAAGTCATCGAGCACAAGAAAAAAATCCTTCATTTTATGGAAGAGTAGTAATAGAGGAATCGAATGGTCCATGTCTGACAGGAAGTGAAGTGGTGCATAAGCCAAAAATTGGCACCACTAGTGGTTGACTCGTAGGTTTAGCATTGTGTTTGCCGTACAATCAAAAGTATGAAAACATGAAAAACTGGGTACAGGTTTACCTACGAATCAACCACGAGTGGTTTTAATTTTTGGCTTATGCACCACGTCGCTTCAGGCAGACATGGATCATTAGATTCCTCTATTACTACTCTTCCATAAAATGAAGGATTTTTTCTTGTGCTCAATGACTTAGGGTTTTGTGCGGTCGACTCTTGGACAATCAAGTTTCCTTATATAAGGCTTTAAAATGCTCCAAGTCTCAATTCTAGATGCGAGCAACTCTAAAAGAGGTTCGCAGACCGAGATACATTGCTCAGTTACAGTCAACATCTAATATGGTACATTTCAAATGTCCCTTCTTATGCCTTTTGAAGGTACTTTAAAATTACCATTTTGTATGAACTATGAATGTATATTCTCTTAAAGATAATATATCCCTTGTTCAGCTAATACAGTACCTTTGAAACCATGTCTTCAATTTTAAATAACGCTAGAATATATGTGATGGAACAATAATTAATACTAAAAGTTAAATAGAATTTAAAAAAAATTCTCGTAAAACAGTCTATTTTACTAAAATTTAATTAAAAAAATTAACTTTTTAAAAATTTCTATTATTTTTTTTTAAGTATGAATAATTTTGCTTCACTGTTTTTTCTACATTCATTTGAATATATTACCAAAAACTGTGCATGGCGTTTTACATTTAATATGATTTTTTTTTCTCTCGTGTATAAAAATAAATAAAATTCAGCAAATTCTCCATTTAAATATCCATTAAAAAGAGTTTGGTTAATTTAGAAGTTGAAGAACTATGACGTAAAATAATAATAATAATAATAAATAAATAAAAACAGCGCTCTGAAAGATTGTTAGAATAAAATGAATAAAAAAAGAAAAAAATATTATTCTAAAAACATTCGAATTCACATTAAATAATAGAAATATATGTTGTTTAAAAATAAATTGAGTATAACTATATTTTCATCTATTTTGATCTAACAAAATGCGCGATTAATGTCACACTTACATCGTTTGTTTCTAGAATAATACATTGCTTATGAATATGATGTCAAATAAAACAAAAAGGAATCGTGTCTTTTTTGTCTCATGTAATATTTTAACCCTTTCCGGCGCAGTGTGTCCAGTCTGGGCACGCTTAATTTTAATTCCAAATTTGCAATCGGCACCAAGATTTTTCGTTTTTACAATGAAAGCATGAATTTAGGAATTCGTAATTTCTACAAAAGTCGTTTTTAAATTCCGGTGTCAATCAATAATTTCTTATTTTATGAGCAGAATTTGCCAGCGCCGGAAAGGGTTCAAGTTGCACTTTAAATCAGTTATACCAAATGAACTCAACCCCGGTAAAGTCACATGTACTTAAATTACATAGACAAAAGAATATACATATTTTTAGTCATGATTATTAAGCAAAATATTCGTTATCATAATTTGTGGTTGTATTGATGTAAAAGCCTATTTAATATATTTTTCCCTTATTAAAATTAACTTGTAAAATAAGATTACAATTAAATTTGATTGAAATCAGAATTTCTTCAACACGTTTATCAAATAGAAACATCTATTCTTCATTTCTTTTCTTTATTTTTATATCTTTTTTTATTATTTTTTTTTGTGTGAGATAACATCGCACTATCAAATAACCTTCAGAAACAATTGCGAGTTTATTCATTTTCGTCTGCGTTGACTAATCTGTTTTCATATTTGAAAAATAAGCAGCAGAACTGGGAGTTGTTGCCAGTTTTTCATAACTTTACATTAATTAACTGTCATATTGTTCCACCATGTTCAGTTTTCTGTATCCAATTGACCTGAAGCTGGGACCTCTACTATCTACATTTTTGCTTGGATTTACAACATTAATTTTATCCTTTTGGTATGTAGTAAACATTCTTTGAATTTACATTTATGTGTCATAGAATAACTGTATAATATTAAATGCGATTCCTACTGTAAAATTATTAAAAGGAATTGGAACTGCAATAGGATTGCTATCTTTTTGTAAGCTGTTATGCTTATTGATAATTGTTTAATAGTTTTTATTTTATTTCATTCTTTCTTCTCATAAAACAGTGAAAATTTGACGCATTAATAAAGTCATTTTTACACGTAAATACATCTCGTTTTCATCCAATAAAAGTTAGAAATATTACAGAATGTTTTTTTTTCTTTATAAATGTCACTACCTTGAAATATAATCAATTGCTTCTCCATGACTTTGAGTCGCTGATAAAGAAAGGAAGGGAGATTGAGATTCTTTTGTCGACCTAATAAAAATTATAATAATCATAATATAAAATTTTAAAAGTTCTTTCTAATCTCATTTAAAATTTAATTTATTTTTAAAGAATATTTCATCTAGTTTAAATGGCTGTTTTGAATAAGTAAAGTATATTTTCAGAACTGTTCATATTTAATGACATAAATTACATATCATCTTTCAGATAAAACATATGCATTATCTAAATTTAAGGAAATAAGGATTAAAATGTTTATTAATGTTTATATTAAGGCCCTGTAAAGTACACTACTCAAAATCGAATTGTCAATAACGCATTTGATTTTACATACTCATCATACGTAGTATAAGTTAAGTCTTGCAATGGTTTTGAAAATCGAATTTTTTTTGACGGATTTACACGTTTCAGACACTGAAGATTCCGAAAAACAATGCATACATTTTTAGAAAAAAAATTGCTGTCCATTTGTCTGTAAACGTCCTATTTCCCAAACAAATTCAGATAGAGACTTAAAAATTTGCTGTGTATTTAGTATGTAATAATAGGAAGAAGCCTTTTGAATATCAGTAACCTCGATTATCCCGAACTATTTTTTCGAACTCTCGAAATATTCGTTCTGATGAAAGGTACATAAAAAATTTCGATTTTTTAAAATTTTAAGTAGTGGTTATAAAAGACAAAAAAAAAATAAAATAAAATAAAATAAAATAAAATAAAATAAAATAAAAATAAAATAAAATAAAAATAAAATAAAATAAAATAAAATAAAATAAAAAATTGCATAAAGAAGGAAATAGATCGGATAATTAGTTGTCGAGATATTTATAATCCATTTTTCTACACTCTTCGATTTTTCATGATCCCGTATTTCATTCATATTTCATTTCAAGTACATATGTTTTAATTCGAAATGAGACATTTCATCCGAGTCATTTTACTATTAGTTAATTTATTTGTTCTTTTGCTATTTAGAATAAAAATTATGCCAATTTGTATAATTTACGAGCAGTTTGGCGATTAATATAATTTGTCGAAATAGATCGATGGGATAGTACCCGCAATTCCGTAATAGATCATTACTATGCATTAAAAATAATTAAATATACGTTTAAATTTTATTTTGGAATTGCAATGCAGTTGCAGCCTTACCAACAAAATGTAAGTGAGAAATGATAAGCTGGGCATCGTCCTCGAAGCTTAAATAGTAGAGCACTTGGAGCACTATTCCCAGGGTTCCAGGTTCGATTCCCGGCTTGGACATTTTTCACTATGTTAATTCTACGACTTGTAAGCAATGTGATAGTCACATATTAAACATACTAGCAGTATCTTTATAACACATTAATTTTTTTATTTTTTTAGAAAAATTTCATGCTCGCACCAGACAACGTACACTCAATTCAACTAAATATATTTCAATTTTCTTCGTGAGTCAAGATGTGGTAATCCGCTGTGGCTGATGTGTCACAGATTTTAATGAAAATCATCATAATTAGATCATATCTATTTGCGAGTAAATGCAAAATAATAGATTTCAGGATTGTTTCTCTAAATATTAAAATTTACATTAAGAGTTGATGCAAAATCGAGCTTTTGTCTGCATGCTTATAATATCAGTTTTGATTATTAGCCTTAGGAATGGAAAAACTATATTTAAAATATTTATAATTAAGAATGAATAATACGTAAAAAATTGTAAGTTAGTAATTGCATTTTTATTCCATAATGAGAAAAAGAGTAATTATCAAAGAGGTTTGAGTGAAAAATGAAATATTTCTATCACTTGCTTGTACATGAAGGACAGCTCTTGCAGTTGAAATTTTTTTGAGGTTATAGCTAACAATTACATACATTCTAAATATAGAAACTTTCATTCTGGGATTTTTATTCCTTAATGAGAAAAAACAAATAAATAGTAAAAAATACCGAGGCAAAAATTCAATATTTCTATCACATGTTTCAACGCAAATAAGAGTTCTTAAAATTTTCTAGATTATCTGATACTGTAGATAAAACTGCCTATTTTAAATATAGAATTCTTTGTTCTTGTTTTCACTTTATTTTTATCTGAAGACTAATTTAAATTACAGTTAAAAAAAAAACTGAGTTGAACAAAAAATATATATAATTTAATTTTGGATGACTGTAGATGGAAGCACTGCATGTATTTTTCTTGAATTCATTCACAATGTTGTAAAAAATTCGCACAGATTTGAAGTAGAATGTAATAAATAATAGATATTTTGAACTCAATTTTTTGTGTTAGGAATCAATAGGCAATTTTGAACTTTTTAAAGCATGTCATGGGATTATTGATCTTTAAGTATTTTCAATATTCTCCATGTCTGACTTTTCCTTTATTTAAATTTTTAAGCATACAAAATCGAAAATGGATAATTTTTAAATTTTGTTATTGGGTTTCTAAACTGTTTTAAAGATGAAACAAACCGATAGCAAGTTTCAAACTTGTGCAATTTGAGCTTAATATGTAACACAACATCGAGCATCAATTTCACAGATAATTTTGAATTCCTTTAAAATCTATTTAATTTTCTCAATATTGACGAATTTTCAATTTTTACGATTAATTTAAGTTTAATCATGACGTTACCAAATTATTATTACTAAATAAATATGAAGATAATTTTCTAGAAGTTACAACATTATATAAAAGTTTAATTTGTCTTAAATAGTTTTTAAGATACGGAACTATAAACTGCCCCACCAGTGGCCGCGAGGTTCTGACCTCGAAACTGGTAGACGGCAGGTGCTGGGTTCGAACCCAATTGCGACCGGCGGCCTAACCGTTCGGAGTTTTCCGTGGTTTTCTTCGAACCTTGCGTAAATACGGGTTAGGTTCCCTTAGAAAGACCCCCATGGAGGGCATCCCACCCCATAGGGCCTATATCCCATAGTGTAGATAATTGGCCGACATAAATACAAGCAAACAAACAAACGGAACTATAAACTTGCAACTACGACTGCACGCATGCCATTATATGACACAATTTTTTTAAATGTCCAGAAATGCTAAAATATTTTACATTTTTGTCGAGATATTTTGCATTGCTCTATTCGAGAATAAATTGAATCAGTGTACCAATTTTTATTGGAATCGATTACTATGAGGACACGACTTTTTTAAATTTTTACTCATGACCCTGGTGTTACATACTTACTATTAAAATTACTGGTGATTTTATAATATATTCAAAATTAACTTAAATATTTCAAAATATGCGAGAGAAAATGCATATTTTTTTTTAATTAAAAAATACTATTATTTTTATTTTTTGAGTATCTATAAAATATTTACATTATCCCATGAGCTTATATTCAAATTCAGAACTTAGTGATAATGGGAAAGCATTCGGGTAAAACGCTTCTCAAATAAGTTTAAAACATTTTAAGCAATGAAGTTTATTGTACATGAAAATAATAGTAACGCTGAAACCCGGTGGCAGCCGTACATTTTTTACGTCAATTTTGAGCGTTTACCTATGTATCGAGTACAAGGACCGGACATTCATTGAAATGTAGGATTCAATGTGCACATTAAGAATATTACTGGCTGCCAGGTCCTATCTTGCCGGAATCAGGTGTCAGCAACACTTTTATGACATCAATTTTGAATGTCTACCTATGTGTCGAATTTAAGGACCATATATAAATAAATATGAAAGTTTAAAAGGGCACATTAATAATATCATGGTCTGCCATGTCTAATTCTGCCGGAACCAGGTGGCAGACTCATTGTTTTCGTCAGTTTTGAGTGTTTACCTGTCTATCGCACCTGGCAGACAGTGATATTATTAATATGCGCATTGAAACCTACATTTTGATGTATGTGGCAGCCAGTGATATTCTTAATGTGCACATTGAAACCTACATTTCAATGTATGTCCGGTCCTTGTACTCGATACATACGCAAACACTCAAAATTAACGTCATAAAAGTGCTTCTTCCACCGGGTTCCGGCAAGATAGGACCTGGCAGCCAGTGATATTCTTAATGTGCACATTGAATCCTACATTTCAATGAATGTCCGTTCCTTGTACTCGATACATAGGTAAATACTCAAAATTGACGTAAAAAATGTGCGGCTGCCACCGGGTTCCGGCAGGATAGGACCTGGCAGACAGTGATATTCTTAATGTGCACATTGAGACCTACATTTTGATGTATGTCCGGTTCTTGTACTCGATACATAGGCAGACACTCAAAATTGACGCCATAAAAGTGCGGCTGCCACCGGATTCCGGCAGGATAGGACCTGGCTGCCAGTGATATTCTTAATGTGCATATTGAGACCTACATTTTGATGTATGTCGGGTCCTTGTACTCGATACATAGGCTGACACTCAAAATTGACGTCATAAAAGTGTGGCTGCCACCGGGTTCCGGCAGGATAGGACCTGGCAGCCAGTGATATTCTTAATGTGCACATTGAAACCTACATTTTGATGTTTGTGGCAGCCAGTGATATTCTTAATGTGCACATTGAAATCTACATTTTGATGTATGTCTGGTCCTTTTACTCGATACATAGGTAAACACTCAAACTTGACGTCATAAAAGTGCGGCTGCCACCGGGTTCCGGCAGGATAGGACCTGGCAGCGAGTGATATTCTTATGTGCACACTGAAACCTACATTTTGATGTATGTGGCAGCCAGCGATATTCTTAATGTGCGCATTGAGACCTACGTTTTCATGTATGTCTGGTCCTTGTACTCGATACATAGCTAAACACTCAAAATTGACGTCATAAAAGTGCGGCTGCCTTGCGTTCCGGCAGGATAGGTCCTGGCAGCCAGTGATATTCTTAATGTGCACATTGAAACCTACATTTTGATGTATGTCCGGTCCTTTTACTCGATACATAGGTAAATCGACGGTCGGCTCCCGGACTATGGTGTTAAAGTATATTTAAGTTTTTATGCATAAATAGTAAGAAAATCTCATATAGAAACATTGTTTATATATTTCTCCAGGGTTTCCGATTAGCTTTCGGCATTTAACTAATTATTTCCTGTTTATGAAATTGGTCATAACTCTTCTTGTAATATGTACGTAATAACTGTACGAACAAAATTAATCTAGGATATGACATACCCAGGACAGATACGATTGTTACATTTCTCACCACCTTTATTTGAAAAGCAATCTTCAATTTTTTTTATCGAGAAATTATGAGCAATGTTAATTATTAAATAGCATAATAGTGTTTGTATGCATTAAATTGGCGGTAAAATGTAAATTATACATGTCCTGAATATGCGCAATCCCGAGTTAAAACAGATTTAGAATCGTAAATATATTTCAAAAAGGCTTTTTTTTTACATTTTTCACTAAAACGGTCGTTTTTATGTAGTCAGACACCGTAATTAAACTGAAAATTAATCGGAATTTAACATAAAATCATTTTAATTTGCAAAGTAATTTATACTAACACTAAAAGCAAAAAGCCAAAATTTCTCCTTTACTCTGAAGTATAAAAGCTATGCATTTTTTAGGTGCGTTCGTAATTATGTAAATACGTAAGCACCTGTAGTTGTCGTTCAGTCCGTCCGTCTGTCCGCATATAATAACGCAAAAACTCTCCAACCGAATCGTTTGAAATTTAAAATAAATAATTATTATATAATTTTGTTGAGTCAATTCAAATTTTATTAAAATCGAATGCATAGAGCAATTACAGGGACAATCAAAGTATTCCGTTACGTTACGGTCAATGGGGAAAAACTTTCAAATGCATTTTAATGATGTTACACTCCTTCGAACACAATGCTCATTCGAGACCTGGCTCGGCTGAGTAGAAAAAAAAAATGTAAGCTTGATCTTCGCCAGGCACAATTCTGTTGAAGAAAATTAAGCCCGATTACAAGCACCTGTCCGATACCGATCTTTAACCCTTCACTGCGCCGTGGGCCACATCTGGTACATACTTAAAAACACTATAATTTTCATTATGTGACATGAATTTGGTCAATATGGTCACTGTAATTGATGAAAAAATGCCAAAGAATGGAGTAACACTTATTTTGTCTATATCAGATTGCTGCATTTGATAAAAAAACTAGAATTTGTTCTTCGGAAAAAAAAATTTCGATAAAGCCATTAAAGGTAAATATTTTTTTTAATGACTACTTAAGACTATTACTATAAAGAAAGATGCAGATTGTTAGGCAAGCAAAATTGATTAATTTAAGCCCATTTAATTGCAAAATAACAGCACATTATTTAAAAACCCTAATTGTGTATTTAGACTAAACGCCATAAAATATCTAATTTTAGCTGAAAATTTGAAATTTAATATTTTTTCAGTATTTTTCCCATTATAATACCGATATGTAGATTTCAAATAATTGTTTTCATAAAAATTGAAAAATCGTGCAGTGAAGGGTTAAATTGAACATGTTCCATTTCTGCATTGATATTGTCAAACTAGCATCAGTTCCTACTGTACAGTTACAGTTTTTCTTGCGAAAATCCTATCTATTAAAAACGGTTCATATTTTACCGATTTAGTTTAAAATTTTAAATCGGACCAGTCGGCCCGCTTATTTGGTTTTATTTTACATATTTATTTATTTATTCTCGGATCGACATATATGTTCGAGATGCAGGCAAGGAAAATCGCTAGTTTCAGAACCCCATCCACCCCCTAACCGTCTTTCAATATCTTTAACTTTTCTGTTAAATTTGTCCGGTTTCAATTGTACTTTTTCTTTTCCTTTTCTATTTAGAGTCCAAGATATTCGGGTCGTAAGTAAGGAATTTTGGCTCTATGCGTGGTCGCCTACCGGCGACATATCGACAACTGTGCCGCCGCGGTGAGCGGCCAATCTTCGTCGACGACCCCCTACCTACGACCTAAATAGCCCTAGTCTCTTGCGCGAAGCGCTGTCGCCGGTAGGCAACCACGGATAGCGCCAAAATATTTTACTTACGATTCGAATTCCTTGGACTCTAAATAAAGAAGGTTTTAAAAAGTTGGAAGATTTCTGTTCAAATCTGCCTCATGTAGGGGAGCCTTTGAACAAGTAAGGGGCACCTTTGAACAAATGAATAAAATATGAAAATATTAAGAGTTTTCATATAAAGTTGCATATGTTTCAGAAATATAAAGTAATATGAATAAAATTAAATAACTATATTGTATTGAAACAATAAATTTTTTATTGTTTAACCAAACTTAAATCCATCAAAATTGATGTCAAAAATCATTGTTGAAACAACAAAGAGCGTCCCTCCAGTTATGTCTGATTGTGAAAACTTTTTTACAATATCCTTGAAATATAACAATATGATATCTAATGCTTTTGGAAAATTAAAATTTTTCACACATTCACACTTTTTATGAAAAAACCTGACTTAAATTCCGCTTTACCTTGATCGAAAACCAAAAAATAATGTTTTTGGAAAGAGTAAATGAAAGAGTACAAGTTTTGTGAGACAAACCTGCTAAACCATGAATCATTATTACGTATCCGGAATTTGCAATTATCAAATAAATTAAGGCCATCCTGAATTTAGATTTGAAATTTCCCATCGCTGATACATCCAGAGATTGTAATACATGTGTGCAGTAAGGAGGGATTTTTAACAGTATAACTCCATGTTCTTTGATATTCTTAATTAACCTCTTTTCACATAGAAAAATTCCAAAAATAAAAATATTGAGGTACATTAACAACTCTTTACTTGATAGTTTTAGATGTTCAATGGTGCGCCAACTTTTTTGTTCAATGGAGTTCAACATTACAACTAATTACTCATAATTCGACTAAAGAATTTGAATAAAACAAAGCTTATAAACTAAAGGTTACATCTTTATTTAAATGTTGAACAATAAATAAAAATTTTAAGGATACAAAATTGTGAATAAAAATCTTACAACTTTATTTTCTTAAGTTTAGGTTCAAGAGATAGAAAAATACATATCTTGTTAAGACAGTATTGTGCATACAAAATGGTGCAGCTTTTTATACTTACTGCACTGAAGCAGTAGTAATGTATTGCGGTAGATATTTTTAAAGAATAATTTATTTGAAGGAAAATATTTAGAGTGTTCAAAGGTGCCCCCAGTTCAAACGTGCCCCCGTTGCTCCTACATTTTCTAATATAAGAAACTTTAATCTTCTTTTATGGTTTGAAGTATAAATTCTGCAGTTATTTTGAATATTTAAAATATTTATTTTTCCCAAAATGCAGATATACAGGTTCCTTTTTATTTAAATAATTTAAAAAAATTGAGAAATTTTGGTGCAGGGATAACATTTTACGTGCTTAATCATTCATGCCTTTATTCATTTTTACAGACTCAATCATTTTTATTTACTGCAAGAAATATGTAAGTTTCATTATCGTTTACAAAAATGAATATGTATAATTAAAAAATACACGTAACAAAATAATAAAAAATGTTTCTTTATTTAAATTTTTCGATAACAAAATAACATTATCAGAACCTAAAAATTATATTTTATTTATCAAGTGCAGAAATATTTATTTCCTTAATTAAATTAAATAAACAGTTCTTGAGATATTTTGGCGGAATAGTGTAAATATATTTTATTTATTTGTTTAATCCTGGTTTTATCAATCATTACTAAATCCATGATTTATTTTTTCTTCTAAAAATATTCGTGTTTCATTTTTTATTTGCAAAAATATGTCCTTAATTGAAAAACATGTAAAATAAATCAATTAAAATAATAAATTTTTAATGCTTTTCTGCAATAATAATAATAATAATAATAATAAATAATAATATTATGAAAGTCTACATATCATAATTTATTTTTATGTTTATTTTCAAGTCAAAATACTTAATAGTTTATTTGTAAAATGTGCGACAAAATGTAATTTGTGTAGCCTAGTAGAGGATTTCCTTCGCGTATTCTAATTAGGTGTTAACATACGTTCTATATTTAAAAAATAATATTAACTAAAAAAAGTAAAAGGTTGTTAACGAGCTAATGATAATTAAGTAGATAATTATATTTTATACTATACTAACTTAGAAAAATATAAAGCTTTGCATGTATCTAAAAGGATGAGGCAAAGCACCGCATTTTTAACTTGTGCGTATCTCTGCCCCAAGTCGAATGTGTACTTTTACCCCATTCTGCAGTATCGTGCTTATACAGCTATCTACAACTTTAAACAAATACGATTTAAGAAAACTACAAAGCATTTAGAAACTAAATTACTTCCGTTCTCCGATGAATTTTTAGATTTGTAAAAATTCGAGCCATTGTCAGCTAAACAATAAAGCGAAATTTCAAACATATTAGATCCAAATTTGAAAAACTAAACTTATCTCATTTTCTTGGATCGTAGTGCTACTTTTTTCACAAGGTTTGAATACCCAACTACTACACTTGATGCTAAACTGCTACTCAGCGGTCATGATTGTAGAAATGTTTCTTCATATTAAATCAGCCAGTGCGTATTTTTGCCTTGTGCGTATCTTTACCCCCCCCCCATCTACTCTATATTTAAAAATATATATCTTCACAAATTTGCAGCAATCTTATCTTTTATGCATTCCGATCGTGTATTACAGTCAATAATGGCTCAAAACATTATTTTACGGGTAAATATCAACACTTTAACACGAAACTAACGCAATCGTTGGATACATGTTCCCTCCCGTGTTTCTCCTTGCTCATTTTAAGTATTTTTAGAGCTTAATATTAGTTGTTGCTTTTAAAACCGATTTTTCACAAAGTCAGCTACGACATATTTCAGACAATGCATTTCTGCATGCTTCCAGTTAATGATAAAATCATACAAATTTAAAGTTCGTTTAATATTGTTAATACGGACCCGGGCAACGCCGGGCGGGTCAGCTAGTATATTAATAAAATAACAAAACGCTCTGTCTGTGTGTGTGTGTGTGTGTGTGTGTGTCTGCGATGGCTAGCAAAATCTACAGCATGTACAAAGTTCAAAAATTTTTTGAGAGTAGCCCCAAATCTCTCCTGATGCACCTGAGCTTCAGAATTTCGAAATTCCAATTATTAACTGAGTAATTAATTAAAATCGAGAGGTCACTCTCATAAAAAATCATCTTTTTCCCAATTTTTTTCTCTTTCGTTTCTTTACGGTTGGTTGGTTGTGTAAAAATTTTAAGAAAGCTGAGACAGAATTAAAGAAACCCATGGAGGAATGAGATAAGTGGAGGTGAAGTAAGCCTCAAAAAAGGTTTGCAATATGAAACCATTTATCGCTCAAATTTTTATGTGCCAAACAAAAGGACGTGGAAGGGATTTTGTATTATAAGACGAATTGAAAGAAACGAATTACAATTGAAGCATATTTTAAGAAGAAATAGCAAATTTTTAAAATGGTCTTTGTTCTATTAATATTTATTAAAGTAAATGTTCGCTTTTAAAATGAAGGAAATTGGAAAATTAGCAATAATTAAATATCAAATTAAAATTAAATAAGATATTGAAACCTTTTGATACGAACTAAAAATTGTATAACTAAAAGTTTCCTTCATTAATGTAATTTTAAATACTTTATAACGTTGATGAAAAATGTTTATGACTTAATAATTGAATGTAAATAAATATTTAAAGTATAATGATGAAAACATTCTTTTAAAATCATGTATGAAAACTTAAGTAATAAATATTATTCTAAAATATAGATTTCTGACTGCAGACGATTTTAAGATATTAAAAAAAGAATGTTATAGTTTCAAGCAAAACTTTTAAATAATTTTCTATATTGATATTTAAAACACATATGATAAAATAATTAATAAATTTTTATTGGTGAAGTGATAGATTAGTTCTTTTTAAGAAACAAGACAAAAAAAAATACGGATTTAAACCTGTTTCAATTGATAGGCGTGTCAAAGCACGTGCATTTGTTGGTACTTAATTTGACTTAATGGTAGAGTTACATTTTTAGCATCATCTCCAGAGATAATACTTCCACTCTATTAATTTATTTTTATTCTATGCAAGAAACCAATTTGAGCTTTTACATTTCAAAAGTGACTGTTTTTTTTTTTTCCAAATACCATTAAAATTCATAGGTTGGCAAAATGTCAGTTTAACTTAGGATTTTATAACACAACTGTTAAGTCAGATCGTTGGTACTTCGTATATGTCTGGCTAGCTGTGTGCAGTAAATATATTATATATGTATATACGAAGCTTTTTAGCAGTTTTTTAAGTCACTGATTAAATTTGAATGCATTTTATTTAAGTTAAAATTTTATTATGACTTTAATTTGTTGTTAAAACAAAAATGAAATGGCTGTTTGACGTAAAATTGTTCGAATCGGCAGCTGATTCATACACAACAATAAGCTATCAAATAGCAAAGTAAATTATCGATCAAAAATAGTCATTAAAATAATAGTAGCAAAACATAATGTTTAGGCGTATTAATACATAACCCGATGCCAACCAAAAAAAAGAGACCATACTCCGATCCAAACAAGACAAAAATTCCATGAGCACAAACCCGACCCGAACCTAAAAATTCCGTTTGAAAAAAAAATATGGATTTGATATCTGAACCGAATCAAATCTGAATCCCACAAAAATATTCAAATGAAGCTTACCCCAATCCGATTAAGGAAAAATAATGTTCGTGTATATGCAACCCGACCCGAATCTAAAAATTTTCTTTGAAAAAACCCGAAAAATGACCAGAACGAAACATGAAATCAATAAAAATATTCCAAAGAACTATAACCTGATAAGAGCAAGACAAAATACTTTCCGTGAACATAAACCTGACTCGAACCTAAAAAATTCCATTTGAAAAAAAACCTGAAATTTTATGCAAACTACATCTGAATCCGATCAAAATATTCGAAAGAACCATAACCGGATTCGAATAAGAGAAAATAATTTCCGTGGATATGAACCCGATCCGAACCTAAAATTCCATTTGAAAAAAATTACATGAAATTTGAATCGAACCAAATATGAACCTGACAAAAATATTCTACAGAATCATGCACGGATCCGAACAAGACATAAAAATTCCATGAGCATGAACGCAATCCGAACCTAAAAAACTGAACTAAATCTGAATCTGACAAAAATATACAGAGAAGCATATCCTTATTCGAACAATACAGAATAATTTCCGTTGATGCGCAACCCAAACTGAACCTAAAAATTCCCTTAAAAAAACGAAATCTGAATTGAACGACATCTGAACCTGAAAAAAATATTCCAAAGACCCATAACCGGATCCGAGCAAGACAAAATAATTTCCCTGGACATGAATCCGACCAGAATCTTAAAAATCAATTTGAAAAAATATCTGAAATCTGAATCGAACCAAATCTGAATCCGACGAAAATATTCCAAATAACTATAACCAGATACGAACAAGACAATATAATTTCAATGGACTTGAACGCAATCCAAACCAAAAAATTTGTAAAAAAATCCCAAAATTTGAACCAAACCTAATCTGAACCTGACAAAAATATTTCAGTGAAGTATAACCTCATTGGAACAAGGTAAAATAATTTCCATTGAAGTACAACCCGACCCGAACCTAAAAATCCCATTTGAAGGGAAAAAACCCCACGAAATCTGAATTGAACTGAATCTAAACTGAACAAAAATATTCCAAACAACCATAACCGTATCCGAATAAGACAAAATAACTTCCATGGACATGAATCCAATGCGAACCTAAAATTCTGATGTTCTACAAAACATAATGCGCTCCGTAGCGGTGGAAAGTGAAACTAAGTACTTTGTAGCGCGTGATGGTTAAGATATTTCGTTTTTAGTTAGTGTTAAATTAGAACTTGGTTACGGTTAGGTAACAGTTAGGTTGCAATTACGTTCCGGTGAGCCTTATGTTATAATTAATTTCCGGTTAGGTTACAGTTAAGTCATGGTTAAGATACAGTTAGGTTAAGGTTAAGTTACGGTTAGGTTATGGTTAGATTATGGGTAGGTTATGATAAGGTGACGGCCAGGTTACATTTATGGTATATTTAAGTTACAGTTAAGTTACTGTTAAGATACAGCTAGGTTACAGACAAGTTATGATTACAATACAATTAGTTTAAGGTTAGGATTTTGTTCACGGAATGAACATTACGCATGTTTGATAAAAAATATACGCCTATTTTTGTAAAATGGCTCAGAAATTATAATACTATATTCTAACCTTTTAGCTAATTATCGACTATCGATTTCATTCACGGTATAGTCGGATTTGAGAGTGATATAATTAGTTTGAAATTCAAAATATTTCACTTGGGATATCTATGTGAAAAAAGTATTTAGTTAAGTCAATGAACAGTACATTTAAGGATAAATATCAACACTTTAACCCTTTACGGCGCAGGGCAAATTCATTGCTTAAGTATTGAAATTAATGACTGACACCGGAATTTGAAAACAACTTTATTTTTAAATAAGAAAACGTTATATTTCACGCATTCAATAAACCATACTTTTTTTTTTACAAAATTCCAGTGCCAATTCGGCGTTTGGGAATTAATATTAAGTGGTATATCTATGAAACCACTGCGCCGCAAAGGGTTAACACGAAAACCACACAATCGTTGGACATATATTTCCTCCTGCGTTTCCCATTGCAATCATTTTGGGTATTTTTGCATCTAAATATTAGTTTTTTTTAAACCGATTTTTGACACAGTCAGGTATTTAATATAATTTACACTGTAAAAAATTTGACCTTTTTGCTGCATCATCACTCCCCCGCTTTTATAGAATATCTCTCTTTTGACATATGAGAATGCTCCATAATAGGCTGAAGTAATCATTTTCTATAAAAGCGGTGGAGTGACGATGCAGCAGAAGGGTCAAATTTTTAACAGTGTATTTACACATATTTCGAGTTAAAGATAAAATCATAGAAATTTCAAGTTCGTGTAACATTATTATTACGGACCCGGGCAAAGCCGGGCGGGTCAGCTAGTTTTTAATAAAAAACAAGTTTGTAGTCGAAGGGTTAATTCATTAAGTTACTCTGTCAGTCTGCGCCATATTCTTCAGTAATGAATGTGATGAACACATTTTTTTAGCTTATAAATTCTAATTATTTCTATAATTGTAACATATATATATCTTAATTAGCAAATATTTAGCATGTTAATACTTTTAATTTAATAATAAAATAAAAAAAACAGGGAGATTCTTTTTAGCCATAACCAATATTCCAATTTTTTTGGTTTTTCTTAGAACTTTTAAAATCATTAACCTTTCATATATTTTAGGAGACTATAAATCTTTGGGGGAGTTTCAGCTCCCTGCCCGCTGTCTCTACGCAAGACATACATTTGCGTGCGAGCAATAACATTGATATTTATGTAGTTAAAAGATAATTTTTTTACTCAAAAAAGAAACCATACCTGTGTTGTTAATTAAAAATAGTCGATGAAATTATTGCAAGCAGCTTAATTACTAAAATAAAGGTGAATAGTTTGTCAGAATAATCATTAGCTATGATCTTACTAACATTCAAATTCATGCGTCCTTCCACATTTGTTGTGAGCCTGGTGCTATCTAGGTTTGAGTATAACACTGCCTATAGAATAAATGGGTCATTTTCTCTAAACAGCGATATTTTTGTCCCTGCTTAAAAAATAATGAATAAACTTTTATGAAAATTAAATAAATGCTAGAATACTTTAATTACATGTTTTTATGTATGTCTAACAGTATAAAACACACTATTAATAAATAAAAGCCAGTTAAATAATTTTATTTGTTGTAAAAATATCATTCCCTTGTGTGTCCCTGTCACCGCCATAACAAAAGAGTAGTTCCCCAAACTGACCATACGAATATATTTGTAATTTTTTTGTTGGTTAAATTATTAAACAATATCATAGAATACTAAAATTTGAAAAAATAAAAAAATTTCATTTTTTGTATTTAAAAAAAAAATAATAAAAAATGTCCCTTGGTTTCGTTGTCATTCCCTTGTCATAAAATGAAAGTAATGATTCTCAGCTGTTGCATCACTTATTTTACTCCAGAATTTCATCTGTGAGCAATGACATCATCGGAGAAGATATCTTAAATTGTTCTTTTTTTGCAGCATTAATTTTTACAAGTAAAACTTGGTGATTTCCATCTAGATATTGGTAAGTATTTTTATTGACTGTCATTACCCTGTCTCTCATATTTACCTAAATTTTGTAAGGAATGCTGAATCAACGATTAAGCCTTATTTGTATCAAGTTTTTAAAATTTTCTTTAAGTACAATTTAATTTTGTGTATATAGTTAAGAAAATATACAAGCTAACCTTAATTTTTGTCATTCCCCTGCGGTCATTCCCTTGTCATATATAAAGCAAGGAATGACTACAGTCTCTAATTTTCACAAATTATGAATATTTATTAGAAAATTAATTAGAAAATTGAATATTTTATGTAACTGTCACACACTATTTGCTGTTTTAAAAGTAAAAAATGTGTTTTTGGTAGCTCTATTCATCAAAAGATGAAAAATTGCTCTTTAAAAAGTTGTATTTTATTTTTTCTTTTTTATTAGTATATAATTTGAATAAAAATAAATACTCACTGCTCTAAAAAAGAAAATGAATCGGATAAAGCAGGGTGATTACATGGTTGTCAAGCATAAACTCAATAACATGGTTTGTGCTTATTATAATTTATCCGTTTTAAAAAGGTATTTGCCTGCTTAGCTAAAAATATTGTTAGCTCATTAAAATATAAAATTTTTATAGTTTTTATGAGTGTTATTAATAAAAATACCTGTTAGATTTATAATAGCCTCTAAAAAAAGGAACAAATGGCCAGAAAATACTGCATAAGAAAGCAGGTGGAAACAGTAAACCAGTATCCAAATTATTATCTAGAGGTCAGAAAATTCAAAGGAAACGATGGAAGATATATCAAAGAAATAGTTTCGCAAAAAAGAAAAATATCACTGAACACTAAGATTTCTACCTTACTGCAGATATTGTCTAGATTTTTAAGATATTGAACATGATGAAATCCAGCGGTTATAGCCATCAAGTAAAGACTGCTCTAGCCAAATAAGCCAGAAGAACAGTCTTACTACCAAGCAAAACTCGGGAAAAGGTAATAAGGCTATAAAAACTTCTTTAGTTGAATCTAAATTATTCCAAGAGATAGAAAAAAAATTCCAAACACATAGTCAGATGGAAGAAAAAAAGTTGGTCATAGTTGGCGAGTAAGAAGGGATCGAGCAAAATTAGCTAAACAAATTGGAAAAGTTGAGAAAGAAACTATTAAAGACTCGTCAAACTTCTGAAAAGTACGAGAAGAAGTTTTATAGACTTAGGGACAAATATTCCAATCAAGAATCAATTGGAAAATACATTAGAAATACCTCAAAAAAGATTAATGCAGCGTCTGAATTTTAAAAAATGGTGTTTGGAGAAATATTGACAAAGATTTGGCAAACGGAAATAGCAATTTGAAAAAGAAAAAGCAAAACAATTTTTTAAAGGAATAATGCAAGGAGACAAAGTAGTAAGTGAAGGTAGTTCTTACCTTCCAAAATACACATAACACACAAGATAAGAATTTTATAGTTTGGAATATTTGCGGAAACATCGAACTGGATCTTTGTTACAATTCTAAAGGTACGTTTGAAGATATAAGAGCCAAAATCTTTGAACCCAAACCATATGGATCCCAGGCAAATATATTTTATTTTACTGACTTCCTCCTTAAAAAGTTTCGAAATAAAATTGGTTTTGAGTTTTTGTTTATAATAATCAATAATGTTTTCTTATTTACTATAAAATTTTGTGAAAAAAATAATAATTTGTAGTTATACCTGTGTGTCATTTCCCTGGGCCTGTCTGTCATTCCCTTGTCTACTTGAAATTTAAAAATTTATTTTTGTGTATTTAACATAGTACAAGATTTTTGCTGACTCTATTTTATTACTTAGAGATATTGTCTAAACAAAATAGAAGCCAATTTTAAAGAAAAAATCAACATTATTTTTTAAAAATATATGATATTCAAATTGACCTGTTAAAAGAAAATGATCCAAATATAAGCCACAAGCAATCTATTTTTTTCTCGAACGTCCACAACTTGGAACAGACATTTTATTGGTAAAAACATTTTTCATTTCAATAAATAAGCATATAAATTTTAATATAAAATAAATAATTAAACAAAATGAATAATAAATAATTAGCCAATTTGTATGTATATATATATATATATATATAAATCGGGTGAAAGACATTTTTTGGCGTGATTCTTAAGGGAGAGGCACTGTGCAACAGTTGATGCCTGTCACAGACACCCAAAGGCGCATCTACTAAAGACCGACCGAATATTCGGTTTTGTTTTCGTTTTCGATTTAAAATCTCAGTTTCGCCAAACGTTCGTTTTCAGCGAAAATTCAAATGGGACAATTATATGTATCCTAAAAATCTCGTTTTTTCGGAAATTTTAACATTATTCATTAATTGGAGCTGTAATTCGGTTCAAATGAGACACTATTGATTGCTATGAACTTCACTGTTTATAATTATTTTTAAATTTCATTTCCTAAATCCTTTTGTATGTTTATAACAATATAATTAAATATTTATTTTTGAATTTGCTCTCCGTTTTTTAGCTACATTGTTAACTAATAATTGATAAGTGCCTATTATTATTTGTTATCATAAAATAATAAAGTATAAAAGTTGTATTATTATTTAAGCTTTGATTTTGAGTAAATGTTATACACACACATACAAATGTATGTAAGTTTTTTTTAAATAGAAATCTGTATATATGTGAAATTAATTAGTAACTATGAATATTTATCTATGTATTAATTATTTAAAAAAATCTTGGATAATTTTGTTTTCTTTTTTGCACGAAACTAGAAATATTCCCAAAATTCTGTTTCGCTTCTTAAAAACCTTTTTTTGATTGAACACTAATTGTTTCCAATAAATTTCCATCCGTTTTGAATTTGTTTAATTTGTATACTTACAGGTATTCATATCGAAAACAGAAGTATTGGAAGGATAGAGGAATACCTCAAACAAATTTTTTCCCGTTTGTTGGATCAACTGCTGAAGTTTTCACGAAGGTATAACATTTTTTTTCATGTTATTTCAGCGTTTAGAGTTAAATGTCCAACGTTTTAAATGTTTCTTCTTATTATTATTATCATAAAGTAGTAATAAGGAAAAGAACATGGACAAATACAGCGAGCAAAAAAAAAGTATTTGCACACCAGATAAATTTGTTGTAGCGTATATGTACAAATAAATAAAAAGCAATTAAGAATTAAAAATACCAACACTTTTACAAAAGAAATAAACATATTTAATATGTGATTTAATAATTATATTTAAAATATGAAAACATAAAATACAAAGCATACTCTGCATTTGTGGTGCCAAAAAAATATTTGCACACAAGCAATAAAAATAGAACTAGAGGAATTATTTATAAGTTAAAAACAGTGCTAATATTTAGTATGCATACCTATTGCTTCAATTACAGCTTTAATCGTCTGGGCATTGATTCTATTAATTTGTGACATGTTTCACTGCTGATTTGTTGCATTCTTCCCTAAGAGCTTGCTTAAGTTCGGATTTGTTGGAAATTTTCTTTTTCCTTATTTTCACATCCAAAATATGCCATAAATTTCCAATCGGATTGAGGTCTGGTGATTGTGGTGGCGTTTTCAATTGATTTTTACTTTCTTCTATCTTCAATAGAAGAAAGTATTGTAATCGAAATTTTTTTCGACTTCCGGTTTTCGACGGATTTACACGTTTTAGGGGTCAGAGATCCCAAAAAACATGTTTTTACAAAATGTCTGTCTGTCTGTCCGTGTGTCTGTGTGTCTGTGTGTCTGTATGTCGCCATTCTACCATCAAAAAGTGTATGAAGTTATGCATCGAATTGAACCAAATGTTTTACTTTCTTCTATCTTCAATAGAAGAAAGTATTGTAATCGAAATTTTTTTCGACTTCCGGTTTTCGACGGATTTACACGTTTTAGAGGTCAGAGATTCCAAAAAACATGTTTTTACAAAATGTCTGTCTGTCCGTGTGTCTGTGTGTCTGTGTGTCTGTGTGTCTGTATGTTGCCATTCTACCATCAAAAAGTGTATGAAGTTATGCATAGAATTGAACCAAATTTTTTGTGAATGCTTTTGGCTGTGGAAAGCAGGTCCTCCGACAGTTTTGAAATATTCCGCCGGAAGGGGGCGCTGCTATCGCGATTTTTGTGCCATTTTCAATATTGTACCGACCAAAAGTATATGAAGTTATGCATCGAATTGAACCAAATTTTTTCTGTATGTGTATGACCATGGCTAGTTGGTTCTCCCTGAATTTGAAAAAAATCCGCCGAAAGGGGGCGCTGCAATCGCCATTTTTGTGCCAATTTCAATATTGTACCGACCAAAAGTATATGAAGTTATGCATCGAATTGAACCAAATTTTTTGTGTATGTGTATGACTATAACTAGTTGGTCCTCCGTGAATTTGAATAAAATCCACCGGAAGGGGGCACTGCAATCGCCATTTTTGTGCCATTTTCAATATTGTACCGACCAAAAGTATATGAAGTTATGCATCGAATTGAACCAAATTTTTTACTTTCTTCTATCTTCAATAGAAGAAAGTATTGTAATCGAAATTTTTTTCGACTTCCGGTTTTCGACGGATTTACACGTTTTAGGGGTCAGAGATTCCAAAAAACATGTTTTTACAAAATGTCTGTCTGTCCGTGTGTCTGTGTGTCTGTGTGTCTGTGTGTCTGTATGTCGCCATTCTACCATCAAAAAGTGTATGAAGTTATGCATAGAATTGAACCAAATTTTTTGTGAATGCTTTTGGCTGTGGCAAGCAGGTCCTCCTACAGTTTTGAAATATTCCGCCGGAAGGGGGCGCTGCTATCGCGATTTTTGTGCCATTTTCAATATTGTACCGACCAAAAGTATATGAAGTTATGCATCGAATTGAACCAAATTTTTTCTGTATGTGTATGACGATAGCTAGTTAGTCCTCCCTGAATTTGAAAAAAATCCGCCGAAAGGGGGCGCTGCAATCGCCATTTTTGTGCCATTTTCAATATTGTACCGACCAAAAGTATATGAAGTTATGCATCGAATTGAACCAAATTTTTTGTGTATATGTATGACTATAGCTAGTTGGTCCTCCCTGAATTTGAAAAAAATCCGTTGGAAGGGGGCGCTGCAATCGCGATTTTTGTGCCATTTTCAGTATTGTACCGACCAAAATTACATGAAGTTATGCATCGAATTGAACGAAATTTTTTGTGTAAGTGTATGGCTATGGCTAGTTGGATCGCCCTGAATCTGAAAACAATCCGTCGGAAGGGGGCGCTGCAATACCGAATTTTATGCCATTTTGAATATTGCACCACATAAAAGTGTATGAAGTTAGTTCTAGAACTGAACTAAACATTTTGTATATGATTATTTTTTGGTAAGGCAAGTAGGTCCTCCCTGAATTTGAAAAAAAAATCTGCTTATCATTCTATTCTCCATCGGCTCGTGCAGAGACGGAAATTCGTTTTTACTCCGATTAATTGATTGAAGCAGAAATTTAAGATGAAAATCAAAGTTGGTAAGGTATTGAATTAAAATTATTAAAGCATTAAAATGAGTAACTATTTTTTTTATATTAAAATGTATGTATGAGATAGAAGAAAGTTTTGGGATTGGCACATCCAACTAGTTTTACATTATAAAACAACCATAACCTCGTAATATATGCAGTGTGTTTCGGATCGTTATCCGATTGGAAATAATATGAATTAGGAATTCCTAATTTCAGAGCACCATTAGATAAATGTACTCGCAATCTATTAATATATTGTTTAGCATTCATATTGCATTCAATAAAGGTCATTTCGATAACTCCGTTAAAAGACATGCATTCCCAAATCATTATATAACCACCGCCATGTTTTACAATTAGTTTCAAGTTTTTAATTTGAAGAGAAGTATTTGGCTTTCGCCATACAGTTTTCTTACCATCTGAGCCAAAAATATTGAACTTGCTTTCATCGAAAAAATAACAGTTTTCCAAAACTCTAGTGGTTTGCTGAGATAATCTTTTGCAAATTCAAGTCTTTTCACCCTGTTTGTTTCACTAATAAATGGTTTTTTTTTTTTCGAGGGGCTCTTCCTCGAATATTTGCATCATTGAGAATATTTCTAATTGGTTGTGGTGTAACTATTGTTCCCGACGTTGAAGCGACATCAACAGCCAATTCTCGAGCATTTAAAAAAAGGTTTTTTAAAGATTCTTTTATGATGTTTCTCATCTGCCTGGTATTTAGCTTTCTTGGATGTCCAGTTCGCGACTTATTTCTTGTCGAACTAGTTTCTTTTTTCTTCTTAATTACATAACGAACACTAGAAAAGTTTAGATTTAAATTTTTACCTATTCCTCAGTAACTTAACCCAGAATTGTTAAGAAATATGATCTTCTAACGAGTAATAACAGACAGTTCACACGTTTTCGGCGCCATTGGAACAAAAACTCCCCAGAATCTCTGCTCCAGTTAATATATTACGTAATTTTAAAGTGCGAGGCTAATGTACTGCAGGACTGATATGCTAAACATTTGCATAATGTTCACATTTAAGGCCTTTTTTAACAGCCAATGCTTCGTGTGCAAATACTTTTTAGGTATGAGGAAATATTAAATTATTTTTTAAAATGTTTAATATTACTGTTTAAGGAAAATGGGTAGTTTTTAGGTAGCTTTCATTACAAAAAGTAAAAAGCTACCTATTGCAGCCGTCCAGAGGAAAACACTTCCAGAAAATTTTGGTATATTTTCAGCGATCATGACCCCCAGACCCCAAAACCACCCTCCGTTCAAATGTTGATATATATATATATATATATATATATAGTGTCAATTCACCATGAAAAATTGTAGCACCATTGGCGCTTTAAGCAGCTCATGTATAATGCCACAAGTTATAATTCACATTATGCAATGAAATTTCATAATTCTCAAGGAAGAGTGTATGTTAAAAATGGTAACAATGAACTGTGAAGAATTAATAAATTAAAACAATTAAAAAACCAAACAAATACAGGCAAGAAAAAACAGTCTGTTCTTCTTCAGAGGGAGGACAGACGAAACCTAGCCCCACCCCCTACTTTAAAAAAATGAAATGTTTTAGGTTTCTGAAAGCCTACCAAACCTGCATTCATTCAAAAATAACGACAGAAAAATATATACCAAATTTTAAAAACAAAACTAATGATATAAAATATATGAAAAAAACTTTGAAAAAATCTTTACTATGTAAAAAATCTGTGCAGTAACTTATAAAGTAATTTAAAATGAATGGAGAGTTTGGCAAGCCTCCCCCCTGACCTAAAACAAAACATTGAAATTATGAACAGTCATACCTGCTTCAAGCTCTTGCCTGTAAAAACAACAAAACAATTAGAATGCTCACTCCATGTCCAATTTGCATAAAACTTCAAAAGCCAGGTCTGCATACCTCCCTAAGACTCGAAACATCCAGTCATATTCGTTCTAAAAATGTAGACTTTAGAATAGAACTTTCAAAAAGAATGTCAGGGAAGCATGCTATCAAATTACAAGCTATGCCAACAGCCCGCAGTGTTGCCAATTATTTTTTACAATTGTTTTTACATAATATCTTAAAAAATTAATTGGAAAATTGTTATTATAAAAAATATTTGCTGTAAATTTATAAACCTGCTTATAAAAATGTTTTTCATTATTACAAATTTTATAAAATCGAATTATTTGATTAATTATTATATTTATATAAATTTTTTTATGTAAGTTAGAGTACCAGTGTGGCATACTTCTTGTGAAAAAATTAAAACTATTTCTTTTATCATATAAATCTATATTTACTGTATTATTCAAAATAGCGAAAGAAATATCCAAAAAATCAACATGATAATCGTCATCGTTTGCCTTATTTAATTTTAAACAATCTGGATAAACATTTTTAAATTCATGAGTAAAATCAAAATTAAAAATTAAAATGTCGTCTATATACCTAAAGATTTTTAAAGATTTATTGTAATTTATTGTGTAATTAAATTCAAAGTAAAATAAAAACAAATTGGCTGCAGTAGATGAATAATTAGTTCCCATACCTATACCACAAATCTGTTTATATATGTTATTGTTAAAATTCACATAATTATTGTATAAACAAAAATGACATAAACTTAAAAACAAATCCCTATTTATTTTCAATTCATCTTCTAAATTAAATAAATCAAATATATTAATTAAAACATTAAATAACTGATCTATAGGTATATTAGTAAAAAGGTTTTCGAAATCGAAAACCTGCATCAAGTGAGTAGTGAAATTAAGGTTTTGTAATACTTCAAAACTGTTATCAATTGACCAAAAATAACTTGAATTTTTGAATTTAACTTTAAGAAAACCATATATTCTTTTTAAAAGCTTTTGTAAACCTAAATTAAAATTTTTATTAACACTATTGGTAGTACTGCAAATATATCTGAATTTAATAGGAGACTTATGGAACTTAGGAGTCAAAAATATAAATGGCAAACAGTGATAACTAGAAACATCAAAAGCATACGAAAACAAACTTTTACACTTTTTCTTGTATGAAAAGAATTTTTTGACAATAGGATCCTTTCTAATATCAATTTTTTCGTAAAATTCTGTATTTTTTAATTCATCATTTATTTTATCTATATAAAATTTCTTACAAATAATAGCAAAATTATTGGCAGCTTTGTCCACAGGAACTATTACAAAATTTTTATGCAAATCATTAATGAAAATTATGTCTTCTTTACTGAAAGTCTGATACTCATATGCACTAGAATTTAAAAAGTCCTTCAAAAAATCCTTAAAATGCTCCAGTAGTTGAAACTTCCACTCAAAAAATGCCTCCAAGGGCATGCTAAATTTATAACTTTGTTTTTTAATAAAATTATTCACATCATTAATAAAATATTTCAAGGCTTTATCATAACTAATTTTACTATTAATTCGAAAATTTGTACCAAAATTCATTAAATATCTAACATTTTTGTTTTTAATTATTTCTAAATTACCAGTAATTACATGACCATAATGATGTAGCACCATTGGCGCTTTAAGCAGCTCATGTATAATGCCACAAGTTATAATTCACATTATGCAATGAAATTTCATAATTTTCAAGGAAAGAGTGTATGTTAAAATTGGTAACAATGAACATAGTAAAGATTTTTTCAAAGTTTTTTTCATATATTTTATATCATTAGTTTTGTTTTTAAAATTTGGTATATATTTTTCTGTCGTTATTTTTGAATGAATGCAGGTTTGGTAGGCTTTCAGAAACCTAAAACATTTCATTTTTTTAAAGTAGGGGGTGGGGCTAGGTTTCGTCTGTCCTCCCTCTGAAGAAGAACAGACTGTTTTTTTTTGCCTGTATTTGTTTGGTTTTTTAATTGTTTTAATTTATTAATTCTTCACAGTTCATTGTTACCATTTTTAACATACACTCTTTCCTTGAAAATTATGAAATTTCATTGCATAATGTGAATTATAACTTGTGGCATTATACATGAGCTGCTTAAAGCGCCAATGGTGCTACAATTTTTCATGGTGAATTGACACTATTACTATACATGATAAATTTTAAGCTGCATATTGCGCTTTTATTATGTATACTGTTCATTTTCATTTAATTTCTTGGGGAGATGTGTGTCTTTTTGTTCTTGTTTATGTTGCAATTAAGTCTAAGAATTTACAAAAAATTATTATAAATATGTTTCGAGAATTTTTAAATAAAATGAATATGAGATATTATAGATGTACAAATAAGAGATGAAAAACATGTGTTGTGGGTTGTGCCGACAGTCCCAACGGTTCAGTAAACTATACACCCTTTTGTAAATATAACAATGTAATTTACAGAATTGAATGTTTAACATGTGACCAAAGCTACATTGGTCAAACAGAAGGTGAATTGCATGTTAGGATTAATGGGCATCGTTCTGCTGTGTATAATGAAAATAAAGAATGCTCTACATTTGAAATTTCACACTTTAGAATTCATTCATTTAGCAATATTCGTATTTATATTTTGGACCATGTAGAAGATAAAAATGAAAGACTTAACAGAGAAAATGATTTTATGTTTAAATTGAAAACAGTTTATCCTTATGGTTTAAATACCTTAATTAACAATATTAATTTGGCAAAAGTTGCAAATGTTTATAATTTATTTTACAATTTTAATGATAAAACTAAAATATTGAGAGGAAAAAGGGGTTCTAGGAGATTTTCTAAAAATGTCAATATAATTATTCCTGTTAAGTGGTTGAAAGATTTGGAAGATAATTTTAAGATTACATATAATGTCAAAAATATAAAAAATAATTTGTTTAAATTGAAAATTAACACTATTATAAAAATTAAGAAATGTTTAAGTACATATAAATTCAAGATCATGCAATTTAAAAATTTAGTTTGGGATTTAATTAATTTCAGGCTAATTGGTAGAGATGATTCACAGAAAGATATTGTTTATTTTAATATTACATTTTTGCAAAAAACATATGATTGTTTAAATATGAATAAAATTTTGGGGAGTGTCTATGACCTCTTTCCTCTTAAGAATTCTAAAATTTCAATAGCTTTTAATTATCAGAAGCCAATTAGTAGTAGAATTTTTAATTACAGGCACACTGCCTCTTTGGAGGTTGATGGGTCTGTGGAGTGTTTTTGTAATAGATCAAATTTTGCAGATTTTATCGATGATCATTATGGTCATGTAATTACTGGTAATTTAGAAATAATTAAAAACAAAAATGTTAGATATTTAATGAATTTTGGTACAAAATTTCGAATTAATAGTAAAATTAGTTATGATAAAGCCTTGAAATATTTTATTAATGATGTGAATAATTTTATTAAAAAACAAAGTTATAAATTTAGCATGCCCATGGAGGCATTTTTTGAGTGGAAGTTTCAACTATTGGAGCATTTTAAGGATTTTTTGAAGGACTTTTTAAATTCTAGTGCATATGAGTATCAGACTTTCAGTAAAGAAGACATAATTTTCATTAATGATTTGCATAAAAATTTTGTAATAGTTCCTGTGGACAAAGCTGCCAATAATTTTGCTATTATTTGTAAGAAATTTTATATAGATAAAATAAATGATGAATTAAAAAATACAGAATTTTACGAAAAAATTGATATTAGAAAGGATCCTATTGTCAAAAAATTCTTTTCATACAAGAAAAAGTGTAAAAGTTTGTTTTCGTATGCTTTTGATGTTTCTAGTCATCACTGTTTGCCATTTATATTTTTGACTCCTAAGTTCCATAAGTCTCCTATTAAATTTAGATATATTTGCAGTACTACCAATAGTGTTAATAAAAATTTTAATTTAGGTTTACAAAAGCTTTTAAAAAGAATATATGGTTTTCTTAAAGTTAAATTCAAAAATTCAAGTTATTTTTGGTCAATTGATAACAGTTTTGAAGTATTACAAAACCTTAATTTCACTACTCACTTGATGCAGGTTTTCGATTTCGAAAACCTTTTTACTAATATACCTATAGATCAGTTATTTAATGTTTTAATTAATATATTTGATTTATTTAATTTAGAAGATGAATTGAAAATAAATAGGGATTTGTTTTTAAGTTTATGTCATTTTTGTTTATACAATAATTATGTGAATTTTAACAATAACATATATAAACAGATTTGTGGTATAGGTATGGGAACTAATTATTCATCTACTGCAGCCAATTTGTTTTTATTTTACTTTGAATTTAATTACACAATAAATTACAATAAATCTTTAAAAATCTTTAGGTATATAGACGACATTTTAATTTTTAATTTTGATTTTACTCATGAATTTAAAAATGTTTATCCAGATTGTTTAAAATTAAATAAGGCAAACGATGACGATTATCATGTTGATTTTTTGGATATTTCTTTCGCTATTTTGAATAATACAGTAAATATAGATTTATATGATAAAAGAAATAGTTTTAATTTTTTCACAAGAAGTATGCCACACTGGTACTCTAACTTACATAAAAAAATTTATATAAATATAATAATTAATCAAATAATTCGATTTTATAAAATTTGTAATAATGAAAAACATTTTTATAAGCAGGTTTATAAATTTACAGCAAATATTTTTTATAATAACAATTTTCCAATTAATTTTTTAAGATATTATGTAAAAACAATTGTAAAAAATAATTGGCAACACTGCGGGCTGTTGGCATAGCTTGTAATTTGATAGCATGCTTCCCTGACATTCTTTTTGAAAGTTCTATTCTAAAGTCTACATTTTTAGAACGAATATGACTGGATGTTTCGAGTCTTAGGGAGGTATGCAGACCTGGCTTTTGAAGTTTTATGCAAATTGGACATGGAGTGAGCATTCTAATTGTTTTGTTGTTTTTACAGGCAAGAGCTTGAAGCAGGTATGACTGTTCATAATTTCAATGTTTTGTTTTAGGTCAGGGGGGAGGCTTGCCAAACTCTCCATTCATTTTAAATTACTTTATAAGTTACTGCACAGATTTTTTACATAGTAAAGATTTTTTCAAAGTTTTTTTCATATATTTTATATCATTAGTTTTGTTTTTAAAATTTGGTATATATTTTTCTGTCGTTATTTTTGAATGAATGCAGGTTTGGTAGGCTTTCAGAAACCTAAAACATTTCATTTTTTTAAAGTAGGGGGTGGGGCTAGGTTTCGTCTGTCCTCCCTCTGAAGAAGAACAGACTGTTTTTTCTTGCCTGTATTTGTTTGGTTTTTTAATTGTTTTAATTTATTAATTCTTCACAGTTCATTGTTACCATTTTTAACATACACTCTTTCCTTGAAAATTATGAAATTTCATTGCATAATGTGAATTATATATATATATATATATATATATATATATATATAACCATATATATATATATATATGTATCTGATTTTTGTCATGCGATAACTAACGTATTTATGAACCGATTTGAATGAAACTTGGTATGTACATAGTACATACAAATATCTCGACCGAGTTCGTTGGCCAGCATCATCCGTCATCTTGTTTCAAAATGGCGGCCATTTAATTTTTTTTAAAATTTAAAATTTAAAAATAAATGCGAAAAAATTAAAAGTTGAAAAATATTTTTAATTTATGTGTTAGATCTTAAAACGCCGATTCTAGAACACTTTTTATTTTATCTATATCTTAAAACATGATTGAGTTACAGCACTTTGAATTTTTCTTATGGCTGACATTTTGAAACGATCTGATTTTTGTCACGTGATAACACTCGTATTTATAAAGCGATTTGGATGTA
Source organism: Maratus speculifer (assembly GCA_964019185.1). Taxonomy (NCBI): domain Eukaryota; kingdom Metazoa; phylum Arthropoda; class Arachnida; order Araneae; family Salticidae; genus Maratus; species Maratus speculifer. The sequence goes on from OZ025298.1 coordinate 220,845,746, forward strand.
ACTTGGTGTGTACATAGTACTTAATAAAGCCTGGACCGAGTCCGCTAACCAGTTCCATCCGCCATCTTGTTTCAAAATGGGAGTCATTTAAATTAAAAAAAAATTAAAATTTCAAATTAGGTACAAGAAAGTGAGAAATTGAAAAAGATTTTTCTTTTATGAATTTGACCTTGATACAAAGATTACAAAGCATTTTTTGTCTGGTTTGTATCTTAAAAAATGTCTGAGTTATAGTACTTTTAATTTCTAGTGTTGCTCACATTTTGAAATGATATGGTTTTCGTCACGTGATAACACGCGTATTTATACACCGATTTGGATGAAACTTGGTGCGTAGATAAGACATACTGATGCCTGGACCGAGTTCGTTGGTCAGTTCCAACCGCCTTCTTGTTTCAAAATGGTGGAATATGTATATTTTTTTTAATTTAAATTTTAAAATTAAGTGCAAAAAAGTAAGAAATTGAAAAACATTTTTCTTTTGTGTTTTGACCTTGATACAAAGATTCCAGAGCATTTTTTGTTTCATCTATATCTTGAAAAATGGCTGAGTTTTAGCACTTTCAATTTCCATTGGGATTGACATTTTGAAACGGTCTGAAATTTGCCACGCGTTAATACGCATATTTATAAACTGATCTCGATATAACTCCGTGTGTTCATGGTACATACCAATATCTTCACCGAGCTCACGGGCCAACTTTATCCGCCATCTTGTTTCAAAATGGCGGCCATTTAAATTTGTCAAAAAACTTTTTAAATGTATAATGATGTATAAACAAAAAATTAGAAATTGTAAAAAGGTTCTTTCTAAACTATTTATCTTAAAAATGAATTCCGGAGTATTTTTTGCTTTGTCTTTACCTTGAAAAACGCCTGGGATATAGAAGTTTGAATTTCTAATTTGGGTGACATTTTTTTTAAAAAGTCAATTTGCCCGCGACAGCACTCGTATATATTAATCGATTTCGATGTGAATGTGTATGTTCACATGACTTAAGATTTCGATCAAACTCATTGGTTTTTTTTATATCCATCATGCTGCTTTAAAATGGATATCGTGGAATTTGACGACAGTATAAATCGCTTAAAATAAAACCAGGTTAAATAAAAGATGACTAATTTCTAAAAATTCCTATTAATATTCAGTATTGACAAAAACTGGTTATTCAATCTTATATAATCGTGTTCCACTATTTTGAGCTTCGTATATTTGATTTATATAACTTAATTTAAAATAAATAAATAAGTATATGAAAGCTACCTCTTCCTCCCGGCATTGCCGGAAGGACTTTTTTTATTTTCTTCTTATATAAATAAATGAATAATTAAGATAATAGTATCAAATTTGCTTTCTATGGTTACTTATGCAAAAAATCGTCTGTGCAAATACTTTTTTTGCTCATTGTACATCAATACCACCACAAAGATATATACAAGGGAGAGAGATTTTAGAAAAGATGTAGAATTCCATAGCTCAGGACATGATTTTTGAAATTGAGAACATGAACTATACTGTCCAATATTATTTATATTTACATAAAAACTGATACAAATCATTAAATATTAAAATTATATTTCTATTCTAATTTTGAAAATAAAAATTGAAAATGTTAATTTTATTTGTGTCAAGGGAGAGAAACTTTCTGAAATAAGATTGAATTATCATAAACCATAAACAAGTAACAAAAGTAACCCCCCTCCCTTTTTTCATGTATGTGAATTTTATCTTTTTAAAAAAAGTTCCATTTATTAGCTGTTTCCCTTCAAGTTCAATTTTCTGACATTTTCAAACCCTCTGTTTTTTTCAAAAATATTTTTTGAGTTTTTTGTTTCTATAACTAAATGAATATATCTTATGAAATTTATTTTTATCTAATATCTTTACGAATCAATGTATCAGAATGGCATACTTTGTTATGAGTGCTGTCAAATCTTTGAAAGGAATTTTTGTTTCGAAGGATACCATTAATATATATATATATTTTCTTTTATGCATTACATTTATGCATGATAAAACAGATCTCTCAGAAAAGTGACTTCTGAAAAGTGGACAGATAAAAATTCTTCGTTTGGTTTATCTCTAATCTGGATTTTTTTTCCTTTGGTGAAATTAGTACTTAACTTCGAAATCTACCTCCGTCAGTAGGCCGAGCTTGTAGTATTTTTCCTTATTTAGTTTGAAACAGCAGAAATGTTACGAGTGCTCTTTCAGAAAGTTTTAATATAACAGACGTTCATTTACAAAAACTATTATAAAAGAACCAAACATATTTTTTTTTTATTAAGATGGAATTAGTTTAGTTAGAAAATCGTTCTGTGTCGTAGATGAATTAATCTCCTCTATCTTGAGACAAATATCACAAGAGACTACAAAAGTGTATTTAAAATTCCTATAAAACATTTAGAAAGATTTATCAGTCTGTATATCAATGCATATGATATGCACGCAACTATTATAAAAGTCCAGAAGTAATTTAGGAGTTTTACAAGCATTTAAAGTCATTAAAAGGATGTTCTTTAGTGTCGCCTACAGACGACATCAGGACTGGTGAGGCTATTTACATTTTATTTCATATGGAAATAGAAAGTTCTGGTCAGAGGCACAGAGAGCCAGCTTGAGCCACACATATAATTACATGCATAATTAATTAATAATTCTGTATATTTATGTATATCACTAGCAAACCCCGCGGTTTTCCTCGTGTAATAATTTAAATATGCCAAGTTATATTTGTTTGTCTAATTTTTACTAGAAGAAATTATACTTATAGGAATAATTCAAAAATAACATTTAAACCACAGTATTACTAAACTTACTTATTAACACTCAAGTACTGTTAGCGGTCTCACACACCGCTGAGTTTTTCAAGTTACGAGTTTAACTCGTGATTTTTAGGTAGCTTTCATTACAAAAAGTAAAAAGCTACCTATTGCAGCCGTCCGGAAGAAAGCACTTCCGGAAAATTTTGGTATATTTTCACCGATCATGACCCCCAGACCCCAAAACCACCCTCCGTTCAAATGTTGACATATATATATATATATATATATATATATAACCATATATATATATATATATATATCTGATTTTTGTCATGCGATAGCTAACGTATTTATGAACCGATTTGAATGCAACTTGGAATGTACGTAGTACATACAAATGTCTCGACCGAGTTCGTTGGTCAGCATCATCCGCCATTTTGTTTCAAAATGGCGGCCATTTTAAAATTTTTAAAAAATTTAAAATTTAAAATTAAATGCGAAAAAATTAAAAGTTGAAAAATATTTTTCTTTTACGTGTTAGAACTTAAAACAAAGATTCCAGAACACTTTTTATTTTGTCTATATCTTAAAAAATGATTGAGTTATAGCACTTTGAATTTTTCTTATGGCTGACATTTTGAAACGATCTGATTTTTGTCACGTGATAACACGTGTATTTATGAACCGATTTCAATGAAACTTGGTATATACATAGTACATACAAATGTCTCGACCGAGTTCGTTGGCCATCATCATCCGCCATTTTGTTTCAAAATGGTGGCCATTTTAAAATTTTTAAAATTTTTAAAATTTTAAATTAAATGCGAAAAAATCAAAATTTGAAAAACATTTTTCTTTTACGTGTTAGAACTTAAAACAAAGATTCCAGAACACTTTTTATTTTGTCTATATCTTAAAAAATGATTGAGTTATAGCACTTTGAATTTTTCTTATGGCTGACATTTTGAAACGATCTGATTTTTGTCACGTGATAACACGCGTATTTATGAACCGATTTCAATGAAACTTGATATATACATAGTACATACAAATGTCTCGACCGAGTTCGTTGGCCATCATCATCCGCCATTTTGTTTCAAAATGGTGGCCATTTAAAATTTTTTAAAATTTTTAAAATTTTAAATTAAATGCGAAAAAATCAAAATTTGAAAAACATTTTTCTTTTACGTGTTAGAACTTAAAACAAAGATTCCAGAACACTTTTTATTTTGTCTATACCTTAAAAAATGATTGAGTTATAGCACTTTGAATTTTTCGTATGGCTGACATTTTGAAAAGATCTGATTTTTGTCACGTGATAACACGCGTATTTATGAACCAATTTCAATGAAACTTGGTATGTACATAGTACATACAAATGTCTCGACCGAGTTCGTTGGCCAGCATCATCCGCCATTTTGTTTCAAAATGGTGGCCATTTTAAAATTTTTAAAAATTTTAAAATTTAAAATTAAATGCAAAAAAATCAAAATTTGAAAAACATTTTTCTTTTACGTGTTAGAACTTAAAACAAAGATTCCAGAACACTTTTTATTTCGTCTATATCTTAAAAAATGATTGAGTTATAGCACTTTGAATTTTTCTTATGTCTGACATTTTGAAACGATCTGATTTTTGTCACGTGATAACTCGCGTATTTATGAACCGATTTCAATGAAACTTGGTATGTACATAGTACATACAAATGTCTCGACCGAGTTCGTTGGCCAGCATCATCCATCATTTTGTTTCAAAATGGTGGCCATTTTAAATTTTTTAAAAATTAAAAATTAAATGCGAAAAAATTAAAAGTTGAAAAATATTTTTCTTTTACGTGTTAGAACTTAAAACAACGATTCCAGAACACTTTTTATTTTGTCTATACCTTAAAAAATGATTGAGTTATAGCACTTTGAATTTTGCTTATGGCTGACATTTTGAAACGGTCTGATCTGAACGACCCACAAGGTTGCTGTAAAATGGCATACACTTTATGATATCGTGGAATTTGGTGACTCTCTAAATCGCTTAAAATAAAACCAGGTTGAATAAAAGATGACTAATTTCTAAAAATTTCTATTAATATTCAGTCTTGACAAAAACTAGTATTCAATCTTATAAAATCACTAATTTTATAAGATTTTTTCCACTAATTTCAGCTTAGTATTTTTGAACAATATAACTTACCTTAAAATAAATAAATAAATATATAAGTATATGAAAGCTACCTCTTCCTCCCGGCATTGCCGGAAGGACTTTTAGTTTAACTGTAGATACTGGACAAATTTTGTTTCGTTTGAATATCTGTTGCTATCTCTAGAGACTTTTGAATAGCTGAAATTTATTTATAATAGTCATGTATATAAAGTTTAATACAAAAATAGTAATCTGAGAGTTAATTTAACATTTTATTCTTCTTTAGATTAAGCGGTCTGACAGACTGCTCACAGTAGTTATACAACAATTTTTGTCACAGCAGTTAAAGGTTAAAAAGCATTAGGCAGAAATGAAATTTAAATTAATAAGAAGAGCTAAAGCTAATTCTAAATAAATGAAAATTTAGAAAATATTTTTAAACTTTTGTGTTCAATTCATACGCGTTTTTAAGCATTCCTTTGAAGTTTTGAATTTTTTAGAAATCATCTTCTTAGTATACATTTTGCATCTTAAAATTAATGATCATGACAAACTTCAAACTTCTCTTTTAACAGTCTATTATCTCTCTGGACGTAGTGACACCAATATAAAATGTCTATGTTGAAACAGGAACTCTCAGCATGAATTTGACTATGTAAATCTATATAATAGAAGCATAAGTCATGTGACTGTCATCAACAGATCTAGGCTGATCGCTTCACTTTTTATATGCCAGGCGGCCATTTTTGTACTAGCCACATACGTCAGCCAGGTGATAACTCGTCAAATGTTGTTCAATCGCCATCATAGTTCAGTAATAGTTCAAATAATAGTTCAATAATAGTTCAAATAATAGTTCAAATCAGTATGACTGTCATAAAAAATATGGGCTGACCTCTTTGCTTTTGACATGCAAGGAGGTATTTTTTATTTTTCGCACGGTAAATTAAAAACAATGGTGTTGAAACTAAATGTCAAGGTTTATGGTATTATTTATTATTTTTCTTATTTTTCTTTTCTTCTCTTAAAAAAATGAAATAAGTGAAAGTCATAGATTTTAAATGTTTCAATTTTGAATTAAAATTATGTATTTTAAATAAAATGAGTGAAAGGATCATATTTTAAATTAAATAAATGATACACGGAAAAATGGGACGGGAACAATGTTTGACGATTTATTACCAGCTAGTATAAAAATGCCGAATTCTTGATTTCTGTTTCAGAATCTTCCGATCGGGTGAAGGATCAAGCAATTAAATTAAATTATGAATAAAACATATACTATACAATGCTTAGCATACATTTAACAGAGACTTAACTGGTCGCCAAGGGCAGCTTGTTTATAACTAACAATTAGATCGAGAAGCAACAGCACAGGCAGTAACTTCATTGAGTTCACGGATGAAAATCTAGGATTAGTTAAACTTTGATTCATATATCAAGAAGCAATTGGTCTGACAAGTCATTGGTGGAAAACACCTGAAATACCGATTTTTATGGTTAAGTCGTAGGTTTACGCGGTAGGTTTACGTGCTTTCCTGAACTCAAAGGTATGATAATATGGAGGATTGGGAGCAGGAAAACATAATGGTAAACCTATGAGTCAACTGCTGAAATCGGATTTTTAGGTGTTTTCCAGCAAGATATGACTTGGCAGATCAATTGCGTTTTGATATGGGAATCAAGATTTAACTAATTTTAGACTTTCATCCGTGAACTCGATGAGGTGATTGTCTGTGTTGCCGCTTCCCGGTCTAAATGGTTTCCTTTGACAATAATCACATTCTCACTCTCTGGATGTATAATAGATTCGCAAATTAAAGAAGTTTTGTGCATTAGAGCACGATATCGAGTCAATATAATATATTATTTACACGAATTAAAACGCAACACTAGGCACAGAAAAAGACGCGATGAGATGTAAAGTCTATGGGGGCGTTCTTTTCAAATATTTCGCCCAAATTTTACATTTTTACGTGATTTTTTTGCACAAGATAGCTGAGGACGATCCATAACCGGCCTGGTTTTTACTTTTTCGGTTTTGGTTTCAGATAAAAAAAAAATTACTTTAACTTACCGAACCGGTTTAAACCGGTTCTGAAATTGAAACTATCGTAATATAAAAAGTATATGAGTAAAATAAAAAAAGTAAAAACCAGGCCGTTGGTGGATCGTCCTCAGCTATCTTGTGCAAAAAAATCATGTAAAATTGTTAAAATTTGAGCGAGATATTTGAAAAGAACGCTCCCATAGACTTTACATTATCATCCGGGTCTTTTTCTGTGCCTAGTGAGGGGAAATCATTTCAATGCCATACAAAGCCAATTCTTAAATAATCTTATGTTTGTGACACACAGCATCTGTGCATCTCTTATTCTTGAATTATATTTTTATGCCTACTTTATACTAAATATTAATTATATTATTTTCAGTCTATGCACGAAGTTGAAAACGAACGCTACAAAAAATATGGCAGAATCTATGGGTGAGTTTTTGCACACGAATTTTTATCTATATCTGTGTGTGTCTTTATATTTCCACTTATATATTTTTCTACTTATCATATGTTTCTATGCATCTAACCAACTAAATAATGTGTAAAATAATTAACATTTTGCACTGAATTATATTTTGAGAAAAACTGACATTTATGACCAAGTTTTTTTAATTTAAAATTTTGTTTATCGTGTAGAAAACAATGCCCTTAAATGTCGGTGAAAAAAATTTAATATATTACATGTTAACACAGTGTAACGAATTTATACACATGATGCACCATTCCATTTTATTATATGATTATATTGTTTTTGTGATCTATTTTGCAAATGCCATATACACTATATTGCCATTGATTATGGGACACTTGCGATTTTAGACATTTTACTAAATATCTAGAAAAATACATGAGGAATCATCTCGAAACTCTTAGTGTATAAATATAATAGTATACGTCATACATCTACGTGAAGATTTTTTACCGAAACGCCATAGGGGACCGTCAACAAATTAAAAAAGAATGAATATCTTTTGAATAACCCTTTCAAAACTAATGTTGCAAAAGCGCTCAAACTCTAGATTATGATTGAATGCCTTATTGTTATACACTGTGTTCATTTTTATGCAAATAGCATGCACACTCGCAGAGTAATTAAGGTTTTTATAAAAATGGTCCCAAATTTGTCCAAGTTTTTCCATTATAATTTTCAGAGTTCTTAATATAAAATAATATTTTTTTCAGAAAATATGACAAACAACATAGCACACAGTACCCTGTAATCAGAATTAAAAAATAATAAAAATTGTATGAAAAATGAGTAGGTTTACTATACAATTTTTTACTGCGCATGCGTCAAAGATATCAAAATTTCATTTGCATATTATGTTAGCTAAATGTATAGAGCAGCTTTTGTAAAAGTCTCAAAATCATAGCTTGAAAATTCTGAAAGTAATCGTCTATAGAAAAAGGACAAAATCCGTTGTTTCCAAAATGAAGCAAAAAAATGAGGGATTTTATCCAAATGCAGTAGTACATCCCATATTGTGTATTCGATATTGACATTAATCAATGAATATATGGATACAACCCCTCTTGTTTATGTTTCATTTGGAGAATAACGGATTTTCGACTTATTCAATTGACGATTATTGTCAGAATTTTCAAGTTATGATTTTGTGACTTTCACAAAAGTTGCTCCATACATTTAGCTAACATAATATGCAAATGAAATTTTGATATCGTTGACGCATGCGCAGTAAAAAATTATTTAGTAAACCAACTCATTTTTTATACAATTTTCATTATTTTTTAATTCTGATTACAGGGTACTGTGTGCAATGTTGTTTGTCATATTTTCTGAAAAAAATAATATTTTATATTAAGAACTCTGAAAATTATAAGGAAAAAACTTGGAAAAATTTGGGATCATTTTTATAAAAACCTTAATTACTCTGCGAGTATGCATGCTATTTGCATAAAAATGTACAAGTCTTATTACAATAAGGCATTCAATTACAATCTAGAGTTTGAGCTCTTTTGCTACATTAGTTTTGACAGGGTTATTCAAAAGATATTCATTCTTTTTTAATTTGTTGACGGCCCCCTTTAGAGTTTCGGGAAAAAAACTTCACGGAAATGTATGACTTATACTATTATATTTATACACTAAGAGTTTCGAGATGATTCCTCATGTATTTTTCTAGATATTTAGTGAAATGTCTAAAATCGCAAGTGTCCCATAATCAATGGCAATATAGTGTATATGAGGTTATTTTTCCATTCAACTTTGTTGGAAAGTACAACTATTACTAACTAACTTCATCTAATAAGTACAACGTAAGTTTTTAAGCACACAAACAATCGCATACGCATATCAAACGAGTTATGAATATGAATATATGTTAGAGGTGATAAATTTACTTAGATGCATATGCATTTCACTTTAAAAAAATACGATTTGTTCTGCATAACATTTTAGCTTGTAACATTCTGAATCACAAATAGTTTGGAATGTGCTAAAGAGACAGTGTTGTTTAATATTGTTTCATCCACTCTACCAATTTTATATATTTTTAAAAATACAAGAAATCAAACGAAAATGATTCACTCTTTTTAGGTGCGTTCGTAATTATGTAAATACGTATAGCACCTATAGATGTCGTTCAATCCGTCCGTCTGTCCGTCTTTCCGCATATAACAACATAAAAATTTCCTAACCTAATCGTTTGAAATTGAATACATAATTATTACATAATTTTGTCAAGTCATTTCAAAATTTATGAAAATTAGATTCGTAGGTTAATTACAGGGAAAGTCAAAAGTATTCCGTTACATCACGGTCAATGGGGGAAAAGTTTTAAATGAATTTTAATCGTTTGAAATTTAAAATATATAATTATTACATAATTTTGTCGAATCCTTTCAAACATTATGAAAATCAGATGCATAGATCAATTACAAGGACAAGTATTCCGTTACATTACGGTCAATGGGGATAAAAAGTTTCAAATGCATTTTAATGGTGTTACACCCATTTGAACATAATAAAATTGATATCCATCTATGAAGTACATATTATAATCGACATTTTATACAATCTATGGTGCAAAGAACATTTGTTATTGATTTACAAAGCCACAGAAAAGTCTTCTATTACATAATGGTATATGAAGAACACTGTTTGGTGCGCGTTTTAATTATAAGTAACTATTTAATATTTTATGAGATTGATATACGTTGCTGAGGAATACTACAAGTTATTTCCTGTATAATATAAAGATGGTATATACAGAGACACACAAAAGATTTTGGCTACTATACTGTATCCGAAATACTGTGTACTATTACATCAGGATCTGAATAATTTTAGGTGCGTCGTAATTATATAAATAGGTAGCACCTATATTCGTCGTTTACTCTGTCAATCCGTCAGTCTGTCAATCTACCCGCATATAACAAAGCAAAACCTGCCCAACTAAATCGCAAATTAGCAATATTTAAAACATATAATTTTAGCGTAATTTTGTTGATTCATTTTAAAATTTATGAAAATCGGAAGTATAGTTTAATTAGAGGGAAAATCAAAAGTATTCCATTATATTACGATCAATAAGAAAAAATAGTTTCAAGTACATTTTAATGATGTTAAACCTTTTTGAATATAATGGAATTGATATGAACCTATGAAGTATACATATACTAAAATATACATTCTGTATAATCTGAGATGAAAAGAATGCTTATTATTAAATTACAGAGCCACACAAAAGTATTCCACTACATAATGCTATGCGGGGAAACACTGTTTGGGGCGTGTTTTAATTACATTAAACTACTAGCGGACCCGACAGACGTTATCCTGGCACCGACTCCAAAAAAAAATCAAATAAATGTACATAAATATAATAATACGCATGATAAATACTCTTAATTTAATTTCTTATTACAATTATGTAAGGAAACTATTTTTCACTTTGCAGTAGTTTTTAAAGTCGGTTCAATTTTTTAAAGAAAATTTTATTTTTCTCTTCTTAGTTAAAAGTTAAAGATTTTCTGATGTCGGTTAATTAAAATTATAATGCAGAAAAAAATATTGTAAATCATACACGTATGTCAGGAGTGGGGTTCTAACACACTATTTCTTTTTTCGAGAACCAGTGCTTGAGTCTGGCGCCTTAGACCGCTCGGCGATTCTGTCCGCACTCTATTCAGCGAACTTATTCAACATTTTTAATTAGCGAAAAATCATTAACTTTATTAGTTTTTGCCCTATGGCATGCTCGCTATTGAAAATGAAGTGCGTTTATGGTTCATTTACAGGGTACTCAAAAGAATTCAGTTTATTTAAGGCTTATAATAAAACATCGTTTGCGGTATATTTTAATGAAATTACCCTACTTTAACATATTGAAACTTGCATGTATTACTGAGGTTTGCTACAAAGTGTTTATTGTAGAATCTGCAGTACATATAATTTATCATTTATTTGAAAAAACTTAGACAAAATACTGTACGAAAAATAATAAATTTTTCGTCCAATATTTCTCTAATAAAATTTACTGGTGAGAGACTGTCCGTTGGCACTTAAATTTCTACATTTCTGCAGTACAGCCTATGAAGAATAATTACTGAAATTCATAGCGTATGCAGTCGATTTTGCGCTTCTTATACTAGAACCTAATCTTTATCAGTGTGGTAGGCAGGCAGAACAGGCTCTATTAAGAATAGCAGTATAAACAGAGGCACACAAATCAACCTCTATCGGAAGAAAGCAACTGCAATCTACTTTAGGAACATGCGACTCCATCTCAATCATTCGGCTCCTATAAACTTTCTTGGAAGTTCAATCAAAACTGTTCAGTCGGCATGATACCTAGATGTCATTGTAGATGAGAAGCTAAACAGCGTGGCACATTTAACGATATTAAAGTATCGATACCAAATTATGTTAGGTCATTGCATTCACACAATCGAAAGGGCTGGGGCTTGAGCGCCGGTGTCTCTTTATTAAAAAAAAGTAATTTACGCTGTCACCGCCGCTGACAATGAATTTTTCGTGACTGGAGGTTTTTCTTCGTCAATATTTAAAGAGCTATTGCAGACAAAATATGAAAATTGGAGGTAATATGCAAATATGTTTGATAAATACGTTGGTGTAAACAATTTTTAAACCGAATTATTATTTTAAGAGATATTTATTGCTAAAATTTATCAAAATTATTCCATTAAAAAAGTTTTATAGGAGCAAAAACTATTCATGGGAATTTATTTATTTTTAGGTCATTTTTTACATTAGAATGTTTCGGTTTGCAGACTGCATTTATTTATTATTATTTTTTTACTCATTTTTTCAGGATTTATTTCTATTTTAAGTTAAAAATTTTCAGCTTTTTGAAAGATATATTTTTTACATATTTTAGAAAAGAAAATTATTTTAACCTGTTGCCAACTATTTAAAGAGTTCAAAGAATAAGAATTCCTCCAAATTAAAAAAATATTGACATGTGAATATTATAAATACACTGAAAAACATTTGTGGTAACATTACTCCATAAAATTGGTGGCAGCTATGATTTACACTTCATTGAGTAAATTTTCCCTTGCATAATGATGTAATAAAAACATGCATTACTGGTGTAACATTGCAATGTTACACCGATTATATCGGTTAAAATACTCCACCAAATTGGAGGCAGCAAGGCTGCCACCAGTTTTATGGAGTAACGTTACACAAATGTTTTACAGTGTAGAAAAAACTATCAAATTAAAATTAAATGAATATTACTTAATTAAAGCAGGAAAATACTGAAAATTATATTTACCCGTGAATTTTAAAAGAGAAAAAAAATTGTAAAAAAAAAAAAAAATAAATAAATATGTGTTAAAAACTGTAAATAATGAAAAATTACGTCAGATTTAAAAAATGAAATAAGACAGTACAAATAATAATATTTTCTTTCTAATTGTAAAAATATTTTCCCGTGAATCCTTATATCATAGCTACCAATATCTTCCGCTTTTTCGGCCCGGAATAATTTTACAGTAACTTTTACTAAGGTACCCTGGGGTAATAACGCCACGTTAAGGTTCTACCAATTTTCAAGGCTCAGTTTTAGTTTGTATTTTTCAAATAAATATATGATTTGATACAGCAACTCATTGACTATCTATATAAAAAAAATAATTTAACAGATATGTATTCATAAAATGTAATGGCGGGATTTCTTGACCAATGCTATTTGGTGTTATTACCCGCCTATATGGGTAATAACGCCATGCAAAGAAAAAAAAACTATGAAAAAAGATGGAATAATGGCATGTAGATTGCTCAATTCTAAAAATACAAAATCTACAAACTTAGAAATTGACAAATTGCGTTCTAAGCTATTGAAAATGTTCAATTTTTTGTGAAAGTGTAATAAAAATAAAGGTGTGGTGTGTGTGTGTGGGGGGGGGGGGAAAGGATGAGGCAAAAGAATATCAGACCGTGAGCTTCGTTTTCCTGAAAAAGGACCGCTTAAATAGAGTTATTAGAAACATTGCACAGTTTTAACTGTGTTTACTTGAATCAGTATTTAGGATGTAGCTCGGCCACTGTAGGGAATCAACCGTGGTATTAATGCCAAGGATTGGCGTTATTACCCAGTTATAGTTATCGCGTTGTACATATTAAATTACAAATTATCTCGAGAAGATATCCAAAATCCTCAACAACATTTTGAAAGTCCATCAAATGTACTACAAATTTATGTAATTAACAAATTATTTCCGGTTAGAAAAATAGTCTTCACATCACAAAACGTATCTCGCAAGTTTTAGATCAGGCGTTAATTTTAGTTGCTTGTAAAAACAATGAGACCTAAAAATGAAATAAATTAACTTGAAGCTGTTTTTTGCGATTTATATGACTCAAAACCCTTCTGCGCAGAGCACATGGGTATCATTTACTAGATTATTTCATAATTATGCAAAATATTAGCACTTGGCGTTATTACCCCGCCTGGCGTTATTACACCAGACCACCTTATTTCAAATCGCCGTAATCGGCTGATCAAATAAGGCAAAAATTTCTGTTAAATTTTTCCGTGTCAAAAAAATCAGAAGAGTTAACAGCTATGTTATATATATTAAAAAAAAACTAACGATTTGGAAATGGACCAATAAATATCGCGCAAATAGTGCAAGGGGCGGAGCCCGGATTTGTAGCTAAATGTCGCCAAGTTTTACCGCCAATTTGGAGGTATATAGTCAAATTTGGTGACAAAAATTAGTCACCAAAAGTAACGCCAACTTGGCGATATCTCTAATATTTCGCCAAATTCACATAGACGTCCAATGAAAAACCAATGGGTTTGCTTGCTTGCAAAAAATCAACAAATTAAGACATTTTAATGCAACAAAAACTAATATTAGGTCGTAAATGGAGTTTAACCACTCAACTAAACTGTCCGTACATCGTACGAGCAAAAAAAGTTTGCTTGATTCATCCTTTAAAACCTTTTTGCCACCACAAGTTTTTTAAATACAATTTCATGCAATTTAATGGCAGAAATATTTAACGCACCTCTTACGAATATTTTAGCTTAAAATAAGTGATGTATATTAACTATTTTCAAAATATTGTGCGTAAAAAAGAATCAGTTAAGTGGTTAATGAGATTATTCACATCGTTTTTGTGTACAAATACAAACTATTTACAAAATGCATTGTATTTATGTGAAATATTTTTATGTGAACTTCTCGGACAAATAAAACCATGCTAAAAATTATAGAATGTTGCATGAATTAATTAGAATTGATTGACAAGAATATGTTTTAAATTTACCTATACCTATATTATAAAGAGGGAAAGTTTGTTTATTTGTAGAGGGTAATTTCCGAAACTATGCAGCCTATTTCAGAAGGAATGGTCCAAAATGATGGTATTCACCCCGAATCAACCATAAGCTTCATCTTATGTCGATTCCACTAACCCAAAGAGGGTGCAGGAGCCAAAGACATTCTAAAAATACAATTTTTCTGTTACTGGAGGGGCTAAAAACATGAAATTTGGCATGCTAATTAGGTATAAGATATGAATGGTCGCTAAAAACTTTTCTTATAAAATATGGGATTTAAAAGGGGTGAAAGTGCACGAAAAGCACTCTAAAAACGTTCTAAATTGCGATTTTTAAGCAATCTCGGGAGCTAACGAACTGATTTCAAAAGCAATGGTACCAAAAGGAATGGTCCCAATGGTGTTCGCCCCGAAACAAAGATAGGCTATATCTTATGTCGATGCCACAAACCCAAAGGGGGTGCTAGAGCAAAAAACGTTCTAAAGATGCAGTTTCTGTGATAGTGAAGGTCTAGAAACATGAAATTTTACATGCTAATTACTTATAAGATATAAATGGTCTGTAGGAACATTTTTTAAAGCATGTTTTTAGAATCTTGTGTGTCTGGACAGGGATTGGCAAGAATAGCTCGCAGGGGGCAGAGCCCCTTAGTTCTGAAAATTGTGTAAGTTGGACATTGACAGGTTAGCGACACATGCATGCAGTTTTTGGTGAACAGACACGAATCGATGATAGAGAAATTAGAATATGCTCAGAGATCGGTATTCTTGTATATTACCACATGCTTCCGTACCAGGAATACGACTGCAGGTACAGGTGCTGGCCGGTGTGTTTCCACTGGGTTTGCAGGTGGAGAAGGAATACTTTCTCACCCATGTCCGAAGGCTAAATAGTAATCTTGACAACGGTCCGATTTATTTCAGACCTAATAAACTACAAGTTAGAGTTAAAAAATTCAGACCCAGCGACGGCTTCGGTCATTTACTGGATTGAAGCATCTCAATTGAGGGTTTTGAACAAAACAGCACATCAGTTAATACTGAGGGACAAAAACCGATTCAGGTGTCTGAACTGGTGTTGCTATCTATGAAAACGGAATCCTCATGGCGGAACGTTTGTATGGACTTCCGTCTTACGCTGCTGTGTTTCAGGCCGAATTAATTACAATTTCAAGAGCATTGAAATCGTGTGGTTCAAAAAAAAAAAAAGCTTTTCTTTGTATAGTGACTCAATGTCGTCGCTTATGTCGCTGTCTAATCCAAACTGTCAAGACTCACTCGTGATAGATACTGGTGAATTGAGGATAGGCCTGAGATTAAATGGTAGTGGCCCATATTGGTGTCCACTACAAAGAAGCTGCCGATTCACTTGAAAAATCAGGCGCTGAGCTTGATTTTGTCAGTGCCCATTTTGATAATCCATATAGTGTTTTCAAATACCTTTTAGACAAAAATATCTTGAAAACTCGACAAGAACGGTGGAAAGAAGGTACCCAGAGCAGAAACATTTTTCAGATATTACCAAGGATATCTGAGAGACGTACTTGGACATCTCCCTTACTCAACTGGGTAATTATAGGTCACGCTCCTTTTCTAGCTTACTACAAGCGCTTCCGAGTCAAGCCGGATCAAGCTCGTGCCTGCCCGTTTTCATCTTCTCCGAGGCCAGCTACCACTAGATATCTTTTGATGGAGTGTATTCGTACTAAGTCGCTCAGAGGCAAATACTATCTGAGGCTTAACGCTGTCTCAGCTCTAGATGAGAGCTAAGAATGTTTTACTTAAGAAGTCGAATTGCAGTGGTTGAGAAGAATGTGTCAAGTGTTGAGACAGCTTGAACGATTGCCAGAAGTCAGTTTCTGATGTCTGCTGTCCTAATTCAGACTTCATGTATTTCAGGTCCTGTGACTCTGACGTTGAGTCTATTCAATGGGAGCCGATACAGTCGGGGCATCCTTGGGCAAGTAGCAACCCCTTGCAAAAAGAATTTGAGGGAGTAATGGGTTTTACCTGTAGGTCCGAAGTTCTCGAGATATTGTGTAAATCTGGAATATGGCCAAACTGTGGTCCCTACTTAAGCAGCTGGATGCCGTGGCGTCCATGTCCAGAGCACGATGTGATAGCCAATACTGGCTGCGGACATCAATCACCAGGTTTGCAACCTTGTACCAAACACATATTTTTACTCATTCATGTAGTTAAAGGATATAAAAAATGAGTTCTTGAAAATTATACCCATAGAAAAATGTTTTCGAAAAATAAGAACCTAGGATTTTAGTTGTTTTCTTAATATAGTATAACGAAAATAAAGTTAATATTGAATGTGATATACTCTGAAGATATGAAAATATTGTATTGTGACCGAGGAAAACAAATATGCACCCTATTTCTAGAACTCTAGGATATCACATGTGTGAATGAAAATTCGATTACAAAATTCCATCTTTATGTTCCTGAACTAAATTAACCTCTTCAGCTCCGAAGCTAAAATAATAATATAAACAATTATTCATCGATTTTTTCCAAACAAAATAGCATTGTAAAAGGCAGAAATAATATCTTTTTTGAAATTGATCCTTTATGTGCTTAGTAATTTACCTGATTATTTATATACCTGAACTAAATTAACCTCTTTAATTCGGAAGCTAAAATAATGATACAAATACTTATTCATAGGTTTTTTCTTCAAACAAAATGACAATGTAAATGACAGAAAAAATATCTTTTCTGAAATTGAACCTTTAGGCGCTTAGGTTCAAAAATACCGATCTAAAACTACAAATTTCCTTAAAACATAAATTTTAATAACCCTTTAACTAAAATAACGTAGTCACAAGTTTAAGAGCTTTAAATAAATAAATAATCTACAAATCCTCAAAAAAATTTAATAAAAAAAATTTAATTAAAAAATGCTTATTAAAATTTATCGCTTTCTTGATTACCACAGTCTTTTGGACATTTTTAGGCAGTTTGCAAACTAAGATGAAAATAACATTTATTTTATGAGGGATTTAGTTTAGATGGCATTTATTCATTTGCTTTCAATGCAAAAAACATAGATCTATTAAGAAGTGATGTAAAAATGTAAAATCAGTCATTTTTAGTTTTTATAAGTAAAATAATTGAGGTCCCCAAATGAGAACCCAGAGACTGAAGAGGTTAAGATTAACGCATTTGCATAAAAATCTAAAATTCCTCAAGGAATTTCATAAAACTTTCACCTGGCTACAAATGTAATTTTACGGAAAAGTGTTTTCGCACGCTGATGTATTAAAAGAATAGTAAATACAAGTTCTCCTATTGCCCCCCCCCCCAATATATATATATATACTAGCAGTTACCCGTGACTTCGTTCACATAACATTTAAAGAAGAAATAATTGATCAATCAAGCAAAACATTTTGATGATGAAAAGCATGTGTAATTAACTTTTTATCGCGAATTTATGGTAAAAAACTTCTGATAATCCCTATTTGCTAATTTTTTGCTGGTTAAAATTTTCCTTTCAGCGATTAATACTAATAGATAGAAACATTCTTGAATACTTTTGTTCAGCCCTGTAGTTTTCCAAGTGCCTTTAATACACGAAAGTATCTTTCTAAAATTTAGTTCAAACAAAAATATTTATTTTTACTACCTAAATTACATTTTCAGAAATTATCATCCGAAGACAACCTTGTATCCAGTTCTTTGCGGGACCCTGTATATCATTTTATATATATATACTACAAACATTTCTTAGTTTACTAAATGCAGTTCAAAATAAAAATGCATATTTTATTTAAAAACCACCTTTAAGTAAATTACGCTCATATTCAATAACCTTTCCGAGATCTTTTGTGTAACCCTGTATATCGAAATTTAACTATTTATACTATTACCATTTATACTCTCCATTTAATATGCATACATTTAGCGAAACTTAAAAGCAAATATCATAATTCAAAATGCATTTCATCCATGCAACAGTCATCATCCATCATATACCGTACTTCGAATAGAATATATAATATTTGAAATCTTTTGTGTGTCCCTGCTAATGCTATGCACTTCGTATTATGCATGAAAGAACTCACATTAAGCCTCAGCGACGTATATAAATTTGATTATACATGAAATCGTTTACCATAATTAAAATATGTCGGAAACTGTTCCTCTCTTTATTCTTATGCAATGTAATTCTTCTGTGTGATCCTGTAAATGAATAATAAGTGTCCTTTTCACTACATACTTTACAAAATGCCTATTTTAGTGCACTTTGTAAATGCATATAAATTTGAATATGTTTCACAGGGTGTAACATCGTTAAATTTAATTCAAACGATTTTTCCCCATAATGCCATAATGTAAGGAGATTTTTTGACTATCCCTGTAAATAAACTAATCATGGTAAAAACTTTATTTTTAATAGGTATTCGTGCTAGGTAGATGTTAATAACGTCCAAAAATTTCATGGAAATCGGAGTATATTTACGAAAGTTAGAAAGCGACCAGACAGACAGCCAAATCGAAAGCATAATAACTTTTCAACTTTGTTCGAAAGTGTTAAAAAATCGAGCCAAAAATATATTAATCAGTAGTTTTATTTTCCGCCTTTTCCCCACAAAAAATTTCTTCCATTGATAATTATGAGTTTTGAATAAAAATATTCATTTGTATGTAACTTATAACTTATTAATTAGTATAAGTAAAAATTATTTCTGATTCATTTTAAATTTGACGCCATTATTTATCTCGCTCCATTAGCTACTGATATTCATACCCCTTGTATTTTTAACGACTGCTATAAAGTACCTGTTTTATTTCAACTATGACGTCACATTTTCATAAGTGAACCATTTTATTAAAAATATAATTCTTTTTCATTCTTTTTACTTTTAATTTATGTCGCCATATTTTACACAAAAATTCCCATTAACTAAACAAATATCCTTGTTAAATATATTATAAAAAATACACCTTTTATTTTTATTTCAAACATGACGTCAAATTTATTTTCTTTTAAATTATTTTTTTATAATTTTTCACGTGGAAGTTTTTTTATTAAAAATTCATTGCCACTGAAAAATTATTGATCCAATTTTTTATTTTCTTGGCAACAGGAAAGGAAAATGGTTAAATTTTATCTGAAAAATGCCTGTTGATTTTGTATGAAAAATAATTAAATTTTGAATTATTAAGGAAAATATTTGAATAAAATAAATAAAAATTAGCCAATGTTCATTCTTCTCCTATAATCTATCTATATGCAAAGATTCAAAGACATTAATCCATCCGTTTTGAAGCCAAGTTCATTCCAATTTTTCGGACACACTTTCACATTTATAATATACTAGCAGTTACCCGTGACTTCGTTCACATAACATTTAAAGAAGAAATAATTGATCAATCAAGCAAAAAATTTCGATGATGAAAAGCATGTGTAATTAACTTTTTATCGCGAATTTATGGTAAAAAAACTTCTGATAATCCCTATTTGCTAATTTGTTTGCTCGTTAAAATTTTCCTTTCAGCGATTAATACTAATAGATAGAAACATTCTTGAATACTTTTGTTCAGCCCTGTAGTTTTCCAAGTGCCTTTAATACACGAAAGTATCTTTCTAAAATTTAGTTCAAACAAAAATATTTCTTATTACTACCTAATATACATTTTTAGAAATTATCATCCGAAGACAACCTTGTATCCAGTTCTTTGCGGGACCCTGTATATCATTTTATATATATACTACAAACATTTCTTAGTTTACTAAATGCAGTTCAAAATAAAAATGCATATTTTATTTTAAAACCACCTTTAAGTAAATTACGCTCATATTCAGTAACCTTTCCGAGATCTTTTGTGTAACCCTGTATATCTAAATTGTGTAAATATCAGCATTTATACACACCATTTAATATGCATTCATTTAGTAAAACTTGAAAGCACATAATAATTCAAAATGCATTTCATCCATGCAACAGGCATCATCCATCATATACAGTACTTCGAATAGAATATATAATATTTGAAATCTTTTGTGTGTCCCTGCAAATGCTATGCACATCGTATTATGCATGAAATAACTCACATTAAACCTCAGCGACGTATATCAATTTGATTATACATGAAATCCTTTACCATAATTAAAATATGTCGGAAACTGTTCCTCCCTTTATTCTTATGCAATGTAATTCTTCTGTGTGATCCTGTAAATGAATAATAAGTGTCCTTTTCACTACATACTTTACAAAATGCCTATTTTAGTGCACTTTGTATAATGTTGGAAATCGGAGTATATTTACGAAAGTTAGAAAGCGACCAGACAGACAGACAAAC
Source organism: Maratus speculifer (assembly GCA_964019185.1). Taxonomy (NCBI): domain Eukaryota; kingdom Metazoa; phylum Arthropoda; class Arachnida; order Araneae; family Salticidae; genus Maratus; species Maratus speculifer. The sequence continues at coordinate 220,866,799 of OZ025298.1, forward strand.
CGAAAGCATAATAACTTTTCAACTTTGTTCGAAAGTGTTAAAAAATCGAGCCAAAAATATATTAATCAGTAGTTTTATTTTCCGCCTTTTCACCACAAAAAATTTCTTTCATTGATAACTATGAGTTATGAATAAAAATATTCATTTGTATGTAACTTATAACTTATTAATTAGTATAAGTAAAAAATATTTCTGATTCATTTTAAATATGACGTCATTCTTTATCTTGCTCCATTAGCTACTGATATTCATACCCCTTGTATTTTTAACGACTGCTATAAAGTACCTGTTTTATTTCAACTATGACGTCACATTTTCATTAGTGAACCATTTTATTAAAAATATAATTCTTTTTCATTCTTTTTACTTTTAATTTATGTCGCCATATTTTACACAAAAATTCCCATTAACTAAACAAATATCCTTGTTAAATATATTATAAAAAATACACCTTTTATTTTTATTTCAAACATGACATCATATTTATTTTCTTTTAAATTATTTTATTATAGTTTTTCGCGTGGAAGTGTTTTATTAAATATTTTTTGTAAAAAATATTACACTTTCACATTTATAATATATATAAGGATATAAGGATACAAAAACTTTAAAATATTTTTTTTAGTTATGAGATAAACCAAATTTTTTAGTTTTGCTTACAGTTTGATGTCTATTTTCAGGCATTATGAAGGTAATAAACCAATTCTCTCGATTGCTGAACCAGAAATTCTTAAAAGAATACTTGTTAAAGATTTTAATGCATTCTCAAGTCGTAGGGTAAGTTTTCCAATAAATAATTTAATTTCACTGTCACGTTTCTTTGCTGATTTAAGCAATACAAATTAAATACATTGTTTTAAATTAAAAACAGAAGCTTTAAAGTTTTAAACAAACCACGTGGATACATGATCTTCCTCATTAATGATTAATAATAATTAATTGCTAAGCCGATAGTTTTAGAAGTATGTCTTCAATTAGCAAAAAATAGATTGTTACGATTATAAATTAATTAAATGCATTGTATATCTCTTTTAAGATGTCTTAAGCATTTTCTCTCAGTAGATATATAAATAAAATTTAAATTATTTATACAATTTTAAACATTATTAAAAATAATATGTAATTCATTTATTGAGCATTAAAACTCTGTAAATTTAATATGGATGAATCATTATAATGATTCCTATAATTAATAGTACCATATAATTTTCTCAATTATTTAATTTTTCTTATATCATATCGTACTAATTTAATAAGTAAATAATATAATGATAATTAATTGTTAACTAATATCACAATGTTTAGATATTTAAAAGGCAAAAAGAGGAAATAAATAATAAAAGTAAAAATTGAAATTAATTTTATTTAATGTGAATATTAACCTAAACTCAATATAGTAGTATAAAATAAAGGAAGGAATAAAATAGATAATTAATGCATTAAATTAAATGCATTTTATACTTACAGAAATAATATTTTAGATATTGTCCAAATTGTTAAAAGTTAGATTCAAGTTAATCATTAACATCAATTATTAAACTTTATTAATAGATTTAATTAATATAATTATACAATTATTCATGCATCAGTCAATTCAACATCCAGTATAAAATGTATTATTGAAATTTAGCAAATGCCTTTCCCCTTCAGTTTTTTTTTTAAATATTAACCATTGCGTATTATTCAGACAATACCACCCTTCTCCGTACTTTAACATCCAACCACCCTGCCATCCTATTATATATTTTTTATATTTATTTTGCATTATTATTTTTTTATTACTATTTTAATGTTTTTATATTTTTTATACATTTTTTACGCAATGTGTTAATTATTATTAAGATCATATAATTATTAATTGTATATTAAAGAATATATTAATTTTTTAGAAAAAACATAATTTATTGCATATTAATTAGCTTTTTAATATTTGCGTTAATAAGATGAGAAGAATATAAACATTTTATATAAATGATTAAGGATTATATTGCGATATACAGAATTATGAAGAAAGGATTTAAAATTAGAAAATGTATTCATTTTGAATTTAAATTCATTGCGTTTGTCACACATATCAGCTGTTAATTTGTGTTTTTTTAGTAAATTTTAAGATCTATAAATTTATCAGCATTGTTATCCGTAAAAGCAAGTTATCCGTAAGTCCTAAATTAGTTGGATAACCTGCCGGAAATTGTGAAATATTGGTATTTTCAGTAGCAATTATAATTATATCATATATATATCGATATAAATGTATTTCATTATTAATATATTTACATTCATAATGATATAAATATAAGTCTGATAATATTACTAGATATACAACCACCTTGTGGTATACTGACTTTTCGTAGATTTATTGTATTATCTTCCAATATAAAATTATTATAGATAATGAAATTTGTTCAAGTATGAAAATAATCTGTATATCGATATTCGTTGATAAATTCAAATCATGATGATAATTTTTAAATAAAGCGTTTATTTTATTAAGTAGATCTAATAAATCTATATTATTAAAAAGATATTTGAAATCTTATGTCGTTATGGTTTTTATACTTTTAAGATTATTCGTAATATTGACCAGTTCATAGCAATTCATTATACAATGTATCAATGGTTTTTGTAAGTGCATGTATATGATTAAAAATTTTTAGTAGAAGTTTATTAGCTCTATCATTATATGTATTGCAACCAATTTAGCAGTTCTAAATTTAATTGAATTCTTATGAAATTTGGGTATAAGAACTAGATAGGGATAATTAAAATTTGTATATATATATATATATATATATATGTATATATATATACATACCGGGTGAATCTAAATTCTTGGACAAAATTTCAAGGGGTGATAGTTCACATCAAGACAGACAATATTAAACGGGCAACTAAGGGTCTCAAATGTCTTCCGAAGCAAACAGGCGCCATTAAAGTTTAGTGTCCAAAATTTCAAAAAACAGAAAAATTGGTCGATTCGTTTGCAGTTTTCGCTAACACTATTCTTTATGTCAGTATTTTCTGGAAATTAATTTTAAAAATAAACATGAAAAATACCAATAGGGCGTTTTATATTTAAGAATAACGCACAACTATGTATTTTTTACCTTTTTTTATGTCTTATTAAATGCTTTCAAAAGCATAGACTTAAGCTCAAAATTTCAATCGTTGGGAGCGGTTAGGTATCACAAACCCAACTGTGTTCAGGAGTTGAAATTTGAATTCCACTCTCCTCCTAATCACAGTTCAAGTTGCATTTAATTCTGACCGGGTAAATGTTTACCTTCTCGATTTCAATTGCATTTTGTTTCATAAAGTAACTTTTACTTTTACAAACTTTGGAAAAAAAAAACGCTTTTATAGATTTTACATTAGCTTGCGAGTTTCTTTGTATTTCACATATAAATAAATAAATAAATAAATAAATAAATAAATATATCTATACACAGTCACAGCAAAAGAAAAATCTTGACACTTGCGACTTGTGTGCATAAATATTGTAGAAAGTGCAATATTGTGTAGACACTAATCAATGGAATATGGATACAGCCCCTCATCTTTTTGCTTCATTTTGAGAATAACGGATTTTGATCTTATTCTATCGACGAAAATTTTCAGAATTTTCAAGATATGTTTTTGAGGCTTTCATTAAAGTTGCTCTATACATTTAGCTAACATATTATGTAAATTATATTTTGATTGAAATTACGCATGCGCACTGAAACCTTATTTAATAAACCTATTCATTTCCCATACAATTATTAATATTTTTTAATTTTGATTACAGGGTGTTATGTACAATATTGTTTTTCATATTTCCTGAAAAGAACATTGTGTGCAACTCTGCAAATTATAATAAAAAAAACTTGGCAAAATTTGGGACCGTTTTTATAAAAACCTTAATTTCTCTTCGAGTATACATGCTATATTTATACAAATGACTACAGTTTATTACAATAATCCACTTAATCATAATCTGCTGTTTGAACGATTTTGCTACATTAGTTTTGACAGGGTTATCCAAAAGATCTTCGTTCTTTTCCAATTTGTTGATGGTCCCCGATGGGATTTCGGGAAAAAAATTTCGTGAAAATATATAACCTGTACTATTTTGTTTACACACCTGGAGTTTCAGAGTAATTCTTTATGTATATTTCTAGATATTTAACAAAACGTCTAAAATCGCAAAAGTAAAGATTTTTTTTTTTTACTGTGACTGTATATATTTGTATGAAACAACGAATAAAATCTTCATTTGGAGTTTGACTCCATCTTTTGTTTCGCGCCCAGGTTACATGTCTTCTCTGCATTTTCGCAGTTTCAACCCTGTGCCTGGCGGCGTCTTTGAACCTTCTGTGGTAACTTACTACTTGAACATTTCATATAGTGCTGTAAAAATAACGACAAAGAAAATACCCGTGTGTAATCGTTTTTTTTTTCGGACTCGCAACCCGTCCGAAAGTTAGCGTTACTCGTTACTTTCCTTACGGTTCAGAAATCAGATACATTAGCAATCATCATACGTACGTACTACAAAACTGTCTCTACCGTTTTAAAACCCGTCTTTAGAAGAATTCACATCTGTAATGTGCTGCCATCTGTAGGTGAAACTTACATTTAACTTACATTTAATGAAATTTGTCAGTTTTATTTAAAAAATGCAAACAAATTGCTTGAAAATTTTCAAAACATTTAAGAGAAATGTATTTCGTTTTAGAATTTAACATCTCAAGTACAACCCTATATATCACTTGCATTATTACTCCAGACTTCATTGATTTATGTTTAAAAAAATTATTTTTTCCGTTCTTTTTGGTTTTAATGAAGTGGGCCGTACAGAAAATATGTAACTTGATTTTAATAAAAAATCAGATGATACTGTTGGAAACATCACTGATATGTACTTTTTGCTAAATTTGCAAGCTCTGGGAAACCATCTATGATCAATGGCGGATACAACGGTGATGTCACGGAGGTCATGACTCCTCCCTCCCCTTGAACCAGGGGCGTACGAAGAGAAAACTGCGTCTGGGGCAAAGTTTCACTTTGGCGCCCCCTCCACTAACTTTTTTTATTGACAGGCTAAAAAAAACGTTCATAGTATAAATTTGGTGGTCTATCAATTTCCGCGCCCGGGGCGACCGCCCCCTTCAACCCCCTTCCCTTTCCCATGGTGCTGCCTTCAACTGTAGAAATATTCTAAAAATTACTTTAAAAATTAAGTTTACCTTAAATCTTTATTCCCCCTCGTTCAATAATGCGAATCTTTTTTATTCTGTAAAGGTCTACTCAAATCAAAATTAGATACATTCTGACACATTTGTGAAAGGATTTTTAATCTCGAGAAATTTTCAAGTGTACTTGTTCGGAAACCATGTGATTAAAAAGTCTTATCCATTTTAAAATAAAAGCGAATTTTTAGATAAAACTTTAAAAAAAAATCCATGAAATTCAGCATTTTAAACTAAATTTCCGGACGCGTCTGCTAATTGCTCCTTCATGACGACATTTCTACGGCTGTCAAATCCTAAAAATTGTCGTAAAATGCTAACTTAAAAACATTTCTAAATCATTTTTTGCATTTATGAAAAAATGAGAAACATTTCAATTTCTTCATATCTAAATGAAATCTGTGTAAATTATTATATTTTTAAAAATACTAATTCAGTTTTTTTTTTTGTTTTTTTTTTTATTTATGATTGAAAATGAATTAGCAAAAGTATAAAAAAAATCGTCACTTTTAATTTAAGAATAACCTTCAATATAATAATTGATCATGATGAAATGTGACCCCCTCCCACTCCCAAAGAAAATGTGCCATGACTTCCCCCCCCCCCCCCATCCTCTCTCTGAATTGTGGATTGAATCTGCCTTTGCGAAGAGAAAATTTCTCTCGGGCAAAGTTAGAATTTGGCGCCCTCCCCTTAAAACTTTTTCTTGTGGCAGGTCGAAAATGACGTTGGTAGAAGAAATTTGGCGCCCTCATTAATCCCCCTTTCGCACGTAGCTGCATATGATAAACAATACTTTACCATTTTTTTGTTGTTGTTGTTGCATTTTCTTTAACAGAATACTTCGCTTGGCGTAAATATAAATCACAGTTTGTTTATCATTTCACACTTGAGAAAAATATATCCACACTTTACTTCTTTTTCTTTCCATAATAAAAGAAATAAATGAATGAACAAGCCCATACATGGTTCGTACGGATAAATTGTTACTTTCCAGATGAAATATCAGTACTTTTTTTTTTAATAAAAAAATAAATCTAGTTCAAATGCGCGAAATTTCTTCTTATTTAAGAATAAATTTTACTTTGAGAAAATGCTGGTACAAAAAAATTCCTTGGTCGTGAAATTCCAGGACCCATACAACCCTGCAATACGAAATCCAAATCATTTGCAATTTGAAAACTAGTCGTTGGGGGCCACCGTAATAATTACCCATCATGGATATGTATATGAAAATAAAATATGTGAAAACTATTTATACAATGCATTGCATTTCATAAACAAAATTTAAATATTGTTAATATACATAGTAATGCTTTATTAAAGAACTGCTGGTGTACTAATTTCGACAAATTATATAAAACGCCAAAATACTCAAGTAACACCGAACTGCGTAAAAGAAACATCCTTATAACTCCAAAAATAATAATTCTATTAACTAACAATTAACTGTGTCGGATTAAGCGTCTCATTTCCAATTAAAATATACCTTTGAATTGAAATTGAATGAAATACAGGGTCATGAAAAATCGAAGAATGTGGAAAACAGGATTACAGATATTTCGGCAACGAATAATCCGATCGACTTCGTTCTATATGCAAAATGTGTGTTATTTTATTGCCTTTTACGTCCATTTCTTAAAACAAAAAAATTCGAAAATTTTTATATACCTTTCATCAGAACGAATTTTTTGAGGATCCGAAAAAAATAGTCCCGGATAATCGAAGTTGCTGATATTAAATAGGCTTCGTCCCATTTTTACATACTAACTACATACAAAATTTTAAATCTCTATCTCAATTTGTTCGGGAGATAGAGCGTTTACAGACAGACAGACAGACGGACGGCAAATTTTTTTTTTCTAAAAATATGTTTTTCGGAATCTCTACTATCTAAAACGTGTAAATCCGTCAAAATTTTTTTTTCGATTTTTTTCGATTCTTACCCTATACTACGTATGATGGGTAAGTAATAACTGATACAAACAGGATGATACCCATACACTGGATACGGAAATAACTGAAACTGGCGCTTATAGTCAGAGTCTGAACGCAATTTCGAATCTTATACCGCATTGGACTGTCTGGTCGCATTCCTGAATTACATGAACGTAAGCAGCATTTGAAGTTAGTCTTACTTTGTTCGGTTGCGTATTGAGATGGTAACGAGCAGCGCCGTGTGAAAAGGAGGATTGAAGGGGGCGATTGCCCCGGGTGCAGAAATTTAGGGGGCTCTAAATTTATACAACCAACCTCATTTTGAAGGGGGGGGGAGTTAGCGTCAATTTGGGGGAGTAGGGGGCGCCAAATTGAAAGTTTGCTCCGGGCGCAGTTTTCACTTTGCATGCCTCTGGAAACGAATAAAGAGTCGTATTTCTAAGTAACAATTCAGTACTTCGTATCTAAGAAAATACTCGTTTCTTAGTAACGAATATGTGCGGTTTGCAATAGCTCTAATTTTATAGAATCATTCAAACGCATCCCATTTCTTTCCACTGTTAAGGGTGACCAACAACTATTGGGATAAAAAAGAAATAAGTATACATCTATCCTGCAGTTTATTACAATTCCTGTTTTCAAAAATTTTTAATCACAATATATAGATTTTCTTGGGGTAGGGGTGGGAAAACAACGGCTAATAAGTAATACGTCTAAAATTAAATGTTTTATACAAGTTTTACATGAAAAAAAAAACTTTGTAATTTTGCATTTAAAATAAAATAATTTTATAATTACTTATTAATAATCAAACCTTTTATACGGGCACCTGGTGGCACCCTATTACCTGAGCATATTGGGAGGCGAGGCTCCTATAATATTATAAATGAAACAAAAACAACAAGTAGTTATGTATTTTCAAATGCCATAACATATTCCTACAGATTAATTCCAGCAGAATATCTGGACACTGATGCACATGCCCAGAATGTAATCTATTTATCTATCTATCTATCTATCTATCTATCTATCTATCTATATATATATATATATATATGTATATATATATTTCTGAAACAATGGAATCGGTTGAATTCTAACCTTGGACCATCCGTTTTGAAACTGAAGAGATGTCACCTCTACGCTATTAATGCATCACTTGTCGCATTATTTATCACTTATAATCTATCACATTTGCTTTGTGGATTTTTTCAGTAGAATTGTATGCAAAATAATAATAAATGGTTTAAAAATGGACAATACGTCGTCCGATTTTTACAAAAATTTACAGTAATTTATGATATTCGCTAAATAGGAGAACAACATGAAAAACTATATACAAGTTATTGTGCATATTGATGCACACTCAAAAATCATGATCTTAATGTTTTATTTGCACTATGTGATGTCTGTAAAGTTATTTTAAAAATTCTACACTCGTAATATATGTAATCTCATATTCCAAGAAAATTACCAAACATGTGTTGAAATGTAGAAATTACCAAACATATGTTGCAATTTTTTATCTATTGAGATGCATTACATTCTTTATCTTTTTTGCATTCTACATCTACGCATTATTACATTCTTTCATTTTATAATTTTAGGATATTTCTATCGGACAAGAAGTGATAGAAAAAATGATGACGGCTGTCAGAGGAGAAGACTGGAAAAGGATAAGGACCATAGTATCGCCGACTTTTACAACAGGCAAAATAAAAAGGGTAAACTTATGTGGATGAAATAGTATTTCTTTTTATTTTTTAATTATTTATTTGTATTCTTCTATAGTAAAAAAAAACTAGCCTCAAACAAATCTCCTGGAATGATGCTGATGTATAAGGTTTCCTGAAATAACGCGTCCGGGTGGACCACACCTTCCATGAGTCGAATAGACCAATCAGGAAAGGGCTCCGTCTATGCTTCGACCAGTGAGGAGAGGGATGAATTCCAAAATTGAGTGTACACTGTTAAAAATCTGCTGCATTTTGTTGCAACGCACTCCACCGCTTGTATATAATATCTCTATTCCAACCAATGAGAAAGCTCCATTTCACGGCCAAGTAACCGTTTTCTATACAAGCAGGGGAGTGCGTTGCAACAAAATGCAGCAGATTTTTAACAGTGTATGGAAAATAAGTTATCGCGAAGCTATTCCAACCGGGATTGCAAAGCAATACCGAACGGAATCGCGAAGCGATCCCATGGGGTATTGGCGAGCGCAGCAAGCAGGGGTAGCCTACAACTTGGAATCGCAAGCGATTCCAGACGGGATCGCGAATTAATTACGCGGGGGGTTGCCAAGCGTAGCGAGCAGGGGGGGCGGAGCCCCCCTAATCTTTAAAAAAATTATATATCTTTCATATTATACAGGGTGATCAATTTAAAAGAGTATACGTTGGGTTTTTTTTATTACACTTAAACCTGATGGATGTGGCAAAACTATTATAATACTTAAAGATAATTGTTTGAACTTTGTTTAAGTGTAAGAGACAATTTTCAACACTGTTTGAATTGTTATAACTCTATTTGTGGGGTAAAACAGAACTTGAGACGCACAATTTTACTTAAACTTGTAGTAATTTTATTTTTGTACTAGCACGCTGAGCCCGTTGCGCTAGTCCAATTTTCAAATAAATATTGAATCAAGCAAAATGGAGAACTCAACCTTGTAACTTAAGTTAATACAGTCGAACCCCGTTATAGCGAACCCTGTTTATAGCGAACTCCCGGATATAACGAACGAAAATTTTGGTCCCTCCGTTTTCCTATTGTATTTAATGCTATTTTACCCTTTTATAGCGAACCTCCAGAATCTTAAGAATCGGTTATAACGAACTTTTTTTCTAGTCGACCATGATTTTTTTTCGCTTTTTTTATTTTCTGCTGATGTGAAAAAAGGTTTTCGACTCTTATGCATGCCGGCTGATAAAACATGGTGCAAATTAACTATGTCTCTTTATTAAATAGTAGTAAAACCTGCATTCTTTCTCTTTTATGGTAGCCATTCTGCAATTATTTTCCATTTCTCCTGTCATAGTAAATACTTAACGCATTTAAGCTAACTTATTTAACTAATGTAATTTAAGAATAATTCAAGACATGGCAGCATTGAGAAAAACATCTTTAAAACAAGCAATAATCAAAAGCTTTTTTCCTTAAATTATACTCTCTGGAGTTCACAAAATGATGAAAAAAAGGAAAATTTAAATGAAAAAACAGTAAATAAACAAAATAAATTAAAACAATTTTTAACGTGCCAATAATTAGTGTTACTCATTCTAAGTCTGGATAAAGTGTAAAAATTTTAGTATAGCCCGGGTCATTCTTTAAAAAATCTGCTCATTTATCCCAATATTTATCCGAACTAGGGTTGGTCTCGAATGTTTAGATAATAGGCGCTTTACTGTATCTCTATTTGTCTTCCTTTTCGTTAATTTTTTTATTGTTGTGCCAGTTTAATATTATCAATTTTAGTCAATTTAATTCTTTAATGATCATATCTAAATGATTTTTAGTTTTTTTCTTAATACATGATTATTGAACATATAGGTATCAGGTAATTATATACATATTTTGTAAACTCTAACATTTTTTAACGGTACGGATATAACGAACCACCGGATATAGCGAACAAAAACTTCGGTCCCTTGAAGTTCGTTATAACGGGGTTCGACTGTATAGACCTTCACCTTTAAAGACCTTACGCATTTTTTGATTACGATGTAAACGCCTCTGTGCTATTACATTATATGATGCGTCAGACAAAGTTCGTCAATTTAGAAGCAACTGTTTTATACTACATCATTATCATTGTAGTAGAGTTTGGGCGGAAAATACGACTATTTTGATCATCAGAAATTATAATGTTCTCTGGTCACCACACTAATTAAAAGAAGAAATAATGAAGTTGATTGCAGAGATTGACCATGTAATTTAAAATGTGTTCTGGCTATTCATTTTTGTTTTTTGTTCTTTTACTCCTGGTTTCTAAGCTTGGTGCTATGTATGAATCTGATAGCATAAATAAAATTTATCTGTAGGTTACATTATATTTGGTAATATACGTCTACTTTTGGCAGGTTTTCTACATTTTCTTACCTTCGAATTCTAACAGAGTAATTTTATTCAAAGCAGTATTTGACTTTCATATTTTAAAAAATGTGAAACATACAGGGTGAGTCATAAATATCGAAACAATAGGCTATCTCTTTAAATATTGCCCCTAGACCCATACTTCCAATTGCAAAAATTCATAAAAAATGGGTGAAATTTTTAATAAGATAAGTTGCAAATCCACGGGGGGTCTATTTGAAAAATTACGAAAATTAACTTTTTATACGGCCACCGTAGGATAAAAATTCCAATTAGGAAAACTTTCCTTATCCAGTCCTGAATAAGACACAAAAAGTTGCATCTTCATATCTTTAAAATTCGCAGAGTTATAGCCGTTTGAATTATTCATCAGGTTTTAAGGGATTAGATTCAAAAGAATTCAAAAGAAAATGTTACGTTAACAGTTCTAGGAAACGGGTAAAAAATCTATCTTAGAATTTTGATTTCTTATACTTTCTTTGTGATGGTTAACCATATAATTTGCTAAGAAAATCTCATCCTAAAATTTATCCTAAAATTTATAAAAATGGTTAGTACTGGTTTAAATGGGATAATTAAAAATCGTTATAACTCGAAACATTATTTATCGGGTTTCACTTTCTTTCCATTTCATTAAAAATGAAAATCTGATTTTAGTTTTCTTTTTCAATATTAATTTTAAAACTATTAAAAATATTTATTAAGAAAATAATATAACTTAAAAAAAAAAAAAAAAAAAAAAAAAAAAAAAAAAAAAAAAAACATATTTTCAAAAGTAAATATTTTTTCAATTTTGCCCGAGATAAAACTAATGTAAAATAATTAAAAATGATATGTTTCAAATTTGTTCTTCTTTTCTTTAACAATTCTTAATTTTTAATAATTTAAAAACAAGAAATATTCGGGAAAAAAATCATTATGTAGAAAAACGAAATGTACTGTTTTACTGACCGTCATATATTTAAAAGAATGCTTTTCTAAGTCTTTTTTAGAAATTTACCTCTCACAACTTCAAGCATTTTATCGTACTGGAGAGGCTGTCAACACTCGCCTATCCGGGCCTAATGTATTTTTTTTATATCTGATGGGACTGCTTCCTAGGTCTGCTCAGGACGAAGCTTTCAATCCCGGTCTCGAACAATCCGTATTAAAATCAATGTTTCTGACTGACCTAATACGTGCCTGAAATAAGTAAAATTTGGTTCAATCAAAATTTTTACAAAAACCACATAGATTTTTAAATTGCTTAAATTTTACAAAAAAAAAAAAAAAAAAAAAAAAAAAAAAAAAAAAAAACTTTATTTATTATTATTTTTTTAAGAATAGTATATTCAAATGCTAGAAAACTAAACAGAATAAATCCAAAGAAAAAGCCGCCAATGACGAAATTCTGTCTTAAACGGAAAATGTATTGATCCATGCAAAATACATACAATAATACCTGAGAAAAAAATAAGCTCCATTTAACCCTCCTAGGAAGGGGATTTGTCTATAACGTATTTTTTCTTTCCTATGGGGTTCCGTCTTAAAAGGTTTTAATGTATAACATTTTTCAAATTCTCCAACGCACGGGATATGGATTAGCGATATTAAAATATAAGTGAAACATTTAATATAAACAGAAATTCATTAATAAAATAAATATATCACAGCCTTTGGCGCTTCTTTAATAATAAAACGTATAAATATAAAAAACGAAAAGCTATAATAAGTATTTTTGGTCAGAACTCCTCCATACGAAAGAATTTTTATCCACACCGAAGTAAAAAACTATGTAGAAATTCACGACTGAGCTGGGCTATGATAAAAACTTTTTTCTAGGCCGGTCTGGGTTATGATTTTAACATTTTTCCATGGCGGCAGAACTTTTTTTCCCTTTGGGTCGGTTTGGGACCGGACCTACATAATTCGATCCATACAGATCTCTAGTGCTGACGATCAACATAATTTGAAAACAAGCTTTGATTTAAATCAATACGCTGCTTTATTATGTCCAAATAAGAGGCACTGTCTTAAATCGACATTTAATAACAGATAATTTGTGGGCAATCCCTCAATTGCATTGAAAATCGGTGAAAAACGCTTTGTTTACAAGCATGGTAAAGTGGTGTAAGTCACGAATTTTGGAGAATTTTGGATTTTAATATCTCTGTCAGATTTTTAGATAAGAAGATGAAATTTTTTTTGTTCATTTTAGGAATGGATAAGGAATAATTTCCTAATTGGGAATTTTGCTCTACGGGGACCGTATAAAAATTTAATTTTCGTATTTTTTCAAATAGACCCCCCATGGAGTTGCAACTTATCTCATCAGAAATTTCACCTTCTTTCATGAATTTTTGCAATTGGAAGTATGGGTCTAGAGGCAATATTTAAGGAGATAGCCTATTGTTTCGATATTAATGACTCACCCTGTATAAAAGTAGATTTTTAGAGTTAAATAGTTTACGTAAAATTTTAAAAAGGCCATTTTAATTGCAGCTTCCTTTTAGATGACAATTCCAATCATGCAACTATTAACCTATGAAAAAAGCCCTAGATAGCTGATTCTGATCGAAAACTAAACCTCTAGTTTTCATCTAATAAAATCTTCCCAAACATCCGTATACGGATCCTAGTCTCATTAAGTTGCAATGGACATGATTTTTTCACAAACGTAATAGGAAACATTTTGTGCATTGTATAAAGTAACTATAAATACTATCGATTGTGTACTCTGGAAACAGCAGGCTGTAGATAACAGTGATGTATGTCAATCTCATTATGATTGAAATGCTGTAGCATAAAAAAATGCACCGAAAACAATTTCTCTCATGCATTACATTGCAACAGATTTCTTTTGTATGTCCCAGTAAATGAACGATCAATGCTGCATACTTCATTTTCAATCCGAACATACTATATTAAATCTTAAAAGCATACAAAAATTCCATGGCAATTTGGGTATATTTACGAGAATTAGAGTACGGACAAACAGATAACAGACAAAACTCATAAACATTTTTACACTAAGTCAAAAAGTGATAATAAAAAAGAAAATAGTAAATATATTTGTTTTTATATAAAATGTTTTTATCGCAAATGTTTCAATATTCTACTAATGTTCTCTCATTATCATTTACAAAGTGTTTGAAATACCCTGACAACGAAATAAATAAATTTATATTCATCTTTTAAAAGCCCTTTTAACGAATGGTTTAACGTTTATACAGTTTATTAATTTGCTTTTAGGTAGCTTAAAAATCAAAAAGCTACGTATTGCAGCCATCAGGACAAAAGCAATTCCATAAAATTTCGGCATATTTTCACCGATCATGAACCCGGACTTTTAAACCACCATTTGTTGAAATAATATATGTATATATGTATATGTCTGATATATAACACTCGTATTTATTAACCGATTTGGATACGACTTAGCATGTGTACAGGACATATCTTGGTCACAACCGAGCTCGTTGGTCAACTTCAGCCACTATGTTATTTCAACTTGGCTGCCTATAGAAAGAATAGAGGTACATCTATTTTGTTATCTTCCAGGAAAAAGAATTCTAATAATATTTTCAGAAGAAAAAGTAACAGAAACCATTCGAGACAATCCACCTAGTTGACATGTGAAAAATACGCTCTTTTCCTCTCTAAGATGATGCCAGTATGAATGAATAACATCTGGAATATCAAAATAAAACGCTTTTAATCTCTGAAAATAACTTTAGACGAGTCTTATTGCTGTTTCAGTTTATTATTTTTCTGCAAATTATGATGACGAAATGTTGAATTCAGTGTTATTACATATTTAAGGTTTCCCTGTTGTTTTATTTCTCTTCTTATAGTTCATGGCATATAGAACTGGAGTATTCATTTGACTTCTAATTTACCTTTATTTTTCATTTAGTTATTTATTTTTATTTTTATTATTTATTTATTTATATATTTTGCTTGCGACCGTCCGAACAATCTTATATCTTTTTTAAATGTATGTATTTTAAACTTATACAGAGTGTCTACTATCAACGTGGCCAATGGCTAATTTGTAAACCGTTAGTCATAGCCATATAGTTCCAAGTGCAAAAATGCTTTAAAAAAGGTAAATAATTGTTTTTCAAGCGATTTTATGTCGAAAAAAGTCATCAACATAAATTTAAAAATAATAATGTAAAGATTATTTTACTCTCAATGTTTAATGTTAAATTTTATATCTTGCGTTTATTTTTATTTCCGATAAATTTGTGACTGACCCCTAATTTGCAGCAAAAAAGATGCTTCAACTTTAAACAGCTATTACTCGGTTAGTTTTAATTGCAGAGGAATGGGACTTTTTTTGTATTATTTGTTAGAGTAGTGGTAAAAATTTACTAAATATCACTTATAGAACCGAGAAACCGTATAAAAATTTAATGTTCGTATATTTTTAATAAAAAATTTTTTTGACCTAAATTGCTTGAAAAAAAATTCTTTACCTTTTTAAAATCATTTTTGCAGTTGGAACTATATGTCTATGACTAACGGTTTAGAAATTAGCCATTGGCCACTGTTGAGAGTGGACACCCTGTATATTTTAAATGAAATCATTCAATATGGATGATGGCGATGGGAATTATTGTTGTCGGTGTACAAGTAACATAAAGATTTTTAATTTAGAAAAAAGTTTCAGGAAGGTTTGAAACGAAAATGAGTAGTAAACGTTAATAAAATGCACAAGAAAATTATTCATACCGAAAATAACATTATGATAAGCGGGAAATAAATATTTTCATTCTTAAAATCTGAAGAATTAACTATATTGCCTGAATATGTTAAATTTTAAAACCGTTTATTTGAAAAAATATGAATTTAAATTATTTTTAAAAAGTAAGATGCATTTACGTTTACAAAACCTAAAAGTTTTATATGATTACATAAAAGTGAGATCATTGTATTCCTGCCAATATCGAAACTAAGCCTCGAAAGCTAAGCATGTTGGAGATACATTTATAAATCGTTTTCGGACTTTAATTCCACATTTTTATTTAACTTTAAAAGAATTCAAAATATGTAGTTATTTTTAAATATATGTTTATTTAATGATTTTTTTTTATCTTAGGATTTTGTAAAATCTCATCGGATGAGAAAAAGAGCATAACTTTTAATGCAATTTTTAAGCAAATTTACAATGCTAAAAATAATTAAAAAGAAAGAAATAAAAAGTTATCAAAACTGAAATCATATTACATGAGAAATTCACTTGATGCAACAGGAAAAATGAAATCAAAATATAATTAAACTAATTATACTAAATTATAATGTGGGTCGATATATATAATAAATGTCTAGATTAATAAATTATATAATAATCAGAAGGTATATAATAATGTATAGTTAGTAATGCATACACACACAAATTTCACACTAAATAAAGTGCCTTGGTGTAACAATATAGCGTTAAGATTCTACCAATTTACCAGTTTTCGATATTTTTTCAAAAAATATATAGGATTTGATACAGCAACTTATTGATTATGAATACAAAATAATATTTTATCAGATATGTATTCAGAAAACATAATGGCGTAAATTCTTGATCAATGACATTTGTCTGTCGAATTTCTCTTACTTACCATTAATTGCAATATCAGGTTGCAGTAATAATTAGTTGACATTTTATTTTTCTGACATGAAAAAATTAGCAGCACTTAGGGCATACAAATTTTACTTTATCCTTTAACTACCTATGTAAGTAATAAAGATATGAAAAAAAAAATTACAAAATAAAATAGAATAATCACACGTAAATTGTCCAATTCTAAAGATACAAACTCTACAGACCTAAAAATTGAAAAAATTCTCTTACTTACTTTAAACTGTGATATCAGGTTGCTATAATAATTGTGTGACATTTTATTCATATGACATGAAAAAATTAGCAACACTTAGGGTATACAAATTTCTCATTATCCCTTTTTTTCAACAATAACTGTAATGTTATTTCGTGCATAAATTAAAAAATAAATCCTCTTCCGATATAGTTCCAGCACTGAAAAGAATTAATTGGAATACAAATCCAGTGGATGGCACCCAGATATACGTATTGCACAGTATATTTTAAACTCCTAACTATCTCGCGAACACATTCAAAATCTTACACAATATGTTGAAAGTACATGAAGTACACTACAAATTTATGCAACAAAGAAAGTATTTCCTAGTAAGTATATAATCTTCATATCACAAAACATACCTAACAAATTTTAGACCATTGTTCAATGTCTCTGGTCATTGTCTCTTGCGAGCTTCTTCCAGCAATAAAGTCTACAGATGGAACAAATTAACTTTTAGCGGTTTTTGTGATTCAGCAGAGCTTTTTCGCGTAGAACTCACTCCCGGATTCCTTTATAATTTTGCGCACTTGGGCTTATTACGCCAGAACACCTTATAATCTAAAATATACTGTTGTAGTAGAATTTTTCTAGAATTGTTTTTCGTTTTACAAAAAGAAATTCGTTGATTTCCACGATTTCACTTGCTTTTCCTTTTACCGTTAGTTGTAGCATCATTTTCAAGTTTTTTATACTGTTTGACGCGAATTTCATTTTTATATACTGAGTTATTACATTTGTAACTATCGGAAGGGAAATGTTTTGCTTAATTAATGCATTTATTTTTCTTTTAATGTTACGTGAACAATGTCAGGGTAATTCCATGAACACTTGTCGTGTAAGTCACATTTTTAGTAACTGCTAAATAGTTGGCCACCATTATTTTCGAAAAGTTTGCATGGCCTTATTCAATTAATGAAATATCTCAAATAAAATAAGTCACAATTTTCCGTTCTAAAATACTGGTATCCAAAATCGTAGTATGTGACTTACACGACATTTGCTCATGGAATTACCCTGTCAGAAATAACAGCTAGTATATCTATAAATCAGTATTTAAATAGAGTATGGTTTGGAAGGGGGGTGAAAATTTACCAAAATTTTCCAGCATTGTGAAAGATGTATGAAAAATATGTCACGTAAATGAAGCCAACTTTGCAATACATGTGGCTAATATTTTTTAAATTTCCATACAAATTCAATACAGACGAAAACTGCAAATCTTCTATAATTCAGGTTTATTACATTTTAGATTGTATGATTGAGTATTAGCTGATTTAAAAAAAAAAAAGAAAGAAACTGGGAAGTTATATTTTCCTACCGCTACAGACTGGAGTGACTTTTATTTATTGAAACATGTAAAAATCACAAACATTTCACTTGTTATTTTGATTTTATACGTACTTTCAGATGATAAGTATCTTCAAAGATTGTTCTGAGACACTAATGCGAAGCTTTAGAGAAGCAGCTGTTAACGGAAAACCCGTCGAAGTCAAGAGGTAATAATTGGAATTGCACCATATACTATTTAAACAGTTAAAAAATATTGATGAATTATTTTTCCTACATTTAATCAGATAACTATACAATTCAGGAAAAAAGGGTTATACAAATATAACGTTATAAATTTTTGTTGGCAATTTTAGGGTAATCATATGTTATCATTCCTCGAACTGCCCCGCTCCGCCCTAGTGATATTATTATTATTGTCTAAAACTTTTTTTTAATTATTTTTATTTATTTTTCTTTTTTTTGCAGTGATATACAGATACGAATATACATTTATTACTTGCAAACTTTATTGATTCAAATGAAGAGAAGTCATTAAAATATCACTATTATGTATTGAATAATTTTACATCAAAGAAAACTTAAACAAGTGCGTAAGTGTGATCGCAGATTGCACTGAGGGTTTCGTTTATCTCCTTCAATCTTATCATTAAATTAACAAACGAAAATTGTCAATAGAAAATGAATTATTTCTTGCAAAAATGGCAGCACCATTATATTTAGAAATGCGCCTCCTGGCAATTATCCACTATCCTATTTGAAATTTTTATATTTAATTAATAATATTTATAACAGGAATTCGCCAAAAACCGCTGTAGGGTTAAAAAAAATCTGTTTATATATTTAGATATAAATATTTACTTATTTAGATATAGCTAATGTTAAGTTGGTTTGCATTTATCGGTCTCCAAAATGCCCAGTACAGTTAATGATACAGACATTACACAGTATTCTATTTAAAACAAAAACAACAAATTATTAAATACACATAATCTGACCATAAAAGATTAACCAGTCGTTAATTCTGCGGTTTAACAATAAAATTACCAGGACTTAAATTTAAGAGCCTTTAACAATAGATATATATAAAAATTTATTAATTCATGCACTGAACTAAATAAAAAAAATATATATTTCGCGTGACAAAATAGGTGAAAAATATGATGTAATATCATGCAATAAAAACAACGTTTTCACGTGATTTATTTAATCCATTAATTTGTGTTAATACGTAATAATTTTTATATCGATTTAAACTTGTGTACAATAATTAGAAGAAAAAAACTAGTTGGATGTGCCAATCCCAAAACTTTTCTCTCTCTCATACGTACATTTTAATATTTTAAAAAATAGTTACACATGTTAATGCTTTAATAATTTTAATTCGATACTATACTACCTTTGATTTTCATCTTAAATTTCAGCTTCAGCCAATTAATCGGAATAAAAACGAGATTCCGTCTCTGCACGAGCCGACGGACAATAGAATGATAGGCAGATTTTTTCATATTCAGGGAGGACCTACTTAGCATACACAAAAATAATCATAAACAAAAATTTTTAGTTCAGTTCTATGCATAACTTGACACATTTTTATGGTAAAATAATGAAAATGGCACAGACATCGTGATTATAGCGCCCCCTTCCAGCAATTTTTTTTATTTAGATAGGACCAACTAGCCATAGCCATACACTTTCATAAAAAAATGGTTCAATTCTATCCATAACTTCATACACTTTTAGGTGGTACAATATTGAAAATGGCACAAAACTTGCTATTTTAGCGTAACCTTCCGGCGGATTTTTTTCAAATTCAGGGAGGATTAACTAGCCATAGCGATACACTTACACAAAAATTTGGTTCAATTCAATGCATAACTTCATATTTTTTAGTCGGTATAGCATTGAAAATGACACAAAAATTGCTATTGCTGCGCCTCTTTCCGGTGGAATATTTTAAAAATGAAGGAGGACCTTCTTCCACAGCCAAAAACATTCACAAAAAAATTGGTTTAATTCTATTCATATTTTCATAAATTTTTTGATAGTAGAATGGCGACATATGGACACACAGACAAGCAGAGACACGGACAGACAGACATTTTGTAAAAACATGTCTTTTGGAATTTCTGATCCCTAAAACGCGTAAATCCGTCGAAAACCGGAGATCGAAAAAATTTTGATTACAATACTTTCTTCTATTGCAGATAGAAGAAATTAAAAATGAACTGATGATATATTAAAAAACGTTAATTCAAATAATAGTCTTTTCCAAAATTTTATGATTTGTTGTGTGATCAAAGAAATACAACCCTAAGTACACGAAATTTGGACTCTCTGACTTATATAATTTTTGTGTACGGACTCTGTGACAGACAGAGGACAGAGACCAAAAGGGTTTCGTCAGATGAACGAAATCCTAAATAGAAATAGTTATTAGTTGAAATTATTTGAAAACAGGTTTTTATTAAATAATGCATTCGTCAGTAAGAATGCCTTCTTGCACTTACCATCGCAGGGTCTGGGGGAAGTGGGGAAGGCAGACTTTTTATCAACAAAGCAGGTAAAAAACATTCTCATTCTCAAGGATAAAAACGAGTATCATTTTAAACATATTTTTTTACCTGTCTTCTCGAACAGTGGATTACATATGCATAGACAGATGACAAAAAAGTAGGATTGCCAAATGCTGAAATATTTCACATTTTGGAATTAAATAATTTTATAATCATTCAATGGTTTTAATAATAACTTTTTATTTCTTAAGCAAAATAGATAACAGACTAAGAAAAAAGATTGCAGTCTATTTTGATGTAAAGAACAAGTTATATATGAAGAGAGAAAATTTCAATATAAAGAACAAATTATAAATAGAAAAAGGAACTTTTGGTTGGATCCAAAATGATAACTATATTAAAAGACAAACTCCGGCCACACCTATACATTTCTTTCGATATCATATGTCAGAACCTCCCCCCCCCCTCCCCGGTAAAATGAAAACGTTATCTATGCATAGCCATAGTAGGGGGAAATTGAAATCCGTTTTATACTATAAAAATTGTTAAAATATTGATTTTAGATATGTAAAATAAAATTTATTAGTACTGTAAAACAAAGAAAATCAAATTAAATTAAAACAGACAAGGACAATTTAGCAGCTGTATTGACAGCATAAAACAGTTCGTACTGCAAAAAAATTTTGTTTTTGAACCGTATACATATACCGAAATACATAAACCGAGGCACATACACACGTGTGTTTATTTTTATGCATACATAACAAAACATTTTGTAATTTTTAACCACTAAAACAAATGAAAAATTGACGATTAATAATCAAACAATTATTATACTATTAAATGCATATCCAATATTCGGAATTTTCAAAAAGTGAAAGAATAAATTACGTGGGTTAAAAAAAAAAAAAAAAAAAAAAAAAAAAAATCACAAATGGCATTTTGAAACATAGAAGGGGGAAGAAATATAAAAATTACATTGCGAAACACGTTTTCAAGGGCAATATTCATCAATATAAGAAAACAAGTGGCTAAGTGATCGCAGATCGCAAACAGGCTTTCGTTTAATATGTCTTTTGAAACACTTCATCTTTAAATTAATAAGTCAAAATTGCTAATGTATAATTTTTATATTCTTACATAAGTGGCAGCACCATTATATTTAACTTTTAAAATAATGAAAAATATATATTTTAATCAAATTTAAAATGATTGAATAAAACTAATTTAAAAAAATAAATCCGAATATTTTTAAATTTGTCAATTTCAAAAAATTAGCAGAAATATAAATAAAAATTAACATTTTAAAAATAAAATAATTCAGAAAAAATCCATATTTATTATTTCCCTTTTCAGAAATTAACTCGATGGCGAGAAACAAGAAAAATCAACCTTTTAATTCTACAATAACTTTGTAAATAACATGAAAAAAATCATCCATAGAAATCTATTATTTTTTAAAAATGCCGGTTGGTTGCTGCACCAAAGCAAAGAAAATTTACTACAATATTTATTCTCTCTCTCTTCAATACAATCCAATTTTTATTCTTCTCTCTTTAATCAGTTTTTAGAAGTTTCATTCTTTTTTTAGGGTTTTACTTCATAATTTTTTAGAGGGAAGGAGAGGTGTGATATAGAGTACTTCCCAAATTTATTTATTTATTAAAATTCACTAAAAAATACAAATTTAAGTTTTCAAAAAAAAAGTATCTTTAATCCGTGGGATTTCATCTTACAACCTTCTATAAAGGAACTTAATGGCAAACCAACGGGGCTATAACTTCTGCGAAATGAATTAGCTGAAATTAAGATTATGTAATGTCGCATAAATAGTCAAATTAAAAAAAAAAAAAAAAAAAAAAAAACTGCAATAATACGATTTTTTCAAAATTTTATGATTTGGATGCGTCAGAGGAATCCAGCTATATGTAATTAAAAAAAATCCAGTTTGTAACTTAAATAGCTTTCGAATACGAGCATGTGTCGGGCCAGGACCAAAACTAGCCTTTTTTGCACTCAGGGTAAACATGGATTATGCCCCACCCCCTGCCCGTCAGTAACGTACATTTACAAAGATAATTTTACAAATTTTCTAATAGCCGACTTAATTTAAATTTTAAAATACATAATAATAAAATACGTAATACTGAACAACGTAATCTTCTTTGAGAAGTATTCATTCATTGAATTCTTGCAAATGGAATCGAAAAGTATTCCGCTTTATACAGTATCTTTATCTCATACCATCCTTAAATTCTTCTATGCTTCGGCATAATACAGGCAGGACGATTTTAACAATATTGTTTAGAACAAAGACATTAAAAATCTTCATTTGCCGCCCCTTCGCTCTGGCGCCCGGGAAACATGCCCCCTCTGCATCTTATCAGTAGACGTATTATTGGCTCTTAACTATTATTTTTGTTATTAGATTCAAATAGTTATGACAGTATATATTTTTGTAAAATATATATTCGCTACTAAACTTAATTAATCATACTGACCAAACTTCATGGGTAATTATTAATAATAACGGGTAGATTTGATTAAAATGCAACATTTAACAAATTTACCAAAAGATGTGGCCATTATTAATAATAACAGATTATTATTAATAGTTACCGAATTTATCAAATTAACCGTAACACATATATGTATAGATAGATAGAGGAAAGTAAAATTAAAATTGATATAGTAGATCGCAAACATTGGCTATAACCGCAATATTTCCCATGATTAAAAAAAGATATTGTAGAAGAATCAGCAAATACTATTAAATGATAAAAAGTAAACTGAATGACTCTAAGATCTGTGAATACCACTATGCCATCAAATGGGTTTAAAATGTTTTAGTTGAAGGAATTTGTTTTTCGCATTAATATAACAAATTATTTTTAAATATGCATTTTTTTTTTGGTTGCATCTATAAAATTGTTTAAACTAATCACACATTTCAGAAATAGATTAATAAACTTTCAATTGAATTGAAAATAAAATGAATTACTAATTCTGCATTTATAAAATACACTGTTAAAAATCTTGTTCTAGATTGAACCAAATTTTGGTGCTCAGTAGCTGCCACCGTACCAATATTTGGAGCTTCCTATTTAAACCTCGTTCCAACTGTTGGAACGATGCTTCAACAGGAGTTCCAAATATTGGTTCAAGATTTCACCATCTTACAGTGGCAGTTACTGAGCACCAAAATTTGGTTCAATCTAGAACAAGATTTTTAACAGCGTATAGGAAAAAGA
This sequence comes from Maratus speculifer, assembly GCA_964019185.1. Taxonomy (NCBI): domain Eukaryota; kingdom Metazoa; phylum Arthropoda; class Arachnida; order Araneae; family Salticidae; genus Maratus; species Maratus speculifer. The sequence goes on from OZ025298.1 coordinate 220,890,975, forward strand.
ATTAAAACAGTTATTTGTTTTTTCCCCTCATCTCAAGCCTTTACGGAGCTTTCACCATGGACGTCATTGCAAGCGCTTGTTTCTCTACAAAAATTGACTCCCACAACGATCCAAATAACCAGTTTCTACGAAACGCAAAAGAGTTTTTCAGTCCGAGCATCAGCTGGAGATTCATCATGGTCCGTAAGTGTAGAAAACGTTCTTTAATTTCCACTTGTTTCTTTATTTGAATTTCACTTCTTGTTTAATCATCTTTATAACTATATTTGTTTTCAACTTTATTTATTTTTATTTATTTATTTATTTACTACAGTAGCTTTTCCTGGCTTGGTAAAGTTTTTTAAATTGAGAGTCTTTCCTGAAGAAGCAATGAAGTTCTTTACCGATGTTACGGCAAAAATTATCGAAGAACGGAAGAAAACTGGCCAGGTTATATTTAAAATATTTTAATGGGATTTTCTACTTCTTTGAGCCAAAGCAAACTTTTATTATTATTATTATTATTATTATTATTATTATTTTACTTTTTGAAACCGAGAGTGTCACTCTAAAGCGGTTTCGCGATATTGCAATTCCTTATTTTTATTTTATTTCATTTTATTTTTATTTTATTTTATTTTAATTTAATCTTATTATTATTATTATTATTATTATTATTATTATTATTATTATTATTATTATTATTATTATTATTATTATTATTGCTCCTTGAATGTGGTTGGAGCAGAAAAAAATGGCTTTCTATTCTTGGAATTTATGAGTCTTGAAATCATGTCGAAAAAAAAACCCATATCTAAACTGTTGTTATCAAAACCTTGTTATTCAAAATGGGACACAATTTTTCTTGAAAACGGTTAGGTCAAATTTTTAACCTTTTTAAAAGAAGAAACATAATTGTTTTCGCTAAGCTTACACCACATAAAAGTATGATTTTTATAGGTTAATTATTTTTTAAAGATCACAAAAGCTATAATAAAGACGGACAAGTGTCGCAAGTTGTAACTCTGTTGTGAGAGTGTCGCAAATTGTAAGTGAAATTTGGCAAATGAGGAGTGTCCATACAATAACTAGTTTCATAAATATTTAAATCTTGGCGCAATAGCTGTTCAATCTTATGCAGAAATGCATTAACAGAAAATTTATTAAAACAAAAACTATTGCTAAATTCAATGTATGGAAATACTACGACTCCATCTTAACCCCTTCGCGACGGGAGGCTTTTACGAAATTTTTAATCTTTTGTCACCGATTTCTAAAATCAGAAATTTGTGCCTCATTGAATCGAGAAAATTCTCTGATTAAATAAGACAAATTTTGTAGTAAAAAAGAATTATGAGCACTTCATGCAGGTATACTGGTCGCTCATCTCCAAGGGGTTAAATAGTACGTAATCAATATGGTAACCTAGTACCGTTATCTACCTTGGGATAGCATTGAATTAATTAAGTATGATAAGACTAAACAGACTGAAATTTTTTTTTATTTATATCTAAATTTACATTCGATATTCATAAAATTGAAATGACTTGACAAAATTCTGCAACAATTGTATATGGGTAGTTCTCCAAAATTTGGTTAACTTGGTGTTAGGAGCAATTTTCACATATTTATACCTATTGCATCCAATATTTGCAACTACTAAGCGATATTATAAGGTCCATGTCATTTGGTCACTCACATTGATTTATATCACAATATTTTTTATTTCCGAAAATAGCTTCTTCCTACTCCAAATATCAGACCCTAGTCATGTAAGATCTTCCAAATTTAGCAAGCATTTTCATTGTTATTCTAATTCTATACATAATACTTTGATTTAATTCGACTTAAACACGTTTAGTATTACATTACTAACCTTGTCATTGCTATTTACTTTTTATTAAGAACATTTTTTATCAGATTATTTCAAATCTAAAAGTGTAAGCGGTAAAAAATATCAGTCCCCATCTATTTGGGAAATTAAAAAATAAACGGCATCTAACCTCATGGCGTTCTTTATAACTTGCTGAAGCGAAAGCATCGATGTTAGTTGTAACACGACCAATGCCGCAGCAGCTATTTCGTTTTTAGTGCGGTCGCCGATTTGTTACGGAAACACGTGCTGTGCCAGTCAAACTCTCAGGCCTTAGGTTAAGCTGCTATGATTCACCAACATTTCATAAAACTTTTGAGCCAACACTTGATTTCCTCCAACTTTTCGCGAAATATCCTCCCAACATCCAGTGTGATAGCAAACAGAAATGTCTCCTCAACATTTTTCCGCTGTTCCAAAAATGTCTCTCCTAGTCAAGACTTTTCATCCAACATCGAACATTTCAACGAATCAGAGATAAGCTATTGATACGAGTAGGCGATAAATATTAACGCTTGGTACTAGTAGAAACTGGTTTTCCGGCTTTTTCGCCAACTTTTTCAAAGACAATTGTAATCTTTTTCTCTCTTTGAACGGGAAAATGTTGGGGTTAAAATCGGCTGAAAAGTTTGTCTCACCCAAAGTCCGTGAATCCGATAACAGATTTAGTCGTTTCAAAGACATTTTGAAGAACTACTCATATATTAAATTTCAAATCATTAGATTGAGTAGTTTTTGCGCGTTGTGTGCAGACAGACGGAAGGGACCAGACGACGACTGCAGGTGTTACGTATTTATGTAATTACGAACGCACGTAAAAATGACTTTGTTAATTAAAATGGTATACATTTTGTTGATAATCAACTTTGCGTACTAAACATTGGAATAAGCTCAAAAGAATTTAATGCTTTTTCAAAATTAAACAATTAAATTTGCTTCAAATTCCTGTGACCAGAGAAAAAGATCATCCGATTTAAAGTTCTCAGCTGTTTTATTGATTTGGTTTGTTTTTTTCACACAAAAATTTAAATATATAAGTGAAGTGTCAATAATACAAAATAGTCACAAACTTTTCTGTAACTAAAGACTAGGAGTAATTTGTGAATGGATTTGTAAGGTGAATAAATAACATGCTAACAGAGTTATAGACTTGACTGTGTATTTTACACAGTGCTCGTAAGTATCATGATATTGTCGTAAATATAAAAAATATCCGATATTTTGGTATATATCCGATATTTTCAAAATAATCAAGTTACTGTTTATAATAAATGTTTTTCAAGCATAATATAAATTAGAAACTAAAATATATTGCTCTTTGAAAACTTGAACATTATTTTAAAGATTAATTTTCCTTTCCTTTTCTTTTTTGTCTTTTTACTCTGAACAATATCGAATATCAAGTAATTGAAAACAGAAAGAATTTGCTTTATACAGTTATAAAAAACCTAAGCATAAGATTCAGTTTAAAGTATAAAAAAAATCCGAAATATATAAAACAATTCTTTTCATACAAACAATAATTTTCTTTAATTAAAAAATTGTTACATAAACTAAAGATTTTCTTATTTTGTTTTCCTCAACATGCTGCACAGTTTAAATTCAACTGAACTAAAACCAAAGAACATTAGTTTTTAATAAAATTATAAATAACTAATTATTTAAATTAAACAGTCAGTTTACATTTCAATGGCTGTTCTGATTTATACCCCACAAAATAGTTCTTCATTTTAAAATAAATACTTCAAATCTAATGCTTGGAAAAGATAATTGTTTTCTTTTTTTGTTTAAAAAAAGACACTGTGAGAGACAAAAGTTCTGTACATTATGACACAATCTATAACAGTTGAAAATTTTGTTTACACTTGTCTAGACTAAAAATATCGAAAAGATATTGTGCAGTGACATTTTGAAAATAAACATAAACTCTACAAAGTATCAAACATCTTTATATTTTGAAAATAAATTTTTAATATGTGAAAATATAGAAAGTATTAAACACCTTGATATTTTGAAAATAAATTTCGGATATATATCACGATATATATCAACGAACCTTGTTTTTACATGAAATGGTTTTGATGAGTTCTACTTCTTTTTATAAGTAATCCTTTTTTTTTGGCTTCGGTTTCTTTTTGGACATCAATCACTAATTTTCTCCAAGTCCACTCTTTACCCATTTTTGTTGGAGTTTAAATGAATGATACTGGACAAATCTGGGCTATATATACATCTGAATCAATTATACACAGTTATGCGGTACATATATATATATATGTTATTTCATATTGCTTATAAACGAGAAAAGCTATAAATGAGAAATTCGGAGGCTTCATTGCGTTCGCAATGTCCTCCAGGCAGAAAAAAGTTTCAGGTTTTTATGCAATTTAAACGCAGAAATAGGGGTAAGATAAAAGTACTTTGAATTGCTTCCATGAAAAGATAGCTTTGCTATAGGTGTGCATGAACGAATTTGATCTGTGGTGTTACTCCCAGTCTTAAATACTTGATATTTTCTGTAAAGCTAGTGTTTAGGATAAAAAGAAAAACACATTTTAAAAAATGGATAATACTAATACAGTTATTGATAATGATATAAAATTTTGAATTAATGTAACTTCTGAAAAAGAAAAGAAATTGAACATGATTTTTAAACATGTGATTCGATTCAAAGTACCCTACATAAACGATGCTTTAGCTTTCTCGGAAACTGCATAAAAAAATATGGATTATTACTGAGTGAGAAATTACTGTGCTTTGTCGACTAGGAGAGTGCACTACCGTGCTTCCAGCTAAAATGAAAAATTCATGTATTTTTTTATTTCAGACCAGAAACGATTTTCTGCAGTTACTTTTGGATACTTCTAAGGAGTTATCAACACGTGGCGAATTAGACCTAAATGAGAAGGATGATATTGTAGAAAATTACGGAAAGGAAAATTATGAAATATTTAAGCAGACAACATACTCGAAGAAAGGTGAGTAACAAATATATTTTATACATTCCCATGTTTTTCTCATGTGATTGAATAATATACAAAAATCTCTAATATGAGAGTTAGAATTTAAAATTCAGTAATTCATTATAGATCGGGAGGTGGCACCGCAGACAATCACTTTATGAAGTTCACGGATGAAAATCTAGGATTAGTTAAAACTCGATTCGCATATTAAAAAGCAATTGGTCTGCCAAGTTATATCTTGATTTTAAACACTTAAAAACCCTATTTTAACGGTGGACTCGTAGGTTTACAATTGTGTTTTCCTGCACCAAAAAATATGAAAACATGGAGAACTGAGAACAGGAAAACATAATGATAAACCTACAAGTCAACCACTAAAATGGGGTTTTTAGGTGTTTTTCACCAAATTATGTCTTGGTAGACCGATTGCGTTATAATATGCGAATTGAGATTTAACTAATCCTAGATTTTCATCTTTGAACTCGTTGAGGTAATTGTCCGCACTGCCACCTCCTGCTCTATTAAATAGGATGACCACTCCAGTAGTTGATCAAGTTTTTGAAATATTGCGCAATTTCCGGTGGGAGGGAGTTCTACACGTGGCACTAGACATAATAGTATTTTTGTTTGAATGCTGGAGCACTTGTCACCTGAAGCCATTTTGTAATTTTTATTTTTAATTAGAAAATGTAAAAATTTAGTTTTGAATTACTTGGAGAGAATTACGATAAATTAAAATTTTCCACTTCCATAGTGCTAATTTCAAACAATAGTTTTGTATGAATTATTGTTAATCACAATTTAAGCATGGTATTTTAAAGATTAATTTTTGATTTTTCGACTGATTTCTTCGATTGATCAACTACTGGGAAAATAGCAATTAAAGAAACTATTTACTTATAATTTTGTTGCTATTTAATTTAGGTAAATTTCATTTTTGAGCCTTTTATGATACATTAAGGGTTATAGCAATTATATTATTTTACTTTTAAAACTTAAAAGGAAGAATATACAGTAAAAACCCCATAGCACCGACTATTATTTAATCAACTACAGGCTCGGTCACCTTATATTGAATACAAAGCTAGAACTAACGTAGCAATCCGAAAACTTTCTTCTATTTCATACACGTTTGTACTTTCAGAAAAATGAAACATAGCAGCGTCACTGGTTAGTTAATTGCACGAAAATCTAATCTGCAACAACTTATTTCAAGCTCTAACTGAATTTGAAATTTGATGAGAATCCGTGTATTAGTATTTGAGAAAGAATCACCGCAGAAATCGTAAAAAAACCCGGATAGAAGTGCCACCTGTTGAGCGATTTACTCCAAAAACTAAAGAAAACTAATTTATATCACGGACTAACTGAATCTGAAATTTGATGAAAATTCGAACATTAATTCCAGAGATAAAGCTATTGTAATAATCATGAGTTATGCTGCACAGCAGTAGCACTTGTTGGACGATTTACTTCAAAACATAATCATAACCATATTATATCAAGGACTACTGAAATCTGAAGTTTTATGAAAATCCATCCATTAGTTCTTAACATATAGTTAATGTAGAAATCGTGAAAAAGGCAGCATAGCAGCGTCACCTTTTGGGCGATATACACCAAAAACTAATAAGATACAGTTTACGGTAAGTTCTAACATAATCTAAAATTTTGTGAAATTCCGTTCTTTAGTTCATGAGACAGGGTGTCCACAAAATTTATGTCACATACAGGCAGGCAGACTGACAGACTCACAGAGAGGAATTTTGTAAAAACATGTTTTTTTGAAATCTCTGACCCCTAAAACGTGTAAATTCGTCGAAAACTCGAATTCAAAAATTTTCACGAATCCAATACTTTCTTGTTGTAAAGATAGAAGTATGTAATAAGAAACATATTTGTAAAAGAGGTCTAATATAAAGATAAAAATATAAGTTGCTGTTGTTTGATTTGTAAATCTCAATTCACCGCATCAATAACCAAAGTTTTCGAAATAATGCATTATTTTTATTCTAATGACATATATTTATTGCCTTAGAACCATTTTTGTGAAGTACTGGGTATATTCTTAATTCCGTTCCAGTCTATTTTGTGACATAGTTTTTAAATCCTTTTTTTGTATGGGGAGCACAGTTCAGATAGGTTATATTTCACAGAAAAAATTATTTCTGTGATTTTTTTTTTCAAGCGCTTTAAACTAACTAAAGAGAATATTAACTCTCTCTGTTTTACTGAAAAAATATTCGTATTTTGTTTTTTCTTGTAGCTTTATCCCATACAGAATTACTAGCTCAATGTATAATCTTTTTTGTGGCTGGATATGAAACGACTGCTGCTACTATGGCTTTTGTTTCATACAATTTGGCCTTGAACCCTGATGTCCAAGAAAAACTAATTCAAGAAATAGATGATTCTATTAGAGAAAATAATGTGAGTTATTTGGATTTTTTATCCTTTTAAATACGATGTTTGTTAAACTGAACTTTGTTCTATTTATAAAAAGGTGCTGCAGAAATCTTCTTTTTTTAAAATACATGTACTGAATTATAAATGATCCCTTTTCACAGCAATAAATAGTCTTTAATGAAAATTTTCATGATACATGGGCCCAGTACTGCTCTTAACGCTAGACGGGTGGTGCTGGTTTTGAACCTAATCGCGTCCGTCTGCAAAAATTTTCGGAATTTTCCGTGGTTTTCTTTGAATATTGGAGTTCTAACTTCTTTGTTGCATAAATACGAGTTAGGATCCCTTAAAAAGACAGACACAGATGTCCTCTTCCTATGGGTCTATATCTCTCGTATAGATAACTGACCTTCGTAAACAACTCTAAACAAACTGATGATGCATGTGTTACTGTGACATGGCACACAGGAAAATATTGCTGCCACAACAATCAATGTGTTAAAAAAATAAGTTGTTTATTTGAAATGCGTAGTTTCACTTGAAAATAAAATTGATATATTTATATTTTAAAGCGGATTTTACTTTCTTATTAAATATATATATAGTACCTGTACCCTATATGGACACCTTAAGGAAAATGTATTTTTTTCACCCCCATGTACAAGTCAGAGGACTCCAAAAATGTGTGTCCACTATCCTTGGACTATTGACTATCATTATTAAAATTAGCGACCTTGTAATTATTCTGGTTTAATTTATATGATAAAAACAAAAAATGCTTACAAGTGTCCATATAAGGAACTACCTGTCCCTATTACGGACAGGTGTTTCCTAATTGACTTTCTACACAGTGTGTATGGAAAAGCCACTTTTCCAAGGGATTTTAGAGGAGAGGGAATAAAAAAAATGTATCTTAAAGTATTCGGAGGAGGAGGGGGGGGGGGCAGTAAATATCTTTAGAACATGCATTTTCGAAAGGGGAGGATCATTTTCGGCTTTTACCCTTCGAAGACCCATGCAAAGCCCTTTAGTTACTAATATTATGAAATAATATTGTTGGTTTTACTTAGCTTTATAGCATCTGTCTGCGAATTTACATCAGTTATTACCCAGTCCTCACAGCATGGACAAATAGAAACTTTTTCACCATGGGCAGTAAGTTCCATATAATCCTCATGAACATATCTGCCACATGTGATGCATGGCCGCATGTTTGAAAAAGCATCAATACTGCAAAAGAAGCAGTACCAGCTCTCTTTTGTTGAGGAAGTCATACCATTGGTGCCTATGATTTCGCCAACAGATATCCTACTGGCGGGGGGGGGGGGGTTCTTTTTATTTTTCTGCAAGGATTTTTTGGAGGAAGGTTTTGGGGGGATTGTTCAAATGCCATCTTGTTGAACAAAGATTTTACCACTTTGATGCCTTTTCAATTTATTGCTTGGCAACGTTGAATTTTCTTCTTTCTTACAGTTGTAGTCGATGGGGACATAAGCTGTCCATATTGGGAACCGTGCATAGTTTTACTAAATCAAGTAACAAATGAATATAGACAGGGCGGCGGCGACACGAATGACTACGTCATCGAGTTACGGGATGAAATCATGATGTAGGGCAAGATTATTAGGTGTAGATTAAGGAATGACTGGTCTGCCTCGTCATTTCTTGGTACGATATGAGTAACAGCGGGCGCCAACTCGCCATTTTGGCGTCACTTTCACGTCATCGAGTTACGGGATGAAATTGGTGCCAAATTAAAGATAAAATAAAGTATTTTAAGAATATTTCGGTCTACCTGCGCATATCCTGGTACAAACCCTCGGCAGACTGAAATTTATAACAAACAATGACGTTATAATGTAAAAATCAATACGACTACGTCATCGAGTTACGGGATGAAATCATGATGTAGGACAAGATTATTGGGTGTAGATTAAGGAATGACTGGTCTGCCTCGTCATTTCTTGGTACGATAGGAGTAACAGCGGGCGCCAACTGGCCATTTTGGCGTCACTTTCACGTCATCGAGTTACGGGACGAAATTGGTGCCAAATTAAAGCTAAAATAATGTATTTTAAGAATATTTCGGTCTGCCTGCGCATATCCTGGTACAAACCCTCGGCAGACTGAAATTTATAACAAAAAATGACGTTATAATGTAAAAATCAATACGACTACGTCATCGAGTTACGGGATGAAATCATGATGTAGGACAAGATTATTGGGTGTAGATTAAGGAATGACTGGTCTGCCTCGTCATTTCTTGGTACGATATGAGTAACAGCGGGCGCCAACTCGCCATTTTGGCGTCACTTTCACGTCATCGAGTTACGGGATGAAATTGGTGCCAAATTAAAGATAAAATAAAGTATTTTAAGAATATTTTTGTCTGCCTGCACATATCCTTTTACATATATATTCGGGATGAAGGCAAGAGAAATCGCTAACTTCAGAGCCCCGCCCACCCACTAACCGAGTTTCAATAGCTTTCATTTGACTAATTTTTCTGGAATAACGAGGCAGACCAGTCATTCCTTAATCTACACCCAATAATCTTCTCCTACATCATGATTTCATTCCGTAACTCGATGACGTAGTCATATTGATTTTTACATTATAACGTCATTGTTTGTTATAAATTTCAGTCTGCCGAGGGTTTGTGCCAGGATATGCGCAGGCAGACCGAAATATTCTTAAAATACTCTATTTTAGCTTTAATTTGGCACCAATTTCATTCCGTAACTCGATGACGTGAAAGTGACGCCAAAATGGCGAGTTGGAGCCCGCTGATACTCATATCGTACCAAGAAATGACGAGGCAGACCAGTCATTCCTTAATCTACACCCAATAATCTTGTCCTACATCATGATTTCATCCCGTAACTCGATGACGTAGTCATATTGATTTTTACATTACAACGTCATTTTTTGTTATAAATTTCAGTCTGCCGAGGGTTTGTACCAGGATATGCGCAGGCAGACCGAAATATTCTTAAAATACTTTATTTTAGCTTTAATTTGGCACCAATTTCATCCCGTAACTCGATGACGTGAAAGTGACGCCAAAATGGCCAGTTGGCGCCCGCTGTTACTCATATCGTACCAAGAAATGACGAGGCAGACCAGTCATTCCTTAATCTACACCCAATAATCTTCTCCTACATCATGATTTCATTCCGTAACTCGATGACGTAGTCATATTGATTTTTACATTATAACGTCATTTTTTGTTATAAATTTCAGTCTGCCGAGGGTTTGTACCAGGATATGCGCAGGCAGACCGAAATATTCTTAAAATACTTTATTTTAGCTTTAATTTGGCACCAATTTCATCCCGTAACTCGATGACGTGAAAGTGACGCCAAAATGGCGAGTTGGCGCCCGCTGTTACTCATATCTTACCAAGAAATGACGAGGCAGACCAGTCATTCCTTAATCTACACCCAATAATCTTGTCCTACATCATGATTTCATTCCGTAACTCGTTGACGTAGTCATATTGATTTTTACATTATAACGTCATTGTTTGTTATGAATTTCAGCCTGCCGAGGGTTTGTACCAGGATATGCGCAGGCAGACCGAAATATTCTTAAAATACTTTATTTTAGCTTTAATTTGGCACCAATTTCATCCCGTAACTCGATGACGTGAAAGTGACGCCAAAATGGCCAGTTGGCGCCCGCTGTTACTCATATCGTACCAAGAAATGACGAGGCAGACCAGTCATTCCTTAATCTACACCTAATAATCTTGTCCTACATCATGATTTCATTCCGTAACTCGATGACGTAGTCATATTGATTTTTACATTATAACGTCATTGTTTGTTATAAATTTCAGTCTGCCGAGGGTTTGTACCAGGATATGCGCAGGCAGACCGAAATATTCTTAAAATACTTTATTTTAGCTTTAATTTGGCACCAATTTCATCCCGTAACTCGATGACGTGAAAGTGACGCCAAAATGGCGAGTTGGCGCCCGCTGTTACTCATATCGTACCAAGAAATGACGAGGCAGACCAGTCATTCCTTAATCTACACCTAATAATCTTGTCCTACATCATGATTTCATTCCGTAACTCGATGACGTAGTCATATTGATTTTTACATTATAACGTCATTGTTTGTTATAAATTTCAGTCTGCCGAGGGGTTGTACCAGGATATGCGCAGGCAGACCGAAATATTCTTAAAATACTTTATTTTAGCTTTAATTTGGCACCAATTTCATCCCGTAACTCGATGACGTGAAAGTGACGCCAAAATGGCCAGTTGGCGCCCGCTGTTACTGATATCGTACCAAGAAATGACGAGGCAGACCAGTCATTCCTTAATCTACACCTAATAATCTTGTCCTACATCATGATTTCATTCCGTAACTCGATGACGTAGTCATATTGATTTTTACATTATAACGTCATTGTTTGTTATAAATTTCAGTCTGCCGAGGGTTTGTGCCAGGATATGCGCAGGCAGACCGAAATATTCTTAAAATACTCTATTTTAGCTTTAATTTGGCACCAATTTCATCCCGTAACTCGATGACGTGAAAGTGACGCCAAAATGGCGAGTTGGCGCCCGCTGTTACTCATATCGTACCAAGAAATGACGAGGCAGACCAGTCATTCCTTAATCTACACCCAATAATCTTGTCCTACATCATGATTTCATCCCGTAACTCGATGACGTAGTCATATTGATTTTTACATTATAACGTCATTTTTTGTTATAAATTTCAGTCTGCCGAGGGTTTGTACCAGGATATGCGCAGGCAGACCGCAATATTCTTAAAATACTCTATTTTAGCTTTAATTTGGCACCAATTTCATTCCGTAACTCGATGACGTGAAAGTGACGCCAAAATGGCGAGTTGGCGCCCGCTGTTACTCATATCGTACCAAGAAATGACGAGGCAGACCAGTCATTCCTTAATCTACACCTAATAATCTTGTCCTACATCATGATTTCATTCCGTAACTCGATGACGTAGTCATATTGATTTTTACATTATAACGTCATTGTTTGTTATAAATTTCAGTCTGCCGAGGGTTTGTACCAGGATATGCGCAGGCAGACCGAAATATTCTTAAAATACTCTATTTTAGCTTTAATTTGGCACCAATTTCATCCCGTAACTCGATGACGTGAAAGTGACGCCAAAATGGCAAGTTGGCGCCCGCTGTTACTCATATCGTACCAAGAAATCACGAGGCAGACCAGTCATTCCTTAATCTACACCCAATAATCTTTTCCTACATCATGATTTCATCCCGTAACTCGATGACGTAGTCATTTGTGTCGCCGCCGCCCGCTCTAATAAGGAAAATATTTTTAAGCAAAATATGCAATAGCAATCGAAAATATGTTTTATTAGCTTTCTAAAGTACTCCACTTTTCAACATTTAATGTAATTTTACCATATCTAATAAGAATTTAAGCTTACAAGTAATTAAGATCAGCATATCTCGAAACAACAGGTTTCCTCGTAAATAGCGAATAGCGCGCCTTTTTACACTTTCCAGCCTTAATTATCGTTTCAACTGCTTTTCTTCGCGAAACTGATGAGCATCTCTCGATTAAAATTATTACCTTTAAAAATATTAGGGGTGTCCATATTGAGAGCCCTGTCCATATAGGGTACAAATACCTTATATATATATGAAAGGATAAAAAACTAAACCTTTTTTAAAATTTAAATTTAAAATTATAATTCAAAAGATATTAAAGGATAAAAAATTAAACCCTTTTTAAAATTTAAATTTAAAGATAAAATTCGAAAGTTTAAAGTCTCATTTAATATTTTAAACTTTAATTCTGATGCTTAAAAGCAGTTTGCCCCTGATAAATTTATTTTCCAGCAATACACCTTATTACTTTCAGAGATCATTTTTGGACGCTCCTTAAAATTAAAATTGATTACCTAAGGGCTTTTTACATTCACTTGTGGTTAGGGCCTCATACGTCACCGACCCGGGAATTGTGCGGGCTTTGACCACATATCAATCAAAATCTAATGAATCAATTAAATTAAATGTTCCTCCCAAATTCACTACTGTGCCCCCTGCTGGAAAATATTACAATCCCTAACAAATTAGCAAGAACGCGCGCGAAAAACGGGAGATTTTGCAGATTTGAAGCGTTTGCAGAAACTACGACCATGTAACGCTCCATAATGTACGCATTTGGCTCCGGAACCTCCCATCGAACTCGCGAATCTATCTGTACGAAGAGCAGCCTAATAAAAAGAGTTCGAACCAACAAGAGGCTCCTGAGTCAACTTCTTATGCCACGACCGACACCCCTGAGGACATTACATATATACACTATAGTGTCCAAAAGTTAAGCATAATTGGTAATTAAGTAAGTAATGAAAGAAATATAAATCGAAATGTGGTGAAACTCCAGATGTGCAAATTAGTACGCGTCATATATTTTGGCGAAGAGTTTTCCCAGAAATCGAACAGGGGACCGTCAACAAATTGAAAAAGAACGAAGATCTTTTGGATAACCCTGTCAAAACTAATGTAGCAAAAGCGTTCAAACTGCACATTATGATTAAGTGGCTTATTGTAATGTACTGTGTTTATTTTTATAAGGATAGCATGCATTCTCGTAGAGAAATTAAGGTTTTTATAAAAACAGTCCTAAATTTTTCCAAGTTTTTTGCTTATAATTTGCAGAATTCTTAATATAAGATAATGTTCTTTTCTGAAAATATGACAAACGTCATTGTACAAAATACCCTGTCATCAGAATTTAAAAATGTATGAAAAATGAGTAGGTTTAGCAAATAATTTTTCATTGCGCATGCGTCAACGATATCAAAATTTCATTTGCATATTGTGTTAGCTAAATGTATAGAGCAACTTCTGTAAAAGTTTCAAAAACATAGCTTGAAAATTCTGAAAATGATCGTCTATAGAATCAAATCAAAATCCGTTATTCCTAAAAGGAAGCAAAAAAATCAGGGTTTTTACCAAATATAGTTGTACGTGTAATATTGTATAGGCACTAAACAATGGAATATGGATACAACCCCTCATCTTTTTGTTTCCTTTAGGGAATAAAGGATTTTGATCTCATTCTATCAACGATAATTTTTAGAATTTTTAAGCTATGTTTTTGAGACTTTCACAAAAGTTGCTCTATACATTTAACTAACATAATATTCAAATCAAATTTTAATAGCGTTCACGCATGCGCAGTAAAAAATTATTTAGTAAACCTGCTCATTTGTCATACAATTTTTATTATTTTTTAATTCTGGTGACAAGGTATTGTGTACAATGATGTCTGTCATATTTTCGGCAAAGAACATTATTTTATATTAAGAACTCTGCAATTATAAGCAAAAAACTTGGAAAAATTTAGGACTGTTTTTATAAAAACCTTAATTTTTCTACGAGAATATATGCTATCCTTATGAAAATAAACACAGTACATTACAATAAACCACTTAATCATAATGTGCAGTTTGAACGCTTTTGCTACATTAATTTTGACAGGGTTATTCAAAAGATCTTCGTTCTTTTTCAATTTGTTGACGGTCCCTTGTTCGATTTCCGGGAAAACTCTTCGTGAAAATATATAACGCGTACTAATTTGTTTACACACCTGGAGTTTCACCACATTTCGATTTAAATTTCTTTCATTACTTACTTAATTACCAATTATGCTTAACTTTTGGACACCAGTGTATATGTATATAGTATATATATATATATATATAAAGAAAATTAGAACTTGATATAGGTATTGCCATGTGTCTTTATACTTTTTTGTTTTTTAAAATGACTGCGTTTAATTTTTCTTACACCACATTTATGAATAATTTGAGCCGGATCAAGCATTCCATGTTTAATCTACTGATAAAGTTTTATTTTTTATTTTTTAATAACTGGATTAAAATTCATAATTAATCTGGAAAACCCTCAACATTTCGCAAATAATTGTTGAAATTTGCCAATTGATATTTGTGTGCCTCTGAAAAGGTTGCGGAATTATTTAATTAGCATATATTATGCATAATTCAATGGAAATTGTGATTTAGAACGTTTATTGAAGCTTTCTCGATCATTTCGTCATTTTAAATTTCAAATGTTTTAATAGTTGGAATACAATTCATACGGTATTATTATATTACGGTATCATACGGTATTATTATATTACGGTATCATACAATTGCGAGTTTTTGTCAGTTACTTATGTAACTGACAAAAAATCCGTGACAGTACACGCGTGGTTGTTGAAATATGCCAAGTAGCATCCATGTGCCTCTGAAAAGATCATAAAATTAGTTAATTAGCATATATTATGTATAATTCACTAGAAATGAAACTTTAGATCATTTAGTGAAGTTTTTTTATTCATTTCATCATTTTAAATTTCATATGTTTTAGTTGGAATAAAATTCATAAGTAACTGGCGAAACCTTCGACAATGCGTAAGTTGTTGAAATATACCAAGAAATATCTGTGTGCCTCTGAATAGATCGTGGAATTAGTTAATTAACATACATTATGTATAATTCAATAGAAAAGGGGATTTAGAATGTTTATTGGAGTTTTTGCGACCATTTCACCGATCATTTTAAATTTCAAATGTTTAATAGTTGGAATAAAATTCATAAGTAACTGGCAAAAATTCGCGACAATGCGCGTAATTGTTGAAATATACCAAATGGCATTTGAGTGTCTCTGAACTGATAATAGAATCAGTTAATTAATATCTATTATGTATGATACCATAAAATTGGTAATTTAGAAATTTTATTGGAAGTTTTCCGATCATTCGACATTTAAAATTTTAATTTTTTAAAAGACCATTCTTAACAAGCATTCGTACCTTTAAAGAAACTTCAAACTAAATTTTTAACTTCTAGTCCCTTCAGTATGACAAAAATCCCAGTTTAAATCTTTTATTTTTCTGTTACAGTCTTCTAAATTTCGATCTAACTCATATCGTGCCAATCATTTAATAATTAATATTTTTTATAAAATCTTAAATGTGTGTTTCTCTAAGCCTATATATGCACATAAATTGATAAAGCATACCGGAATTTTTTCCTTCAATCGGCACAGTTAGTTTTAAAAATACGACAGTGGTACAATCCGCTGCTACTCGTGGTTACTTAAGAGGAATGGGAGGGAGGAGCATCTTATAGGCCAACAATATATTTTTTATAGATAGATGTTAGTTTAGTTGCACAGATTTTTAGTTGTATATCTTTTAAAATAACATATATATATACAGGGTATCCAGTAAAGGACTGACCCATTTTGAATGTAAATAACAGAAAAACGGTTTGAGATAAAAATGGGCGGTTTGTTGCATTGTTATTAGAAAATCAATAAATTTTTAGAAATACACTTCCTTAAAATAGTTCAAAATTCGGACAACAGATGGCGCTGGCTGTGGCAACCGGTTGTCGAAATTCAGACATTACTCTAGTTTTAATATACATGAACTTTTCGGTTCATTTCGCAGAGTCAAATCTTAGACGACATATTGAATCGACTCTCCAATCACCGACAGAAATAGAGTTTGTTGGAGGGAAAGAGATTAAAAATAATATTTATGTTTGAATAATGTCTACTTTCCTTAATAAAAACGAACAAAACATACTTTTTTAATGACCGTTAATTTTCACACAATTACTATAAGTAAATTGTAATAAAAATGATTTTGAAACCGATTAACTGATTCTCTTTTAATGTGTAATAAATTGAAAATATAGGATAAACACTGTTTTTTTTTTTAATAAAAGAAATTAATATTTAATCTAAGCATATAATTCATTAAATAGTATGAAATTGTATTAAAAAAAATTAATGATGTCAAAAAACTTCAAGAGATGGATCAAGCAAACTCTTCTTGCCCGTACGTCGTGTAGAAATCAGAAATTAAAATAGTGATACGCAAATAGCGGTGGCAAATTCCCTGTCTAAAATAAAATTGGGACAGTGACTTATAAATCGGCACATAAAAATATATTTTACCTTAGAATAAAGGCTCGTTTATATTTCGTCTATAATAAATCCTGTCTTAAACATAAAAAAATATTGATCACGACGGAGAAAGTACCATATGGAACTACATACTAAGACGGAAACCTGTCTAAAATGAAATATTTTTCAGAGTTCGAGTTTCAGAATTCAAGTTTTTAGAATCATTTTTTTTAAAATAATGTTAAATGTAAAAATATGAATATAATGTAGGGATGAATTCGGTTTTCGGAAAAATGAACAATATTTCGTTTTAGGCATGTTTCCGTCTTAGCAGCTGGTTTTGTATATTACTTTCTCCGCCGAAATCAATATTTTTTACGTTTAAAACAAGATTTATTATAAACGGATCCTTCATTCTAAAGTTTTTTATATTTTTATGTGCCGACTTATAAGTCACTGTCCCGCTTTTTTTAGACAGGGTACTTGATCCAACACTATTTCCGTACCACTGTTTTAACCACTTAACTGATTTCACTGCACGACGTGGGCAAGAAGAATTTGCTTGATCCATTGCTTCAAAGATTTATCCACTTAAAAAAGCGGTGTTTATCCCATATTTTCAATTTACTGTACGTAAAAATAGAATCAGCTAACTCGTTGCAAAAACATTTTTTGAATACAATTTATTTATGGTAAATGTGTGAAATGTCAATGTTTATTAAAAAGTATATTTTATTGGTTTTCATTAAGTATAATAGACATTATTCAATTATAAATATTATTATAAATCTCTTACCATCGAACAAACTATTTCTGCAGGTGAGTGGAGATTCGATTCAACATGTTGACTGAGATTCGACTCTACGAAATGAACCAAAAAGCTCATGCATATGAAAACTAGAGTAATGTCTGAATTTCGACAGTTTGTTGCTGCCGCCAGCGCCATCTGTTGGACGAATTTTGAACTATTTTAAGAAAGTGCATAACTAAAAAATTATTGATTTTCTGTTAACAATGCAGCAAACCGCACATTTTTATAACCGTTTTTTGTTATTTACATTCAAAATGGGTCAGTCATTTACTCGACACCCTGTATATACAGGGTGAGCAAAAAGTCCGTAAAAACTTTAAAAATTCATAAAAACCGAAAAAATAACCGAAATGAAAAACGGTTTGCAGGGTTAGCATCCATAGGTCACGGGGATTTTTTTAAGACAGAAATAAAAAATAATTAAAAAAACAGCCGACAGATGGCGCTGGTACTTGCGATTTCCGCGGAAATATGCAAATGAACCGGTTATAAGAGCTTGCGCTCCTAATCCACAACTAGTTCACCGTTGTGAGCCGTGAACTTGATCAAGGATGCTCACTGCGAAAGACAAAGCTTTGTTGGTGAAGTTATTTTACATGAACAAGGAATCAGCGACTATTGCTTTGCGTAAATTCCGATTTCAAAAGGATTTGAGGACGGGAAAGGGGCCTTTAACAGCGTCAGGCCTCATAAAGCTTGTTCGGCGGTTTGAAGAAACATTCTGTTCTTTATTTGGGTATCTTTTCTTTGATTTGGATACGTCAGCGCCACCTATTGGCTGTTTTTTGAATTATTTTTTTTCATGTCTTAAAAAAATCCCCGTGACCTATAGATACTAACCCTGCAAACCGTTTTTCATTTCGGTTATTTTTCGGTTTTTATGAATTTTTAAAGTTTTTACGGACTTTTTGCTCACCCTGTATATAAACTTTAGAAAATCTTCATTAACCGGTTGAACTTCGACTTTTCTGCAAGATTCCTTGGAATATGAAATTTGAAATAGGCAACTGTTATAAATCTTGAAAAAACAATTATGCTCATCTCAGATTGTCATCGCTAAACTGCTGATTGAGCTTCCATGAAACAAGTAAGGCCGTAAAAGAGGATGAGAGGTTTCACATACCGCACGACACTTACTACTTTTACATGTACTGATTTTTCAACCTCCTCTATTACGGTTTAAACGCACTAACTTATAAAAGACAGTATCTTTTTTCCTCTTTGAATTGAAGTAAAATAAGCTGCTACTGATTTACATTTTTACCATTTGGGATTTACATCATGTTCTTCATTGTAATAAAAACTAAAATTTTAATCACGCCTGCAACTTCTTTTGGTCGCAATTCACACCGATTGTCTCTTCTATCTTCTCTCTAGATTGATCATCAATATTTTCAGTGTCACTTAGTACGTCGGTATCTAGAGGTAAAATCTTCCATTCATTGGAGAGTTCTGCTCTCAAAGCTGGTATGCGAGAAGTGCTGGATTTGTATCCAATCGCACACTGTAAAAAATTTTGGTCTCGAATCACGGTGGTTATACCGTCAACTTTGTGACACTTCCTTTTACCGTTATTTTACTGGACGGTATATTTACCGTAAAATACTTAAAGTACATGTACCGTAATTTAACTGAACATAAATTTAAATATTTTGTGGTATATGTACCGTAAAATATTTAAAGTATATGTACCGTAATTTAACTGGACGGTATATGTACCGTAAAGTATTTAAAGTACATGTACCTTAAAAAAATATCGTTACGGCATATATACCGTAAATTAAATGTAAGGTATATGTACCGTAAAAAATATTTTTACAGCACAGATACCGTAAATTAAATGTACGACATATGTACCGTAAAAAATATTTATACAACATATATACCGTAAATTAAATGTGCGGTATATGTACCGTAAAAACATTTGTAATCAGTATGTGTACCGTAAATGAAATATACGGTATATATACCGTAAAAATACAGGATGATCCAAAAAAAAAACCCTCCCACATTTGACAGGTTAAAAAAAACAAAAACGACTCTAATGAGAAACTTATTTGTTAAAAATATAGAATAGATATGACGAGAGTTTAAAATGACTATTTTTCAGGAATGACTTCTGGAAAGTGTCTTCCATTGCGAGCAATATAGATTTCAAGACGATGTCTGGAATCTATCATCACGAACGCATCGTCTTGTGGGAGAATTACTACTTCTACTCACTTGAGGTGAGAATGAATGTAGGTCTTGTCTCAAGATTGCCTCAAGCAGAGGTAGCCGCTTCCACAAGACATAATATGTTAGGGGATGATATATTTCAGATATTGTCTAGAAATTTATATTGCTTATAATGGATAACACTTACCAAGCATCATTTCTAAAACATAGTCATTTTAAACTCTTGTCATACACACTGCATATTTTAAAACAAACAAGTTTCTCTTTACAGTCCTTTTTTGTTTTATATTATCCTGTCAAACATGGGATATTCTTATGTGTTATTCTGTAATCAGAATCGACGAATATACATGGTAAGCACAAGTCTCACTCTTATTATAAAAACTTATTTTGGCGAGAAATATTAGATATGTGAGGATACATTTAAATATTTTGATAAAAAATTTAATAAAACCATTTGTAGATCGTCAAGTTGTGCAATGATATGCATACTGGTAAAAAACAATACATATATATATATATATATTATTTTTCACAAATATAAAATTTTCTGTATTTCTTAAGAAATATTTTTTTTCTTTTTGTTTTTTGTCATTACTTACAATTGTTCAAAAAAAAAAAAAAATGGTAAAATCTAACTAAAAACAATGAATTTGAATTATACTTACATAGCTGTCAATTACTACACCTTTTCTACATTTATTTTTTATACCATTATTTTAAAATAGTTACTGCTGTAACATTTCAGATTTAAATATACAGTGAAAATTATTATTTTAAAATAGAGGTATAAAGATGCTGTAAAAGTAGTATGCACTTAGAGAATTAAAAATAAAAATCACAAAAAAGTGTTTACATTTGTGACCGCTATGATAAAGTGAGATGATCTCTGATAAAATAAAATGCTAATATTAAATTACTTTCTTACATTTCTATAAATTATTAAAACTGAAAATAATTAATTGATCTTATATTATTTTTATTAAATAGTAACAATTTATTAAATTTTATTAAATATTAACAAATAATTCAAGAGTACTGACTGCCGAAAAATTATTTCACACTTCTTTTGTTGTTTCACAGACATAATTATAAAAACTAAAGGATCAGAAGGGCGTGAAGAGAATACAAATCACATACACTTTCAAAAAATAAAGTAAAATTAATAAAAGTGGTCAAAATTATACATATACATTAATATTCTTGTTACTTACTTGGAAATTGGGATTTTTATTTTTATTTTCTCAACATACAAATCTAAAATTTCTTACATTCATTTAAAAGTTTAAGAATGTCACTGTCTAGCAAATCACCACTTTTTAATTTTTTTTAAATGGAAATGTGCTATTATATTATTCTATATTGATATGTAATTTATAGCTTATAATCTTAATAACAAACTTTAATTCTCCCTACAGATCAAGAAAAGTAAAAACTAGTTGTCGTTTGCAAAATTGCCTATAACGTGAAAAAAAGTTAATAAAAAATGAAAAATGTATTTTCCTTCCAAATAGTTAAATAGTCAAGACTAAATTTATACATTCATGCTTAAAAATAAGTTTAAAATTGTATAAAAACTTTGCATTGTTAAGGAGAGGGTTTGAGAATCATATTAAAATTACAAATATAAATATTTTAGAACATTTACAAAATAAATGAATATCATTATGATTCAGACATATATAAAACAAGCAATTAAAATATAAAAAGATATTTATTACAACGATTAAATTACATTAATACACTATATCATGATGCATTGTTATAATATTTATGTATACAATTTATTTTCTTCTACACAGTGCGGCATTTACATTTATATAAAAATTCCAATAGTTTTGCCCACTTGCTGCATTTTGATTATCCGCCAATTGATTATTTGTAGTTTGTACCACACACAGGGTTGACCAACATCAAGTACCTTAAAGAAAAAGATTCATTCAACATGGGTATAAGCATTAAAATATATTATCGAAAAAAATACAAAAGTAATTTGTAGAAATGGTTTCACAAAATCACCTTAAGAGGTTATTTCAATATTCACAAGAAGGAACAAGAATGCTAATATTAATCCTATGGGAGCGTTATTTTCAATTCTCTCGCTTTGATTTTAATATATATATATATATATATATACATATATATATATATACATACAATAGATGATCTACTGGGCTACTTTTCATTTTCTTATTTTAGTTATAGACTTTTTATATATATATTTGGGTAGTTTCAATTTCCAAACCAGTTCTGTAGATGAAGGAAAACTAAAAAAAAATGTCTAAAACTAAGATTTAAAAATTAAAAAACTACCGCAGGTACATCGCCCTCAGTTATCCTACACAGAAATTACTAAACAATATTTATATCCATGTTAAATATTATAAAATAACGCTCCCATAGAATTTACATTAGTGTGTTCGTTTCTTCCCATGACTAGTGTGGTACTTCCCGTGACTCTTAAGAACCTACACCAGTCCCGTGGCTAAATGCCAATATTTAATGCTGAATTCACGGAAAAATTTCTTAGAATTTTCTAATTTGTATTTTAGTATTTTTTTTTTTTTTTTTTTTTTTGGATGTGAAATTTTAAATTGATATATTTTGTTGTGTGTTTGTACTTTTTCAACTTTTGTAACCAATTCTTAAGGCGAAAATAGTTTTATTTTTAGAACTGCTTTCAAAGTAGAAGCATCTGCACGTAAAAAAGTCCTTCCGGCAGTGCCGGGAGGAAAAGGTAGCTTTCATATACCTTATTTATTTATTTTAAATTAAGTTATGTTATTCAAACATACGAAGCTCAAATTAGTGGAGTCCGATTATATAAGATTGAATACTCGTTTTGGGCAATACTGAATATTAATGAGAATTTTTATAAATTAGTCATCTTTTATTGAAGCTGGTTTTATTTTAAGCGATTTATAGGGTCTCCAAATTCCACGATATCATGAAGTACATGCCATTTTAAAACAATATAATGGATAAAACAATCCAATGAGCTTGGTCGAAATTTTAATTCATGTACAAGCGCACACTCACATCGAAATCGATTAATATATACAAGGGCTGTCGCTGGCAAATTGATTTAAAAAAATGTCATCCACATTAAAAATCCAAACTGCTATATCTCACGCGCTTTTTAAGGAAAAGACAAAGCAAAAAGTATTCCGTAATTCATTATTAATATCAAACACTTTAGAAAGAATCTTTCCTCAATTTCTAAATTTTTCTTTGTACATCATTATACATTTAAAAGATTTTTGATAAACTTAAATGGACACCATTTTGAAACAAGATGGCATCTGATGCTGCCCAACGAACTCGGTCGAGCCATTTCTATGTACTATGTACATACCAAGTTTCATTGAAATCGGTTCATAAATACGATAGTTACAGCGTGACAAAAATCATATATATATATATATATATATATACAAGGTGTATCGAAACTATTGGTCGATGTCGATAAAAAAAATGTCGATAGAGGGCGCTTTAGACTTTGGAGTAACGAACAACTATTTTTTACGGTTATTTTTTGCATCTCATTAATTTTTTTTAGAAGCTTAGACATAAACTTGAATTTTGAGCACAAAATGTGAATCACTGGGAGTGGTTAAGTAGCGCAAACTGAACTGAGTTAAAGGGGAGGGGCAGGTTCAAATTTCAAATGATTATAAAAAAAAAAGGAAAAATTGGTCGATCCGTTTGCGGTTTTCGCTAAAACTATTCTTTATGTCAATGTGTATGTAATATGTAAATGTTTATTTGAAAATAAATTTTTAAAATAACTTTAAAAAAATTTTGTTAGAAGGCGCTTTAAACTTAAGAGTAACCAACAGCTATTTTTAACCGTTAATTTTTGCTTCTAATTAAATGCAAAATCTTAGACTTAAATTTTGAGCTCAAATTCTGAATCGTTGGGAGTAATTAGGTAGCACAAAAATGAACTGTGTTTGAGGTGGAGGGGGGGTTAATTTCAACTCCTGAACACAGTTCAATTTGCGCTTCTTAACCCCTCCCAATGATTCAGAATTCGAGCTCAAAATTTAAGTCAAAGCTTTTGCAAGTATTTAATTAGATACAAAAAATAACGGTCAAACATAGCTGTTGGTTACTCTTAAGTTCAAAGCGCCCTCTAACGAAATTTTTTTAAATTATTTTTAAGAAAATACCCACGGAAATACTGAAGAAAATTGCTTGCGGTTTTCTCTAAAGGAAAACCGCTAACGAATCAACCAATTTTTTCTTTTTTTTTTTATAATCATTTGAAATTTGAACTTGCCTTCCACTTCAACTCAGTTCAGT
This sequence comes from Maratus speculifer, assembly GCA_964019185.1. NCBI lineage: Eukaryota > Metazoa > Arthropoda > Arachnida > Araneae > Salticidae > Maratus > Maratus speculifer. The sequence goes on from OZ025298.1 coordinate 220,915,436, forward strand.
TTGCGCTACTTAACCACTCCCAGTAATTCAGATTTTGTGCTCAAAATTCAAGTTTATGCCTAAGCTTTTAAAAAAATTTAATGAGATGCAAAAAATAACCGCAAAAAATACTTGTTTGTTGTTCAAAAGTCTAAAGCACCCTCTATCATCATTTTTTGAAATTTATCTTTATATTTTTTTTTTTTAAGAAAAGACTGATTTAAAGAGTAGTTTTAGCAAAAACCACAAACGAATCGACATATTTTTCCGTTTTTTATAATCATTTGAAATTTGAACCTCTAAACATAGTTCAGTTAGCGCTACTTAAGCACTCACAACTATTCAGATTTTGAGCTCAAAATTTAAGTCTAAGCTTCCGAAAACATTTAATGAGATGCAAAAATAAAGGCAAAAAATAATTGTTTGTTACTCCAAAGTCTAAAGCGCCCTCTATTGGCATTTTTTGAAATTTATCTTTACAACTTATTCTAAAGAAAATACTGACACAAAGAGTAGTTTTAGTGAAAACCGCAAATCAATCGACAAATTTTTCCGTTTTTTATGCTTATTTGAAATTTTAGTTCCTAAACTTTAATGGCACCTATCTCCTTCGGAAGACATTTGGGTCCCTTAGTTTCCTATTCAATATTGTTTGTCTTGATGTGTACTATCACCTCTTAAAGTTTTGCCCAATAGTTTAGATACACCCTGTATATATATATATATATATATATATATACACTATATTGCCATTGATTATTGGACACTTGTGATTTTAGACATTTTGTTAAATATCTAGAAAAATACATGAGGAATCATCTCGAAATTCTTAGTGTATAAATATAATAGTATAAGTCATACATCTCTGTGAAGATGTTTTCCCGATACTCCATAGGGGACCGTCAACAAATTAAAAAATAATGAATATCTTTTGAATAACCCTGTCAAAACTAATGTAGCAAAAGCGCTCAAACTCTAGATTATGATTGAATGCCTTATTGTAATACACTGTGTTTATTTTTATGCAAATAGCATGCATACTAGCAGAGTAATTAAGGTTTTTATAAAAGTGGTCCCAAATTTTTCCAAGTTTTTCCCTTTTAATTTTCAGAGTTCTTAATATAAAATAATATTTTTTTTTTCAGAAAATATGACAAACAACATTGCACACAGCACCCTGTAATCAGAATTAAAAAATAATAAAAATTGTATGAAAAATGAGTAGGTTTACTAAATAATTGTTTACTGCGCATGCGTCAAAGATATCAAAATTTCATTTGCATATTATCTTAGCTATATGTATAGAGCAACTTTTGTAAAAGTCTCAAAATCATAGCTTGAAAATTCTGAAAGTAATCGTCTATAGAAAAGGGACAAAATCCGTTGTTTCCAAAATGAAACAAAAAAATGAGGGATTTTATCCAAATGTAGTAGTACATCCCGTATTGTGTATTCTATATTGACACTAATCAATGAATATATGGATACAACCCCTCTTGTTTTTGCTTCATTTTGAGAATAACGGATTTTCAACTTATTCAATGGACGATTATTTTTAGAATTTTTAAGTTATGATTTTGTCACTTTCACAAAAGTTGCTCTATACAGTTAGCTAACATAATATGCAAATGAAATTTTGATATCATTGACGCATGCGCAGTAAAAAATTATTTAGTAAACTAATTCATTTTGTATACAGTTTTCATTATTTTTTAATTCTGATTACAGAGTACTGTGTGCAATGTTGTTTGTCATATTTTCCGAAAAAAATAATATTTTATATTAAGAACTCTGAAAATTATAAGGAAAAAACTTGGAAAAATTTGGGACCATTTTTATAAAAACCTTAATTACTCTGCGAGTATGCATGCTATTTGCATAAATATAAACACAGTGTATTACAATAAAGCATTCAAACATAATCTAGAGTTTGAGAGCTTTTGCTACATTAGTTTTGACAGGGTTATTCAAAAGATATTCATTATTTTTAATTTGTTGACGGTCCCCTATGGCGTTTTGGGGGAAAATTTTCACGGAGATGTATGACTTATACTATTATATTTATACACTAAGAGTTTCGAGATGATTCCTCATGTATTTTTCTAGATATTTAACAAAATGTCCAATAATCAATTGCAATATAGTGTATATATATATATGTGTCAACATTTGAACGGAGGGTGGTTTTGGGGTCTGGGGGTCATGATCGATGAAAATATACCAAAATTTTCCGGAAGTGCTTTTCTCCGTGCTTTTTCTCTTTCAATATAGATAGCTTTTTACTTTTTCTAATGAAAGCTACCTAAAACTGTAACAAACAATTGAAAAAGTAGAAATGCACAATAAAATTTACGTACTGCACCCTGTGTGAAAAAAAAATCATTTAAAAATATTAAAAGGGGGGGGGGGGCAAGAGGTCTGTAAATAACAATACCACAGAATTAATATTTAGATTGAAAATTTCTTACCGAGCCTAGTGTAGGCTATGTGTTTAAACAAAAATGGAATTGTCGGAAATGAAATCCTTAATTTAATACATTCTCTCAACAATGCACACATTATCAAGTAATTGTTATTTATTCAGTTAAAATTTTGAAATTTTTTCTGATTGTTTACCATATCATTTTGAAACAAAAGCACGTGACATAATTTGTCATAATTTTTTTTTTTTTTTTTTTTTTTTTTTAATTTAATAGTTATTAAAAAGTGGGGTAATTTAAAATCGTTATAACTCGAAATATTATTTGTAGAATTTCTTTTCATTTATATAAACAGATATATATAAGCTTTAATTCTGATTTAGGAATTTTAAAAGCATTAATTGGAATAAAAATTAAAAAATATTTAAAGTAAAAAATTTAAAAAAAATGTAATTTTTAAAATCATATTTTTAAAATTAAATATATATTTTTTAATTTGCTGAAGAAAAATTAATATAAAACAATTGAAAAAGATTTGTTCCAATTTTAAACAAGATTTTTTTAAACCGCTATTGGGTTAAAATAATTTAAATACAAGAAATGGTGAAAAAACTCATGAAGAAAAAAAGCATTTTCACAGAAAGTCATTTTTATGAGAACGATTGCTTTGAATACAAGATTTTAAAAAGAAACCAAAAAGAAAAAAATAATATTTCTTGTTACAGTTAAAATAGAAACAAGGTTTTAAACGTAATTTTAAGCAGAATTTTTAATGTAATAAAACTGTTTAATAAAATTTGAATATTTTGTTTCTTGCACCCCCTTAAGCACCGAAAGTTACAGGTCGCAGCATATAATGAGCCGCGTGTGGCATCTCGCGACAGTGAATCTGTAATTATAATGAAGGGCAGGGTATGAAAAAGAAGTCAATTAAAAAACTCTGTTTATTTGAAGAATGGAAGAGAGGTTAAAAAGTTTAAAAAAAAATTCTAACTAGAAATAAGTAAAAAGCATGCGTTTAACAATGATAATACTGAGATGCTATTTTAGCTAGATTATGTGTGAGTTAAATGTACCTACAAATAAAATTATGCTATTAGTAATAACTAATAGTCATTATATTATTATTACCATTATGGGTTTGAAATATTACAAGAAATGTATCAAGCCTTTGATTTAAAAAAAAAAAAATCAAATATCGACTTTGTGTTTGATTTTATTTGTTTTTCAAAAATTAAAATAAGAAACTATGATCAAGACTGTGCAATAAAAAATGCTGATACTCAGTCATATCCACTATTTTTTGCAATCACTATTCATATTGCAAGCCTTATAGCAGAAAGGTAAAGAATGGAGACGGGTGTTACAGATTTTCTTTTCTTCTTTGTAGATTATTTTTTCATCAAACATTTCTTTTGTTTTAAGTTATATTTAACACTTTAATACTGAATGCAAAAATGTGAGTTAGTTATTAACAGAACTGAATAAAATGCGTAAAATCGTTAAAAGTAAATGTTTAATTAACGCTGCAATTGCAAAACATTTTACCTATGGATTATTTTCTGCCTCTGTAGTATCTGCCGCAGACAATCGAGAATTTTTTTTGGTACTGGGTATCCAAGTTCCAAGGGTTAGTTCCAAGTCTACTCCTCCATTATACTTCAAAATTGAAATTGGGTAGCCATATTCCTTCTCCATTCCAAATTTTCTGTTATTGAAAATAAACATATATTATTTCTTAACGATTTAAATATACCAAATGAAAAAAAGTCTTTATACCAAACATTTTATTAATATATATCAATATTTTTCTGGATTGCTTGTCAAAAACTGTGAAAACATGTTTTAATTCCAAAAATTTTTGAAGAGTTTGGACAATAATGACTACGAAAATAAATAAATAAATAAAATACCAGAGGAAGACCCCTAGCTTTTCCGTCATATTAAAATTACTCAATATCAAAAAGTAAATGTTTAAAAAAAAAAAACCGAAAACATAATAACTATATTCTTATAATTCTCTAAGTAATCAATTTGAAAAACAAAGAAATCACACAAGGTTTTGGCGTGTAAGAAACTAAATAGTTATACTGTAAATCAATGATTTTTACTGTTATTAATATTTTATCACAAAAATTACGCAGGCTGATTTCGAAGATCTCAAATAGATGATAATTATAATTTACACTTCCCGTAAAACTTCTAATATTGAGAACATGTGATAAAATATGGATTGGTATGTACACCTCTTTGTTTTAAGACAGGGGTGCAAAAGTCTTTGCGCCAGTTGCTCCTATGCTCTCACTACTAATTTTTTTTCGACTTGTATCATCTAATAATTTGTATAAATTTCTTGCTAGAATGCTATTAAATTTTACTCCGTGGTGAATGATTGCCCCCCGCTGGTGCCTAGATTTTTACACCAATGGTCTAAAATCTAAATATGTAAAACTGTAAAATTTGAATGTAAACTTACGTAATCAGGCACAATCAAAGCGAAATTCGGGGCCTATTTAAAAAAAAAAATCATTGAATAATAGGCTCTTTCACAAAATCAGACATTTCATCATTATTTTTACCACCCAAATTAAAAAGTTCACCAGAAAGTAAATTTTTAACACAAAGACTTAAATACGATTCAATAAACTCTGTGTGCAAAAAAGACAAATTAAAATAAAGAATACTGCCCAGTTAAACTCATGGCATTGAGCTCACAGGCTACAAATACTAATTGTACATTAAAGCCTTATATTTTCAAGGGTTAATTCCGTTCGAAAAAAAATTAAGAAGGGGAAACAGCTCTCCCCTTTCCTCTTTTTTTATACTTAATCATTGAACCTCCTATACTATCAAAGACATGCTTTATCATATAAAAAATCTATATCCAAAATTCAGAGCAAATGAGATAATTCTGAATAAAAACCCATTTAACATTTATATAATTTAAAAGGAGCTATCCCCCTCTTTTATACTTAACCATTAAACTTCCAAAACTATTCAGAGATTTGAACGAAATCTGAAAATTCTGGTTGAAAAACTCATTTATATAAATTAAGGGGGGGGCATTAGAACCCCTGTTCCCCCTATTTATACTTATTCAATGAACACCTAATAGCAGTCACGGAATCGCCTCATCAGAATGATCCTAATCTAAATTTTGAACGAACACTTAATTCTGCATAAAAATCCCATTTATATCAACTAAGGGGAGGGGCATGAGCCCCCCGCTCCCCCTCTTATACATATCGAATGAACTACAAAAACTAATCAGGGAAGCGCCTTGTCAGGATATACCTACATACAACATTTCAAGTGAATCGGATATTTTTATCACGAGTTATCGCGTTACGCACGAACGAACATACAGAACGGACGGGCACATAAGCTCCCAGGCTATGATAGCCTGTGAGCTAAAAAGTATCACTCCAGAAATTTGACTTTAACTGGGTGCTTTTCTTTTTCTAGAGAGGAGGGGGGGGGAATCAAGAAACGTCGTAATTCGCATTTATTCAGCGAAGTATTTGAATTATAGGCTACACATTTTTAATTATTTTTTAATTAGTTTAATGACACTTATAATCGTATAACATGCGGAATCACAAAATACCGAATCGACTATTTAATCAAACACTAGTTTTAATGACATTTAATTGACTTAAAATTTAATAAATAACCCAGTTTCTCACTAGTGAAAACATGAATACTGTGATAACACATAGATATGAGTTGCCAGTGATTTTTTTAATCAGATTTGCAAATATGCCAGCTGAATTTTGAAAGGGCCATATCAACTGGTTTATTGATTTACATTGACTTAATTTCCTCCCCCCCTCTCTTTTTACTGTGTTCTATAAAATTAAACAGGACGATGACTCTAATTTTAACTCGGAAGGACGCGCGCAGGGCCTAAAAGACCCTGAGTGCGTATGGTTCTTACAATTGTAACCACTAATTTTTTAAAAGTAATCTTCAACTTATTTTATCACAAAATTTGTATGAATTGTTTCCGTCTAAATAAATTAGTTGTTATATTTTGATTTTATTGGTGACAAAGTTAAAACCATTCAAACACTGGGTAAGGGCGTGTTCTCCCGGGTTAAGAGCAATCAATGCACAAGTCTTTTTTTATAAACATTTAAAACCAAAAAAGTCTTAATATAAACACCATTTTTCCACTATTTTCAAAATTAGTATTATGAATGGTGTATGCATGAATATGCATGCTTTTAAATAGCAACTAAGGAGCAAAACAATCATAGTTTAAAAAATACATATGTATATCTTTGTTTAAAACAGATTCTTTTTATTTAAATCAGGTTTTTATGATTTTTTTCGTGTGTTAATATACTATGTTTTCAAACTTTAATTAATTAATGTTATTCAAGTACGGGATATATTAGTTAGTACTAGTTCTAATATTAGTAATAAATAGTACTAATATTTATTACAATATTAGTTAGTAATGGAGAATGGGATAGAATGGGACAGAAATTTTTCCTCATTACGTATTATTCTAAACATCAATCACCTAGATGGAGGCAGTGGCGTAGTTAGTGGGGGGCAGGGGGGGCGGTCTAACCCGGGTGTCACCCAATATTTATTTGAAAATAAATATGTATAATCTTACACCATTGGGAAAAAGAATTCTGAAATAAAATTAAATTTCTAGCGTACGACGAAATAGAGTTAATTTTCTTTTCTAAAAGAAGTTGAAATTTTATGCAGACTGGTGTATTTAAATAAGATATTTGCACCAGAGAACAAAAATCTAATCTATCCAACGAGTGGATAACAAAAGCAAACTTTAAAAGAAAGAATTTTCTTCGACATACAGACACCACATTGATTTAAGCGGATTATGGGTTAAGTAAAAATTCGCACCTCTGTTTTTTTTTTCTCAATGCAGGGAAAAAGGTAAATGAGAAATGATATGGCCATTTGTTATAATAGCGTACAATTGTGAATGAAAAAATATAACGGATCGCTGTGGGGGGGAAATGACACCATGGTGGCTGGCGGTAACACAATTTACATCCGCTCTGGGTATCACCTATCCTAGCTAAGCCACTGAGATGGAGCAATGACAACCAAATCTTCAGTTGAAAAAAGTTGCTTTTCAGCATAAACTTAGATTTGTATAAAAAAATTGTTTATTAAAAAATATATTTGCTTACTATAATTTTAATATTTGCTGTATATTAATGACTTGTTTACCTGTAGCTGTAATAGTTCCCATCTTTAGAAAACCTAATATTATACATTATCGATAATTTTAACTAAACTTAAAAGCAGCACTGTTGTTTATATAAGTAGTTTAACATAAAAACAATAGTGGAGTGGGACAGTCTAGCAAAAGGAGGAATGAAATAAGTTGAATTCCTTCTTTTGAATAAGATAAATGTAAATTACTAATATTACGCAAATATTCTAGTAAAAATGATTAAATTTAAAAGGAAATAGTTGAAATATTGAACAGAAAATATTCAAAATTATATAGATGTCAGTTTGCTATTTTTAACGCAATTTAATCCAACACGCACATTTCAAAAACAAAGTAATTTATTTTCCAATTTTTATATAACTTAGCCAAAGAAATGAATAACATACTTTTAAGAAAAAAACAATTTAAAACATGTATAGTTCAAATTAGTTATCTAATTATGTAAGTTAAAGGAAAACAAGAAATACAGCCGATTAACTTACTTAAATATGAATAACTGGATCAAGTTCCCCATTGCCCGAAATCAACAAACTGACGCCATTAGATTTGTTGGTTGGTTGGTAAATACGAAACTTATGCTGCTACCCGTAAAGAAGGCTTTTGCCTCGAAAATCTGACACCATTACTTCGGCCGAAAGCAAACTTTCACGCTCTGTATTATCTTGCCTATAATCAGACATTTTCAAAGAAAATGTTTTGCTCAGTCAATATTTACGATGGTTTTATTAGAAGCAAGAATGATATATTAACTTTTTTTATTAGGTGCTGTGCATATATAACATTATTATTTTAGGGGGGAGGGAGGGTCTGACACATGATATCGTAAGATATCTCTAGGGGAAGGGGGGGATTTGCCTTTTGATATCGATATCATTTTTGACCCAATTATAATTATCTCTTTTTCTCTGTAACGTAGTATTTTGTTCAAAATAGTACATTATCTTTTTTTTATTTTGTTAACTATTTTTATTTGAATAAAGCGATATTTTATTAAATTATCTTCAATTGAATCAATAAAGTTTGCGAAAAATAAATTTAACCCGTTTTGTATGTTAATCAAAACAAAAGAACTAAATTCTAAAAAAAAATTTTACACTTTGATAACGATATCATTACCGGGCCAGGGAGTTTGATGGAAGTAACGTATGATATTTAAAGGGAGGGAAAGGGTCCAAAATTACCAAAAAGTAAATAACGTTATATTTGCACTTAGCCCCTTACTGATCGAATGGAATTTTTGTAAATTAACCGCGTTTCTATAATTTACTTGAAATATGGTAAAGTGAGTGCAAAATCAGGGAATAGGGAATCATTATTTTACAGACATCTTTAACTGAGCAAGGTCGATCCATCCGATGGATCATACTGAATCGGGTAGGAGGCATCGACTATTTCTTTTAAAAACATCAGTGGTAGTGTTTGCATCAAAATTCCACTGATGACCACTGAAGACTGAAGTAACCTGAAAATATCATTCAACATCTAGTCTGAATAATTTATCCAAGCCGAACTGAAAAGAGATCGGGGGAGGGGGGGGGGTTGTCCAAGTTTTGAAGACATATGGATGAGACTGTGAATTAACTTAAACTGTCTAAATGGTTTTTAGTGTTTAATTTTCCAAAATTTGGAGGGGAGAGATTGAGTTACCGAATGAGAGACCTTTCTTTTTACAAAAATAACAGTCTTGCCATATCAGTGTTGAATTAATGGGGTGCCCCAGAGGGAATACCCCCCCCCCCCCCAGTGCAATGAAATGACCCCCCCCCCCGGAAAAATAGAGTTATTGTGTTTTCACTGGGGAAAAAGGTTTCGTTCCCCCACCCCCCCGGAGCCACAGAAGTCCCTCCCGGAAAAAAGTGTCTGAATTCAATACTGAGCCGTATGGTGAAAGAGCGTCGAGTGAGATAGGTTCTAAAATTTTGATTTGCGATTTTTAGAGTTTTTGAACTTCACCACATTTTTAAGGATTAGATCAACAGAATTGTTAATTACGAAATTCCTGAGCTCATCGAGATTGGGGTCTGAGTTCGATAAAATTCTAACAACGTAAGCGAAAAAGATTTTTGAATTTTAGTTATTTATGAGGTTGGTAGAGGAAAGAGGACCGGTGTTTGCAGTTTTACCAGTGGTTTAAGCGTAAATCTAAGCCAACTGACTGTTTGATATTTTATTATTTTTTTCTGATAAGGATGTATTTTTTTCTAGTTATATGATACTTTTTGTCTAAATTTTGAACGTGGGGATTCGCGGGGGATGGGTCTTTATAGGCCCCAAAATTTCACCATCTGAGCACACACGATACGTTATACCATATCATTTTTTTTAACAGACAACTTACTAGCCGCCGATCTTCATTATTTGAGAGAGGCGACGTTCGATACATTAGAATTGTAGAGAACGTGAACATGCGTGTTACTAGTGTGTCGCTGAATAAGGAAAAAGAAAAAGGTAAAACGCTTCGTGTTGCCCAGCTTGGAGTTTTCAAAAAATAAGCAGTACCATATTTCGGTGCTTCTCTTTATTTTACTTCATGAATAGACTCCACTTTGAAATTCCACCACGGAAATTTTTCACATTGTATTATTAGATTCTTTTTGAAAGAACTTTTAATTTCAAATAATTTTTAGCTGAAAAATTTGTTATTTGTCATACCTAAAAAAATATTAATTATTAATGTCATAATTTTTAAACCCAAAATAAATTAATAAAACAAATACATAACAGTAAAGAAGAAGTTTATTAAGAACTAATGCAAGTTAAAAATGTAATAAAAATACATGCATAATAGTTACTTTCACTTAAAAATAGTTAAAATGTTACATACTTCTTTGTCCTGCACGTCCGGTATGAGGATCCAACTGAATGAAACACAAAGAGCATACACAAAGGTGAACAAACCCTTTTAACATATAAGAATATCACTGGTATATATATTCAATCGTACATAATATTACAATTCCAATTACATGACTATGAATAAGTGATTAATTAAACTAGTTTAAAATCTTAGAATTTCACTTCTATGAATTGTATAATTCTCTAATAAAAATTAAGGATAGATTTGACATCATTCAGTATGATAGATTAAAAGTTCCCAATAGAAAGACAACATCTATTCAGGCCGTCGAGAACCGTGACGGGCCCAGAATCAGTCCCCCCCCCCCCTTACGCAGACACGCAAGACACATAAAATGCATGTGAATCTTTAATAAAGCCTCGTCTACTTTGTAGACTACTTTAGTCATCTTTCATAAATTACATTATTTAATTTCTTGTAGTTAAAGATAATAATTATATATTCTAATAATTATCTATTCTTCTTTAATACTATTTAACAAAAGTAAATACAGTCCTTTCTCTTTTTTTATTGTTACATTATGGTATCCATAAAAATTATAATAAACAGTGTGTATTGCAGGAGTTGTGACCCTTTGAGATTTTTGGACTCCAAAACAAGTTAACGGTTGCACTCCCCCCCCCCCCCCAATCTCCTCAGACCTGCGCGCATTTACCTAGCGACAACAAGAACATCGCTTGAGAAAATGCCATACACCGAGGTGAGGATACCATATTTTCCCTTACTGAAATGTAATTTTTTTCAATATAAATATCGCTTTTTTACTGAAAAACAATCATTTTATGGTATAAATACCGTTTATAATTGAAATAGCACAGAAATTGGTCATTTTATGGTATAAATACTGTTTATAATCGAAATAGCACAGAAAATGATTTTTTTAATGCCTAATATATCTTAAAAATACGGTACTCATACAGTAAAGAATGATAACAGTAGACGTACCGTAAAATTTAGGTACATCTATTGAAATGCTACGAAAATTTTTACAATGTCGTTTTCCTTATTGAAAAATAATTATTTTACAGTATAAATACCGAGTTTTTACGGAAAAATAATAATTTTACTGTGTAAATACCGTTTTTAATCGAAACTGTACAAAAAACTGTTTTTTACACTTAATATACCTTAGAAATACGGTATTCATACCGTAAAGAGTGAAAATGGTAGAAGTACCGTGAAATTTACGGTACATCTACTGGAATTTTACGAAAATTTTTTACAGTGCACTATCGGAGTTTTCCTTGGTTTTTTTCGATCCTTGGACTACCAATTATATTCCAAATCCTTAAATTAAAAAAAGTATGTAAATATTATTTTGAACAGGTTTTTTCTAAAAAAATACATTGTTCATTAATTTTTTTGTACATTTGTAAGTATCCGAATTTATATGGAATATTTTCGTGAAACTCGAATCCCCTTCTTGCATTAAACGCTCCCCCTGTCCCCTCCCCCATTGTCAGCGTGAGAGTGTTTGTTTAAGCGAGTGGCGATAGCAAGCATTCTTCTTAGCGCGGGAAAAAATGTTTTTGTTTAGCAACAAAAAGAAGAGAAAAAAAATAAAGAAAGAAAATATTTCATTTTCATACAATCTTCGGATATAAATTCACACATCCATCACAGCAGTAACTTCTGCGCTTGATCATGGGCGAAAGTAGAATAAAGTTTGTTACACACAATATATTTTTCGTATTATGGAGATTAATTTACATATTAATAGTAACCAAAGTCAAGGTCATGCAGATAATTTCTTTAAGTAAAAAATTTCGTTAAATAGGAACTTAGTCAAAGGGACATTCTACTATATATTGACCCGTTCATTATGACCCATACGGTAATTATATCGCGAGATATTGTAAACTGTGTTAATACGCTCAACGCAAATAACCCTACAAATAAAAATTTTAAATGTTTTTTCTCCATTTTCATATTTTCTTTATGTTCTTTGTAATAATACATATTAAAAAACCGACCACGGAATTAACCTTCAGGTTTTTTGATATTTTTGTTAAAATAAAAGTATATGAAGGTGAGTTAGATTTCATTGTCTTTCACTATTGATATTTATATATATATATATATATATATAAATATAAATACTTTTATAAATACATCCAAAGTTATTCAGACAATACCATTAAATAAACCAATGAAACCATATATATATATATATAATGTAATATTAGATGTATCTAAAAATCGCAGTTTTGTGCAGTTTTGTACTAAACATTTAGTAATACAGATTTGAAAATATTCAGAAGTATATTAGGCAAAAATATCATTATTAAAAAAAATTTAAGCATTTTTTAAAACACAATTTTAAAATTTTAAGTATTCGGTTATTTTTTTTTTCAAAATCCACTTGTAGTTGAACACTAAAATGCAGGGAATTCACCCCCATTTAAAACATATTAAAAAAAAATTATGTTTCGCAAGATAAATTGTTCCCTTAATTATCTCTCTATTCTAAACTAATGCTGTCATTGCCGCTGACAATGCATTTTTTGTGTCCCCGGGTTATTACTTCGCTAACATTAAGAAAACATTGCACACAAAAATATGATAATTGGTAGTATTATAGAAAATGTTTGATAAATACTCTGATGCAGACGGTTTTTAAATAGAATAATTATTTTAAGAGATATTTATAGTTATAGTTCGTCAAAATCGTTCCAGTAATAAAGTTTTATTAGAGCAAAAACTATACATAGGAATTTAAACAGTTTGAGATCATTTTATACATTAGAAGATGCCGGTGGCATATAAGCAACCTTTAAATGGATACGGACATGGGAAAAAATCATGCTCTGTGATTGGCTAATGTTATGGAGCAATGTCATGCGTCACGAGCACGTTATTCGCCGTAGTGCAGAAGAGAGAGAACAAGAAACTGGCATGGCTTTATGATGTCCAACATAATAGACTTCTAATATCTCAAGATTTTTATTCATACAAATGTGAAATTTCAAAGAAAAAAAACATCAATTTTTGCAAGATTATTCATACCTATTCATTGTAATATAACCCGATTAAAAATCGAATGATCTCCAGAAATCAAACGTTAGTTAGATGAACATTTAAAATTTTTTATCTGCATTTTTAAAACATTGCTGCAACAATATGGAATTATTGTTTTATGAAACTAAGTTTATTCAATTTAATACTATGTAAAAAAAAATAATAATAAAATAATAATAATCCAGCTGGAATGTGCTTGAAGCTGCAAAGTTCAAAATTTGTTTCAGTCTCCAAGTGCATGCTTGCTAGTTCAGTAGTTACAATATCCAATTTTTAATGAAAATAGACATTTTAACCATAAATATAATCATTCTGCTATTTCCAAGAAATATTATGTTTTCTTCTCAGGTAAAGTAATTTTAACTGTTCTTTTTTTGTATGACTATAATATTTTGTGATTCGTTCAACCATTGTTTATTTGTGTTAAATTATACGGAATGCCCATTTTTTTAGACAATTACATCCGCAAGTCATAAACTTACGATAAAAAATGAAAATGTTTTTTTTTTCAGCAAATGGTTTCCATTTTTACATATATACATATAAGGAGAATAAAAACATTACCAAAGAGCAAACTTTGTTTACATGAGCAACATTCTGACACTAACAATGTAAGAAGCTGTCTTAGTGATTTTCTCACAGATTTAATGCATATTTTAGGAATAATAAATGTAATACCGAAATTTATATGTAAAATTAAACTTTATAAAGGATACAATACAAGCACTGGTTACATTTATGCGCATAGGAGTCTTTAGCAAGGACAGAAAAACCATGCTAATGACACTGATATTTGTCCATGCTAATGACAAATTTTAATTTAAATAAGATTATGAGCCATAATATAATCACAATGAAATAGTCCTTTCTGGGGCTTTTTAAAACACAAAAGTTCTATGCAAATAAGTAAAATAAAAATTTTGGCTATAAAATAAACATGAAAATTATTATCCATTCTAATGACATACAATTGATGTACGCCCCTAATATTCAACTTCTATTCTTAAAATACAATACATGTTTCTATTTTCAGGCTGGGATAAAATGGCTACTTGTTGCCATGGAGAAACTTTATATTTTCAAACTATTGTCACATGTGAAAATGAAATTTTGATTAATAACCAGCTGTTCTAGTATGACCTTGTTTTGAAAATGGAATATGGAGGACAAACTTTAATTATTTTTTTATATACTATAATTTTATTTTTAAAAAGAAATTTATTGGATAAATCCTCTCCTTGATTAATTTAAAGAAAGAATAACATTTGTTTTATTTTATAAACATGATATTAACTCTTGAAAAATGCTAGTATACACAAGGCACAGCTGCTGTGGACATCCATGCTAATGGCATTTTGAACATTTATTCTGTTATTTTAAGATGTTTTTAACTAAAAAGTGAGTAATTCTTGAGTGCAAATAATGAATAATATTAAGACAAACATATCTAAATATAAAAACATGACAGAAAACCTCTCAATTTTTTTTGTATGCCGAAAGACATAAATTGTCCCCTATTTTGAGAATCACCCATATACATAATTTTCATTTTTCATAATTTTTATTTATTTATTTTTTTTAACAGGGAGAATTGACGTATGAGGCCATTCAAAACATGAAATACTTGGATAATGTTATTTCTGAAACGTTGAGACTGCACACACCCCCTGTAAGGTAAATAAAATACTAGTATTAATGATCTTAACTTTTAATTTTGTCATCCAAAATGTTAATTAAGTTTTCCAAAAGATCCCCATTAATTTCCATTAAGATCCAAAATTAAGTTTTTCTTTTAACAGAAAGACATAGAAGCGCAACAATAAATGATACACATATAAAAGAAAGGAATTTTTTTCCCTTAATAGCAGACTTTATTTTCGCGCAAATGTGAATGTAATACCAAATGGTATAACAAACGTTTTTAACTAATAAAGTCCGATTTCCATTATTATTATTTACTAAGGCATACTCAGTGTTGAAAATAAAGTCATACCATTCATGGCTAGTTTAAGCAGGGTTCAGAAATAGTATGCCGACTCATTATGGCCTACAGGAAAAAGTTTTTGCAAATAGGAATTAACATTAAGAGTAAAAATAAGAATATAATTATAAGAGAATATAATTATGCGTTGTCTTTAAAACTCCAACGAGTTTTTCTATAAAGCAAAAAGAAAATCAAACGAGAATTTGTTTCTATTAATTCTATTTGAGAATTTTCAATTTTCTATTTGAATTCTATTCTAATTTATTCTATTTGAGATTATTTCTATTAATTCAAAATTTCTATTTTACATTAATATTTCACTGCAATTGTATTATCACGCTCAAAGCTAAAACATTCATTCGTAAAGCTGTTATATATATATATATATACACTATATTGCCATTGATTAATGGACACTTGCGATTTTAGACATTTTACTAAATATCTAGAAAAATACATGAGGAATCATCTCGAAATTCTTAGTGCATGAATATAATAGTATACGCCATACATCGCCGTGAATATTTTTTACCGAAATTCCATAGGGGACCGTCAACAAATTAAAAAAGAATGAATATATTTTGAATAACCCTGTCAAAACTAATGTAGCAAAAGCGCTCAAACTCTAGATTATGATTGAATGCCTTATTGTAATACGCCTTGTTCATTTTTATGCAAATAGCATGCATACTCGCTGAGTAATTAAGGTTTTTATAAAAATGGTCCCAAATTTTTCCAAGTTTTTCTTTATCATTTTCAGAGTTCTTAATATAAAATAATATTTTTTTCAGAAAATATGAAAAACAACATTGCACACAGTACCTTGTAATCAGAATTAAAAAATAATGAAAATATTGTACAAAATGAGTAGGTTTACTAAATAATTTTTTTCTGCGCATGCGTCAACGATATCAAAATTTCATTTGCATATTATGTTAGTTAAATGTATAGAGCAACTTTTGTGAAAGTCACAAAATCATAACTTGAAAATTCTGAAAATAATCGTCAATTGAATTAGTTGAAAATCCGTTATTTTCAAAATGAAGCAAAAACAAGAGGGGTTGTATCCATATATTCATTGATTAGTGTCAATATAGAATACACAATACGGGATGTACTACTACATTTGGATAAAATCCCTCATTTTTTTGCTTCATTTTGGAAACAACGGATTTTGTCCTTTTTCTATAGACAATTACTTTCAGAATTTTCAAGCTATGATTTTGAGACTTTTACAAAAGTTGCTCCATATATTTAGCTAACATAATATGCAAATGAAATTTTGATATCTTTGACGCATGCGCAGTAAAAAATTATTTAGTAAACCTACTCATTTTTCATACAATTTTAATTATTTTTTAATTCTGATTACAGGGTACTGTCTGCAATGTTGTTTCTCTTATTTTCTGAAAAAAATATTATTTTATATTAAGAACTCTGAAAATTATAAGGAAAAAACTTGGAAAAATTTGGGACCATTTTTATAAAAACCTTAATTACTCTGAGAGTATGCATGCTATTTGCATAAAAATGAACACAGTGTATTACAATAAGGCATTCAATCATAATCTAGAGTTTGAGCACTTTTGCTACATTAGTTTTGACAGGGTTATTCAAAAGATATTCATTCTTTTTTAATTTATTGACGGTCCCCTATAGAGTTTCGGTAAAAAATCTTCACGGCGATGTATGGCGTATACAATTATATTTATACACTAAAAGTTTCGAGATGATTCCTCATGTATTTTTCTAGATATTAAGTAAAATGTCTAAAATCGCAAGTGTCCAATAATCAATGGCAATATAGTGTATACATAAATTTCTCTCTATTGTAAAAATAAATAAATAAATAAATAAATAAATAAAAATAAAAAATAATACAATCTTGTGAACGAAATAAAAAAGAAAAGTGGAAAAAAATGTAATTTAAGAAATTACACCAACCATTTGAAAAATGTTTCACTCGAAACATTCATCTATCATTTTAGGCTAAATACCAGTTGTTTTATTGTGTATTATCCGTGTCCTGCTATAAATGACTTTATACATGCTGCAATTTGAAGGTACGGCTCGTTTAAGTTACATCACTCCATTGTCGCCAAGCATAAAAGTTGGCGACGAAAGAAACATTTCAAACTATGTATAACATTGTTGGTGCGAAAGTAATCATTATTAAAATACAGCTTTGGCATATACTGTTACACTTGTAAGACTTTGACATATACTGTTTGATTTTACAGAGCGGAATTTTGGTGATGGAAGTTTTAAACCAAAGTCGATCGCAGCACATGCATCTGTGAATGGGTCCATCAGACATTGAATCAAAAAAGTTTTTTTCCAGTTTTTCCCAAGCCGATTGCTTTTTAGTTTTCTTTTTAGGTGGTGGAAAATTAAGAGTAATAGCTATAACATTTTCCGGCTTGTTAGAATCATTATTGGCACTCAAATTTTCCTGGTTAGAACCGACCGATTGTAAAACGCCATGGCTAGTGGATTGGTCGTCCTCGAGACATGATGTTTTACAATTAATCGGTTCGGCATTAAATTGCTTCCTTTTTCGTGACCGCCTTTCAACACGTAATTGGTTTTCAGCGGCTCGATAATCTTTTGATTTTCTCGTTTTCTGCATTGAAAGACGTTTTTGCGCCAAACCAAATACAGTACTACTTAGTTATCCCGTCGACCAATTTCGCCAAATGATACGAATCGCCAAACTAATAAGCAACTTATACATGTTGACTAAATTTTTATTTTAAATAACAAAAGAACAAATAAATTAGTAAAACATTAATAAAAAGTCGAAATAAAAATCACTTTATGATTGTTTAAGTACGCGTATTGTGTTTAATGTCATTGAATGCGACATTCACGGTCATTCATTTCTTTGGCTTCGGCTTTTTCCGTATCTGTTAATTTCCGTCTACCCATTTTTAAATTTGTTAGTTTTCTCCTTTATTACAATGATTTTAAACATTTTAATTTCCTATTCAAATAAAAATTCTTCTAAAAGTAAAGAATTTAATTTAAATTCAAAAGTGACCACGTCATTTTGTCAATCCTCCACCGAACACAACAACCATTTTTCAATGGTTAGGGGGAAAAAAAGGAACATACAACACTGCTGCTGCGGTAATTGAATTTTTCTCAGAGGCTCTTACTCGGCTCATAGTAATCACTTAACTGATTTGTCCGTACGACATACTGGCAAGAAGAGTTTGTTTGATGCATCACTTAAAACTTTTTGACACGACAATTTTTTTAAATACAATTTTACACTGTATTATGGCAGAAATGTTTAGACTAAATATTACGAATATTTCACTTTAAAAAATGTAGTGTTTATCCCATATTTTCAATTTATGGTTCACAAAAGAAAAAAAAATCAGTTGAGTGGTTAAAAGTATTACGTATAAATATATAATAAGTGGTATTTTTATAGACCGATGTATGATAAACACTTTGAAACAAACAATCTAAGAATCTTTTAAAATCTAAGAATTATTTTAAGCGTTCTGCAAATTTGAAATCAGTTTTTCAATCTATCAAATATGACAATAGGTTAAAACAAATTTTTAACATTTTTTTTAGACTTCAAAATTTTTTGGACGAAACATGAAAGCGAACCAAGAATGCTCCGTTATGTAAATAATATTAAATTGTATAGTTGTGTACTTCGAGCATCCAGTTTACAACATAAAAGAAATAATAATTTTCATACAGAATGACATTTTTGAAACATGCTATATTCTTCATAAAAAAAACTTAATAAGTTTAGTTCATACCCCAAGGTTTTAGAGATCACACCTAGGATTAAGCTTATGGATTAAGCCATGTAATCGAAAATCCTAGAACATTAAAAATATCTTCTTAAATACACTATATGGCCAAAAGTGACTGTCCACTTGCGATTTTTGACAATTTGTTAAATATCTAGAAAAATACATAAGAAATTATCCTGAAATTCTGTGTAAACATAATACTACGCATTGTAAAAAAAGGGTCGATCTACTAAAGAAATTTTAGTGATCCTTGTAATTACTAAAAAATTTTTAGTAATCTTACTCGGTTACAAGGAATCTGTAAGAATTAATAGAAAAAAGCTAGCAACGAATTGAGTTAATAGTTTTACATTTTTAATAGCTATTACTAAAACTCACTTGGTGTGACCGTGATAGCCTAGTGGCCATAGCACCGAACTCCAGGCTGAAAGTACCCGGGTTCGATGCTGGATGCCACCAAATATTCACTGAATGTATGCAATATAAGTACTCGTTAAATAAAGGGATTATGAAAATCCTGTCGTAGCAGTTATCATGGGTAATGATCTCTGGACTTTCCCTCCCCTTTAGAAACATGTCAAAATAGAGCAGGTAGCAATGTTTTGTGCTGCCATCTATTGTGGTTTTGCCGAAAATCTTCCGCTTCAGAAGTCTAAATATAATTTTTAATTAACTAAAAATAATTTTGGAGCTATTACTAAAATTTGCTTGGTGGCTCATACTAAAAAGTGTTAAGTTAGTTACACAAAAAAATCTTTTGTTCAGTTTACAAAAGAAATGTTTGTTTCACTTGCAAAAAAAATGCTTGTAATGGTTACTAAAAAATTCTGTGAAATACAAATTTACTAAAAAATTTTTAGTAACATCTTGAATTTTTTTTTTTTTTTTTTTTTTTTTTTTTTTTTTTTTTTTTTTTTTTTTACAGTGCAGGTCATACATTTCCCTGAAGATTTCTTTCCCAAAATCCTTAGGGGACCACCAACAAATTGAAAAAGAGCGAATGTCTTTTGGATAACCCTGTCAAAACTAATGCAGTAAAAACGTTCAAACTGCACATTATGATTAAGTGACTTATTGTAATAATCTGTAATAAATTTTATGCGGATAGCGTGTATACTCGTAGAGAAGTTCAGGATTTTATAAAAACAGTCCCAAATTTTTTCAAGTTTTTTGCTTATAATTTACAGAGTTCTTAATATAAAATAATGTTCTTTTCCGAAAATATGGCAAACAACTTTGTACACAATACCCTGTAATCAGAATTAAAAAATAGTAAAAAGTATATGAAAAACGAGCAGGTTTATTAAATACATTTTCTTTGCACATGCCTGAAGGCTATCAAAATTTCATTTGCATATTGTGTCAGCTAAAAGTATAGAACGACTTTTGTAAAAGTCTCAAAAGCATAGCTTGAAAATTCTAAAAGACTAAGCTCAAAATCCGTTAATCCCAAATGAAGCAAAAAGATGAGGAGTTGTATTCATTTATCAATTGATTAGTGTCAATATAGAATATACAATGTGGCATTTCTATACAACCCCTCTTTTTTTTTTTTTTTTTTTTTGGCTTCATTTTGAGAATAACGGATTTTGAGCTTATGTTTTTGAAACTTTCACAAAAGTTACTCAATATATTTAGCTAACACAATATACAAATGAAATTTTGATAACCTTTGCGCATGCGCAATTAAAAATTATTTAGTAAACCTGCACGTTTTTCATACAACTTTTATTATTTTTTAATTATGTTTACAGGATTTTATGTAAAATGTTGTTTGTCATATTTTCGAAAAAGAACATTTTTTTATATATAAAGAATTCTGCAAATTATAAGCATAAAACTTGAAAAAATTCGGGACTGTAATACATGGATGCATTCGGGAATGTATGCATGCTAACTGCATAAAAATGAACACAGTTTATTACAATAAGCCACTTAATCATAAATTACACTTTGAACACTTTTGCTTCATTAATTTTGACAGGGTTAATTAAAAGATATTCGTCCTTTTTCAATTTGTTGACGGTGTTTTATGGAGATTCGGTAAAAGATCTTCACGGAAATGTATGACCTATACTATTATGTTTACACATTTAAAGTTTCAGGATAATTCCTCTTGTAATCTTCCAGATATTTAACAAAATGTCAAAAATGGCAAGTGGCCGGTCATCTTTGGCCATATGGTATATAAAAAGTTCTTTTATTAATGGAGGGATTTTCAGATATATGCATAAATGTAAAAAAAAAATGTGTTTATCTATTAGGTTAGAAAGGACTGCCGAAGAAGACTACTTTATAAAGGAGATAGGAGTCACCATCCCAAAAGGCATGATTGTGACCGTTCCAATCTACGCTATGCATAAGGATCCGAAGCTGTATCCTGATCCTGAAAAATTTGATCCGGACAGGTATTATTATGGCCATACATTTTATTAATTTTCAATTAAAAGAAAAAAAAAGGGGGGGGGGTGGTGCTGATTTTTTCGGCGATATATATTTTTGGTACTACTCTGTTATCCCGTCGACCAAAATACTATCGCCAAATTATAAGATTAAAGGCCAATAATGGATGATCATGGATGTCACATGCAATGATATTAAATACGATACACGTGTTTAAAACGTCATTAAGTGATTTTTATTTCGATTTTTTATTTGTATTTTTATTAATATTCTTCTAATTATTTGTTTTTTTATTATTTAAAATAAAAATTACGTCAATATGTGTAATTCGGTTATTAGTTTGGCGATTTGTATAATTTGGCGAAATCGGTCGACGGGATAATAGAGTAGTACCATATTTTTTTTATCTGTGCTTACGCATAGTTTTCATATAAAAGGACCAACTTTTTTTTCTTCTTCTTTTATTCTCATTCATACCCCTCTAATCTCTTTCTTTCTTGTTTTTTTTTCTAGGACTTAAAATTGTCGATTTACTTTCTTGCCAATCTAAATGTACTCTTTAAAACTTTGAAATATTTCAATTGCTAAAAGATTTGAAAACGTTAAGGGGATAGTTTATGTTAAAATCGTTCAAAAAGGAGAGTTTTCCTTTTTAATACTAAATAAAAGCTGTTTAATTGTGAATATTTTGAAACCTCATTTTTACCCTTACGGTAATTATATTGCTAGTTATTGTAAATTGTGTTAATACACTCAATGCAATTAACATTACAAATTAAAACTTTAAATGACTTTTTCTCCATGGTCATATTTTTTTCAATTTTATGTTGTAAAAATTCCAAGGCTTTTTTGTATTTCAGGTACAGATTTAAACTTTTTTGCACATGCAGTTTCAATGCACAGAATTAGACTTCAGATTTTTTAACTATTTGGAAAATAGTGGTTGTGTAAAACTGGGAAATTTGAAGTATATCTGAACCGTTTTATTGGTTGAATTCCGCAACTTATCCGTTTTCTGATTGTTCCATGCTTAGTTGGCCCATTCTAGAAATGGAATACTTCTGTTGCCACGATGACTAAAAAAGTATTAAAAACTACAAAGAAATTAAAAGGTCGAAAACAAATTTAGATACAGGTTTCAAACAAGTAGCATTTAAAATTATCATTTATTCTTTATTACGAAAAATTGAAAATGTGCAATGTTATGAAGTTTAAAAATTTACAGTACCGAAAATTGTTAAACTGAAATTTCATTTAATATTTGTTTATGATTGGTCCAGGAATATTAACATGACTCTAAAACATCTATGTCCAAGCATATCAATATGATTCTCTTATTACGTAAGCTACAGTTTGATCCTCATAAAAATGATGTTATAGTTGTTTCTTTTAATATAGAAATCATTTATAAGGTTAAAATTGTAATCTTTGAAAATATTATTTTCCAAACAGTTGTTTTAATTTGTTTAATTACATTAAATTTTTTTTAAATAAAGGAATGTGAAAATGTGTTAAATTTTGGCGTTTTACACTATATATACCAGTAAAAAATATATTAAATGCAATATTAGATGTATCTAAAAATCCATGCGCAGTTATATGTAATACATATTTGAAAATCTTTAAAAAAATGGGCAAAAAAAATAAATTTTTCAAAAGGTAGTAGTAATTTTTTAAAAATCAAATAAAAAAATTAATATGCAGTAAAATTTTACTTTTTAAAATCCACTTTTAGTTGAACACTTAAATGCAGTGATGCCATTTGAACTATATTTTATAAAATTAAACAAAACTGTTTAAAAGGTAAACTGTCCCCTTAAAATGTAATACTGTCCCATACAAAAAGTATGGAGGTTTACTTTACACAATATTTGTTCGAGTTTGAATTTTCCGATTTTTTTTAAGCTAGCTTCCACTAGAATCTCTTAAACTTTGGAAGTGGGTTAGGACCTTTCAACTTGGCTTCCGCTAGATAGTCAGAATCAGATAAGAAAAGCGAAAGGACGGTGGAGCGCAGCACGCTTGATCCTTTAGCCTTTCTTCTCTTATTGCGACCCTCTAGCAGAAGCCATGTAGCAAGGTTAAAAAATCACGACCCTTCCTGAGTACTTTAGCGGAAGCCAAGTTGAAAGATCCCGACCCACTTCCCAAGTATAAAAGATTCTAGTGGATGCCAGGTTGAAAGGTCCCGTGTATAAGTGACCGCCGCACAATTCACGGATCACGGCGTTCCGTTCGCGGTCCTTTAGCTTTCCTTTTCTCTCCGAAATCTTTCACGGAAACCAAGTTAAAAGTCCCGACCTACGTCCCTAGTGCCGACTCTCTAACGGAAGCCAGCTTGAAAGGTCTCAGCACACGTCCCAAGTCCAGAGACTCTAGCGGAATCCAGGTTGAAAGGTCTCGACCCACGTTCCAAGTACAGAGACTCTGGTGGAATCCAGGTTGAAAGATTCCGACCCACATCCCAAGTGCCGACTCTCTAGGGAAAGAAAGGTTGAACGGTCTCGACTCTCATCCCAAGTGCCGTCTCTAGCGGAAGCCCTGTTGAAAAGAATAAAATTCACATAATTGAACGATACAAATGTAAAATAAAATTTGATAAAATGAAGCACATAGATAAGCGGAAAAGGCGGGTTTGGGGCTCTAAATCTATCGCATAACCGCAGCTGCTTAGAACTTATTATTAGTCTCGGTTGCGCCCTATCTATTCAACAATTCGCAATCAAATATATGCAATTCTATTATAATTAAAAAGTTACAATTAATCTCTTTTTAATGAACGATTATAAACATTATTCAAATACGCAGACACAAATGATATTACATAATGGACACTCAATAATTTATATATATATATATATATATATATATATATATATATATATATATATATATATATATATATATATATATATATATATATATATATATATATATATATATATATAAGGTACTTAAGCTATATTTGAAACCAACACAGAAACTGAAATACGCTTAGAAAAATCATGGGCAGTCAATGATCTAAACCAAGCCTGTCCAGCCTTTTAGTAAGCAACGGCGCACCTCAGCTTTTGCTACTCAATGAAGGGCGTCATCATTTATTTGATCGAAAACATGCGGGAATACTATCGCAAAGTGTTAGTATAAGCGCACATCATAACATAATGCAAATGAATCTTACAGTGGTAGGCAAAAGGTCCTACGGTTCCGGAGTTATATTTATTAAATTTCAAATTATACATTTTTCTATGAGAGAACTATCTCTAAAATGTTTGTAGAGTAAAATACCAGAAATTTTAATCGTGCTTATAATAACACCACTAAATAAAAATAAATAAATAAATATAGAAATCTGAGATATTGCTATGTTTCTTTTAGGATGTGAAAGTAAGCTATGACTTATTTTGAATGGCGGGATTTAGATTTTATAAATAGTACAAAAACAAAGGCAGACATAAAAGTGACCAATCCATTCGGGCGGTTCCAGAAATATAGTCTGAAAGTATTTTCATACATGGAAATTATGCTCAAATTTATTAAAAAATCTAAAATTTCAAAAGTTAAGAAGAAATAATTAAGCCTTTTATCCCTTGTATAAAACAGTCAATGGGCCAGTATGACAACAGCAAAACGAAAAAAGCTGAATTTTCAGAACATGTATCTTGAAAATGCTGGGGAAGTTGAGAAATTTCTATTTTTCTGTTACTTCTTAACTATTAAAAAGATCTATTTCACTTATTTCCAAAGTAACCAAAACTTACCACATTTAACCATCATAAATACACTTTATAAACAATAATTACAAATCGTGAAAATATGCAGGTTAAAATTTCAAAGTATGTTTTCAATTTTTAACTCTTTGAGGGCAAGCAATTGGGTTACTTTTATATCGAACTCGCACCAGAATGTTAGAAAAAAGTTTAAAAATTACGAAAACTATTTTTTACTACAGGTTTTCCATCAAAGATATAAAATTAAATATTGTTTATATGTTTTTGGGAACAATCTTGATAAAATTAATTGGGATATGGGTTCCTTAATGGGTTTAATGCGTTTTCACAATTTTTGAAAGTATCTCTGATGCAAATAGTAATGATTTTAAAGAAAGCATTCTTTATAATGGAACTTCTAAAATATTATAAGTTCTAAAAAGTTTAATAATTGGAAACCTTATAAGGGCGCCAAGAAAACCATCAAAGGGCGCCATGGCGCCCGCGGGCACCACGTTGGACAGCCCTGATCTAAACAAATGCGAAGGCCTTTTGAATGTACGTAAAACAGAATAAAATTCATCAACAAGAAGTTGAAATTCAAATTACTAACCATATATTAAAAAACATTCCAAATACTCTCAGATAGGAGTTTATTTCACATCTTTCTTAAAGAAATATTTGAAGAAATAAAACTATATGAAATTAATTAACCCCCAATTTTAACAGCAAATTAAAATTTTGACCAAATTAAAATCTATATGTTAGGATATGTCACATAAAGATAAATACTTGGAAAAGGTAAATGCTGATTCCATACTTTTTTCCAACGGTAATAGTTAATGTTTTCTGTTTTAAAAATAATTATTACAACAAACACTTTTTTTACATAGATTTTTTTTTTTTTTTTTTTTTTTTTTTTTTTTTTTTTTTTTGTGTGTGTGTGTGAAAATTTTAAGACATTTCATTCACAGTTAAATTGATTATTATATCTCTGATGCAGGTTTACTCCTGAAGAACGTGCTAAAAGAGATCAATATACTTACCTGCCCTTCGGCCATGGTCCTAGAAACTGTGTTGGAATGAGATTTGCTTTGATGGAAATTAAAGTATGTTTGGCCAGCGTACTAAGCAACTTTAGAATCAAAAGGTGTCCTGAAACAAAGGTATATATTGCTTATGAAACTGTAGAGAAATATTTAAGCACTAGACAAGATAAAACAAAAAATGAAAAAATGCTTTATTTAATTGATATTTTGATGTCTGATTCAATTTGCCAGTCTGAATGGGTATTTATGTGTAATATCTTGACTATGTAATTAGTTGAGCTATCTTTTTTAGTTAAAATTGGGACAGGAAAGTACAAAGGTTCCTCGTGGGAGAAGGGGAAGGTTCCGATTTCAATTTTTTTATATTAACTGCCACGTTTGATGTTATATTAAGATTTCTTCCATATGTTTTACCTTAGTAAAGTAAATGAGCAATTATTCGGCTGAGTAATTTAGGAACTATGCAGGTTTAAATTTTCGAATGTGTAATACTTAACAGTTGACAATATAGAAAATACTTTTTTAATACTTGAAAAACAAATTTCAGTGAGGGTCGCTTTTTGTAGTCCAATCAACTAGTCATAAATTGATGCAAAAAATGTGCTAGAAGATTTTTACTTTTTTAAACTGCTTATAGGGATGCGAATAATAGGAGTTAACAATTTTCCCTTATTTTCTAAACTCATTATTAAGCGCACTACAGCATTTTGAAAATAAAATTTTATTTTCGACTTCGTTAAAAGTCCTTTTTTTCGCATTCTATGGCTATAAACTTTATTTTCATTTACTGTGGAAATGGAAGTGCACTTATTGATGAATAAGTGAGGAAATAAAACTTTTAAAAAGTTATCTGTTACTCGTAAGACATACTGAAGCTGAAAGAAACTATGGACCTTTACCGTAAGTTCACAGTCGATGACCATTTCACCATATGGCGGCCAGATAAGAATTGGTCTGAGATTTGGACCAAATGGATATGGCAACTGAACAGATATTAATGAAAACGATGAAGACAAACACATGGACGAAGAATGACAAACAGCGTTTTAGCGAAACTCTGGAAATGATTCATATGCATTAAAATGAGAATGTATTGTAAAGTAGGTTTTGAAGTTTCGGAACAGCACCTGGATGCCAGAATTTCCCGAATTGACAAAGGCAAAAATGACTCAAACAAACAAGCGAAATAGATAGTACATTCACTTGCTTCCTAATGCGATTACATAAATTTACCACAAGTGGGATTGTTGGAGGGGATGACATTAACGACTTTTTGGCTAGAAAATTAGAACAGAAAGGAGTCGAGGATGAGGAATCATTGTAAACAACTTCAAGAAAACGGAATTTAAGAAAAAAGACAAGCTAGTAACTTTGGCCTTTGTTATCAATAGTTTAAGATTTGGAAACGCACAGTTTCGTCTGTATATCCTGTGATCCTCTTTCAAAAGTTTTGTTTAATAAAGCAGGGCGAGATGAAGACGTGAAGAGTCTACAAAATGTGTGTTCTCTGACTTATCTCAATATTATCTTGCGAAATGGTGAGAAAAGCCACAAAATCCGCACTTTATAGTGTACTCATCTCTTTAAATAATCAGGATATCATCGTGAAAAGGTTAAGTTTTTTATTGCTGACGGAAGGCACCTTCTTCACAAACTAAATTGGCTTCGAACTGTTTCCTGCAAATTTATTGCTAAAAGTTATGTTTCTTACATTAAAAAATTTTTTCGATGTGTTGCGGCTGTATTCGATGGGTGTCCAACTGAGAGGGAACAGAATGGAACAAAAAGAGTTGACAAAGAACGTTGAACAAGAATGCACATCTTCTACAGAAGTCCTAGTTACAGCACAAATGTTAAGCAGAGTTCCCCAGAACAATTGCCAGGCAAATGAGAAAAAGATAACTGTTTAAATCCACTGTATAAAACAAAATTTCAAATTTATAAAATTCAAACTGACCAGGCAGAAGTAGAAGCTAATATCATTATTGTTACCTCATCAATTCAAGGACTCAGGCATCTGAACGTTTCATAATTGATGGAGAAAACACCGACCTTCTCGGATCATTGCGATTTTGGGAAACTAACACAAAAATGTATTTTTCCAAAAACCAGATAGAGGTAACATCGAATCCAAGGGATTTTCAACTGTGTGAAACAAATTTAACTACTTCAATATCGTTTCACTCTTTTTTCTTTCTTCCTCATGACCAAGCCCCTACTTGCCGGATTGCTCTGGTGAACGGGTTTGATACCTGGTATCAAGGCGGGTGATCGTCTAATCGTCTAGTTGCAGCAACAAACCTGGCTTCATCACCTCGAACGTCATCCTATCTGAGTTTCAACTGCTCATTTGTGTACTTCATTTGCCGGTTACTTAGCGTTAATATCCTATTGTTTGATACCTGCACATTGCTACTTAAGTTGATCTCATAATTTAGAACCTTGATCAGATGACAAGACTTATATCTGCCAATGCAGAAGTATAATCCAGAATAATAATTCATAGGTATCTTACAGGACTTAGCACCCATGGTACATGCAAAAGTTACCATTAGCGTACTTGGAGGAAATTTAGCCGGAAGTTTGCCTCGGTTCTGCGACCATCAGCTACGAGTTCGGTATTTTGCCATTTGGGCCACCGCTGCTCGATCTAATTCGAATTACCTGGAGTTTTTGGAGTCTCATGCAGTCAGTGGATGAAATAGAAGAATCGCTCTTTTTTTGGGGCAAGGAAAGTCAAAATTTTGTAACACTTTCAATAAAACATGACCAGCTTGAGGAAATAGCCTTTGTATTCAATAAAAAGGAGTCTACTGCCAAGAAAACATAAGAGCTGGATAATAAATCATTACCGCACAATACAGTAGTTGCATAAGTCCGTACAGACATTGAACGCCTCGGTTCTAATTATTTGCTAAACTTTCCATAAAAAACAATGTTCATATTCCAAGAATGAGTAATGCAAGAAGCTGAAAACAAGCACAATTTCTTTCAATGTTTCCATGAGGTACAAGCTTGGTTTGGAAACAACATACCTCGTAAAAAATGGGGAGGATTTTCAGGTTTGATGGTCTCTTTCTGTTTGTTCAGATATGCGCAAATCCTTGCTCCATGTTCTTTCATGTAGCTGTAAAAAAGAGTGTAGCAAGACACGTTTTTTTTTTTTTTTTTTTTTTTTTTTGAAAAATCAGACCTGAAGAGTTCAGCCATTGTTAAAAAAATATTATGGGTTAACCTGGACGAAAATGTAGACGACATTTTGTATCCTGAAGAAGCTGATGTTGAAGCTTATGCCTTGGAAAGCATCGACCAAACCAACAGCGATGACGGTAAGGTTCATGATGTCGCAACAGACTAAAAGAAAATCAAACCATTGAAAAACAAGCCCATTGCCCGTCTTTTACATAAACAAGTAGTATAGTTCGTCTTAATGTAAACAAGTTACCTAAATGAGGATAAAAAGGATGAAAAAATGTGTCAAACGTTGATTTTTGTTATTTTTTAAAAAATTTTACGGACAGTTTTTAAACAAGATGTAGCGTGCTTATTAGTGCGTTTAGTATAGTTGTTTTATACTGAAATTTAAAGAAAATTTAATTCTCTTTCACTTTATAACTAAGAATGGTACATAAAAATTATATAGTTTTCGACTTATATATATAAAAAAATAAAAAGTTAAAAAATTTCATGGTTTTTTGGAGCCACAATGTTTAGTCTCGTGATAGTTTGTTGGAAAACTATTAATATTTGTTATTAGCGTCTCTACAAATAGCTTAAAATCGTCAAATCTTCCAGCAGATTTTTTGCATTTAATGACCCTATTTTGTAACCATTTGACTGGACTATTAAGTTCTTCAAAAACTGATTACCTGAATGCGCAGTAATGTTTGGTTCTCATATTTCAAGCTTTGAAAAATATCTTCCTGTTTAAAAAAGTTATAGGTTATTGAAATTCCTATTTTTTCCTAAAATTAATTTTGGAATAATATATATTATAAAATGAATTTAAAAAAAAAAAAAAAAAAAAAAAAAAAAAAAATGAATTGTAATTTTTGAATTTTCCTAAAAAATTTCGATTTCTTAAAGATTAATCCTTGTAAGTAGTTTATGAGCTATGTTTGAAAAATTCTCTGAATTGCAGTTTGTTTTGCAGCTGTTATAATGTATTTAATGCAAATGCATAACCTGATAAAAGCATAGGCAGTCTTAATCATGATCCTGCCGCTTAAGTCCCTATACAGCTTGATTTTGAAATCTCCCATTTCTGGTATTCATTTTCCGTAATATTGATAATTTAAATCTTTTCCGACATTGTACTAATTATAATCAATATTTTGAATTTTTAGAATAGAATAAATTTAAACAAAAAATATTTAACTAAATATAGTAAAACATCTCAATAGCTAGAACCTTGGGCCCTCGATCTAAAGAAATTTAAAAAACATGCACAATGGAATACCTCTAATGGCTACTCCGGAATCATCAATATGTCTTAATTGAAATAACTTCCTTATTATTCAGATATTTTTTATCTTTATTTATAATACCATGATCTTAATAAGACACTTATGTGTCTTAAATTAATACACCTATAATGCTTGAATTTTCAAAATCAGACGCTTAAATGTCTGAACTAGTTTTTTAATTACATATGTGGTTGAATTTAAGACGCCTTTATTTTGTACTGTACAAAGCCTTCTTTATTTTGATCATTGCAGTCTTTAAACAAGGAATTTGACAATATAAGTTGTTACATCTATGTTTCGTTTGTATATTTGTTTATTTTCTGGTCGAGAAAGTCATAATTTGTTATGAAATATTAATTGGAAAAAAATCATGACTTGTTATAAGTAATCTTTCATGATCGACTACACACAATAAAAATAGATTTTTTTTCTTTAATTAGACTCAAAATAATTTTATAGATTATAAAAAATATCAAATCGAGACACATCTTTCTAGCAAATTGCATTTGTAATAAACATTTTTTTTTTCTTATTCGACGATATCAAGTCAAAATTGTAATTGTGCAAGTATATATATATATATATATAAATTGTCAGACGGCCATTGCCACCATCAATATGGCGTCAGGTTTATTCCAATGCATATTTTTTTCAGCATAATATGGATGTGAGTTGCATCCATCAGTTACAGGTCTACTCTGTAAAAAAATCTGTAATGCTATAAGAGAGTCTCTAGACAACTGGGATATTATGAACTTTTCTAGTAACCAATACAGCTTCTTTTTAAGTAACATTACTACATTAAACTTAGTAAACTGCACACAGACTTCCTTAGTGCATATACTAAGAAATCGTTAGTAGACGTTACAAGTGCTATTTTAGTATGTATACTAAGAAATGGTGTAGTATTAAAGATACTTTTCTTGTGCCTTCATTAAGAAATGGTTAGTAGTATTACGGATATCTCTTGAATCTTCATTAAGAAATTGTTAGTAGGATTATAAATCCTTTTTTTTTTTTGTAAGTTTACCAAGAAATGATTAACAATATTACAGATACTTTTCTTGCATCTTCAGTAAGAAATTGGTCTAACAGAGTTGTGTGTAGAAAGTAAAAATAGACGCTGGTGACGCCATCTTTGGAGAATTACGGAAGCACCTATATTTATTAGAGGTGGAGATTTATGTCGGGTTTTTTCCTCTGCGGAGGACAGAACGCACTATCAGGGGTTTGAGAGCATTCTTCATACCTTACTACAAGGTAACCGTTACGAGTTCGTAAACGATTTTAAATGCGAGTAATGGGTGATGAATGTGATTTTCTGTGTGTTTGTACTTTTTATTTAATTGAGCACATGCTTATTGATGTTTTTATAATTTTTTAAAGTTTCAATTAATAACCTTAATTTATTATTAGATTTTTTATAGTTATAGTTATGATTATAAATATGGCTCCATTAATATAATTCCTTTCTTCAATTTTCTTTGCTTAATGAATGGTTTGAATATTCTATGAATTATTTGTTCCAGAGAAATAAACTATTTTGAAGTGAATTTTAAATAGAATTAATTTCAGGTGGGGGATAAGATTTTATGAACGATTGTGATGAACATATTTCAAAACTAATCTGTTAAAAGCTAATCTGAAGTTGATGGTCTATGATATTCTTGAATTCAGGTGACGATAACACTAATCCCTGCGAATTTTAAATTTTAATGAAATAAGTTTTCTTTTTCTTCACTTTTTTAAATGCATGCTGATACCTAAATATGAAATTTAAAAGATTTGCTGTAGAGCAAAAGTTAATAGATCGATAATCATTTTTGTTTACGTTGATTTCAAAATTATTTGTTTTATTGCACGAAATTAAAAGTTTATAGATAATTAAATCAATACCATATGTTAACTGTGTAATATATATTTTTTAATGTTGAATTTCAAAGGAGATTTTGATATTTGGTAACGTAAACAGTTAGTCTTTTTAATGAAAGACCGTTTACAATACTACATTTATCAGTAATTATATGTCCAAGATACTTTACGGTAGTACTTTTTTTAAGAGTGCTGTATTTTGTAAGGAAAAAAATATATGTAAATCTACGAAATTAGTTTTTGTAAATCTACAGAATCTTTTATGTTTACTAAAATTTTAACAACTGTACGCTATGAAGGAAAAAGCAGTAAATTTGCAAGATTAGTTTTTGTACAGCTGTAGAAATTTGTATGATTACTAAAATGTTTGCATTAACAAGAAGTAATTACATGAAATATTTTTGTTGTTGTTGTTACTGCTACATACAAAGCTCTAAGCGTCCACATTTCCCTGGTAAATTCTTAATAATCTTAAAGATTATTCTTTATTTTTTTTTACAGTATAAACATGAATCTGATACGTCATTTTTGTTATTGTTGTTGCATTAACATAAAAAGTTCTAGAAATCCCAGTTTCCTAAAAATTCTTAGTAACCTTTTATTTTTTACAGTGCAGCTGACCAGCAGTACACTGTTAAAAATTTGACCCATTTGCTGTAGCGTCACTCCTACTGCTTTTATAGAAAACGATTATCTTACCCTATTATGGAGCATTCTCATGGGTCAAAAGCGAAATATTCTATAAAAGCCGGGAAGTGAAGATGCAGCAAAAGGGTCAAATTTTTTACAGTGTACTACCCGCAGATGTATTATTGGGAAAAAAATGTAATCTTTAAATATAAAAAAGTTTTTTTTATATTTAAAGATTATTGTTGGGAACGTTACATTTTTTGATTTAATTATGATAAAGTTAATTTTGATAAAGTTTATGATTTGAAATTGTGATAACAATCTGAATATTTGAGTAATGAATTCTAGGTTTTTGTGTAAAAATATTGATCAAAATGTAATGTATTTATTAATAAGATATTATCGACAAATGTTTCTGGTATTTATCTTAATCTCATTATTTCAATTGGAAACGTCCTTTATAAATATAAAGGACGTTTCCAATTATTCAATATCTTATTATCCATTTTCCAATATCTTATTAATAAACACATTAAAGTTTGATCAATATTTTTTCTCTTTTTTATGGTTAAGATGAAGACCCGGTTTAACATTCAGTTAAATTCAGTTACACATCTTTTTTTTCAATAAGATTTAATTGCATAAATATAGATTTTGTTAAAACATTATATGCACGTATGTTATATGTATGTACAGGGTGATTCTAAATTCATGGTGCAAACTTTAATGGTTGGTACCGGACACTGTAACTGTCATTTATTGCACAGGAATATATGGGTGCAAATGATGATTAAGTTACAAACACAGGTGGGGAATCAATTTGGCCCTTTTTTTATTTCAAAATTTCGCATTCATATCAGAAAATTCTTATCTTTCTCTTTTTTATGGTTAAGATGAAGACCCGGTTTAACATTCAGTTAAATTCAGTTACACATCTTTTTTTCCAATAAGATTTAATTGCATAAATATATATACTATTCTTTGCTTTATTTAAGACAAACATTTTATGATTAAATAAAGAAAAAAAATCTTCTTCGAAAATTTCCGGTATAAAATTTTTTTGCGTATTATTTTAATTCAAAAATTTCGATTTCATATTGGAAACTTTCAAAGAATAATTTTTCTTTATGCAATCATCAACTGTCTGTTTTCAATAAAGTAAAAAATAGCGCATGAATTTTCAGGTATGAATGGTAAAAATTTTTTTAAAATAAAAATAGGGCCAAATTCCCCCCTGGTGTTTGTACCTCAACGTGTCACTTGCTCCCACACATTCCTATACAATAAATGATAGTTACAGTATCCTGTACAAACCTTTAAATTTTGTACCATGAATTTAGAATTACCTATAGTTACTGATTACACAAGTGTCTGTATAATTTATTTTCACTAGAATGATGTAATATGTATGTACAGAGTGTTTCAAAAATGACTGGTACATTTAAAAAATCAATAAAAAGTAAACGGGCAGCGATAGAAATACACCGTTTGTTGCAGTGTGCTTGGGGCAACAGTAAATTTTTAGGCAGACAAACTTTCAAAATTAGTTACAATTTTCAACAACAGATCGCGCTGCAGGCGATTTGAAAGATATAAAAGAAAACGCAGTCTGTGAGTTCGCCATTCTCTATGTCATCCTTCTTCTGTAAGCGTGTGCTGTTCACAGATTGCAAGTTTGCTGTGAAAAAATGGTTTATTCCTTAGAACAGAAGATTTTTGACTTGAAAGACCAGGTGCACCGCCACAATCCAGAAACAATTGAAAAACTGAAGCAGTACATCTCTTCTGCATGTGAACCATTTCGCTTGACACGTTTAGAAAGGTTTCTGGTAATTTCGTTCAGAGACTACGCCATATTATTGCTACACATTGTGGATATGTAGAAAATATCGTACTTTAGATTTTTTCCAGATTGCAGCGCAATCTGTTGTTGAAAATAGTAACTTATTTCGAAAGCTTGTCTGCCTTAAAATTTACTGTTGTCCAAAGCATATTGCAACAAGCGGTGTATTTCTATCGCTGCCCGTTTAGTTTTTATTGATTTTTCAAATATACCGGTCATTTTTGAAACACCCTGTATATGTAATATGTATATTTATGTGATATGTAATATGTGTATATATGTAATATGTATATATATATGTAATATGTAATATTTATGTATGTAATATGTAAATTATTATTTTAGAAAAAGAAAGAAGTAAACTAATCCAAAAACTCTCGAAATATATACAAAATTATGTAAAAAAAATAATAAATAAAAATTATTTAAACTTTTCAAATTATATACATTTTTTTCAGCGCAAATTTGACTTGCTTTACTAAGTAAAATCACTCATTTAAAGGAGGTTTGGTTTATGCACATATTATACAAAATTCCGAATATTTCGGATAGCATTTAAACATTTATTTAATTGGCTATCTTTCTAAATTTATAGATGCATTAGGTTAAATACCCTTTATTTGTGTCTTCTGAAATGTGCAATATAATAAGGGAAATTATACTATCGCATTTTGTAATTAATACATACTATTTAAAACTTTCAGGTACCACTGGAATTCACCATCAACCAAGGTCTTCTTCAGACTACAGGCATCACACTATCACTTGAAATCCGAAAAGATAAAGCAAAAATTGAATTAATTTGACTCGTGTGTTGATATAATGTATTTTGTTTACTGAGCTGTAAATGACAGTTTTTCATTTAAAAGATTTTTTTATTCGGTAA
Organism: Maratus speculifer; assembly: GCA_964019185.1. Lineage (NCBI taxonomy): Eukaryota > Metazoa > Arthropoda > Arachnida > Araneae > Salticidae > Maratus > Maratus speculifer. The sequence goes on from OZ025298.1 coordinate 220,951,553, forward strand.
TTGTAAAAAAAAAAAAAAAAAAAAAAAAAAAAAAAACGTAAACTTTTTAAAAAAATGTCTTAAAATTTTGTGATGTTCAAAATGAGTTTTTAAATAAAATTTTTGTACTTTAATTTTGTCTTTTAATTTGTAACCTTTTTTTTTTCCCTTTTGGACACAACAAAAAGAAGGTTTTGAAATATAATAATTACAAAAATTAGATTAGTTTGGTACTAATTGACTTTCCCGGCGTTGTCTGGAGCCGTGATATTATTCAATTTTCAAATGCGTTATCTGCTTACCAAATAATCCTTAATTCTAGAACCGCGGAGCGGGTCAATTTGAATCAAATCGATGTTTAATTTGTCGCCGCGCAAAAAATATTAATTGAAAAAAAAATGTTTCCTTATTTTTTTACTTTTAACGTTTTAAGATAAGCAACAACTTTTCGTATTTGAAAGCGAATAACATAAATAATTTTTTAAATTATAACCATCTATACCTAGAACCACGAAACGGGTCAAACTGACCCTTAATAAGTTTTTACATATGCATGACGAAAAAGAGATTCATTTTCTCGAAAGTATTGAAAAAATACATCTGCCTCACCGCGAATTTCTCTAACAGGCGAATCCGAAGGTAGAATGGTGAAGGTTTACAATCAAAATCGTATGTGCTTGGTATGAAGGAGGACGAATGCAGTGCAAAATTGTAATTAAAATTTAGAAGTTAGTAAGGACGTTAATTTTGTTCTGTATTCATTGCAACTGTCAATAAGATTTTAGGATGTCTTAATATTACCGCTTAAGCTTTGGAATATTGGCACCTATTATCTCAAAATGATTCAGAACGTTGTAATAATAATAACAGTCTGTTAATTTTGAGAAGCGAAGATGAATATTTGCCAAAAAACGAAGAAAAGTTAGATTCTAACGAATAAAAAATGAAAGTGACGATGACTCTGCTAGTGCTATCAAAATTGTTGGACTTTTTCATTGCAGTGTAGAAGAGAAGTTATAAGTATTGAACAAAAATTTGTCATATTTAACAGATAAAATAAAATAAGCTTTAAAAAAATCAACCGACTTCAAAAATAGCGCTAAAAAGAATTAAATAATTCTTTAAAATTCTCTAATGACAAAACGTTATCCAATAAGCACACCGGATATCAGGTACCGGCATAAAAACTGTTAAATTCAATATATATAATTTAATATCCCTCAAACATAGATTTTAGGGCGAAAATTTTTTTACAAGAAATGAATTTACATATTTATGATTTAATTTCTGAGTAAATACGTATAAGAAGTAATGAAATACTTTTTGAAGTTGGTGCCAAATTGTCGTAAATATAATAAGAATTATGAATATATTGTGCCTAATACATAACAAAAATGGTGATGATCATTATCGATTGTAACTGTTTGACACCGACTTCAAAAAATAATTCATTACTTTTTATATGTATGTATTCATAAATTAAATCACAAATATGTAAATTCATCTCTTGTAATAAAAAAATATTCCCTCTAAAATCTATGTTTGGTGGATATTAAATTTTATATATTAAATTTAACCGTTTTTATGCCGGTACCTGATATCCTGATATTGGATAACGTTTTGTCATTAGAGAATTTTAAAGAATTATTTAATTCTTTCTTCGCTATTTTTGAAGTAGGCTGATATTTTTTTTTTTAAAAGAGTTTATTTTATTTTCTACTTAGTTATTCATGCTGTAATACTCAATTATGTTTACTGACATTTGGTGTCTTTTTGCAATGCATTGATTAATTGAAATGCATTGACTAATTGATGAACTTTCCTGGGCTTTGATGTATTCAGTTTTCTGGTCAATTTCCTATTTCATTTTCAACTATTCGAGAGCAACTTACAATGTCGATAGTATCGTTGTGGATATTTTTAGGTTTTTAGGATGTGGTAACTTGTTTAGATAAGATCTCTCTCTTCGAAAAGTTACTGTATTCATCGAACTTTAAAGCCTACATCGATTATTACGGACCTCGGAAATGGGTATCGAAAAGCTGACAGTTCATCAAGAAAAGTGATCTCACGCATCACAAAGCGAAAAAGTACTTTCTTACATATGTAAGCACAGCAAAATGACTCCAAAAATCAATGTATAGTAATGTGTTTTTCTAGTATAGTCAAAATTACTCACCCTTTAGCCAGAAAAAGCAAAAAGAAATATGTTATGAAAAATCGCGCTGTTCTTCATCAGACAAACAGCACAATCTAATTTCTATAAAGGCATGGGAAAGAAACAGTGATGATGTATGAGGAATCGGAAACCGATAACCTAAACTTAGCTGCCTCTATGTGAGAGTGACAACATTCGATGCCCAGACGCTTCTTCGACAGATGTTTTTGTCCAAAGTATAGTAATGCTAGGCATTTTTTATTACAGATCTTAATGATAATTACCTGAAAGAATTCGATTGTACGTGTTTTAGAAGTTATCAAATTGACGATAATGGTCGATTTAACAAGATGCTTGGTGACTTGCTTTTGTCCAGAATCATTTCACTTATACAATATATCCCGTGTATCGTCATTTGCATATTGAGGAATTTTACCTGAACAAAATTTAAAATCATTCTAATATCTAATCCGGTAACCAAATCTGAATCTAAAGACAATGTCGCTACACATAGCAATGCGCATTATGTACGTTGACTTATGAAGATACCAGGGCTACACTAGATACCGGGCTTGCTCATTCCTTATCACTACGTCAGGTGGCTGACCGCTATCTGCGATTGGTACAAACAGGGCTCAAAGTGACGCACCCATCGTTTTGTACCAATCGCTGGATGTCATTCAGCCACCTTTTGTGACGTCATGAAAGGAATGAGCAAGCCCGATATCTAGTGTTGCCTTGAAGATACTTTTTCATACACGTATAGTAGTGGATTTTTCTAATGTCGGTTCATATCGATGTGGGTTTCCGGTTTATTGGATGTGAGAAATCCGGTTCATTGTCCAGTTACGATTTAGCACTTTGGAATGATCTCGCACTTCGGAAATTTCCTACATCCAACAAATTTTAAGGTCCACATTGGAATTTACGAACATCGAAGAGTATCGAAAAGCTGAAAATCCGTCAGTAAAGTGTCCTTACACACTCAAAGCGCGTCAAAGTGCTTCCGCGAGTTAATGCAGAGGACTCCATATGTTAGTACATATTAAAATATTCTCCTTTCAGTCATAAAAACTAAAAATTAAGATGTTACCAAAAACGCACTATGATTTAATAAATAATCTGCAATCATCTAATTCATCAATAACGACATCGAAAATGAGCACTGGTGCTTGTATTTTGAGTTCGAATCTAATAACAGGAACTTCACTGCCTCCATATCAGAGTGGAAACATTCTACACTGTTAAAATTTGAAACTTTTGCTGTATCGTCACTCCACAGTTTTTATAAAATATATCTATTTTGACCAATAAGAATGCTCTATAATACAGTGAAGTAATCGTTTTAATAAAAGTGGTGAAGTGACGATGCAGTAAAAGTTTCAAATTTTTAACAGTGTAAGTTCAGATTGTGATTTGACAGAAACGGTTTTCCAAACTACACAAAATGTGGAAATTTTCTATTCTAAAACTTGATGATAGTTTCTTAACGAGTATTATTATACGAGTGCAAGAAGATAACTAGCGTCACTTTTATGGCAGGCTCATCAAAATATTTCGCCATCTTCTTTTCCATGACTCGACTTAACCTATCAAATATCCCCGGATATTATCACTTTGATAACGAAGAATTCTGTCAGAATAAAATTTGGAAGCATACCAATATTTAACTCGATAACTGAGTCTGAATCTCAATGTGTGGAGCTCCTGGCAGTAATTCTCTTGTGATGTAAATTTCCTTGTGCTATCTCGTCCTTGTATATTGACGATGACTTATAAGCAGGCTTTCATGTCGAGCACACAAGTCGGATGTATGTTATTCAATAAAAAATCAATACTGAATCTCAAGACAATGTCGATACACATAGCAATGCACTTTAATTTCTTTGTGCATCCGGCATAGAAAGGACCCTGATACACAGGCCCGTGCTTTGGCATATAAGGGTACTTTAAATGTGCATTTTCAGCTTTTTGACACGTATTTCCCATGTAGACTATTTCGACAGAACAACCAAACTATTTTAAAGCGATGAAATTGATGAATCTGGCATGCATTTTGTTACAATTCAACGAAAGTATACAGTGAGACATGTCTCAATGTGTACATACTATGTAGTTATGATGTTAAAAAAAATAATTTATTTAAAAAGGAAGTTTAGCTCTCGCTAAAAGTGCATGCGATAGGTAGGGAAATCTATTAAAAGTACAAGGCTGAATATTTGTATGAATATAGCCCAAGGTTTACTATTGATCGGTTGACGTCATACTTTTAATATTTTGAAAATCTAGAAATATTAACTAAATAGAAACTATAAATGACATCTCAAAGTGGCGCAGTGCTCATCTAGGCAATAGCAATCCTTAAAAGATACACATTGTCTAACTGTGTACCACAAATGGTACATAATGAAATAATTTCCGGTACTGCGTTACCAAATTGCTATACTTTTATAAATAACACTTTAAAAGTCATTTATACATTAATACGTAGTACATTTTTTTTGGTTTTAGATGTAGTATTTTTTTTTTTTTTTCAAAAGAATAAAAATAGTTGTCATATGTTAAGAAATAATATTTTTCGTCTCACTGTTTACAATCCTGCCTTATACTTTTTAGGTAGATGCCTAAAACACGCCAGTTTCGAACTCACCCGAGTACAAAATTTCAACGATATCGTGTTCAAACCCTTATAACTGTAAAAACATAAATTGGACTCTGAAGACACGAAAACCTAAGAAAGAAAACTAACTTAACTTAAGAAATAAGTACATACGTACATATAACATAAATTTTTTTATATCAAAAGGGTATTAAGGGAATCTTGAACTTAAAAATCTATCAAACTTCCAAATTATACATTTTATGATAATTACAATATTTTACTTATATTGTGTTTTCAGAAAATATACTATTAAAATGTGCAAACTGTCAAAATATTCAAACTTTTTTTTTTTATAGAAAACGCTTACGTAATACTCTAATTATTAAGGATGCTTCAAAGTATGGGTACGTAACCGTTATTAAGTAACTGTTATCTATAAAAATATTTGTCTCATATCAACATATCTTATATCAACAGTTTGCGGCCGATTTTTAGCTATGTAACAAAATATTAAATTTTCGTTGACAAAATGAATAAACCTTTTAATAATATAAAAATGAAATACATGCGAAATGAAATACATGCGAACATGATTTTGCAATAGAAACTATGTTTGTATAGATAAAGCACTTCTGACATCTTACAGCAATTTTGCGGGTGTTTAATTCAATTAGAATAATAGAAAGTTATGCAAGAATGCCGTTTTGAGTAAAAACATGAACATTTAACATTTTTTAACCCTTTCGTGGGCGTTGTCCTTAAAAAAGGATACATAGTTTTTATTTTACTGTCCTCCAGAATATTTATATAAAATTTTCCTTTTCTAACGCGCTTGAAAATAAGCATTGTATTTTCTAATAAATTCGTTTATAAATTATGGTGTCAGTCTATTATTTCATCAGTTAAACAGAATTACTCCACCCGAAAAGGGTTAATTGATACCGGCTGCACTGTTTCCAATAAACTACTTTTTTAAAATTCACATAAAAAAGGCGATTTTCAGGATTTCAAAAAAGTGATTCCAATCAGAAATTTGAATTAAAAGAAAGTATCCCATGGGCAACAATAGCCAGGTATATAAAACTTTCTGCATCTCTTTTTGCTTAATGGTCCATCATTTAAAAAATATGTCATTAATTAGAAAAAAATTTAATTTAACAAATTACATTTGGAAAATGATATTTTTAAAGACTAAGATTTTAGACTTATAAATAAATTCCATATTAAAAAAGAAAAATAATAATAAACAGCATTTTTATGATGATTAAAACGTAGCTTACGTAATAAGAAAGTCTTATATTACGGACATCATGGATTAAACATTAACATTCCTAGAACAGTCATAAACAAGTTTTAAATAAAATTTCAGTTTTACAATTTTTAGTACTGCGAGTTTTTAAACTTCGAAACGTCGCACATTTTCAGATTTTACACCGAATTTCAGAATTTCACATTATTTTTACATTATAGGGGGGAAAAGGTGTACTTTTAAATGCAATTTGTTTGAAAGCTGTATCTCAATTTATTTTTTAGCTATTAATTTTTTATATTTTTTATACTTTTTTTGTCTTTGTGGCAACAGAAGTATACAGTTTCAGGACATTAAACATGGACCAATTAGGAAATGAGTAAAATTTGGACATCACAAGATTTCAGATATCTCTATTCTGGATCGACAGAAATAACCAAGATACCAAAAAAACCAAGATACTGTAACTTTCATGTGATAAGATTTATTTGTAAGAAATATACAGAATTTTATTTATGTTAAAGGAGACAAATGTTTCGGGGCAAATTTGAAGATCCGTTTCAGGGTACTATATATCAAATTCAGATCGAAACATTACAGGCACTTCGTTTACGAAAAGATAAAAATAGAAAGATCATTAATCAAAGTATCCGTTCTGTTCCTATTCTTTTATGGATTTTGTAGAACAAGACATTCTATATCGATCCAAATTATCGAGTACGTACTTTCAAATGACATTCTTACAGGTGGCGTCTCCAAAACGAATATCGAACTTCTTTAACAAACAATAGAATTCTTTATTGCTTCTTAATGTATGATTAGGATGATATTATATTATAATAACATAAGAAAATGGATATAAAATGAAAATAAACTTGAAATCCTGTCATGCTTGTTTTCAAAACAAATTAAATTATTATCGTCATTAAAAATTTATCAGCATTAAAAAGTCATCATTCAATCACGAAAATAGAGATATTTTTACTTTTCATGGAAATGGATATCTCTTTAATTATTACTCATAAATTCCTTCCGTATTGCAAAGTTTTGAATACATACACACACACATATATAGGGGCGAGGTGGGCACCTTTCAACACTCTTTGAAAAAGAATTATTTGTGAAGTAGTACTGCTTTAAAAGCTAAAGTTCTTAGTGATATTTGCTAACTTCATATTTGAGGCATCCTCTCAATTTTTTCCATGATTTCTAACCAAACTCAAAGTTCCAAATTTTACATTTTTAGTGAAGTATACACTTTGTTGAAATGTGCCCCTCCAGGGGGGAAGTTTTCAACGGGCAGTGGGGTACATTTCAACAGTTGAAGAATTCTACAAATATCATACATTTTAACAAAATAAATTTTATTCACAAAGTAATATAGTGGATGTATGAATATAGTGGATTCTTTTAGGTTCTCTGTACATTACTTTGTTTGTAATTAAAATGATTAATGCATGGAAAATGTCGTTGCAAATACAACTTGAGCTGCTCCTCCGCTTAAATTTCGTTGAGAAGTTTTATTTTTTTAATATAATTTCGTTCCATGCTATTGATTGGGGTGCGACAGCATAGACAAACACCTCATCGAGCTCACGGCTGAAATTCCAGAATTAGTTAAAACTCGATTGACATATTAAAATGCAATGGGTCTGTCAAGTCAAAAGAATTACAAACCTGTTTCTTTGAATAAATTCATATGTATATACAGGGTGATTCCAAATTTTTTTACAATAAAATAGGGGTGATAGTACACATCAAGACAAACAATATTAAATGGGAGACCAAGGGTCCAAAACGTTTTCCAAAGGAGATAGTCGCCATTAAAGTTTAGGGACCAAAATTTCAAATAAACATAAAAAACGGAAAAATCGGTCGATTGATTTGCGGTTTTCACTAAAATTAACCTTTATGTCGGCATTTTCTTGAAAATAAATTATAAAGATAAATTTCAAAAAATGCCGATAGAGGGCGCTTTAGACTTTGGAGTAACGAACAATTATTTTTGGCCGGTATTTTTTGCATCTCATTAAATGTTTTCGGAAGCTTAGAATTAAACTTAAATTTTGAGCTCAAAATCTGAATAGTAGGGAGTAGTTAAGTAGCACCAACTGAACTGTGTTTAAGGGGGGAGGGAGGTTCAAATTAAGAATAATTGTACAAAATAGAAAAATTGGTCGATTTGTTTGCGGTTTAAAATAAAACTATTCTTTAAGTCAGTATCTTCTTGAAAATAAATTTTAAAGATAAATTTCAAAAATTTCCGTTACAGGGCGCCTTAAACTTCAGAGTAACCAACAAGTAATTTTAACCATTATTTTTTTGGTTCTAATTAAATGCTTGCAAATGCTTATTAAATGTTTTCGGAAGCTTAGATTTAAACTTGAATTTTGAGCTCAAATTCTGAATCGTTGGGAGTGGTTAAGAAGCATAAACTGAAGTGTGTTCAGGAGTTGGAATTTAACCCTCTCCCCTCCTCGAACACAATTCAATTTTTCGCTACTTAAACACTCCCAACGATTCAGAATTTGAGCCTAAATTTTAAGTTTATGCATTTGAAAGCATTTAATGAGATTAAAAAATAACAGTTAAAAATAGTTGTACGCTATTCCAAAGTCTAAGGCGCCCTCTATCGGCATTTTGTGAAATTTATCTTTAAAATTTATTTTCAAGAAAATGCTCATTTAAAAATTAGTTTTAGCGAAAACCGCAAACGAATTGACCAATTTTTCCGTTTTTTATAATCATTTGAAATTTGAACCCTCTGAACACAGTTCAGTTTGTCTACTTAACCACTCCCAACTATCCAGATTTTGAGCTCAAAATTTAAGTTTAAGTCTAAGCTTACGAAAGCATTTAATAAGATGCAAAGAAGAGTTGTTCATTGCTCCAAAGTCTAAAGCGCCCTCTATCGGCATTTTTTGAAAAATATCTTTATAATTTATTTTTAAGAAAATACCGACATAAAGAATAGTTTTAGTGAAAACTGCAAATCAATGAACCAATTTTTCCGTTTTTTATAATTATTTGACATTTGAATCCTCTGAACACAGTTCAGTTTGTGCTACTTAACCACTCCCACTTTCAGATTTTGAGCTCAAAATTTAAGTTTGAGTCTAAGCTTACGAAAACATTTAATGAGATGCAAAAAATACCGGCAAAAAATAGTTGTTTGTTACTCCAAAGTCTAAAGCGCCCTCTATCGGCATTTTTTGAAATTTATCTTTATTATTTAATTTCAAGAAAATGCCGATATAAAGGTTAATTTTAGTGAAAACCGCAAATCAATCGACCGATTTTTCCGTTTCTAATGTTTATTTGAAATTTTGGTCCCTAAACTTTAATGGCGGCTATCTCCTTTGGAAAACGTTTTGGACCCTTGGTCTCCTATTTATTATTGTTTGTCTTTATGTGTACTATCACCCCTCTTTTATTGTAAAAAAAATTTAGAATCACCCTGTATATATACATACATACATATATATATATATATATATATATATTGTAGAACTACACTAGAGTTGTAAAAAGAAATCACTGAAAACAGAATGTCAACAGTTATGCATACTAAAAGCTTATTGGCTTGCATATTGGCCAATCATTGTGCAGTATTAGAAGTCAGAAATTCCAGCTGTTGAAAGGTGCCAACCTCTCCCCTATATACAGTCAAGTCTCTCTATAACGAAACTTCATACATCGAATATCTCTCTATAACGAAACTTCATACATCGAATATCTCTATATAACGAATTTTTAGTAGGAACGTTCCCTTTTCGCATGATTACATAAAAAAACAGTTTCTCTATAGCGAAATATCTATCTCCATATTCAGTTTTAAAAAGCTTCGAAATCATATAGAATCAAGTTTCCATCACTTATTTTTGATTTATCGTTCAGTGCTGAGTTTTTTTTTCTTTTTGTTCTTTAAATCCAACGAATACATCCCACCTCCCACACACCTTTCCATATCCTTCTCAAAACAGAGTCAATTGGATTGATACACATCTAAGAGAGGAATCAATGAGAGGTACATAAGAAAGGCCTTCAAATGGAGGAAAATGTTAACTACAATTTTTCATTCCTTGCTAAAATTTAAGCATTTTTTTTTTTTTTTGAGAGTAACAATTTTATAATCAAAACAACAAAAAATTACAGATTTCATCGTCTGAAATCAATGCAAGCCTTCCTTATTTGATTTTCATTAAGCTTTCAAATAAATGTCTGTTCTCTTTTTTGAAACAGCTTAAATAATTAAGAAATAAAATGTTAGGTTAATATTTACTTTTAAACATTTCAAATTCTTAATTCAAAAGCTCAAAAATAATATTTGTTCAAATTTCACACATTAAATACGATTTTTAACATCATTCTCTATACATCGAATTTCTCTATATAACGAATTTTTTACTGGAAATGTGGATTTCGTTATATAGAGACTCGACTGTATATTACAGTCACGTCATTTTTCTCATACGCGTCGTAGGCAGCTTTGGAGAGACTTTACAATCTTAGTGAAAGGCGTTTTTCTAAATGATGCATTAAAAACACTTACCTGGTTAGAAATGGACATTTACAATACCAGTGCAAAAAAAATCATGCGTCAATCATAGATTATAAAACACACGATTATGCAACACATGCTGCACTCTATGTAGCACACATGCTGTTTTATAAGGTGAAAAATTATGTCTAAACGAACAATTTGCTACGAAACACAATGCATTTGAAAGTTCAATTCAGCAAGTAACATATATAGATAAGTATCCGAATTCTCTTTTGTAGTTATGTATATAATCTGTACATTTTTATGCATGCTAGATGTAGTATTAAAAGACGTAGTTTTTAATACTACGGAATTAGGATATGCAGCTGAAAATTCTCCTTCAAAGCGATTTGCATCAATAAGCTGAAATACTCTTTAACTCTTTTGTGCAACTCTGTATATGATCTATAAAATATATACACATCAAGTAATATAAAAAAATAGCGGAACTTAAAAACGCATGCCACAATGAAATATGTACTTCGAATAATTATTGTTTATTAACAGTACTGGATTTGAAATATGATATGGGTCCTTTAAACAAATAATAAATGTACAAAACTCAGCGAGCTAGAAAAAGCAAAACTGAGCTCAGTTTTCCTTTTTCTAGCTCGCTGAGTCTTGCACTGATGAAGAATCTCGATAGTAGATTCGAAACAGCTGTTTGCTACCTTTTCATACTTTATTTGCGCATTTATATTCGTTGGTTTTCTATCTTTAAACATTTTTGCACAAAGGCTTTATTTGCTATTTTAATATTCGTGGCTATCATATTAGTGAGAGGGGGGTATTTAACATTGGCCAATATTACAGTTTCATATCGACCAATATCTCATTTTGATATTGGTCGATATATTTGTGCTACTTGGGTAATTCTGCAACAGATTATCATAGAATACTAGTATTAAACGATTAAAAATAATGTCTACTTATACATCATGTATTAAGAAATATATCAAAACAAACCAAAACTTTTTTTTTTTTTTTTTTTTTTTCAGTAGAAGCATTTGGAGCACCCATTTACGTGAGACACAAGTGATCAGTGAGAATCACTTCACGAGTGCAAAGAGTTAAGATATTATTGCCAATATGATCATTTAACTCGCATAGTATGTTTCGGCGATCGTTATATACTGTAAAATCCTCTTCAATATTCATTTTTAAAGTTTACAAGTGTTGAATTATCCGATTTAAAATCTACGTAAGATAGCTATAATTATTATAGTTTTTCATTATGTGAATGTAACTGGAATTTTATAAGCATTTTTATAATTCTTTTCCCAGGTTTTGAATTTATTAATTCTTTTCTTTTATATTTATTGAAAGAAAGTGAAGAATATCAGCCAATGCAAAATTTAGAATAAAAACAGTATAAAGCTGTATAAGACATCAATGTAAAAATAGCATTTATTTTTTTTCTTAAAAATGAATCTTAAAACGATTAATAACGTCATATTTTGAAAATAGTTTTTGAAGAAATGGTGAGAGGAATTGATTCTTTTTAGGTTTTTTCAGATAAGTTCGCATAGCTTATATTCAGCTTTATTTAAAGAACTAAAATTAAATCAACTTTTAAAAATAATCAGAATAATTTTACATTCGTTATTCTCATTTGAAATAGGGTTTATTATGCTAAAATGAAATTTATTCTGTTATTTCATTTGAAATTTTACAATTATCTCATTAATACCTTTTGGCAAAAAACTTGCCATTCGAAGTACTTCTTCTTCATATTTTGGATTTTTTGCACACACTACTTCCAACTGTCAAGAAAACTTGCCTATCTGAAAATAAAAAAATATGCTTTCAAATTAGTCTGTGCACTTGAATAGATCTAAATTCCAAGCTATGGAAGAAAAGATTTAATTATTTAAAGCTCTTTATTAATGGGTTAAACACTTATTTGTAAAGATTACAATTTTTGATTGATATATAAAAGTTAATAAAATACTAAGTTGACAGTTTTAAATAACAATAAAATGCTCTCGGAATATTTTACCTAATATTATTTAGTGTAATACAGGAAGCATTTTAACACGAATTGAGTAAATTTAATTAATCAGTATAAATATCCAATCACAACATTATAGGTATAAAAATTACTTAAATGATGTAAAATCATTTTGGCCAAAGTTTTGTAGATATCAAATACTAGAATTAGGTTAATAATTTGCCGCAAATTCATCGGCATCTATTTAAAAAAAAAAAAAAAAAAAAAAAAAAAAAAAATTCGAACGGTCTTTCACTTTGAGTAAAGCATTGAAATGACCAATTTCGTGTTTACATTACCAGGATAAAGCGAACAACCATACATCAAAAGCACAGTCCCATTTTTCGAAAAAGATGAAAGAGAAATTGGAATCAACCGTTTTCAAACTGTTTAATAATCATATTCCAAGTCCCTATAAGTTTCACAAATAGATTACAGTGCCAGGAAAAAAAACTTGACATTCGTTGAAAAATGTGAAGTTTGTGAAACGTAGCTGTTCTTATTGATACATTCATTAGTAATGTTTATTTTTAATTTCTACAGTTACTATAGTTTGTATTAAAAGTACCTCACCTTTAAAAAAATATTAGACCTGAATAAAGTCTTTTTTTTTTTTTTTTTTTTTTTTTTTTTTTTTTTTTTTTTTTTTGGGGGGGGGGGGTCTTTTTGAATCGATTTTTAGTTTTGATGTGTTTCCGTTAGGTAAATCGGCCTCTAGTTTCTAGGATATATATAGTCTGCCCTGGTGTTTGTAAATCTAATGACTTACAGGAACATTTTATTCAAATAAAGTCTAAGCAGGAGGTTGTGTAACAAGTGTAACTTTTTACGTCGATTATGTGTCCCAGAAGAGTTTCTTTTTATAGAGAAAATAATTTGCAAATTCCCTCTTTTCAAACCACTCCCAGAATTATAAAAAAATGAAAAACTCTAAATCATGTTAAGCTGAAAGGACCATCAGTCCACGTAACCGAAGCGTGATAGAAAATTTCACCAGCCTCTTTTATATAAAGCTGAAAAAAAATAATAACACATTCGAACATTAAGATTGTGGCTTAAGTCTCAAGATTTTTTTTGCCGGCATTGTACTGTGCATTGGAATATTAAAACATGTACTTTCAAAACCCCGCTGAACTACGTTCAGTAGATTCTGGAAGGAACGGAACAAACGCCAACTTTCAGTTTAACATACAGCCATACCACCTTGGAAATCCCGTTGCAAAATGATAGTGCACAACAAAGACTACCAGTAAAAAACATACTAAAAGGTCATTGTTTTAATTTATGTATTTTATTTTTGTTGAGAAAATTATTCCCAATTTGTGTAAATATCCTGTGTATTAGATCTATCCAAGATATTCGCACTGCAATTTTTGATATTATTTGCCAAATGTTTTTCATAATTAAAAATTTTTAAATTTAATTAAATTATTTGTAAAAAAAAAAAAAATAAATAAATAAAAAATAAATAAACAACGTGTTTTAATGGAAAATGAGCATACGATGTTGGAAGTCTTTCGAATGATATCTCATTCATCGTTGCACGTTTGATATGTGAATATAAAAGGGAATGTTGACAACAGGAATAACATACTGTCTAACTCGTTTAATATGAACAAGGGCTAAAACAAGTATAGGTTTATAAAGAGTGCTTTGCACTTTAAGAGTTGTTCATCATTTAAAGTATGTTTTTCTCGCTTTTTTGAGAACCACAATAATCGGATCATGTTTCATAAAAGCAAAACATCTTTATGAATGTAATTTTCGGCAAAAAGTAAAGTAGAATTTGGGAAAAAAAATAACTTTCATATCGATCACAGATCTGTCTCATCAATAATATTTATATTTTGTATGTTACAATTGTCTGTCAAATTATAGTAAATTATCGCTCTTACAAGATAGAGTTTAAGAGTATAACACTCCCTCCCCCCCCCCCCCACACACACACAAGAAATCTAAATGAATATCCCAGCATTTGAAAGAATGGAGGAAATAAAGCTGAGGTATGTTAAAGAAGAAACATACAATAAAACCTTTATTTAGCTATTTTTTTAACCTATATTCTGGGACATATTAACCAACCTTTTCATGTCTCTTTTTTGAATGATAAAATGAAAAGAATGTGTGAAATCATTAGATCGAAAATGGCAGTTATTGCAATGTTGGTTGCGTTTTCCGAAATTCTATGATATTAAATTCGTTTTAACAATGAAATAATCAGAGCAATTAATAGTATTGATTACTTTCATTATATGTGCGTTTTTAAAATTTTTATTGTATTCAAGGGTATCAAGAGAAATTGCTAATACAAGAATTTTGCCTTGCTTCTGATATTAACCAAGTTTGACTGTAATATGACCTTATTTTCCGACCAAGTGGTACAGGTAAATAAATATTTTTTTGTTTTAAATTAATTTAAAAAAAAATCATTCTTCTGTGATGCTTACAGTTCAAAAAGTAAGTTTACTTCAAATACCGTGAGTTTGGGACCCTTTATTGAGGTTCCACATTGATACGTGTACTTTGCCAGTTATCTGATTTTTCTGTTACTTGCCGCAGTATCGTCGTGCCTCTATAACCAAACATCATATAAAGATCTATAAAAACATTAGAATTTCAATCCCAAAACTATATTTAATAATGGTTCATGAACTTTTGAAATCTGATCGGTAGAATAGTAAAAGTTATATCTTTTTTTATGATCGAAGTTCAACAACTACAGTATGTACAACAAGTTAGAAATAAAAAATCAAGTGGAGAAATGAGGTCCGTTTGTACAATAACTACTAGTGTTATAAATAATTAGATCTTGGTGTAATATCTGTTGCAATTTTTAAAATGTTACAAAAAAAAATTTCTAATTATATATGTATTCAAAATTTATTAATTACATATGATAAAATTTAATAGAATTAAGAAAATTTTTATTAATATCTATTTAAGTTTTGGTTTAATTTTCATAAAATTGGAAAGATTCAACAAATTCTTCAACGATTATGTGTATTAAATTTTGAATATTTCGGTTGATTAGTTTTGCGTTGTTATATGCGGACTGACGGACGGATCAGACAACGACTATAAGTGGGATCGTAGGAATATCATTAAATTAATAATAAATGATACGATTTAGCATAATAATCACCATGACAACTAAGAATCATTGCTTGTCATGAGACACCATTGAATTACTTATGTATAGTACGATTTAATAGAATTAAGAGCACTTTTATTAACATCTTTTTAAGTTTTGATTCAATTTTCATAAAATTTTAAATGACTCGGAAAAATCTTGAAACGATGAAATATATTAAATTTCAAACAATTCGGTTGAATATTTTTTTCTATTTTATGCGGACAGATAGATGTACGCACCAGACGGCGACTGTAGGATGTAGGTGCTACGCATTTATATTGCTATGTGCGCGCCTAATAATCATTATTTCATTAAATCAAATTAAAAGAAAACAATGAGAAAATCTTCCATAATCTTAATCCATTCTACAACAATTGCTACAATTTTTTTTCATGAGCACGGTGCTTTTAACCTAAATGACATGATATTTTCTCAAGGCTTCATAGTAATGCACAATTTCGCCATCCATAAATGCATATAATTATAGTACAGAATGCACGAATGCCAGACATACTCAATCTTTATTTCTTGCGGGTCGCAAACATAAGTTTCCGAATTTAGGCGGGCCGCAACACACTTATAAATGATTATAAAAACAGTATTTAAAGTAACATAATTAGTATAACAATGCACTATAACAAATTTAATAAGGATTGAACATTTGTTTCGGAAGAAATATTACCATAAAAATTAGCACCATTTTTTTCCAAATAATAAACTTCGTCATAGATTTCTATCGCAAAATTCTGTAGAAATATGCATGGGTTGACAATAGTGGCGTAAAACTTGTTTTCGGTACCAAGTTTTCCCTCGACAAATGTTCATCCCTAAAAAATCGTATCAGCTATATAAAAAGTAATAGTTTAACAATGCAGAATTTCCAAGTTCTAAAGGGGAAAAAAAGGATATTTTTTCTAATAAATCAATCTTTTCTTCAATGATTTTTTTTATTTTAGAAATATGTAGTGCAAATTTAATTTGGAATGAAGTTTGATTAATGTTGAAAATTTTAAAAAAAATGTATGCATACGTCACTCTAGGACAAATAAGATTGCATGAAAAAAGAACTTTACTCCAAGGTAATATCTATTAACAAAATTTAATTAAGACAAATTTTATCTTCACGTGAAAGTAAATAGAACAGCGGCAAAAATCTTAAATAATATTTTATTCACATCTAAGTTAATTGTATAAATATGGGTTAATGATTAGATGACTCAGGCCACAGGTTGAGTATGGCTGCTATAGATGAATACATATAATCTGATTTGCTTCATTAAAAGAAAAAAAATAAGACATAAAAACAAACTACGGGAAATAATGAGAAAATCTTCCGTAATCTTAATCCATTCTACAACAATTTCTAAAACATTTTTTTTTTTCATGAGAATGATACTTCTAACCTAAATGACTTGATATTTTTCCAAAAATTCTTAGTAACACAATTTCGGCATTCATAAATACATATAATTATACTACAGAATGCACGAATGCTATAGATGAATGCATATAATCTGGTTTGCTTTATTAAAAGAAACAAGTAAGAAAAATCATGTCTTAAGCATAGATTATGAAACACTTTCCAACACTTCCTGAAATCTTTAAACAAAACTTCGTTATTTAGATAAATGAAATGTTACTGTCCATAGCCAAACACGTATTTCGATACTTTTGAACAGACCTGTATTTGATCTGCCGGTTGATAAATATACTATGTATTGCGAAAGTTTAATTTAGAAAGAAAATGCCTAACAGGTTGAAATTTCTCTTTCAGCAATTTATACTAATATGTGGAAAAATATTTCAATACTTTTGTTCAGCACTGTTGTTTACTTAATACCTTTATTACACGCCAGTATTTTGTTAAAATTCAATTCAAACAAAAACTCTTTTAAAACTACTTAAGTCACATTTCCAGAAATTATCATCCTGGGTGACCATGTAGTTAATTCTTTGCCTGACCCTGTGTATCATTTATTTATATTCTACAAACATTTCTTAGTAAACTGAAAGCAGTCCAACGTAAAAATGCATTAATTATTTATAAACTATCTTTAAGTAAATTACCCTTATATTCAGTAAGGTTTTCGAGTTCTTTTGTTTAACCCTGTATATCAACTTTCAACCTAGCATTTATACACACCATATAACATGCAGACATTTAGTAAAACAGAAAAGCGAACATCACAAATGAAAATGCACTTCTTCCATCCATCAGCTATCATCGATAATATACAGTACTTAGGATAGAATATACGATTTGAAGTATTTTGTGTATCCCTGTAAATGCTATGCACTTCATATTATGCGTGAAATATTGAGTTTCAGTGGCGTATATACATTTTATAATACATGAAATCGTTAAACATAATTAAAATGTGTCGCAAACATTCCCCTCTTTATTATTGTGTAATGAAATTCTTTTGAGTGGCCCTGTAAATGAATAATAACTATTATTTTCACTGCATATTTTACACAATGCATATAAGAGTGCACTTTGTGAATCGATATATATTTTAATATGCTTGACCGAGTGTAACACCTTTAAATTTCATTTGAAATGATTTTTTCCATAGGCCGTAATGTATCGGAAATTTTTTGACTATCCCTGTAAATAAACTAATCATCGTAGGATAAACAGATAACTGATAGGATAAACATGAATAAACTATAAAAATTTCAAAGCAATCCGAGTATATTTACGGGAGTTAGAGCGCGGCCAGACGGACAGACAAACCGAATGCATAAACACTTTTCAACTTTGTTGGAAAGTGGTATAAAAAAAAACATAAGATATAAAATCGAATTAAAGGAAATAACGGTATCTTCCATGACATTAATCCATCCTACAACAATCACTTCCAAAAAAGATTTTTTTTTCCGTGATCGTGGTGCTTTTAACCTAAATTATGCGATAATTTTCCTTAGGTTGGAAAGCAATACACAATTTTGCCAAACATAAATGTATATAATAATGCTACAGAATGCACGAATGCTATAGATGAATGAATGTAATCTGGTTTGGTCCATTAAAAGAAATAAAAAGAAATGTATGCCAAACGACAAATGTTATTTTTTTATTAGAAAAAGAGTAAACTTCTAAAGTTTTATATTTTCAGAAATCTCCAAAATAAAGCTTTTCTGACATAAAATCCATATCACAAATTACACAACAATGTGAATGACCGCATAATGTAACCATAAAACAGCTCTGTGCCAGAAATTACGGCGTATAATTTTTCACCGACTTTCAAAATAGCCACCATAATCATATCTTGGCAAAACCTAGGATTATAAAAGAAAAAGGAAAAAAATGAATGAAAATTGCTTTAATCACAATTGTGGCAATAAAAGACATTCAAGAAATCTTAGAGATGGGATAAAAAACAAATTTCTGCTCCAATAACTCGATAGTTCATTTGTTTTTTTACAAGTTTTTCTTTGGTGCGGAAGAACTATAAGAAAATTATTCCTTCCGCATGTATCCGAGAGGAATGTCTCGAAATGCCAAATTTACACAGGCTGACATGTTTGGACGTGGCCTCAAAATATTCAGGTATAAAGTATTCCATATAAAGGAAATACAGTACATTTGAAACCATCTCTTCAATTTTGAATAATACTGTAATATATGTGGTGGCACAATATTTAATACTAAAAAATAAAAAAAAATAAAAATAAATTCTTTCTATTTTACTAATTTTTTTAATTAACTTTTTTTTTAAATTTCTACTACTTTTATAAATATGAATATTTTTGCTTCGATTTTTTCCATATTCATCAGAATACACTACCTAAAACTGTGCATGGATTTTTTGATGTGTGGGATTTTATATTTAATACGATTTATTGTTCTTTTTCGTGTACACGAAAAAAGTGAAGAAAATTAACGAAAACATTTTTTAAAAATAACTATAAACTTAAATGTTAAATAAATGCACAAAAATATCAAATACACCATGGAGGACAAGTAAAGAAAATTCAAACCTCTATCCAAGTTAGCAAAAAAGCCTGAACAAGCAATTATTCAAATAGCATAATTGGCAGTCTTCTTGTTTAATTGCAGATTTTTTAATAATTACTTGCAATTAAATAAGATGGAAAATTGTAACTGTCCTTCAACATTCGCGAAGATTGAACTTTGTTATTCACGAATTTCGTTTTATAATGAATACTTTTTTACGAACTAAGCTCATTTTGTTTTATGAATTCTATGAACTACGTGACACATCAGGACACTTTTGCACTATATAGCCTACTGTATTACTCTACGGTCTAAGTTACGAGATCTTCAGCCCTTGTGTTGAGATAAAATATAGATAAGTAATTTCTTTTATTTTTTATGCAATTTTTTTTTTCAATTTTTTCAATTTTCTAAAATTAAAATTTTTTAATGCAAGTAAAATATTTTCTTCAAAAATTTCCGGGAAATTTTAAAACATGAATAATAAATTATTTAAAAAGCAATGAAATGTAATTCTTCGGCAGTGAGGAGTCTTAAATTTAAAAGAGAAATCAAAGCCACAAATTTTCCTTACATTGAAATTCATAAACATAAGATCTGTTCTGTCAAACAATCGCACATTACTAAAATTTTTCAACCATACACTAACAAATAAATTTTGTACAATATGTTTATAATTATCCAAATTTATTTAAAGCATGTACTTCTAATGTATGTAAATAATAATTATATATTTTGAACTTCAATTGTTCTTTTCCATCAAAAAAGAGAAAAAAGAAGGAAATTGGAACCTGACCCGTACGTGAAGATAGACTCAACATTCGCGATTTTGGCATACACGGATATTTTCGGGAACCTAACATTCGCGAATGTTAAGAGATTACTGCATTTAAAATTTTTGTTTAAACAGTACATACACTGTCTCTTATACACTAATTTCTTTGAAACACTTATAAGTTTTTAGAAAATAAATACCGTATTTACTCGTGCATAACGCGCACTTTATTCGGAAAAAATAAGGGCGAAATTTCTAGGTGCGCATTACACACAGAATAATTTTTACTGCTGGATGCAATCGCACGATATATAAATGAATCAAGAAATGCATTCGAAGAAGACATTAAAACTCGGGAAATCTGAAGTATTACTTGATCTTTATTTTACTCCTTGCACTTTTTATACAACAGTGCTAGTAACTCTATTTAAAAACTAATTAGCAATTTCCAGTGTTCTCGCTGACTTTTGACCAACGTTAGTATTTTGGCTAATTAAAAGTAAAAAACATTCGCCAAATGAAAAAAATATTAGCCAAATAGATTCGCCGTGTAGTACAAAAATTTATCTTTAATCCTTTAATGTACTCCTTTTTTTTTTCAACATGTTCTAAAAAAACCTAAGTTTTTATAACTGTGACAGTGATTGTTATTAATCAAATTTCAATTATCCGCTACAAATATAAAAATATGTATATATTAAACATATATAAATGTACATATGTATGGAAAACGAAAAAGAAAAATCAAAAATTGAACACTAGCAATTTGGCGAATCTAATCGCTTGTTTACTCGCCAAATGAAGAATTTAGTCGCAATTTGGCGCATTGGCGAGCGACAGCGAGAACACTGGCAATTTCTCATTGCCGTTACTCACTCCTACCCACAGTCATTCACTCCCTACCCAAAGTCTAAAAATGTATTTTGGCTTTGTTTTTTGGCCTGGTGTAATGTTTCTTTACTGAAATTCATTTGGTCATTCATTCATCTGCATATCAAAATTCCGGTGCGTGTTATATACGAAATTTTAAAAAACCGCCATTTTTTCTTGTAAATTCCGGGGTGCACTGTTAGAAAGACCCCTACGGAGGGAAACCCACCCCATAGGGCCTGTATCCCATAGCGTAGATAATCGGCCGACAAAAACATACCACCGGGGTGCACTGTTGTATACGCGTGCGCGGTATACACGAGTAAATACGGTATATATACGGGATAGCCATAATTAAAGTTTTTGAAGGAATGTACATGTATAAGTAAAACATTTGGAATATATTTTTAGATAATAGGTATTTACACTTTTTGGAGTTTGTTGAAACGAATAATTCAATAATAATCACTAGTAAGATATTTTACCGATAGATGGCACTTAAATATTACAGCTTGTTTTATTAACAAATATAAACAAAAGTAACTCATTTTAAATAAATATTTTTCGACAAGAATATTCTTTAATAGCAGTGCTATAATTACTATCATTTTGGTAGAAACATTTTAACATCTAAAATTTTCCATAAATTTTTTTTAAAGGTGTAATAAAATATATATGCCTTACGAGTTACCTCAGTATGTTCTGGAGCAATATACATCGAAAATGTTAAGAATTGTATTTAAAAAATTATATTCGATACGAAAAAGTGTTCAATGATGAACTTGTAGAGCATCACTCGTCTAAATAATATCAAACGGAGTGTGGCGATTGCGATGCGAGCCCACCCATCTTACCAGCCGGTGATAAGATGGAGACATGTTAAGCTCAATTTCAATTTGAGATATCTATGAAAAAACTTATTTCCTTAAATACAAATCTCTTCTACCTAAAATCACCTATATTCAACATATTTTTCTGTAAAGCATTCAAAACTAACGAAATTTCAATGATTTGCACAATCGACAAAACATTTCAGAAATCGTGATTAAAATAAATGCAATGTAAACCTCGATCTGTGAAATGAGTCATTTATTTTTGAGGTTCATTAATAGAAATTTTAAAAAGAGCTTCCTTGCATTAAATATTTTAACTCCTCAGTATTCTTATTCAAACTATGTATATTTAAAAAGTCATATCCAAACAATCTTGTTTAATTTTGTTATTGTAAGCAATCAAGAATCATAAAAAAAAAACCTTCAGCAACATTCTTACAAAGCCTTACTTCTTATAAGCCAATGACACTATTTTTTTTTTCCCTCAGAAGTAAAGGTTTAGACAATTCAACTCGATTTTCTATCTTATTAGTTTCTGAAAGGAAAAGGGTAGTAAACATCGTCTTTTATTTGTTTGTTTCAGTTTTTCATACATAATTTATTTTATAAAAATTAATTGTTTTAAGGACTTATCAATCCATTATTTTTCAAATTTTATTACTTTTCAACATCACGTAATTTAAAATTTTACACCATTGAATAGTGAAGAAATATATTTTCAAATGTAATTGATTTGAACGTGATTTTAAATTTTCTGATTCTTTATGATTTTAAAATCAAACAGCTCAATTACGGAACATTAACATGTTTGTGCTTAAAACAATATGTAAATAATTCAGCTTTTATTTCCGGATAATATACAATAACAAAATTTAGGCATCGTAATAAACACAAATTTAACAAATATATAATAAAAATATGTGCTCTATCAATGAAATGATCAAACTTAAAAAAGTCTGCTGTTTTAACCATTTATTTGGTGTTAGTTCCTTACAAATAAAGTAGATAATGGGGAACGTCCACTGTTATTTTTGTGACAATTCGAGCAAATTTTCAAAAATAATTCTAATTACTTCACTTAAAAATATAACTAAGATAAAAATTGATATAACCCGTTAAATACCATTGTGATTTACTCTCATAAAATATATCTAATTTGCAATAAAATCTATTTGGATTGTCTGTTTAATAAATCAAAATTTTGTTACTCTTATGAACACAAGAGTAACAAAATTTTGATTACATATAGAGACAAGTAAAATACTTTTTATTACAAATTATAGATATAAGTTACGTGAGTGGGAAACAGTGATTTATTACTGGTTATATTACCTTTTATCTTAGTTATATTTTCAACTGAAATAATTAGAATAATTTATGAAAATTTGCCCGAATGGTCACAAAATTTCTGAATAGACGTCTTCTAATACAAAACAACCATTTGTAAATAAAAAAAAAAAAAAAAAAAAAAAAAAAAAAAAAAAGAATTACAGCGCGTGTAAAAACTATAAGGAAACCAAAAAATATTATTATTTTTTTTTATATAAATTTCAAAAGAAATTAAACCTTTTCCCTAATAATATATGTTCGTTGTTCTGTTGTATATTAGCTGCTTTAGAATCATCGAAATAACTGTAGATGTGAATTGTCCGTCACTGCATAAAAAAAAGATGTGAAACACTACTCTACATCTGATGAAGCTGTGACTGAGCTATCAAAGCATTGGATTCATTGTTGGAGCAACGCAGGTTCGAGGCTCGCCATCAGCTAAAACATCACTATATATTTTAATGAACAAGTGTGCATGTAAAATCAATCGTGCGTGCAATTTACTCCAATTTTCCTATGAATTATGCCCCTGAAACTGCCTACTGTAAAAAATATCCGTTAATATACAGAAATTGTTCCCTAAAATTCTACGGAATAGTTCCGTTTTTCCGAAAAAACAGCAGAAATTCCGTTATTGATATTTTGAGATTATAAAAACAGTAATTTTTCCGTAAAATTTTCTGAAAACGGAGGAATGCCGTATTAAAACAGCATAAATTCCATAAATAACACCAGTGTCGCCATCTATATCTGGGATACAAAAACATTATAAAGTTGTTTCATGAACAACTTTGTATAATAATGTTCTTTATTTCTTTCTGTTTTAATAATATAAAGCTAACATATTTTTACAATATTAAAAAAATAATAAAAATTATAAAATTTTATTCATCTCTTTTAAGTTTCAGATTAGTTAGTTAGTTTATTTTCAGTTAGTTTATTTCCATTATCATTTTTAAATAATGTTTATAGCCTATTTTTTAAAATATGCGTAGGATAGTGGAAAAACGTTCGACTTTTAAATTTAATATATTTTAATAAAAGTAATAATAAAATAATAATAAAATAATTTAAATTTTAATATATTTTAATATTACTTTAAGAATATCCTTTCAAAAATAAATAAGTAAATAAATATGATACGATTGATACGATATGATAAATATGATACGATTTTTACTTTACTTGAAGACACATTACAATAAACTTTTAAAAATCTCCTTAAAATGAAAAAAAACAAACTTTTTAATGCATTCAACTTTTAATACATGTAATATTTTAAAGTCTAAAATTTATTTTTTATAGAACTGAAATTAAAAACTAAATATTCGAAATTATGGAAATAAAATCTGGAATCTGGATAATGGAAAAACGTTCGACTTTTAATTTTAAAATATTTTAATAAAAGTAATAATAAAATATTAATAAAATAACTTTAATTTTAACATATTTTAATATTACTTTAAGAATATCCTTTCAAAAATAAATAAGTAAATAAATATGAATAATATTACAATAAACTTAAAATTTTCTTAAAATGAAAAAAAAACTTTTTAATGCATTCAACTCTTAATACATATAATATTTTAAAGTCTAAAATTTATTTTGTATAGAACTGAAATTAAAAACTAAATATTCGAAATTATGGAAATAAAATCTGTTAAACATTTAGAACTATACACTCATATAGAAAATAATTCTCAATAAAAATTAATGCCGCGTTTAACATAAGGCCTTTGCTTTATAAAATCATTCGAAATAAATAAAGATATTTGCAAGCACTGTATGCGTAACTATGGCGTAATGGTATTACACTACTACAAGCTGCCATGGGACAGGTGCTTGGTTCGATCCCCATCGAGGGTAAGTGACATTTATTCAAAGTTGTTTAAATTAAATGTATGTGTTCTAATCTGATGTGACCTTGTCTAAAGAATAAAAAAGCCAGTTTGTCCTTGAAAATTCTTTTTAGGCTTTCAAGCGAAAATTTGTATGTAAAAAAAATATGAAAACGGAAACATTTTGCGAAAAAACGGAAATATTGCTGGAAAAAACGGAATTTTTTTTCCGTTAAATAGCGGAAATAGTACTGGCGTCTAGATTACCAGAACTATTTCCGTTATTTAACGGAAAAAGTTTTTACAGTCTAGTCATTTGTAGGTCTCGTCACCCGACCAAGGCTCGAAATTAGGAGATCATCTCGGGTAGGATTAGCCGTCTTTCGAGTGCTCGACATGATGTATGAGTGTGCCATGCAGTGTGTAATTATACAACTAAAATCACTTTAATAAGCAGTCAGCACATAACCAAAACGAAGTTAAACAGAGCTGCCAGTAAAATAGTATAAGGGCTTCTCAGTAGACCGCCTCCACGCGGCGATCAGATATTTTTATCCCGTATCGAAGCACTTAAAACCTTAAAACTGGTTATAGAGCGTTAGGCCTGGGCCTGGTCAGCAGTTAGTTAGAAAGAAAAGAATATCAGCCGATGTACAACAGAACTACGCAAAATCGCTATAACAGTACCTTTTTCCAGTGGGTTGTTTTTAAATTCACGTGGGACCAGCTAAATATAACCAAAAATATACTCATGAAATTTGGTTCAATTTTATGTATATTTTCATACACTTCCGGTGATACAAAGAGAAAATACGAAACATGCGGATGAACATATGGACATAAACATGTTTTTCAGGCTCTTTGACCCCTAAAATAAGTAAATTTATGGAGAACCAGAAATGAAAATTTATTAAACGATTACAATATCCTTCTTTAGAAAGAAGAATGTAAAAAATAGAATAAAATACCGATAATGTCCCAAACTGAAAAAAAAATCGAATTTTTTATAGAACAAACGTTTTTATTAATCATTTTCCACAATTGACACAAAATAAGGAGTATAATAAATAAGAATGAAATGGGAATTCAATTATTGAAAAGCGAGCGGCTCGTTTTAGTTTTATTAACTTTTTGTACCTTAGGTACTCCTCGTAGTAGCTTTTCCCCCTTTAAGTAATGCAGTTTTTTCAAGTTGAAACTTTGCCGCTATTGACCAGAATAAGCGCATAATAACTAGCAATGAGATGAACATTCAGTTAACCCATTAAAGATTGATGTTGCATTTTTGAAACATTATGCGTGTGATTTTTTTTTATTGTGAATATATTTCTTAACAATTTATTATCGCATATACGATATGGCTATTATTTTTTTTTAATGTTAATTGATTCGAGTTGTAAAAAAGTTAAATATATGAATTGCATAGAATGGAATGTTTGAATATTTTTATTAATAAATTTCAGAACATGTTCATTAGGTGCTAAATAGTAAAATAAAATTCAACTATTCAATAAAATTCCTGTCGGCTCGGCCTACAGGCGCAGATAGATTTCGTTAAGTGCTCATTTCACGAACAAAAAGTAAAATATGATTAGAAATAAACCTAGTTTAAAAAACTTATTTGGCTGCTTTTGAAGAGTTTTTAGTTTTATTTTTCTGTAAGAGCTGGTTTTATCTCAATCATCTTAAGCGTAATTCGGCTAAAAATGCCCACTTTGACAA
The DNA here is from genome assembly GCA_964019185.1 of Maratus speculifer. Taxonomy (NCBI): domain Eukaryota; kingdom Metazoa; phylum Arthropoda; class Arachnida; order Araneae; family Salticidae; genus Maratus; species Maratus speculifer. The sequence continues at coordinate 220,978,538 of OZ025298.1, forward strand.
CAGTTTTTGAAATATATTCTGGCTTTATCAAAAAAATCACCCAATACGATACATAATAATGTAATTCCTAAATAAGAGAAACTGTCAATTAAATGCGTTTGCGAGCAAAAACGAATTTAAAAATGCGTCAGAAAAAAAAAAAAAAACAATTTTTATTTGAATACAATCTTAATTTTTCAATCATGAACGCTTTGGGAGATTCTGTTCAAAATGCATACTTTGACAGCATTTTTAAAAAATATATTCTACTTTTATCAAATATCTGATCAATACGTCACAGTATATAGCTCCTAAATAAGAGAACCTGCCAATTGGATGCGTTTGAGAGTAAAAATAAATTTAAAAATGAGTCAGAAAATAAGCAATTTGTTATTTGAATACATCCTCAATTTTTCAATCACGATCGCTTTGAGAAATTCCGATCAAAATATCCACTTTGACAGCATTTTTTAAAACATAGTCTGCTTTTATCAAAAAACTGACCAATACGTCGCAATATATAGTTCCTAAATAAGAGAACTTGCCAATTGGATGTGTTTGACCGTAAAATGAATTTAAAAATCAATCAGAATGTAAACGATTTGGATTTGATGCACCCTTAATACGAATTTGAAATCGGTTGTTGAAAAGAATTTATGAAATCGGTTCGATACTTGTTGAGATTGGTTACAAATCGCCATTTAGAACGTTATTAGGATGTTTTTCGCGCATTTTCACCGCTTTTAAATTTTGAATTTTTGAGGAAATGTTGTTAGAGATAATTTATGTCTTATAACTAACTGCCATGCTAAATTTCATATTTCTAGGCCCTTCATTAACACAAAAACCGCATTTTTTAGAACTTTTTTGCTCCTGTATCCCCTTTAACTTAATGGCATCGACATAAGATATAGCCTATGTTTGAATAGGGTAAACACCATCATTTTGGTACCATTACTTTTGAAATCGGTTCGGTAGTTCGAGTATTAGTCCCTACAAATAAACAAACTTTACCTCTTTATAATATATATGTAGTTGTGTAGTAAATATAACGTTCGTTGCATGTTATAGATACTTCTATGATTTTCATATGGCAAAAATACATACATTTGATTTGCACTGATTTGTGTTTCCGTAGTATATCATATCTCACATAAAATCGAAAACAAAAAGATGTCTAATATCGCCTTTTTTCTCTTAATATCATTAATATGTATGAAATACAATTTTACGTTATTTGTGATAGATATAAAAAGTCGCGGTCTTTTCGCTTTATAATTTCAACCGTTTATTTATTACGCTACCTGTATATATTTGGCGATAGTACAGAAATTTCATATGTTTAACTATCAATCTAACTTGTGGAAAAAAAAAGATCGTGAAGTTTTGTAAATAACAATGAAATATGACTAATGTCCTTCAAAAATCATTCGGTAGAGTGATTGGGATTTTTATTTTATTATCTATAAATTATTCTATCTGCGTGATCTGTAATACTCTTTAATATTTCTAAAAATACTCTAGGCAATGAATGGATATATGAAGCATTATTATTTATTCAAAATTCGAATTTTTTAAACATATCATTAATCATTTATCTCAAGTGACCGAAATAAAAAGTATGATAAATAACAGTGAAATAGGAATTCAAGGTGATTAATTAGTTTTTATTTTTAGTTCTATAAAATATTCATAAATTTTTTAGGCTTTTCAATTTTCAATTTAACAAGCCTACTACGGCCTATGCGTCTACAGCCATAGAATACATTTTAAAAAATCCAACCTATGGCAACAAGTATTTATAAGATGAAGGCAGATACGGAGATGAAGAACTATTAGTATTCTAGCGATCGAATTTTTTAAATATCAAACGTTTCCATTAATATTTGCCCCGATTGACCGTAAAATATATAAATAAAAAAAGGAACTAAAGCGTTTAACAGCACTGCCTGTATGATTTTTCTTTCCGTTCATAAATTATCCCTATAATTTTCCCTGACTGAAAAATGGGCCAAACATGGATGTTCCCATTAGTTTTGCAACATCATTCCGAACAGATCTGTCGTACTATCAGGGAAACGGTCCGCGGAGGAAAAAAGATGCTCTGTTGCCATAGCAACGGAGAGGAGAGATGAGAAGCCGACATTAGGGCGCGACTGGACGGAGGGATTGGGCGACTTTTGGGCGCCCCGGGAAAAAGGGGCTGGAAAAACAGTGTCAGCGATTGTTCAACATTTTGATATCTTAATTTTCGAAGCTAAGCAGGAAAGGTCTATTGCCCCTTAAACCACTTTATGAGCATTAATTGTTATCATAATCTTGCACATACACACACAAAAAGTTAATGTTAATAGTTAACAAGCACTATTGTTTTTAGAACTAAATGCCTCATTACACGCAACATAAAATATTATAAGTATTAATTAAAATGTCTTCATGGGAAATAATTTCTGTACAAAACTGTAATTGATAACTATCATTATGCTGCTTAAATTGGCAAGTCAAATAAAATTTAATTTATATGCTTCCTTTATCATTTGTTTTTAATACTGCAAAAACCTTATTGAATTTTTTCGCAATCACACTACTGAATTTCATTATTTCCATTTCACATTACAAAACTTGAAAAGCTGCCTGTCGAATATTATATATAATACAGTGGACTCTCTGTGCTTTATCTAAATACTCTCAAATGTGAATACCCCGGGATTTTGAATACTTTCTGATGGTCCCGGCGAAACTCTATAGACTCAATATAGGATGAACTCTCTGTAATTCTGAACACCCTCTAATCTGAACACCCCACCACTATGAATGCTACTTTTGATCTCCATTTCTACTCCACCTCTCGGTAAACTGAACAGAAAACAATCGGAATTTGGGGAATTCCCTCACCTTGAAAATTCATAGAAGCTGTTTCAGAATAAAAAGGTTTAACGAACTCGATTTAAGAATAAATAGTCAAAACCATTGATAGATTTTTAAGCATCTACTCGATGTTACAATTTATTTAAATACATCAGATAAAATCTTCAGTTAACAAAACAAACAACACTTTTATTGTAACCAAAAAAAAAAAAAAAGAAATCTAAAGATTATTTTTCAAATAGGTTTGTCTTTACCGTATGTGTTATACATCTCAGCTAACTAGAACATTCTTATCATTTTTAATAAACAAAGACCAGATATAAAACTGTTGCCAAGACAATCAATTTTATGCAAAGTGATACAAGAAGAAAATCATGTAAAAACGATGTTCCTCCTCTCCCGAACTTAAAAAAAAAAATCTAAAGATTATGTAACAGAAATTCAACGACCCCAGTGACAGATAAAAAACAACAGACGTTACAGGGAGTGATTAAAAAAGGATTATGGTTTCAAAAATAAATGAGATGGTACAGTACGGGATTGAAAAAATTTAGTTTGACATTGCACATTAGCATGGCTAACTAGGCTAAATATTCTGTACTATCCGTAAATGTAATGCATAAAAGTAGTAGCAACGCATTTCCCAAGCTCCCACTGTAATGAACACCCTTATAATCTAAATGTTTCTGATCGGTTCCATGAGTGTTCAGAATAGAGAGAGTCCACTATTTTTCATGATACATAATTTATTTTATTATACAGTGAAACCTCCAAATAAGGGACGTCTATAGGACCGTAACTTTTGTCCCTTAAATAGAGGTGTCCCTTATTCGGAGTTTTTTGTATTATTCTTAATTAATCATTAAGAAGGATATAAAAATAGCAAAGCATTAAAGGTGAAATTTAAATGTAATAGAGCAAGAGCCCGTGACTGGCAGACCTTCGTTATTTTATAAAAGCTGAAACTTTCTCAGCGCAGTCTTCCAACAAAGACAAGAACGATGGGTAACTATGAAATTTGGATCATGGTGGCTTTGGCAGTGACCAGGCAGCAAAGATGTAAAAAATACCAACTTACTTTCGTCATTTTATAAAGCGTAATTTTTTGATATTTCCTTTGGGATGATGTTAGAAATCACGTCCTCCATTGGCAGACACTTCCTGTGGTTCCAACCCCCGGCCGACAACCACTAAACTTCAATAATAGGAAATTCTACTTTCGTCATTTTATAAAAGCTGAATTTTATGTATGTTACTTGGGTAACTATCAGAAGATATTTCCTCAGTTGGCAGACAGTTTTGGTGGTTCCAACCCCCGGCCGACAGACATATACAGCGGCTTCTCAATACACTAAAGTCTGCACGAAACAGACATTTTCCCCGTTTTCCCTTGGGTCGGAAATTGGCGACAGTTATTTGAGGTTGTTGCATGTAATTCTACGGTTGTTGACATTTTGAAAAAAGACCACAATGAAAGAAAAAAAATGTAATTTAACAAATTAGAACGACTATTTGAAAAATGATATTTTGAAAGACTAAAATTTTAAAGACAAAAAGGAATTCTATACTTAATAATAATAATAAACATCATTTTTAGGATGACCTTAACGAGTCATATATTACGTACGCCATGCATTAAACATTAATATTCCTAGAACATAAATAAAAAAACCCAGTAGTTTATTGTTATATAACTTTAACTGTTTAAAATGTGCATTTTTATTTGATGGAGTTAATCAGGCTGACTGCCTCTTATTACGTATGACATGGATTAAACATTAATATTCCTGGACCCATCTTATAAAAATTTTAAATGAAATTTCAGTTTTACAATTTTTTTGAACTGCAAATTTTTAAACTTCTAAACATTGCACATTTTAAATTTTTATACCGTTGCATAGAGAAAAATAATGCACTTTTGAATGAAATTCGTTTGAAATTTTTATGACAATTTGTTTTCAAATTATTATTATTATTTAAAGTTTTTATTACCTTTTTGTCATTGTGGCAACAGAAGTAAGCCATTTTTGGACATTAAACATGGACCAATCAGAAAATGAATAAAATGCGGAATTCAACCAATAAAAACATTCAGATATACTTCGGATTTCCCAATTCTCTACCGAGGATAACAACTATTTTCTAAATTACTAAAAATTAGTTATTTATTTATGAGTATTAATGAACGTTAGCTTCGAATTCTCTCCAAGCTTGGAAACACTTATCGCCAAATATTTAAAAATATCGCCAAATGTGAAGACAAAAATTAAGAAATCATAAATATTGCCGATTTGGTATAGATTACTAATTTGGCACAATTCCCATTCAAATTCAGTATTTACGAAATTTCTTTTTATAGGGTTCGTAGCATTTGATCTTCTTAAAATTTCAGTAAAATTTTCAATGAGATAATAATCAAGCATTAAGGGGTCTCAGGAGTCTTACTTTTTACCTGGTAGTGCGATTTAGCAACATATACATTTGATTTTTTTTCTCAGTCCTTATTAAACTTAAGTGCATAAAATTTTTAACATAGACAACTTAATATCTCTTCTATTTAAAATAATTTTTTTAACATTCTACATTGAATTTTTATTATATATTTTTTATGTTTAATTTTGATTTAAAATTTAAATTGTTCTTTGACTGCGCGCAACATTTCTCAAAAAATAATAAAGAAATTTTTATGAAACTTGGTAAATATCTTCATTTTAAGTTTAAGAACAACTTATACCTCAAATTAAGAATTTTAATTACATTAATTATTGATAATTGGCAATTTTTTTAATAAAAAATGATTTTTTTTTCCAATTTTTTCAATTTCAATTTAAATTTTAAATAAATAAATGCATAAATTGCTTTAAAATGAGGTATAAGTTCAAGATACATTAATTTTACACCATTATCAACTTTTTTAGCGGTTCTTGAACTAATAGTTTTGCTAGAATCCTGCGCGCAATGGATACAAGTCTAATTTTTGTAATCAAAATTAAACATTAAAAAAATAAAATAGAATTTCAATGTAGAATATTCAAAAAATTATTTTTAATAGAAGAGATATTCAGTTGTCTATATTAAAATTTTTATGCATTTATGTTCTATAGGGACTGAGAAAAAAATCAAATATGACATGTTGCTAAGTTGCACTACGAGATAAATGTAAGACTCCTGAGACCCCTTAAAGAATTTTTATTAACTCATCTAATCAACTCCCCTGGCACATGCCAAAATCGCTGTTTTATTATGTACTTATTTATCAATAAAAAATTGCATGTTTATAATGTTATTGATTATGATTTCCATTTTGATACCTGTTTTAAAAATAAATGAAATACGTTAGAAAATAATGTTTAGGTATTTTATGAACTTTATTTTTAATACCCACTTCAATACAAAATTAGAGTTTTACTGTTTATTCATACATAGTGTTAAAAAATTCTATACGTGGTGTCCCAAAAATGGCACCCAAACTCTTTCCAGCCAGATTCCTCATTGGGAATACATAAAAGAAGCCCAAAGAACTGCACCTGTACGATTGATAATTTACGTGAAAAATTGAAAAACAAAGTATACATCAAATACATGTCAAATTATTCGTGAACAGAATGCATGAAAATCATACAAAAAATACCAGTAGCTACAAGGATGCAGTAACGAGTTCTTCAGAGGCGTCTTAACGTCATTCTTTGGTGTGCGTGCGCTTGACGTGATATGCGCAGCGACGTTTAGAACGTTACCGTCTGAAAAGATATGAAAATACTGCTGTTGATGTGTCCAAAACGCTTTTTATTTCTTGTACTGGCTATGACTTTATACTTTGTTTTTCGTATTTTACTCGTAAACTATGGACCGTGCAGGTGCAGTTCTTATGTAATCCCAACGAGGAATCTCGCTGTGCAGAGTTTGGGTGGCATTTTTGGAACATCCTGTATAAAAATAAAATGAAGTATGGATTTATAAGTTATTATCAGGTTTTAAGACATGTTTAATGATATTATTCATTTGCATCATTATAGTCGATATCTCCATTATCTTCGTCACTGCTACTCCTGTTCATTGCTTGATCTTTTTCAATATTGTCTTCTAGTGAAATGTATGTGATTTTCCTTCCTTGTTTTCTCTTCAGTGCAGCAACCTCAAATAACTGTCACCAATTTCCGACCCAAAGGAAAACGGGGAAAATGTCTGTTTCGCGCAGACTAGTGTATTGAGAAGCCGCTGTATATGTCTGTCGGCCGTGGGTTGGAACCACCAAAACTGTCTGCCAACTGAGGAAATATCTTCTGGTAATTACCCAAGTAACATATATAAAATTCAGCTTTTATAAAATGACGAAAGTAGAATTTCCTATTATTGAAGTTTAGTGGTTGTCGGCCGGGAGTTGGAACGACAGGAAGTGTCTGCCAATGGAGGACGTGATTTCTAACATCATTCCAAAGGAAATATAAAAAAATTACGCTTCATAAAATGACGAAAGTAAGTTGGTATTTTTTACACCTTTGCTCCCTGGTCACTGCCGAAGCCACCATGATCTAAATTTCATAATTACCCATCGTTCCTATCTTTGTTGAAAGACTGCGCTGAGAAAGTTTCAGCTTTTATAAAATAACGAAGGTCTGCCAGTCACGGGCTCTTAGACTATAACCTAAATCTAAAAATTACGTTAATCAGACAAAATTAAGGAAAGATAATTAATTAATTATAATCTTCAATTAATTACTAAATCATTAAATAAGTTGTAGAATTATTGATTTTTTTTTTCAAACTGTGTACATGCAAAAAGTATAAAAACGTTTGAAAGAATTTTATTTGAAGTAATCAGCCAAGAGGGATTGTTTTGCAAATTTCAATTTTTCAGTACAAATCTTTCAAGTGTTCATTTACCATATTGCCCCACCAGTGGCCGAGAGGTACGGACCTCTCAACTGGTAGACGGCAGGTGCTGGGTTCGAACCCAATCGCGGCTGTCGGCCTAACCGTTCGGAGTTTTCGTGGTTTTCTTCGAACCTTGCGTAAATACGGGTTAGGTTCCCTTAGAAAGACCCCCACGAAGGGCACTCCCCCCTGGTCCTATATCCCTAGCGCAGATAATCGGACGACAAGAATAAACCAAACCAATCATTTACCATATTTCTAAATTTCTGTTCTTTATTACCAGCAGTATTTACAGAAAAAAAAGTGTTCAATTGTTTTGCGCTTTTTAAGGCTACAAATCTTGACTGCTCTGCTCAGAAAGTGGAAAATGTTTTGACACAATTGAAATTGGAAAGCTTGACTATGGAAAATATTTTGGAATTGAACTGTGTTTCCAATTTTTTGTTAAGTATATTATCTATTAAGTTATAAACGATTTTGATCACATTACAAAGGCGTTTTTTACCCTTTCTTGATTAGTTATTCTTCTTTCACATGGAAATTAGGTTCAAACCCCCTCGCTTTGACAATATTTTCTGAAAAATCTATTGCATTTGCAAAAAAGAAAAAGAGAGAGAGAAAGAAAAATCTGGCCGAATACATATTTTCTGAGCAACAACACTTCCTAGTTTCAGGCATTTCCGAATAAAAATAAATTAAACCTTATGTCGTAAAAGTTACTTTATTGGGATTTGAGAACAGCCTAAAAGCATTTGTATTGTTTTTATTTCACAACACTTTCAGAATAATCCTCACAAATTTCAGCATTACTTTCAATGCGGATAAACGCACAGATGTCGAATCAGAATTGTGGGTAAATAAATGGTCGTTCACTGTGTCATATTTACTCCGTATCACAATGACTGTCTATCTGTTTGACAAGCTCAAAAAAATCTGTATTTTAATTTTTACCACAGACTACTTCATTATATAAAATGCAAAAACCAGTCCCTTTATTCTCATTTTCAAGTGTCCCTTAACTAGAGGTGTCTCTTATTCGGAGCGTCCCTTATTTGGAGGTTTCACTGTATAAGATTTTTTTTTCTGTTTAAGCTTCAGTTTAAGTACAAATGAGATACAACAAATCGTAGAAATATATTATGTAACGTCCGAGTTTTCTCGGGATAATAATTAATTGCAACTAATCCACCCTTGATCCACCCTTCAGTTTTCATGTTTTAAAGAGTCATATTTTTACAAATAGTTGGCAGCAAAAGCTACTTATTTATTCAAGCAATAGTCTTCGTTTCATGCAGACAATTGAAACGGGTATAGAAAAATCAATTACGAAGAATTTTCAGATTAAAAAATTAAGTTTTTAGAAAAGTTTTCTAAGATTTTTTCATATAAAATAAATCATAAAAATGTTTTAATAATAGCAGAAATATTCCTCTTTCATTCCAGGCATAAAGATTGCACAGTAAATTAAGTTAAACATAACTGGGTCATTCCAAAAATAAAGCACCCTTTGGTGTCCCGACACTTTGTATTGTTATATTTTCTAAAATTTTGTTTCAAAATTAAATTTAAATATTGAAAAATATATTTTAAAGATATTTTTCTTTAATGCAATTTTTAAATTTGAGATAAATTCCATTTATTGTTATTCAGATAACTTTCTTAATAATTGTGTCCTGTAAAAAGCCATGTCCCAAGAACAATTTTTGATTTTTAAACCCTATTTTTTTTACTATATGTATCGTTTAAGTTATCTTTCAGGATGTTTTTTATGTTTTTGTAGTATTTATACTATCCCTATATATTTTAAATATTTTTTGTAAATATTTTTTTCATTTTATAAGAAAAATTCATGTGTCCCTTAATTTTTGTCCCCTGTGTTACCGCCACATTTTTCTCAATATTAAAATAAGAATTTGCAACTTAAATGTTGTTAACAGTAGTCATTCATGTACTTTTAGGGTTAGAATTTATTCTAGGTAGTTTTTTTCCTCATTTGTTAAATTATGAAGAATATTATCTAAGTAAAGGTGATTTTTGAAGGTGGGTGTGTTTTTGTGTGTCCCTTGTATTACTATTGATTTATTTTGATTAATTATTAATTTTATACTTTATTGGCATTTAAATTGCGAGTCTTAGTTAAAAGAAAATATTCCATCTAACTTTACATTGTTTCTATGAAAATAGTAATACATGGGTAGTAATTTACTTCATTTTGTCTCCTGTGTTACTAGTCCCCCGTGTTACCATGATATTGGTAACCATGTTGTTAAGAGACAAAAAACCCAAGTTTAAAAATGAAATGCAACATAATATCCTGTTTTTTAATGCATTTGTTGGTCTATATCAGAAATACATTTTTAATTAATATACATTAGTATACTTTTAAGATTGTTAAATTTTTTATGTTCAATTAGGATGTCCCCTTTGTTACTCTATTTTACCCTGCGTTACTGACATTTCTTTTATCAGAACAAAAGAAAAAAAAACTTTCTTATGAATCAGTTTTATAATATGCACTGGCTAATATGTATAAATAAGTTTTACTATAATTTTATTATATTGGAGTAATTTTTACAAAATTATATAAAGTTTTATACATGAAGAATACAAAAAAGGGTAACACAGGACACATAATATGCCTATATCATGAAAAAATATATACATAAACAAAAAACTATATGGCACTGAAAAAGAACATTTATATCAAAGTGTTAATATTGTAAATGCAATCTCTATTTTAATAAGAAAAAATGATAAGATTATTTAAAATATGGTAACACAGGGGACATCTTCCAGCCAATGTGTCTGTGTTTCTAAGTATAGTGATAAATATTTTTAAAAAAGTGTGCTGCTGATATTCAATTTCAATTCTTGAATATATACACAACCATCTCAAAGATATTTTTATTTCATTTTAAATGAAATTTTTTTTGAAAATTTTTTTCTCCAAAGGGACTTTTATTTTTGGAACGATTCAACTATGTGATAGTCTTCAAAACGTGGTATATAGGGAGATTTGACTCAAAAAAATGTGAGGGAAGATTAGCCATAGTCAAAGCTTCTTTAAATAAGTATTTTTGTAAATCGTTTCATTATACACTGTACATAATGAAGTATTAATGATTACATATCTAAAATAATATAAATTTAACTTACAGCACGATAGTGCTGTATAGTAGAGCTCATATACATCTCTAATGTTAAAGTTCAAAGTTTGCCTCTTAATAACTTTGGAACTAATCATCGGATCGCGACAAAATCGAAAAGGGGAAGTGTCCTACTCTAGATCTCAAAGTTTACAAAAATTCATTTAGATCCACCGATTAGTTTCGGAGATCCAGAACCCCTGTTTTGGCACTTTTTGCTCGTAAAACAAGAAAAAAAAAAAGGCAAACAACTCAATTATAACCCGAGCCAGGAAACAATCAGCGACGTGTAATAGCTTGTTCGAAAGCTTTTAATTTAGGGATGTACCTTTCGAAGGTCCGGTAAAAAAATATCTAAGATTAAGGATATGGCATCCATTTAAAATTTACATAACGCTATAACTTCCATAATTTAACATTATAGGAACCTCTCCTTTTTAATTTCTACTTCAATTATTTATTTCGAGTTGCCACCAACTAAAAAAAAGTTCAATAATTTAAAAAAGAAATGATAACACGTGTTCTTTTTTTTCTATAGATCAATAAAAATTCAGATTCTCCTGGTAGATTTTTCAATTTTTGAAATTGACGTCATTCGAAACAGATTATACATATTTTTCATAAACATACATAAACTGAAACTAAATATGTGTTAAAACAACATCGCACCTTTATTTTAGTGTTTTCGACGTCAAAACAGTTGTTACAATACCGATATTTTTATTAAAAAGGGATAATTTAGAAAGAAAATTCTACTATACTTATAAAAATAATAATTTAAAAATTAAGCTATGAAAATCTGTGTAGATACCTATGATCATAAGAAAATCTGCGTAGATACTAGAGCTCCCGATTATACGTTTATACGAGTATACGTATAATACGTATTATACGAAATACGTATTTGCTATACTTATAATTCGGCATCGGCAGGTATACGTATTACACGAAACAGCATATACGGTACATCGTATGTACGGATTTTACCCAAGCGGTTAAACGTATAAACGTTTAAACGTTTTTCATTCAATGTATGAAATTTGATGTTTCAGTATTTTTTTGCGGATTAGAGACATTGAGAAATATCCGGTAGAGTATCCCCATCGCGATTCTTTGTTCAAAGAACTACGATGTGTTCACTTAACTAGTACTTGCTATGCAGGTACTTAAAAAAATCTGAATACTTTCTCAGTTTAGATTTTTTTTTTTTTCCAAAAAAAAAAAGTTATTTATTATAAAACTAGCGGCCTTCGCCCGCTACGCTGGTCGGTTTATCTAAAGAAATCTTGAAGAAGTAGTTAGATAAGGTTCAGACATACATTAAAAAAAAAAAAGCAAGTCGATCATTCAAAAAACGTTGGGAAATATCAAATATTTACTGTAATTTTTTAAGAAAAACAAAGTTTCGAAAAAAAAAATTAAATCGAAAAAAAAATTACACTGACATATTAATGCAAGGAAATTTTCCCAGAGAGAAAATTCGCCTTGAATACAATATTTCAAATTCTTTTAATTGCTTATAGGCGTTAATGCCAACATAGTGAAAAAAAATTCCATGCTGGGAATCGAACCCGGGCCATCAGTATGGCGCACTGACGTTCTACCGACTAAACCACATGGAACGACAGCCAGCTTGAAACTTTCTCATACTTAAGTAGACTGGCGAAAACATAACGATAGCGCGTTTTAAAATCGCACAGTGACATCTATTGGATTTTATATGTACTAAAAAACGTTATGTACTAAAAAACGTGAGCAGCGCACCTAATAGTTTCTTTTGTTTCTTTTTGTTACTTTTTTGTCTGTTGTCCGATTTTGATGAAACAAAGCCTATACACTGCCCGGGAGTGTGCATTCTTCATTAGTGAAAACCGCATAAAAATCCATTCAGTAGTTACGAAGATAACCTCGAACAAACAGACAGACAGACAGACAGACAGACAGACAAAAAATTCAAAAAATTTTTTTTTGTGTTTCATTGGTTTTCTTTTATCGCCCTGACTCCATTTTTGTCAATTATCTTCAATGTACAGACACACCGGGTCCTACTGTTTTATTATATGTATAGATAGATGTCTTACATTAGTTGTGGGTAGAATCAAACTAATCTTTGGAAAATCTGCGACGCAGTACTTAGTTTTTTATATTTTCTTGTATCTTTAGAAGAAGAAAGTATTGGATTCGGGAATACTTTCGACGGGTTTACACGTTTTAAGGGGAAGAGAGTCCAAAAAACATCTTTTTGCAAAATATCTGCCTGTCAGTTTATGAGTCTGTGACTTTGTCTGTCTGTATGTGACATGGATTTTGTGGGTTTTCTATCTCAAGACCTAATACACAGAATTAAGTAACATATATGGGGGATACTAGGGCACATGTGAAAATGGGGCATATGAGAACATTGCCATTTTCACTAGTTATTATATGTTTTTTTTATTTCAAAAAATTATCAAAAATGAGAGCACCTATAGACATATGGAAATTTTTTTTGAAACTCTTCGACATTTTGTTTGTCCCCAGGAGCCAAAATGCTGATTACTGTACTTAAAAGTAAAATCTGCAGCTTGATAAAAGAGTAATTTTTTTTATTTATTCTTTTTTTCTTTCTTTAACATATACTATGGATACTAATAAATATCTATGATATTTTTTATTTTTAAAATTGAGAAATGCTAAGGATTTGTCATTTTAACTATTGTGGGAATGTGGGACACTTATGAAGAGTCTATTTGGGGCAGATCTGAATATGTCATTAAATTGCCCAATAATCATTCAGTGATTCAATTCCTTTTAGTTAACTTCGTGCAAATAATGCCAGCTCCATTATCTATATTTTTATAGAAATAGAAGACATTTCTCTCATATAAAGTTGATTTTGTGTAATAGAAACTTCTACAAACACAACTGTCAGCAAATACATAAAAAGCAACAAGCTCTTTATGTTCAATTGTAATTTAAATAAATTTCATGTTTTCTAAATTGCAATAAATGCTATACATTATTTTAATTAACAGTTTTCAATACTATATTTTATGCATCATTAATGCAAAAAATATTACGTTTAACAACTTTGCAAATTTTCCTGTTTCATTTGTTGCAAACTTGTAGTATTATTTTACTTCCATTTCTAAAACAGCTATTTTATTTGGTGTTTTGAAAATAGATATATATATTAAGAAAATAAAATTTTTAAACTTATAACTACCGTGAAATCTGCATTATTGACTCCCCCCCTTTCTTTTAAAAGCAAAAGAAATTAAATTTGGAGGAAGCTTATAAATGTAAAATAATTTTTTTATCCTTAATTTACAGGCAAATAAGGCAAATATAGGAATGTGAATAGCCTTTTGGTAGTTTTCCTATAAGTATTATCCAATGTCCCCTCCCTAAAATCTCCCTCAAAGAAAAGCCCTAAGTAAAATTTAAATTCTTTAATTATTTTCTCAAGTTTACTTCTTTATATTTTGTTTTTGTTATATTGCAACAATATTTTATCAATTATCTAAGCCCCCCTCCAAATCCACTTATTTTTATTTTATAATATTTTGCTTAAACATATAACTCAGAAACTAAATAAATATACATATATTTTTCTTTATTGTGAATTTAATAAATAATACAACTAATGATTAAGGTAACATATGAAAAAGATAATAAAAACATGTTAAATTTTTTTTTCCTTGTGTTCACATGTTTTCCTTATGTGTTTACAACTGCTTTTTCGTTGGGGCACATATGAACATTTTTTTTAATGCAATAAACTATTAAGAAAAGTAAGAAGAACTGTAAAGTTAATTTTTTAAAAATACCATGCGTAAAAAAAAAGTTCTGTTTACTATATAGAGTAGTTTTGCTTATAGAAATTAACCCAGTTATGACAAAAAGCTATGTTTATGTGAACTGTTCACATGAATCCCAATCTCCCCTATATATTCAAGTAGTCTCTGGTAGAAATGGTTGCTGACTAGTTTTGTATGTAAATCGTTCAACAGGTGGCTCTACTTTGCTGTATTTTATTTACGATTTCTGCAATAGCTCTATCTCTAGAATTAATGCACGGATTTTCATTAAACTACAGATTCAGTTAATGCTTGATATGAAGTGATTCTATGTATGTTTTGGTGAGAATGTCAAGATTAAAAAAATGAAATTTCATTACACATTAACAGAGTTAGAAAATATTAGCTCCATGAAACAATAGCATTTACGCTTGGGTGCAATCTTGAGTGTAAAACAATAAGTGAATAAAGAATTTCTAAATCTTTATAACTACTAAAAACTTTAAAACTACTCTATATAGTAAACAGAACTTATTTTTACGCATGGTATTTTTTAAAAATTAACTTTACAGTTCTTCTTACTTTTCTCATTAATTTATTGAATTAAAAAAAAAATGTTCATATGTGCCCCAACGAAAAAATTTGACATGTTTTTATTATCTTTTTCATATGTTACCTTAATCATTAGTTGTATTATTTATTAAATTCACCATAAAGAAAAATATATGTATATTTATTTAGTTTCTGAGCTATATGCTTAAGCAAAATATTATAAAATAAAAATAAGTGGATTTGGAGGGGGGCTTAGATAATTGATAAAATATTGTTGCAATATAACAAAAACAAAAAATAAAGAAGTAAACTTGAGAAAATAATTAAAAAATTTAAGTTTTGCTTAGGGCTTTTTTTAGGGAGATTTTGGGGAGGGGGCATTTGGATAATATTTATAGGAAAACTACCAAAAGGCGAAAGATTCTCATTCCTATATTTGCCTTATTTGCTTGTAAAATAAGGACAAAAAAATGTTTTACATTTAATATTGTTTTAAATAATTAAAAAGAAAAAACTAAAATTAACAAGACTTCACAATAAATCTGAAACATTTATACTCTCATTCTTTCCTCAAAAAGTGTTTAATTTTGCTGGTTATTTAGAATGGATACAATTTGTATACATTACCTACACAAAATGTAAAATAAAGGGATATCTGAGCTGATTAACTTGAGATGAATAAAAAAATCTAAATAAATTCGAAGTACAATGTTGCAAAATACTTTTGCAATTCACGGTAATAACTCGCTATTTTGAAAATAGATATTTCACTGTTAGTGAAAGGAGATTGGCCAATCAGGAGTCTGATATTTTATTAATTTTTCCAAACTGTTTTAAAAAATATACGCTTTTCATTGCTTGATCTTGTATATATAAGACATACTATACGGATTCCTGTCGTAACGCCACCAATTTCCAAATTATTCTTCATTCAGTGACATAAGTCTGATGAAGTCCAATATTTAAATTAGATACGATACGTGAAATATACGTATACATTAAATATACGTATTCTAAAATATACGTTTAACTGATACGCTTTATACGTATCCGGATACGTTCAAACGTATATTCGAAAGTATCCGTATAGCAGAAAAACGTATTATACGGATATACGTATATCGTTTAAACGTATAGCTGCTATACGTATCCTATCGCGAGCACTAGTAGATACCGAAAAACTTCAGTGGGACTACCATCTGGGAAGAAGCAGTTCTGTCGCCAAGTTTTTCGCCAGCTTGGCCCGAAATTACTCGCCAAAATTGAAGCCAACTTGGCGTTATTTCCCGTATTTCGCCAAACTAATATGTATACTATTGATACAAATAATAGTTCAGATTTGGTAGTTGAAGGTGATTGATAAAGTTCCTGAAAGGATCTGAAAAAGCTACGAAATCATATAAAAAGCTGGTGGAACCAGAGAGAAAAATAAAGCTCGATCTAAAAGAAATTTACAATAAAAATTTGGAAATATTTTCAATTTAAAAATGTGCGTAGAAAAGAAATGGAATCAGTTGATCTGTAAAGCTCATGAAATAACCAAATTTTTGTTAGCTGAAAATGTAGACTGAGCTTTGCTGGTGCCTTATAATTCGAATTATACTATTATCCACTCAAAATGATTACTGAGGAAAGTAGTCAATAGAATATATTGTTACGTTGTCTCAAATCAGTTAAGTTCCACAACACTAAACGAATATAAACCATGAAGTAATAATTAAAGTATAACATTAATATAATCAGGCTGTTGAGGAATTGATGTAGATAAATATATCTTCACACAAATATTTAGCATATGGTTCAATCGTATCTGTTCAAGGTTTTGAGTTTACTTAACCCTTTCCGGCACGGGCAAAATCTGCACTAAAATGAAAAATTATCGACTGACACCGGAATTCACAAACGAATTTTTTAAATATTTTGAATTCCTTAATTTAAGCTTTTATTGTAAAAGTAAAGTTTTACTAAAATATTACTGGTGCCGTTTGCAAGTTTGGAATTAAAATTAGGTATCCCAGACCGGGCACAATGTGCCGGAAAGGGTTAAAGCTTTGATCTTCCATTAACAAAACCACTGGAATGGAATTGTGTCCACACTTTGTACTGAACGAACCGTTCTCATACTTCATTACATTAGCCTGTAACATATAGTTATGAACCCAAATTTTTAAATTGATTATGGATGATTGAAATACGGAATGAGTTAAAAATGCTTCTTTTTCCCTGATTGATTTTAAGGCACCAGTAAAGCTCAGTCCTCATTTTCAGCTAACAAAAATTTGGGTTATTTCATGAGCTTTACAAATCATCTGATTCTATTTCTTTTCTACGCACATTTTTAAATTGAAAATATATCCCAATTTTTATTGTAACATTTTTTTAGATCGAGCTCTATTTTTCTCTCTGGTTCCACCAGCTTTTTATATTATTCAGTAATCCTACAGAAGAATCGAGTGATTAAAAAAATGTAAAAAAAATTGATTAAAGGAAGATATGAGAAATTGCTATATAAGCAAGATAAAATTTAATGAAATACAATTAGGAAACTTGATGGGGAGTTTTATTTCATTTAAATTACACCATAGTAGGTAAATAAAAAGCATGAAAAAGACTTGAGAGGATGAAAGTAGCAGTCTTAAGAAATTCATGCCTCGACATAATAACAAAATATTGATTAAAGACGCTTTAGGAAGGTATGTAGACAAATTTAAACAAGATGAACAGAATGAGATGAAGCCAAAGTATGTGACAGCTAGTGTTTCCAGATAGAGTGTCACAAAATGTGGGTTTTTAAAATGGAATTTTTCTCCTGTGCTCTGAACTCCGTCGAAGCAAGTTTGTTTATAAATCATATTTTCCAAAGTATTTTTAAGTAAGAATGAAAGCCTGTAGCATAAAGTTGTTCAACTTTTTTTTTTCAAACTGATTTTATTTCTCTTCACAAATATTTCGATATAAAATAAAGTGGGTTACTCCTCCCATTTGCTCCTTAATTCATTGTTTCCTCACGATTAAATTAGATAATTTCCCAAGATTTTATATATTGTATTTATGTGGGAATTTTTTTTCATAATTGACTGTATAGCGAATAAAATGATAGATTAAACTTTATTCTATGTTTAATATTAAAAAAAAATACATAAAAAATCATTTCGTAAAAAGTGAATTAACTTCCCTATTCTCATATATTTATATGTCATGATACGACGATGGCGAACATTCTTCTACTCACTAAAAGTCAACAGTGGAATGAGCTGAGCAGTCGTTCCGGCAGTTTGACCAGCAGTGGATGGGTTTATTGGGGTATTTCCCCATAAGAAAGTTCAATCAAGCAGTCTTTAAATTAATTTTATTAGAACTCATAAATAAGTTAAGTTCTTTCCCGCCATCACCTTGGCACTCTCATCGAATAACTTCCACTTCGCCAACTTCGTGATTAAGTTACGTCATCCCATCTTACAATTTATCGGAAAAAAATTGTCGGGCGTCCAGGCAGTTGAAAGGAAAGATGCATTCTGAGCTCCTAAAAACCCAAATGAGAAAGCCACATTTTCACGACAAACTAGCTCCTCCTCACGTCAATCATTTTAAAAATCCAACCAGGATTAATCTGACTCTATGTAATAAAAATGATCACCTCTGATTGGCCTAGGAGGCGGGGCGTATGGGTAGGAATTACTTCACGTCTCGCAAATACACAAGCCTTTTAACATCTTCGCGCATTAACACAAATCAGGTGATTAATAAAAAATAAAATTAAAAATCTCGAGAATATTCTAAAAAGGAAAGATTACGAAATAATTTACCGCCTTTTTGAGAAACAAGCAATAGATTATTAATAAGTTAAATAAAAAAAAAAGAAAAAGGACTTTATCTGTTAAAAGATTAATATATTACGAAACTAAGATTAAAAATATGTTCCACAATTTTAGAGTTAAAAACTCAGAGAGAGCAAAATGGCGCAATTTTTTTTTATTTTATTACATATATATATATATATATATATACATATATATACATTAGAAAGGAGACAGGATCATCCTGGTTCGGAAAGCCCAAATCCGGACACGACACGGATTCAGGCTAGATTTTTATATGAATCTTCGGGTTCGGGTTGGCTCGAACTTATTACTAATCATTAAATAACTTATAATAACATAACTTATACTAATAAGTTAACTTATCCTAGTTTAACTTATTACTAAATCAGTAAATAATTTGTACAATTATTGATTTTTTTTCAAACTGTGTACATGCAAAAAGTATAAACACATTTGAAAGAATTTTATTTGAAGTAATCAGCCAAGAAGGATTGTTTTGCAAATTTAAATTTTTCAGTACAAACCTTTCAAGTGTTCATTTACCATATTTCTAAATTTCTGTTCTTTATTACCAGCAGTATTTACAGAAAAAAATGCTCAATTCTTTTGCGTATTTAAAGGCTACAAATCTCGACTGCCCTTCTCAGCAAGTGGAAAATGTTTTCACACAATTGAAATTGGAAGGCTTGACTATGGAAACGATTTGGAATTGAAATGTATTTCCAATTTTTTGTTAAGTAAATTATCTATTAAGTTATAAACGATTTTGATCACGTTACAAAGATTTTTTTACCCTTTCTTAAGTAGTTATTCTTCTTTCGCTTGGAAATTAGGTTCAAAACCCCCGCTTTGACAATATTTTCTGAAAAATCTATTGCATTTGCAACAAAGAAAAAAAAAGAGAGAAAGAAAAATGTGGCCGATTACATATATTCTGAGCAACAACACTTCCTAGTTTCAGGCATTTCCGAATAAAAACATATTCTTTCGCAACTTGAAACTTTTTTATGTGCATATAGAGAAAAAAAAAGTAAAAGATTTTTTTCTCTTTAAAATAACTTATATGGAAATTGAGCAAGGAAACAGTATAAACAAACAATTCAATTAATTTTCAAATATTTAATGAAATCTTCAAATATGGAGACATATATGATGATAGTATTTTGAAATAAAGTAAAAAACTACAGTATTGATGTCTGAAGATCCCATTAACAATTTAAAAGGACAACGTCCCAATCATAAAAATAAAATCAAAGATCCACAGAGACGTTCTGTCTGTGGCCGATGTTCAAAGGCATCGGATGTGTAGAGCTACCTTAGCTGCGGAAACTTTCAAAATTACGCTCATTAAAATTCAGACCCTCTCATCCGGTTGTTTTCAGGCATATATGTGGGGTTAATTTTGCCACCACACTCGCCCTTCCTTATATTTCTGTTCATTCACTGATACCTGTTCTATATCCAGATCAAATACTGGATTACTTTCATAAAACCTGTAAAATACTTTAAAAACACACAAGCGAATAAAACAGAATAATAGCATAATTAAATCACTAAATAGTGATAAGTGCCTGAATATAATTTGTAAAGGTAGTTAGAGTCCTTGAGTAATAGTTCTTGACTTTGTAATATAGTTTGAGAAAACAAAAACAGTTATTAATATGCAGGTGAATGTTTTTTCTGACAGGAAATATTGAATATATATATATATATACAGTTCTATATTCACAGTTTATACAGAATGTTCGAAAATAGCAGTTCACACTCAAAAAAGTCAATAAAACACAGTGAAAATAAAAGAAAGGAAAAAACACAAAATCCGGAAAAGCACAATTGCTGCACTTTCGATTGTATAAAAACACGGCTTCCTATGATCGACTGCACTGGAGGTCAATCTTGGAGCTTCTTGGAAACATTATTTTTCGACATCATATTGATCATTATCTTTCACCTTAATCACTTTGTAAGAATCAAGGATTTCCTCCAGAGATTGCACTTAGACTCTAAAGTGAATACTGGGTTCCCAGGGCGGTCATCTTTGTAAAGACCAAGGAAATTTAGTTGTAGTTTCGTGCCGTCCCCAAATTGTGTTTTTTTTTTTTTTTTTTTTTTTTTTTACGACTAAATTACCGATTCGATAAAACATTGCTTTGTTAGGCTTGCGATTGAAATTTTTACAATTTTTATCTTGAATTTTTATGATATTTTGTTTTATGATAGTCCTGTTGCCTTGTCTTTCTTGATAAATGTGTACATTATTCATATCAAAGTCATATCAAATTGTTTAAGTCTTAAATATTCCTAATTTCAAACTTTATTAACTCAAAGATGAGTATTTAATACTGCGAGAACACTTTTTTAATATTCCTTGAACATTTGGTACATACCACTTCATATGAACATCGATAGATAACTCACACTTGCTGATTTCAATTTTTTAGGCGATTATTAACCCAACGCGAGAGTAATTAATACGGCAAGAACACGTATTCATTATTCGTTCAATATTTGATACGTATTCATACAATTTCATTTTAACATCGATAGATAACTTACATTTCCTGATTTCAAATTTTTACGCCGATTATTAAATCAAAGCGTGAGTAATTAGTACTGCGAGAATACGTATTCATTATTCAATGAACAATTGGTACATATTTATACCACTTCATATAGCCATTGATTAATAGTTTACAGATAATCGATATCAGAATTCTCTGATACTCGCTCAACGTGCCCATTACCTCTCAGTATGCCTATTGTAGTTAAGACATGCCCATGTTCAGTAAGACATGTTCAGTATTTTTGTCTTCAAGATACTTTCTAATATAAGTAAAAGATGGTCCCCGATTGCTAATTATTCGCTCTTAATTTTTAAATGTAGTTAGTTGAATTTATTTGTTTTTAATTTAGAAATTCGTCGTTAGTGAATGTTGTCTTAAAGGGATAGTATCATAGAAGTTTCGTAATCAATTATCGAGGTGATAAATCTGTAATTTTTGTTGGTTGATTGCATTGGACCTAAATGATCAACATAACAAGTTTGGAGAAGAAAATTCTTTTTCATGTTGGAATTTGGTGATCCTTCACTTTTGAACGATTTCTATTACACAGGATACATTCTATACAATTTTCTACAGTACTTCCGATCTGTTTTCGAAGATGTAAAATTCTTGTTTAATGGCATCCGTTTAGACTGCACCATATTTGCCTTTATTATGAATTTTGAAAATAATATAGTTTTTTCATACACCTCGGTACCATAATTAACTTTTTATTGTTTTCATAACAATATACAATATTATGTCCAAGAAAATAATTTTTGCTTTCATTCTTTTCAAATAGTGTTTTAATGGTTTGAATATAATTATCCTCGTTTTGTGCTTTGGCTAATATTGATGTTATTTTGTCATAGGAACATGTTGTGACTAATGCGGTGTTGCAACATATAGCGTAGATGTGTTTCATTTGATTTCCGTGATTGCGGATTGTGATAATGAAATTCTTGTAAAAATAATGCACATCTTGCCACTTTCCTAGTAAAATTCTTTACTCTAAAGTTTTCTGGAAAGAGAAACAGACAGTTATTATTTTGAATTTATTAACTAACAGATAAATTTGAATTTCTTCAACGCTTCATGCTTGTAACTACTGTGATAAATTGGAATTATCACAGGTTTTTAAAGCAAAATAGCAGAAATTTGCATTTATTTCTGAAAGAGGTTTCGCCATGAAACTGTAAACTCAAAGTGACCCTTATTCTCAAAGTGAAACTATCGGCGATATTATAAATAATCGCTACATCATTATCGATCAACGAAACCAACAGGTCGGAGACAGTCGGAAGAATGAGTCGACCTCCCGCGTCGCCCTTTGATGGCTTTCCGATGTAAAGTGAAAATACGTGAAGGCCGACAAGCCAGACAGCCTGGCGCCGTTACTGGGCGGTCAGGAGTTTAACTCATGTGCTAATGGGAGCACGATTTTACTAATCATTTAATAAGAGAAAGCTCATTAAGGTTCGTGATTGATTGGTGACCTCCAGGAGGGGTCTAGAGAAAAACCTGGATCGGGCTAAGAGAAGGAAGCCAGAGAGGAGTCGAGTGTTATCTCGGATAAAGTGAAGCAGCTCGGTTTGAGAGCTGGAAGAGTAGATCCCGCGAGAGGATCTTAGAGGCTGATCTGATCACAGAGGCCTGTTTAGAATCGCTGAGTGTACTCTCGCAAGGAGAGTCAGTGATTGCTCTCGTCTTGAGAGGTTAGTTAAAGTGATAATCTGTGACTTTTAATGAGCAGCAAATAGCTCGAAAGGAGAAGTTCTGACTTCTGCATTGTATGTATGCTAACGAATCGTCCCACGAACTTTGCGTTATTTATGAACTTTGGTGTTTAAGGAACTCAGACTGAACTAAAGTTGAAGCTGGTTGGTTAAAGAGCCTATGTGCTTTATTATAATTTCAAATGCTGTGTATATTAATTTTAGAGGATCTTTGTGTTTTCTTCGGATAATAAATTGATTCTCCAATTAATAAAACTAGACTGATTATTCGCCGAGCGGCACACCACGCTACCGATTAGGTGATAATCTAAAGAGGACTAAGACATTAAATTACTATATTCAGCTCGAATAATCGTTGTTTTCCTACTCATAAAGGGGACAGGATATAAATTACCATTATCATCTTTCCTTAACAATATAGCTCCCAAGCCCGAGTTGCTGCTATCTAGTTGAAATTCCGTTTACACTCCTCGCCTAAATATGTGCAACACAGGTTTTCAAGACAATTTGTTTTTCAAGATTTGAAAAGTTTCATTTTGATTTTGTCCGAAAATTAAATTTGTTTTCCGCTTTTATAAGTTCACTTAAATGTTTAACGATTCTAGAATGATCGACTATATATTTTCTAAATTATCCGCTTAACCCTAAGAATCTCTGGAATTGTTTCCTATTTTGTGGTAAAAAATGTTTTTTGTAAAAAATCGAAAATAGTTCTTTATGAAGGTCTAGCAGAACTTTTAGGTTTTGAGCCCGGGGAATTTTCAGGATTGCAACAGAGTCCTTTTGTGGCCAACCCAAAGTCGTCGTTTCCCGTAATGTATGTATATTGTGATCTCGTGGAGTCTCAAATCGTAGGTGATGTTCAAGCCCCTCTTCTAAAAATTGTTTCTGTTGAAGGAAGCGATGGCGAAATTATAAATGCTCATTATCCGAGACCGTTGCATAAACCAGTTATTCGTCAACATTTTCCAACTGTACAAATAGATATTAGACTTCATTCTGGAGATTTAGTGCCTTTTGAAAGAGGTAAAGTTTCTGTAACGTTGCATTTTCGTTTACGGCAAATCATATAAAAGAGCCTTACGTTTAAATTAATCTCATTTTCCTTCTTGATTGCGATAAAGAAAGATCAATAAAATGTTGGTGCCTTATACAATGTTGTACACAAAAGTTCGAAGATTATTATGCAGGGCAAACAGGAGATGGGTTGCCTTACTATCGAGGAACAATTTTGCAGAGATGATACGGTATAGGCGGATTTTTTGCTAAATTGTTTAAAAACATTTGTATAAAAAAAGATCAGTTTTGGATATCGGACCGCCTTTTAATCTAACC
Organism: Maratus speculifer; assembly: GCA_964019185.1. NCBI lineage: Eukaryota > Metazoa > Arthropoda > Arachnida > Araneae > Salticidae > Maratus > Maratus speculifer. The sequence continues at coordinate 221,003,172 of OZ025298.1, forward strand.
ATTTGAACAATGACAATAATGCTGTCTCATACATAAAGTAAAAAAAAAAAAAAAAAAAAAAAAAAACTTCGTGTATATGTTTCGCCACTGTAAGGAATTAACCGGGATAATAACACCACTGAATGGTGTACCTGTGTTCTTATTGCCCAGTACATTTTAAACTACAAACAATCTCGCAAACATATCCAAAATCTTCTACAACATTTTGAAAGTACATATAATGCTCTACAAATTTATGTAATAAACAAAGTATTTCCTGATAAATTCATAGTCTTTACGAGACAGAGGTTACCTTGCAAGTATTAGATCAAGCTTTATTTTTAGTTACTTCTAAAAGCGATAAGGCCTACACTTGGAACAAATTAACATTAAGCTTTTGTTTGTGTTTTATATGACTCAGAGTCTTTCTGTGCAGAGACAATAGGTGCCATTTACCGGATTATTTCATAATTTTGCTTAATCAACACTTGGTGTTATTACACAACCTGACGTTGTTACATCAGAATATCTTATTATGTAATAGGTAAAAAAAATTAATTGAATTAAAAAAAAACGACACAAAAGAAAACCGACTTATAGCAATTATAGTTAACAGATAGTGTTGTAGATAAACTCCTTTGTGTTTAGCTGTAATGGAACTCAAATAAACTTTGTGCACTCCACTTTTTATAATAAATCACTTTTTGTGTATTTGAGCGATTTATGTTATTCTTATATGTTTGAAATAAGATACCACCATTAAAATACACCGCAAATGATTTTTCCCTAACATATATCAATAGCAGAAAATCCGAGTATATTTACGCAAGTTTGAGCACAGACAGACAGATAAGCGAACAGACATGTGGAAAGACAAACCCAATTCAAAATACTTTTTAACGATGGTAGAAAGTGTTTAAAATATTTTTTTAAACAGATCTATCTTCGTGATGATGACATGCTCTTTTAAATTCTATATAAATGATTGATTTCATGATAACCCATTCTGTTGGTTTTAAATTGTATGAGGTCTTTAGATTGTTTGGCAGAAAAAAATAACCCAGTTCTATTGTATATTTTATACTTCTAGCCGAAAGAATTCCAAATAAATCGTGATTTAGAATTATTTACTCTCATTTCTACATTTTGTGTTTTTTAATTCTGTTTTTTTAGAAATTGTTTTTAGAGAGTATAAATTATATCTAATAAGTTTATATCTTGTTTGTTTTTATTTTCAAATGTTGTACAGTTCTTCTACTTTCTGCGCTGCTACGGATCTGTACAGTTACTTGCTATTACGTAATACATATATTTTTTTATGACACGTGCTAGATCGGTTTCTAGTCCGAGATAAACACCTAAACAATCGTTTTCGAGAATTCTAAAATATATGAGTAAATATAAAGCTAAACAAATATACTAGAAATACTCTTTCAAAACAAAAAAATACATTAATCTTGCTTTGGAATCGTGATTTATTTTCAAATTCCTTATTGAAATAAATAAAAATAAAATTAAGAATGAAAACTCAATATTCCTGTTTAAATGACTTAATAACGCTGCTTACATGTTATAGTTTACTCTGACTGTTCCCAAAATCAAAGAGGCGACCTTCTGACACATATAAGCAACTATTTTTCTCCTTAATGCATTAAATTAGAAGGTGTTCATTCAGCAACGACTGAAACCATAAATGTAATATAATTATCAAAGAAAGAACTATTGTAATCTAAATTATTTCAATAGTCCTGTCGAGTACTTTCGTGGTTTTACATTTAGAAATGCTCTCGCAAATGTGCCAGAAGATTTCGCGTTTTTCAGAATGGATTTATTTATTTCTTTATGTATTTATTGCAATAATCTTTAATTTATTTATAACATTGTGTAAAGAACAATAGTATGTTTTACGGTTTTAGATAAAAAATATAGTTTATAACTACAGAAAGAAAACAGACACAGTCATTTTACCCGAAGCAGCACTTTATTAGATGTTAAAATATAATAGATGGTACATTGAAACGACAGATGCTACTCCGGGCGGGTTTAATTATGGAGGTTCCAGATAAAAGGATATTTCAAAGCCGGGCTATGTATTGATTACATTATCACTATTGCTTTTTGGATAGAGATGTGCTTTCTGTCTATGGTGAAATATGCTTGAAAATAATGCTAGTTTCTTTTCTAATCTGTGCCACCTGCGCAGAAATAAGCGGTGAAACAGCTTGTCACATTTTTCTTCTGTCGTTTCCACCAAGAACGAAGATCTTTGAAACGTCTATGTATTTGCGTGGGCTTTAAATCATAATTTGAACCTGAAAGGATAAAAAAGAAACCTCATAAGGACAGCATATATAGAAGAAACAACGTTCCTAAAAAACACAAAATCTTTGTACTATTTTATAATTCTATTTGTCTCTGAAATTAAATGATAATTGTCACTTGTGGCTTAAAACATTTACCACGTCTTAATGCTGATCTAAAAAAGCGTCATTTTTAATGCGATTTTTTCTGATACATTCATTTTCAAATATTAAAATAATAAGCATGAGCAATGAATGATTTAGTATTACATAATGTTTTTTATCCTTCAGTAATGTATTTTAATAATTTTGAGCTATAAGTTATTTTCGTCTAATCACAAATTCCACCAGTTTGTAGTATTTGAAATTTTGTTTTACATCGTCTAATTTGAAATAATTTTCTTGGAAAAAAAGAAACTTTCGCTTTATTAAAAATGTATAAAACCCGTTTTCGATTTTATTTTTTCTAAATAAAATTACTTCTGATTTTTTTCCTTTACGAATAAAAATTATATCAAGTATGGTATATGCCAAAAAGCAGTTATTTCAGACAATTTGAAAACAACCTCCAAACCTCTAAATAGTTCGCATAAAGTTAGAAGAAGAGTATAGAAAAATACCTACTAACAACAGCTAAATGTATGCTCACGCAAATTAAAAGAAAGTCTATTTGTATATAAGCAACGTGTTTTAATGAAATAATGAGATCCTCTATCAAAATTTTAAATTAAAAACATCTTTAGAATGCCTCATTCATGGCCTTGAATTTTGCATTTGCCCAGCAAAATGGATGTGGACTGAATAAATTATATAGAAATTATATATGTGATAGTTAAGTGTTATCGAAATTAAGATTTAATTTTCAAAAAAAAAAAAAAAAAAAAAAAAAAATTAACAGGCATTAACAATTTTATTTTCGGTATATTTTTAAATCATAATATATGTATATAAATTAAATCTTCCAAAGGTCAAATTTTAAATAAAATAAAAGTTTTAAATAAAATAAAATTTGAAGTAAAATAAAAGTTAAAATACTAATCTATTACTTGTCTCTCAGAACAAAAATCGCATAATCATTGATATTTTCCTAATTCACAGATAAATGTAAGAATGAATGTAAGATGTTTTTCTGAACAAAACAGTATTTCAGCTCTCTTAAGCTCTTGTGTTTGCTCTCAACTTCAAGGCTGAACAAGGGCGACGCTTTCTGAGACAATGGCGGACTCATTTTTAAATATGTACAGTAGAATGTATATAATGTACCGGAAACTATTTTTCCTGATAGGTCATAATACAACAGAATATGTGTCCCTCTAATCGAACAATTAACTCTACATACTTAATTTTCAATTCTATATTTCAAACATTTTATAATAAGTCTCAATAGCACATAACATCTTCATGGTAATCGGAATGTATAAATATATACAAGGATTACAGCCAGGATAGACCAATCGGATAGCCAGATAACCCGAAATCTGAACACTTTTAAATAATGCCTAAATAAATAAATGATAATAATGATAATAATAAATAATGATGCCTAAATAAATAAATAATAATTTTAAATAAATGCCTTAATAAATGACTTAAACTAGTTTTGCTAGATTAGATGAATTAATTGACTTCTACCATATTTCTACGCCACGAACACTCTAAAAAATAAATGTGTAAATTTACACTCAAAAATGTGTAAATCGATGATACAAAAACGACATGTCTATACGTGTAAATTGGTGTGTAAATTGCGCCAAATGTGTAAATTTCAAAATACACATTTCAATGTGTAATTTGAGGATAAGTCCAAATGTGTAAAAATTATCTGATAACACCTAAAATACACGCTTGAATGAGTAAATTGCAGGGAAATACACATATGTCTGTGTACTATTTTTACACATATATGTGTGTAATATTCAGTTTTTGCACATATTTTTATGTAATACTTTTACACATATATCTGTGTAATATTCAGTTTTTCACATATTTCTGTGTATTAGGGAAATACATATAATGTTGTGTATCATGCAAAATGCACAGATTTGTGTGTAATATTCTGTTCTTACACATATGTCTGCGTAACATGCAAAATACAGAATTTTGTGCAATATTTAAAATAGACAGATTTTTGTGCATATAGTTTTATCCTATACTTTGGAGCGTAAAATGTGAATTAAGTGTTTTCAGTATCGAAAAAAAAAAGAAAGACAGAAAGAAAAATGCATGAAGGACAAACACGTATGTTTGGTGTGTTCTTTCCTTTTAATGACACCTTTTTAAAGTTTTTTATTTATTTTTCTTGAAGTTTTTGAATGCAATACGCTTATAAAAAGTCTTCAATTTAAAAATCAAAAACGAAAAACCATGAATTGAAATCTATGAAAAGCTGTTTTTTATCATCGGTAGAAAATGAAATAAGAAATGTATAGCATGTAAAATAATGAAAACTCGAAGTTTTATAGTAAAATATATTATAAAAACGCTGAAACAGATAGTATTTAAATTGAATAATTATTTTAAATGTTATATAATGTTGAAATTGCAAATATTTACTCTAATGTTAGAGTAAGTGGTTTTAAACATGAAATAAATGATTTAACACACACACACACACACACACACTCAAAAAAAAATATATATTTTTTCCACATTTGTAATAATCAGAAAATAACACACTTCTCATCCATATTGTTAATTTTCAAGTATTAAACTGTAAAATAAATGAATTTACCTTTGAAAAAAATGTCTTTTGGGCTATCTCCAGCCGTTTTAATTTTACAAAATTCATTTTAGCAATAACGATCTGGAATTGCTCAAGTGATCAAGAAAACTTTGACATGAATGTATCGTCGTATGTTGAGAATTCTCAGAACATGCGTGGCAAAAATGCTATGCTGGACGATAGCAGTAATAAATAAGACCACCGATTAATGCTTGTTGTATAGGTCATTTTGTCTTTAGTGTATATCGCAGTTATGCGATAGATTTGACTGCATCAAAATTCATACTTAAAAACAAATTTTTAGTTATTAAAAATAATTTTTAAAAATTCATTGTCAAAATTACATTTTTATTTATATATACATTTAAAAATAACTCGTGCTATCTATGGTTATTATTTTTTAAAACAAAGGTCATTTTCAGGTCTAATATGAAAGTTTTTGTACGATTTTCCAAGGATCTATGTTTCTAGGGGTAATATCACTCTGCTATCATCATAAAAGAAGACAAGCTAATTTATAAGAATTTACTATAATAGTTTTTAAATGAAATGTGATAAAAAAATTTCCATATAATAGTCTGTTAGAAATCCATATAACCGTATTTATTTTACCAGATACTGTTAAAAACAATGTAGGAATATACAGTTTATCACTTTTTTTATGTGAATGAAGTATAAAATTGGAGACCATAAACAAAAAATAGAACTACACTTTGGTATATTATCATTAATATTTTATTTACAAGATTAGATGGTAGTTATAAATAACAAACCTTATTTTAGCTCTCCGCCTACCAGACCGTTCCAATAAAAATTAGTTAAAAGCACAGTAAAATTAGGATGTAAAAAAATCATAATTTAAAAAATAATAATAATAAAATCAGATTTCTGTATTTAAATCATATTTCTTTTTATTTAAATCGGATTTTTTTTCTCAGCATTAAAATATTGAATAGATATAGATTTAGGTTATAGGTTTCTAAGATTAATAGATTTTAGGTCTCTAAAACAATTAAACCTTTATTTACTAACATAATATATATTTTTACAATTTAATAGTAAAATTTAGTTATTAGCTAGTAATTACAAAAATTATAAAAACTATAAATTAGTAATTTCATTAATTAATAGAATGCTATAAAGTTATACACATAAACATTTTGCAATAATTATGTAAAACTATATTAAAAAATAGTGATTTTACATTTATTAAAATTATGCATTTAATTTAGCTGCATTTCATTTTAAATTGATTACAATCTTTAATTAGGTGCATAATACATATTGCAATGCTTTAATTTCTAGAACGACAATCCAGCATTTTCTATTCATTCTGAAAAGATAAAGGGCAGGATGCTTATATATATATATATATATATATATATATATATATACATATTGTATGCGTCACATATATCATATGTTACGTTGATATGTTTCAAATATTCCTTACCGTAAAATGCATGCATGTAAATTTTAAATCAAAGGATTATTTTATTTGCCATTTAAGAGGACTGTTTACCATTTCAACAACTTTATTTATTTAAAAAATATATAGTTTAATGGTGAACTCACTGCATTTCACTGTTCAGCTAACAATAAATTTAAAAAACAAAATTATTTTTACTGCATATTTAATTAAATGTTTTAAAATGTTTGAATTTTTAAAAATTTCTACTACTTTTTAAAATATTGATATTTTTGCCCCTTTTTATTTTTGATATTTTCAAGTGCATATTACAAAAACTTTATATGTATTTTTAGATACATCTAATATTAGATTTTATATTTATATTAATATTAGATTTAATGATAATTGTTTACTGATATATATTATTAAAGACGATAAAATTTAACACATCTTCATATCCTTTTATTTATTAAAAAATAACAAAAAACTTGAAGTCTAATTTCTTGCGCTAATTTATCACATGTATTATAAAGAACATGTTCAAAAAATTTAAATCTCTACCTCAGATAAAAAAAAAAATAAATAAAAATTAAAAAAAGAGAGACAGAGAGAGAGAGAGAAAAAAAGAAAGAAGGCCTAACCTTTTCTAGAACAGGAAAGTGAAGGAAATATGAACTTTGAGAAAAAACCATTTAATTTTTTTATTTGTGTGGATAATAGCGCTGAGTGTATTTATAAAATTTACAATATCTCCCTCTCACTATTTTAAGCATGTAAAAAGTAGTATCATAAAAATATCTTGACTAAAAGTTTTCTTTTTTATATTTGCAATAAACAGAAAATTATACGCATTCTTATAATTCTGTCAATTTTCAAATAAAAAATTGCAAAGAATATGAATTTACCTTTATAAAGAAATTATTTTTAAACACCACCAGCCTATTTAATTTTATGAAATTTGTGAAGTTGGCTTTAGAAATAGCGATATCAAACTATTAAAATGATGAATAAAATTTTAGTTTAAAAGATTAATCGTCACAAATGCTATATGGTGAGAATTCTGTGAACTGTTTACATTAACTGTTTATTAACTGCTTAAACAAATTTAATTAGAAACTTTGACTTCTGGGTATGTTGCTGATATGCAACACAGTTGCTTGTATGACGGTGTGTCTACAAATTCTTATTTGTTATAAAATCATTTTTTACACATGCTAATTTTTTGTCAGTAATTTAAATATTATTAAATGTTTGATTACAACACTTTTCCAAATATTTTTAAAAACTAAAGTTTAAGGAATGAAATTTTAATCCAATAGTTTTTTAAAGAAAAACTATTATTAAAACATAATTAAAATGAATGATTTTAATCATTTGATTACAATCGTTGGACATAATTTCAACAAAATAAATATTTAATTTATTAAAACTTATTGAATTCATAAAAGTAATTTAATGACTGTTATTCCTTTTATAAGATGTATATGTGAAATTAACTAAATCGTTATAAAAAAATTGGCAAAATTAATACCTGTTTTCTATTAACATAGTCCTTTATGTATTCTATTTCAAATATTCAAATAGAGAAAGGTTTCTTTTGAAGACCATTATATCCGAATTCAGTACAGTAACATTAGCGTGCTCATGTAACAACGTTAAAGCCCCTGTACCTTCTTCGGACAGAAAATCTTTGTAAAATATTAATAAGCAGTATTCCTATATATCTTTTTTTGTAAAGTTTTAAAATACATGTCAACTATATACACGTTCATAAATCAAACAAAGCACACAGCCGCTAATGTCCGGTTAGCAATTCGGAAGGAACTGAAAAGAATAAATACACTGTGTTTCAGTGTTGCCAGATTGTTGAAAGCCATTTTCCCCAAAATTTCTGAAAATTTCCCCAAATCAGGCCTTTTTTCAGAAAAAGTCCCCAACGCAATTTCTTCTTAAAAAGGAAAGTTTTCAATTTTCAATTTTCCGTTATAAATTTTTTTTAACAAATTTAAACTTAATTTTTCACCCAAATCAAGCATTTTTTTGAAAAAATTCCCCATTTCCAAAAAAAAAAAAAAAAAAAAAAAAAAAAAAAAAATAACCTTAACAGAATTTTGCATGTATATTCACAATTAATCGACAAGAATAAGAAATACACTTTACAACGACGAGCTCGTTTACACTTGTTATTTAAATTGTTTCTACTCGATGACGCTAGCCTATCATTACATTAGCTCAATCTACGCTTTTTATACCAATAACTTTTTCAAAGTTTAGACCATCTGTAGGGTTTGAATGAATGAGAGATGACGTTGGCATTATCTGCTTTTATCTGACTTAAGCTATTTGACATGATTACATGACTACATGATTTTTAATTTTTGTTACCCCTACTGAAGCACCTATCTAATGTAAAGCATCTATGTTGTGTCAATCACTGTGATTTCGTTAATAATAAATCAAATATAGCTGCTTTTAGCATCTTTTAAAAAGTACAGCAGATGAACGTTTCGAATACGTCCTGAAGATTTAGTAACGTAAAGATCTAAATCGTTTAAGATCGCAGAGTTTTCATTCAAGTTTCTTATAAAAAAGAACTAGTAGAGCTGCTGCATTCATTGCGCAATTGTCAATTATAAATGTAGCAATGTAATTGTAGTATGCAATTGGAGGTCTTGCAATAGCAAATATCTCTACTGGCATTCCATGAAACACAAATTAGCAAGCATTAACCAACAACAAAAAAGTTTTAAAATTGTTTTTATTTTTGTTGTATAAATCTATACTAATAAATGAAATGCATTTCTGTGCTTGTGTGTTCGACCACGATGACAGAAATATCTGCCTCACTTACTTATCTGAAAATTCATGTAGGGAATAATCCAAAGCAGATCGTGATGAATCAGTAGTTCATGTAAATGGTAAGCATGACCACGAGAATAATGATTTATATCTATTATTTCTGTATTTTATTTTCGTTTTCCAAATCAAAATCTAATTCGAATGAAATTGTGAAAACAATTCCCCATGTTTTTCCCCAAAAATGTTCGTAGTCCCCAAACATGTCCCCAAGAATTTCTTGTCCCCAAAAAATTCCCCTGGAGGCCCAAAATTCCCCAAAATGGGGACAAAATCCCCAATATGGCAACACTGCTGTGTTTATCTCTCTGCATTCTCCTGCAGACGATATTTTTTGCAGATGTTTCTGTTCTACGTTCTTCGATTTGGCAGTTAAATAAATAATATTTTTATATTTGAGCATCTGTAATTTGAATTTCCTGTTTGAAGATTTTTTTCTTCTTTTTACGCATTTTACCTTTGTTTTAAATCAGTTACAAAATAATTTATGTAATGATTAATATATTTCTCCTCATTATGATATATTTTTAAAATTCATATTTTTGTCAAAATGTGACTTCACAACATATTGGTCTATTTGTGATACATTTGATGTGATGCAACTTGCAGTAATGGCATAAACATTTAAAAATATATCTAAAAAGTTTCTTTTTTACACTGAATAACATGTTTTGTAAAATTCTTGCATTTTTTTTTTAATGTTTCTAAGCAATTTACATTTGAGTAATAATGTGACGCTACTACAGAGGTCACAGATATGATATGACCACCGCGGCTGGCAGTGACATCATAAAGACTTTTGAATCTCTTTTAGAAGACAAATTTTAATTTTGATTTTGGGAGCTGTTTATGCGCTTGCAATTTATTTGAAATGCGGAGGGGGAGGGGGGATCAGCTCTGGAGGAAAAAGCATGTTAAAAGAAAAAAGAAATTGCCAGGTTAAACTGATAGCATTGAGCTATAGGCTATTCGCAGTAATTATATATTACAGCCTTATTTTTTTCAAAGAATAATGCTCCGCGAAAAACAAAATTAAGGCAGAAATTAGTTTCCCCTTTCCCCGTTTATATTTAACCACCGAACTCCTAAAAACCAAACAGGGATACGCCGTATCAGAATGAACCTGTATCTAAAATTTGAAGAAAATCGGATAAGTCTGTGCAAAAACTCATTTATCTAACTTCAGCGGGAGAGGTTCTCTACTTTATAATTTACTATTAAACTCCAAGATTATTCAGGCATTTGCCTTATTAAAAGAGCCCATATTTAAAATTGAAGCAAATCGGATAATTCTGCATAAAAACGCATTTATCTAATTTATAGAAGATAATCCTCCGTTCCCTCCTTTATACTTATCAAAAGAGCTCCTAAACTTTATCAGGGGAGCAACTTATCAAAATGAAACAATATTCAAAATTTGAAGCAAATCGGTTAATTCTGCATGAAAAACCTATTTACCTAAATTAAGGGAAGTAGTTACCCGTTCCCAGCTTCATACTTGACCAGTGAATCCGCAAAACAAATGAGGTAAGTGCTTATCAGAATGGACTTATATAAAAAAAATTGAAGTAAATTCGTAAATTCTGCATCAAAAACCCACTTACTTAAATTATGAGGAGTAACCCCCGTCCCCCCTCCCCCCATTATATTTAAATAATGAATCCCCACAGCAAAACAGGTAAGCGCCTTATAAGAAAAATTTGGATAAAGAACTTGAAGCAAATCGGTAAATTCTACATGAAAAAACCATTTAACTAAATTGTGGGGTGTAGCCTCCCGTTCCTGCCTTTATACTAAACCAATGAATCCCCAAAACAAATCAGGTAAGCACCTTATGTGAATAAATCTATAAAAAAAAAAAAAAAAAAAAAAATCGGTAAATTTTGCACGAAAAAGACATTCACTTACATTAAGAGGGGTAACAACTCCTCATTCCCCCCTTTTATACTTAACCAATAAACATACAAATTAATCATGGAGGCGTTTTATCAGAATAATCTTATTTCTAAAATATGTATGAAATCTGATAATTCTGCATGAAAAACCCATTTCCCTAAATTAAGTGGGGGAGGGTTAATCCCTGTTCCCCCTTTATACTTAACCAATGAACTCCCAAAACTAATCAGGGAAGCGCCTTACGAATAAACCTGTATAAAAAATTTTCAGGCAAATCCAATATTTTTACCTGGAGTTATCGCGCTACGTACTTACATACGTACATGCATATATACATACTGAACCTGCAAGCACATTAGCTCTCAGGCTTTGTTAAACTGTGAGCTAAACATTAATTGTTACAGTTTTTAACTACTGTTAAAGTACTAAACTTATACAGTTAATAACTGAAATTAAATACGCACCTTAAAATGTATTAATTTTTTTTTTTTGCTTATATATTTGTATTTAAATATGCACATTTAGACATTGTCTTTTAAGATTTAAACATTTATAATTATATTTAATACTTCAATTCCTGTAAATGCAGGTATTTTTCTATATTTACACACTTAAATGTGTTTATCAACCGATAACAACTTGCAAACTCAATGTCATAAATTAAATGCACATAAAAACAGGTAACGTTTTGTACAAAATGTGTATTTTTTGTGACAATTGGTGATTTTTGAAATTTACACACTTCTTCGTGTATACATAACTATGCTTAAATTCTAATAACACTCCAATTCGTGTAAAATCAGACCTTTTTCTGTATTTACACGCTTGTGTGCGTTTATCAAGCGATAACAAAATTACACACTTGCTTTCATCAGCTAAATACACGTAAAAGTATGTCAATTTTTCATTCAAAGTGTGTAAATTTGATAAAAAGTATGTAATTTTAAAATATTACACATATATGTGTGTAAAATTAGCTAATTTACACATTTATTTTTTAGAGTGAATAGCCTCTTTAATATCGCAGTATCTTTATCAAATAAATGCTTTAAAGAGTAAATTTTAAAGAGATATGAATCACAACCTTATAAATAGAGAGGAAAAATATTATCACAGCATTGAAAATAGATTTAAATGATTAAATTTTAGCCATAAGTTCGTAAATTTAGAATTTATTTAAAAAACCACGCATTTTATTTATAACGCAAAGCAGTTATATTATTTATGAACACGAATACATATATTATCACAATGCAATCTCATTAAATTAATATCTGAAATTTGACGAATTAATACTACCTGGATTATTGAGATCAATTTCTCCTTCTTCTAGATTTTCATGTTCATAGTTGGTAAATATGGTACTGAGGGATGCCACTGAATAATCTGATCCTTGATTGTCCAGTATTTCATCATAATCTAAAATAGAGGAATTGAAGAATTTCTAAACATCGGATATATTTAAGATTCATATAGGAAAACACAAAATGTAAATATTTTTCTTTTTTATAGATAAGGTGAGTTTGTGCAAGTTTATTTTCAACACTGAGAAAAAAATATAATTCTGGCATCTAGAATCTAAACTGTGACTTTTGAAAAAATAGTTCCATGTCATCCTTATAAATTCTGTCTCCCTTTGCTCGAGAGTTCTAAAGTCTCCTACTAGAATTCAAGAGCGTTACCCTATATTCTAGCAGTCAAACTTATTTAAAAATCTCTGCAAATAGATGCGAATACAAGAGGTTTGATATAGTAGCTATAATTGTAGTTTATGAAACCATTTCCAAAATCTAGTGATAATTTCTCGTTATTGAAACGATTCGATATCGTTTCGTCCCCTAAAAAACAAGAGACTAGAAATGCTATGTCATTTCGTCTATTCAGCTTAGTTGTTTAACCTAATCGCATAGATCCGTCATCTATAATTCTAGTTCAGGTACTCAGAAAGTGACTAACTATTCATTCTAGGTGAATGCGGCATATTTTTTTTCTCAGTGAAGTGCATTATAGTTTTAATGCACAAAAATATAATAAATGTACTTACGCAAACGAAGACCATGACGACCGTTGCTTATATGAAAATAGTTATGTTATGATAATATATTAAAGGGAATTACAATAATACAGTAACAAAAAATTTTCGTTGCCACTTCTCACGGAATAAACACATACCTTAGAAAAGTCCTTTTGAAAATAAGAATTACTTTTCGTTCATGGAGCTTTTTTAATTCCGAAAAGTTTAGAATAGGTGCTAAAATTGTTGTTGATTATTTTAATACGCATGCTGAATTTGGTGAAAATGTACTACCTTTTATTTTCCACTTCAGTATTCTGGCCTGAATGCTTTCCTTTATTACTTTTCTCAAACTAACAGGTTTAACACAAGATGATTATGAAGTTAATTATGATGTTAACTTTCTGATAGTCTTGCAAAAGGGGATAAATTGTAATGTTGTTTTCTCTGTATTTTCTTTTTAAATGCTTAAAAAAGCTTAATCTTTCAACATAACATAAAAACCTTAATTACAAATATGAATGTAGTCCCTGAGAGTAGTAATCAGTATTCAATGCATTGAAAATGTGTTAAATCAATAGAATTACAATACTTTAAATATTGCTTATATAGCAGTAAAACCTGGATCTTAGTGTACGTATTATTACGGGCTTTTCAGTCAGAGGGTTAAAGACATGATATTTCATAGCACGCAACATTTCTTTCAAAATAAATGCTTTTTATATTAAAAAAAAAAAAAATCAAAGCAATATTAATTTTAGTATCAAAACAATATTGTCAAATACATGAAAATAACCTTATACGATTTTATTTTAACCTTTTTCGCTTCAAATTTTGAAAAAAATAAAAAACATTCGCCTTCATAGTCCATTAATATCTCAAAATATATAATAAATTGTATATATAGCAATAATATGAAATTTAGAAAAGATGCATACATTAAAAGTGACATAATTATTGATCATATTTAATAAAATATTTACAAGAAAACATAGCGTACAACAAACGTTTACTTTTTTAACTAACTTTTGTTTTTTTGAAATCACTCAATGAATAAAAAATAAAAATGAAAAGACATTTAGAGTTTGTACGTAAATGAATGATGTTTTTGTAAGTAAATTACACTACACACATTTCAACAAAACAAAATCCATAAACAACATAAAATTCTGGTTCCCTTACATAAATGGTTGGGAAAATTATCCAAAAAAGAAATTTGTTTGTGTAACTTACTATAGGAACACAAAGAGTGTTAAACGCTACAAGTTTTTCGAAAATAAAAGAAAATGATTAGATTCGTAGACATCATTGCGCATGCATGCTTATCATGTGATTGACTTCATACATATTAATTCAAATCGGCTGCAGTTATATTATTGCAAAAAACTTTTTAACCTTCTTTAAAAAATCAATGTAACTAATTTAAAAATTTTTGAAACTTTTTAATTTGAATAAAAATTGTAAGTGAAATTTTTACATTAGTTTTTAATTGTTTTATTACACTGAATAAAATTAGTTTTAATCAAATCATCATAATACGTTTAAAATTCAATAATTTAAATTATTAAACATTGAATAAAATTCTATAAATAAGATTTTCAAATAAATTTTCTTATTAATTAAACAAAAATATTTTTACCTTTTTTGAAGAGGGGAATTTCACCCGGTTCTAATTCACCATTTTCGTCATCTTGTATTGTCCTCATATTTCTTGATAAATAAGTATTTTTTATTGATCTACGATTCTCTGAATATGAAGTTGCTGGAGATTTCATATTTTTCTGTCTAACAATTTCGGGGGAATACGTTTTTCTCACTTATTTATGACCTTCGAGTGACGATGTGTCTGGAAATTTTTCAACTGTTTCTATCATAATTTTCGGGGTGTAAATTTTTCTTGGTAATCTTTCCTTCCGATTAGTGTCATCTCTTTTTTCACAAATTTTTAAAGAACATTCGTGATTCGTTTGAAAATATTTTTTAGAATCTGGTTGAGCTTTTGTTATAATGAGTCGTGACCTTTGCTCTAAAATTTCCCAATTGTGTTTTAATGAGTTTTCATTACTAAAGCATACAGTTTCATTTCCTTTGAATAACGGCTGATTAGACCGTTTCCTTCTTCTTTTTCTGGCTTCAAGATTTCTTGGCTCCGGCTTTGCGTCAATATCTGTACTGGAGGAATTTAAAATTTTTTCAGATTCGTTTCTTCTTTTAGGACGTTTCAACTTTTTCTTTCTTCTCTTTGTTTCAAAATCATCAGTCAAGATTTCTGGCGTGTTTGAAATAAAAACAGGAGCACTATTCAGATCACATTGGACTGACTCAATAGGGTCTTCAGTATTGTTCGCTGCATCTATTATATTTATTTGACTATGATCAATGTCAATTACATTGTCAAAATTCTTATCTATATTAATCTCATATTTTTTTAGTTACGGAATCAAATTTTCATTTTCTTGTTCATCGTCACTGTTGTTTTCTTTTAGATCTCCATCATTCTTCGACATATTAGCTAAAACATTTTCTTTCATCTCTTTCATTTCAGATTTCTCATTCATATCACTTGCTTTTTCTTTCATTACCAAATATGTATCATTTTCGTAATCTGCAGTTTTGTCTTTTTTTACATCTCTACCAATATTTGAAATATTCAAACCAACTAAATCATTTCCTTCCAATTCTGTTATTCTATCCTTCTCTTTCATATCATTTGTTTTATCTTTCACATTCAGTTCATCATCACTCTAATCAAATTCAGTTTCATATTTTTTTGCTCCATCTCTTATATCGTCATCTAAATGTTTATAATCCAGGATATTCGTTTGCCCACTATTTGGAAATTTAAAACTTTCTTTCAACTTCGAGTCAATTGTTTTGTCAATCTCATTATTCTCTTTTTTATCATCTTTTATTTTAGTCTCCACACTAACTATATTTGAAACAAAGCAATTTTCTTTTTCTTCCACTTTCGAATTGACATCATTTTCAACTTCAGGAGCATCTACGTTTACAGATTTACTTTCAACACAATATTCAGTATCATTTTCAACAGTGGCATCCTTTATTTGAAAACCTGAGTCAGAAAGTTTTTCATTGTAAACATTTTCATGATCAGAAATGTCATAATCATTGTCAGACATATTGATATTTCTCTTCTCCGATGCAGTCATAATTAAATCCATTGAATCCACTGAAAGAATTTAAAAAATTTAAATAATTATTGTACATGCATTTTTACTTATATCTAATATTATGAATATAAATATAATTTGTTGGAAAATACACAGTAAAATACATTTCAGAAAATTCTCAATGTGTCATTAAATTTTTAAAAATAGTTAATTCTTCAGCAATTATAAAAAAAACTTTTACAATATTATTAACTAGAGGTTCTACATATTTGGTCTAAATAAAGCCTGATATTAACATTTTTTTCTGTTATAAAGAAAAGAGATATTAACTCTGTAGTTTTTTCATTATATCTATGAATAATTCCTTTATGAATTTAAATATTTGTGTTACAAAGAAAGTTAATTTCTGATCCTCTTGTTTGATATGCAGCACATGAAAGCACGCGGTAATTTTCCGATCTAACGAGAATTTTCCGTAGGTCAAAATCATCTGAACAAACTGAATCATCAAATTATGTAAGTAGCACAGAATGCTGAGGCTTATACCAACTATAGTTTAAAAAGTTGATGCTTGTCAAAATGAAGAAAAAATTGAAACAAAGAAGACAGTTTAATTCTACTTTTTTTAGGTTGACAAAATAAGTCCTCAATTAAATTTATTTATTTATTTATTTTTGCTTTGATAAACTACTTAAAAAACGATAAGCTTTCTTTTAAAAATACGATGAAAGAAGTCTGTAGAATATCTCTCGAAAAAAACGGTCGCCCAACTTAAAAAAAGAATTGTTGCGAGAAAAACAAGTTTAAAAACTTACTATAGTAAAATTATGTTCATCCACATAAAAATAATTTTTGGAATTGCAATGTGACAAAACGTTTTAATTTTTCAATCGAAATAGCTTTAATTTTATACACCCTTGAGGTATGCATAAAAATGTAAAATATAAAAAGTTAAAATTTCAACCCAAATTAATAGAATCTTTTTTATTTTTATGGAACGCTGTTTTCATTTTGATGTGGAAGTCAAAAAAGGGCTCTATAAATGTATCTAAATAACTTATAGATTTTATCAGATAAGTAAAAATTAAACATTCACGCTAAGTGTTGCATTTACAACATCCATAATAACAAAAATATTCCAATTTTAAATGAAAGAAAGAGTTAATTTTTTAAATCTGATGAAAATAATTCGGTTTCGCACACAAAATCGAATATAATATATCTACTGCATCCTTAACACCCGAATATTATTCTCAAAGGCCCCACGAATGGCATAGACGATCTGCTTTTGAAACTGTTAGATGTGATGTGCAGGATTCGAATCCAATCACGCCCGTCGGCCTAACCATTCAAAGTTTTCCGCGGTATTTTTTGAACTTGGGATAACCTCACGTAAATACGTGTTAGAAGCCTTTAAAAAGACCAGCACTGAGAGAACTTCCCTTGGGGCCTATATTTCTCAAGTAGATGATCGGCCGTCATAAACACTGAAATCAACTACCCTCAAAAACAGATGCTTTTTATTATGCTCTTGAAGCTGGTAACTGGCTGCGTTCGAACCCAATCAAATTTGTTGGCCTAACCGTTCGGTGTTTACCGTGAGATTTTTTTTTTAAACCTTGGTTTACCTTGCGTAAATACGGGTAAGGTTCTTTTAGAAAGATCCCTCACAACATACGGAGAGCATCCAGATGACTTTTTCTTCTTCGCATAGAAAATCGGCCGTCATGAACAAAAATAACAACTATTGCATTTAAAGTTTATCATATTTCAACTTGTAATTAATAGTTTAACTCCAATGCTAGTGAATGTCTTTTGTTTAGAGTTCTATTGCTATCGCTAAGATAATTTATATAATTATTTCTAATTTAATTAAAATAGCCTTCCACACAAAATTCAATACAAAAAAAACATTCTCATGAGTTAACTCTCTCAGGCGCAAGGACTTTCTGCTCCAAAAATTCTCACATATATAACTTATAACCACAAAATATGAAAAAAAAAATTATTTTATAACAACCGAAAGCTCTTTTTCACATATTTTGTAAAATCGAAATTGTACAAAAAAATTACTAAAGTCATTTGGCAGTTTAGCATTAAAATTAGCTGTTTCCACTGTACAAATGGCGTTATTGAAAGGTTTAATCAAGCTTTTAAATCATCTATAGGTCAAGTCGTCTAAGAAACAAAATATGTTTGGCTCAAAATATGTTAATTTTTGTCACAATTAGTATTAGAATTGACAAAAAATTGCCTTTTAGTTTAGAATGGGACTTTGCTTTTTATATCCAGAATAACCTTATATGTGTTTATTCTGTGCAAACCTTTTAATGAGGACGTGAGTTACAAATTAGATCTATCAAAAATTTAAAAAATTGAATTCCTTCATAGAATTTATTTTACTGGTGAACCTGCATCAAAAACATACTACAACTTGTAATAAAACTAGTTTCTTCGGGTATTTCCAAAGTTCTCAATTCTTGGTTTATAATAACAATCAAATGGACTCAGTCAGAAGCTTTTCGCGATTTTCCAAAATTTGATTTTTTTAATAAGACGAGTTTTAAATCCCACGCCTTCATACAGGGTTTGTATGGGTCCTGGATTTTAAAGATCAGGAAGTTTTTTGGTACAAGTATTTCTTATAGAAAATCTCTCCTTTAGTAAGGCGATATTTCATATTTTTCAACTTCATTTATTTTTTAAATATAAAAATAAACTGGTATTTAACCTGCAAAATACCGGTGCCAGTACGAGCCCTGTCATATATATATAATTAGATTAAATTCCTGACCTAAATATTTATTATAACTTCTTATAGCCCCTGGGAATGACGTTCTTCAAAAATATTTTATGCTATTCGTAACACTTTTTGAAGAAATAAATATTATATTAGGATCATTTTAAGAAAAGTCTGCACATTTTTTTATTTATTTATTGTTTTAAATGCTCTGTACTACGGGTTAATTCAAAAATAATCGTCAGCCTTTAACCGCAAACAGAAGTTTAAAGATAATTTTTCAATATCACATATATTAAATAAAATCAGAATTTAATGTATACAGATGCAATTCAAAATTACTCACCCATTTCAGCCCAAAGATCTGGCGGTTCTTTTGGGCAATACTTTTCCACATTTCCCCCAAAGAGCTTGAGTTTCAACAAGTCGTCGATAGAAGGTCGATCTTCAAGATTAAAAATCAAACATGACTTTATAAAGTTGTGGACTTGATCTAACTTTTCGTCATCAGCTTTCCAATTCGGAATGTGTTTCTTTACCAATTCCTTAAAAGTTTCTTTCTAAATAGGAAATTTAAGAAAATAATAAATTCCAAAATAATAATGATGCATTTATATTTGAATTTTATCAAATATTGAGTTAAGGCTAGAAAACTATGTAAACTTTAAAGCTATTTTAAAACTTATTACATTTTTTCATTAAATTATCCAAGCTGCTGACATACAAGGTTTATAATTTTTATAAAGTGCCCTTCTCTCATTTTCTGAGCATATAGGGTAACATCCCCAGTAATTGGCACATTAAGAATTTGTCTTTAAACTTACTTAAATTTTCATTACCAAGAAATAAAATATTTACTTGCAAATATTTTGATTCCAATTACTTATAACATTTCATATTTTCAAATAAAAACAACCGATAAACACCCAGTCATGGATAAAACTGAACAGGAAAAAAATTATTTATCGCAATATTTCTTAGTTTTTGAATTGATTAGATATTTTGGGTACCATTACAGGGCTGCCATAAGCTACTCTTTTGTCACTAGTGTTTTTAGTGGCTAGTTATTAGTAATTCTTTTGTCAGTAGTATTTTTCTAATGTAAATTTCTGTTGCCAATGTTGTCAAAGAATGAATCAGCGATTTCTGTTTTGAAAAAAAAAATAATAATAATACACTAGATAAAATAAATAAATATTCATATGTGGAATTGTGACTACATTTTAAACATTTGTTATCGAAATATTGATTTAACAATTGACTTATTCAAAACTTAGATAAAAATTATAAGATGCACCTTAATTATAAGATTTTAACTTTATGAACTGGATGGGATTTCGTCCACATAGCTTATTTGGAAAAGTATTGGCAATTAAAGTATAAGGTTTGTGTTCGAGTCACAGCGTGAATGCACTTTTATTCAGTTGGAAATATCACTTCTCCTAAGATATAATTTAAAATAATTTTTGTATTAAGTCATTTTGATAAATTATTTGTTTTAAATCATTTTTGCATTTATTCATGATTGTATTAAAATTAATACCTTTTATTCGTTTATTTCTTCATTATTTCTTCTGATATCATTTCTAAATAATTGATTTTGAAAAATATGAATAAATAGCAAAAAATAAAAGAGACATTGTAAGTTACCTCCAGCACTTCATACATCAATCCATACAGCTGCATGTACCAAGTCTCGGGTTGGGCTTGCCATTTCGCCATTTCTTTGGACAGGTACTCGCCCGTGAATGTCTCCATTGCGAGAACGCCCAAGGACCAGACGTCAAACTTCTCCCCATCTACTTTTCTGTTGGTACCAGGATAAACTTCTGGTGGGCAAAAAACTGCATCTGTTCCAAACCTGGAAATTGAAAAAGAATAGTCTTATTAAAAAAAAGCATTTTCGAAACAGTTACGAATATTTTAAAAAATGAAGAAACATTTTAAATTAAACTTATTCGTGATTATCGCGACAGCTCTATTCCGAGAACTAATGTACGAAATTTCACCAGTCTTCAGATTCAATAAGTCGTTGATATACGACGTCACGTTTTTATGACGTCAAAGTCATCATTTCTCACTCCCATATGTTGGTAAGGTTGCAACTGCAGCATAAGATGGAATCGTCTAATATGAGCACATAAATCTGCGGCATAACATGAGCTTAAAAAACCCAGCATCGGTGTAATCATATGTATGTAATTTTAATTAAATTATTAATTTATTTTAAGCAGTGAACTTACGCTTTAAATTCTCAAATCCTGGAACATAGAACCAACTTCATTGGTTTTACGTTTTGTTAGCGTTTAGATAAATCACTTATTAAATATTGAATTTCAATACTTTTACAAGACTTTCCAACCCGGTTAAATTGTCCTGTGCTTTGTTCTCCAGTTAAACAATTTAGCATAAATACTTACAAAATTTTCTTCATGTGACTTTTGTCAATGCTAGTTGTCAATGACAATGACCTATCGAGGGCAAATGGTTAAGTATCTCATGAATATATTTGAGTATGTGAATTTCAAAGCTCATCTTACTCATAAAATCAAATGTTGGGAAATCAGGAAAAACTTTTGACTGTGCCACTTGGTTTTTATTTATAATCTAATATATTACAACACCAAAAATACAAGATAGAATTTTATTTTCAGATTGTATTATTTATTATGAAGTTCACTAATAGCATAGTTATAATTAAAACTCAATACTTTAATTTTTGATAACGCAACATTTGAAACTTATATCGACATTCTTATAACAATATTTGAAACTATTCGATACTTTATTATAATATACGGTACAATACAAGTGATAAAATAGTACTTACTTTACATTATTTGAATCTTTAGATGTGAGATACGAAAAACCTCCTAATTTTACTTTGTTGTTATAATCCACTAATATTCGATCAGGGGCTATATTGAGATGACACAATCCTTGATGGTGAAGGTAATTAATGGCATTTATAATGCCTCTGGTGTAATTTGCTGCTTTCTCAAAACCATTGTAATCACATCTGATGGATGATATTTTATTCCGTAAAGTCTTGTCATATTTTAATGTGATGAAAGCTTTCGAGTTTGTTTGCCATATAACACGCCATGTAAGTAAAGGTAGGACATTTTCATGAATAAGTTTAGGCCACGACATCAGACCTGATTCAACATCAAATTCATCAAAAACAATCTTGACAGCAACGTTCAAAACTGTTTCCGGACTTTTCATTTCAACAACCACTCCATGTGCTCCTTCAGCATTTTTTCCCACATACTTATACTTGATTGATTGGAGATGAAAGATGGTAAGTTCTGTCAATTTTTCTTGATAAGTAACCTTATCTATTTCACCCCGCCTTTATTTTCGACGAAGCTCATCCATTTTTAATCAAATTCAAAGTAATTTTATCACAAATATCGCTTTAAATTTGCTTTTTAGTAGGATCAACACAATTTACAACGTACTTGTAAACCGCTTTTTGTTGTCAAAGAATTTTCGATTAGAAATGTAACGTTGTTTCATTTATCCATTGTTGGATTGTTTTATTGTTGTTGGGTATTGTTTTAACAATTAAATATTGTTATGTTCACATTGTTGAATCATTTACATCTCTTAAATTTGATTGTTATAGGATTTCATTCCCCATGACTTTATTCATCGTTTCTTAAACTAATAATTAACATTTAATAGCAAATATTTTTAACTATAGAAATAATTCAAAAATTTTTTAGCGAATTTTTTTCGTAAATCCAATTGTAGTTTACAACATATTTGCAAATGTCCTTTTATTTGCAAATTTAATTTCGTTCGGAAATTTAAATTGTTTCAGTATCACATTGTTGTGATGTTCTATTGTTGTAAAATGCACATTTTAAAAAAAGCAGACATTGTTGCGCTCTCAGTCTAGTGTTGATATTAATTATTGCCAGCTTTCACACTTCATCAGCTTAATGGTGATTTATCATTATGGTTAATTATCATTAATGGCAAACTGGGCTATATTTCAAGATACAAAATTTGAGATTTAAAATGAAAATTTCTACCCCAATATCCTGTCTATTTTTGGACAATAAGCTTGGACAATAAGCTTGGCGTTAGACAATAAGCTTGGAAATTTACATGATGGTTAATTTTATAACGTAAATTCGTGCTAATAAGATGGTGTCTAAAAAATTCAACACTTTAAATGAATACTCAAATAAACGTATGAATTGCGCATAAAATTTTCTTCTAATAAAAATTAGACTACAAATATCATTTGGTATATTTCAAACATTACGCGTGCAAAGCTATGCGGGGTTTGCTAATATTAATCTAACACTGTTTAATGATATCTCAAATCTTAACGTCTTCTTTTTTTGTAATAGAGGGACTACATGTAATTAAGCAATGCGGGCAATGCAACAGGCGAGCTAGTACAAGGAAATTTACAGTACTGGAGAATTACAACCGGGAACTCCACAAAGAGTGTGCAACTGAGCGAGTGGGATTCGAACATATTTATATGATGTGTACAAGGGTTTTTTTTTCTTGTTTTTATTAAGAGATTATTAGCATACATTATAAAAGTTTATAATACGGGTTTATTCTAAAAGACTATCGGGGTTTTAACGCCTGGTAGTATTTATTATATGAAACTTAAAATTATAATTAATACTTAAAATGAAAGAGTAACTTAAACATTTTACCTAGTGTTACAAGTGTTGAGTGTGAACTGCTTTTGTCATACGACACACTTCAAGTCCATGCGTGGAGGTCTTTCTAAGGGAACCTAAACATTATTTATGCAAGTTCGAAGAAATCCACGAAAACTACAAGAAGTTAGGCCGACAGGCGTGATTGGGTTCGAACCCAGCACCTCCTGTCTACCAGTTTCCAGAGCAAAACCTCTCAGCCATTGGCGGGCAAAGTTTTTCTGGGAAACTGGGATTCTTAAAACTTTATAGGTAATGGCAACTGAAAAAATACATGTAATAGATTCGCGTTTGCGCTGTAAATAAAAAAAATCTGTAGATCACTAAAAATTTTTTGGGAAACTGGGAAGTCTAGAATTTTTTATACAACTGCAACCGGGGTTAATGGTGAAATTTTAGTAAGATTTTTGTAATTTTACCAGATTCTTTTGTAAAGCTACAGATTTCTGGACCTTAACAATGTGACATGAGATTTATTATGTAACATTTGCTTACATACATGTAGGATTTGAATTTAGGCAGCATCATTTATTTCATTGATATTCCTCATATTACATGATCAAATGAACTAAATTTATAGTATTTATTATAGTCTATCATTTGAATGCAGGTGATATCAAAACGAAATTTATAAAATTTATTTATTATTACAAATTAAATTTTAAACCCACCTACGCTTTCAATCTATTTCATATGTGGTTCCTTAACCACTCGGCCGCGGGGGGCGGGGGGGGGGAGTATTCAGCAAATATTTAGTTGGTAAATAAACCATTACCGCTGTAAATTTTAGAGAGCGTGAAAAAAGTCCAGATCAGGATTCGAACCAGGGATGTATTAGTTAAAACCGTTATTACACTTCCAACTGAGCCATCCTGGGTGAATACTGGAGAATTAAATAACTCAACTAATCTAAACTATCATAGGATCTGATAGGATACCCTAATCACTCATTACAACAAATATAAAATTATTATTTATTTTTCGAACTACCGTAAACCTGCATGCATAATTATATTAGATTAATTTCATTCTAATTGATGAATTTTAGTATGATTTTAATACAATGATTGTGTTAAAAATAATACAAAAAAATTGTTTAAAGAGTTAAAAAAATGTTTAAAAACAAAAATTGTTATTGAGAAATTGTTAAAATCAAAGCAAACCTGCAATTAATTCATTCTTTCAAACTGCATAGAAATAAAATATAACAAACTAATTCAATAATAATTCATTTCTAGTATGTATTTAATAAAACTCTGATTTACCCATCACCTCCGTTCAAAGTCCACCACCCTGAAAGACCAATTTTTTATGGTCTAATGGGAGGTCTCTTTAGAGAGGTTTCGCTGTATAACTAATGCATCATTATTTCAAACATTCAACAATTCAAAAATCTCCTTGGGAAATGCATATATTCCGAAAATTTCTATAATTAATGTTATGACTGGCTAATTAGCTGGATATCAGAATGGAATTTTCAAGAAGAAACAAAACTAAAATATTTATAGGCAATAATTTACTTTTCAAAACTATTTCGAATGTATATTTTAATAATGCAATGTGAGAAGGTACTACCTGAAGTTGAAAGACAAGTGAGTCAACTAATTATATTATGAAACTCAATTTTGGATATTTGGGTTAAATTAAACAGTGGTCAGATCATTAGATATTTTAAAAAAATGCCTAAATAAAGACAATTTTTTGCAATATGTATAATAAGATGATATGCAAAACATTAATTTATTGAAGTATTCGAATAATAACAATTAATTTTTATAATACCATTACAACTAGGCTTCTTCAAGCAAACCACGATTAACACTTAAAACATTAGTTTATATGATATATCTAGAAAAATTCCAATTAGGACTAAGAGAGCCATTACTTTTATAGACAGCTTCGGTATCAACGCTTTGTAAGTAATAATAAAAATTAAATGCGTTCTTTTTTTTTTTTTTTCAAATAAAATATAATGTGTAATAATAAATGTATACTAATAAAATC